>CM053576.1:81396257-81625831 GCA_028646485.1 Cryptoprocta ferox | reverse complement strand
AGTACCCCTTCAGCCCCTTTCTCTCTTTCTTCTTCAGGAATTCCTATGATACGGATATTGTTCCGTTTCATTATATCACTCAGTTCTCGAATTCTCCTTTCGTGCTCCTGGATCAATTTATCTCTCTTTTTCTCAGCTTCCTCTTTTTCTATAATTGTGTCTTCTAATTCACCTATTCTCCTCTCTCCCTCTTCAATCCGTGCAGTGGCCATCTCCATTTTATTATGCACCTCATTTATAGAATTTTTTAATTCATCACAACTATTTTTAAGGTCCATAATCTTTGTAGCAATAGCTTCTCTGGTGTCTTCCATGCCTTTTTCAATCCCAGCGATTAATTTTATAACAATTGTTCTAAATTCTTGGTCAGTTATGTTGCTTATATCTGTTTTGACCAATTCTGTAGCTGTGACTTCTTCCTGGAATTTCTTTAGAGAAGAGTTCTTCTGTTTCATCATTTTGGCTAGCTTTCTGTCTCTTGTCAGTTTTAAAAGCTTGTTATGGGCTCTGCACCTGTGAGTATTGCTATATTAAAGGAGGCTCCTTTAATATACCAGGACCTGTACATTCAGGAAATGTTCTTTTAATGGTGTCCCTTGGTCTCTCTTGTTGTGCCTTTGGTTATTTTTTTCCCCTACTCGTAGTGATATTTGGGACTCTCCACCATGTGTACTTTGGCTTGTTTCTTGAGGTAGCCCTATGAGGCTGTCTTCTTAGTGGACTCTGTCTCTTTCCTCCCAGACTCTTGTGGTTCAGTGTCTTTTGGCTTCAGCCGTTCTTTGTTTGATAGATGCAGGTGGGAAGTACGGAACTCCCTAGTTCTCCGCCATCTTGCCCTCTCTAATCATTTTAAAGTTTGGTGGTGTTGAGTACAGTCACATGTTTATATAACCATCATCACCATCAACCTCCATAACTTTTTCATCTTTCCAAACAGAAACTCCCATTAAACAATAGCTCCCCACCCGACCACCTCCCACCTCACTCCCAGTTCCTGGTAACCACCACCACTCTACGTTCTATCTCTATGATTTCACTATTCCAGGTACCTCAACTTTATTCAGTTTTTTTTTTTTTTTTTGAGAAAGAGAAAAGAGTGCACGCATGTGTGAGTGGGAGAAGGGCAAAGACACGGGGGTGGGGGGAGAGAGAGAGAGAGAGAGAGAGAGAGAGAGAATCTCAAGCAGGCTCCATGCTGTCTGTGCAGACCCTGACTGGGGACTGGAACTCACGAACTGGGAGAGCATGATCTGAGCCAAAAATCAGTTTAACTGACTTAGCCATCCAGGAGCCCCTATTCAGTTTTAAGCCCTAAATAAATCTCTCCTCTATCTTGGTTGAAAATATTCCTAGTTTGAAAGAGTCAACTTAAAAAATCCAAAAATTTTTAAATGAAGGTGATACTTACATATAACAAAATTCATAGAGATACTTAAAAATATACAAATTTTTATCTATATTATGGGAATGTATATGTCGGCATGACTATAAAGTCATGAGGTTAGCGTGCCATTTTATTTTGAAGTCAAACTATACACCTAAACAAAATAGCAGAGAAATCTACATGCTGTGATCCCACCGTGTAAAATGAATATCTTTGTATGGAGCAAGAATGGAAAGGAAGACTATGGAAAATAAAAATGGCTTATTTTTAAAGTGGTACAATTTTTGAAATGAGATTTAAAAAAATTATGAATAGTGTTATCAAGTTGGAGAACATATTTTTTTTTATTATAAGAGGATGGCAGAAAACAGATAACTGAAATCACAGATTAATAATTTAGAAGAGAAAGGGCTAATAGTACCATATATCTTAATGTTTCTAGAAAATCAGCTCTTGTGAAAACTTTTGCCAAGTCTAACCAGTTTGAATGTTGAAAGCACATATATATTTTTTCTTCCTTCCTGAAAATAGACATAGAAATCATTGGGTATATTTGTAGAAAGGCTGACCCATAAAATGTCCATTATACTTCTACATATTAGGTACATTTTCCTTTGTTAGCTTGCCCAGGAACAAAAACAAGTGTCAATAGTTTGTTCTTATCAATTCATAATTCTCCACTTCTGTCACACTATGTTCCCATTGATTACACACAGGGATAAAAATAGAAAATTCTGAGATGGTGCTTTTGCCAGTTACTCAAACGACTTTCTGAACCAAGAAAGTTTTATAAGGATGGATGGGTGTAAGAACTTGGCTTGAAATATTAAAAAGGCAGGAAAAGACAGCAGAATCTGCTTCTCATTGGCATAGAGCCCAGATTGTCCTGCTTTTCTGAAATTAAGCCCAAACCCTAAAAATTCTGAATACCTGCTGTCAGCCTTCTGCAAATGGGTCAGGTTTCCCAGAGAATGTTAGCCAGAGTGCTGGAAAAGGTAGGCAAATTCGACAGACACTAGTAAACACCACTTTATCATGTAGCTATTTTCATGTCCTACCAGCAGCTCACAGAAATACTGACAATCACTTAGGTTGACTCAACAAACATATCTTGGACACCTCCTTTGTGCCAGGCACAGTGCAAAAAGCATGGTGGAAAGCCAGGTTCCCTCAAACCCCTAAGCCCAACTGGCCACCCATGGGAAAAATTCAGAGCAAAGAATATCAAGGTAGGCTAGATTCAGTTCCACTTTGTGCCTTAGTTTGCATGGAGGTAGAATCCCAAAAGAGGGGGGGGCCTGGTGCCTCAGATGGTTAAGCACCTTGCTCTTGACTTTGGCTCAGGTCATGATCTCACGTTTCATGAGTTTGAGTTCTGCTGACAGTGCTTGGAATTCTGTCTCCCTCTCTCTCTGCCCCTCCCCTGCTCGTTCTCACTCTCAAAATAAAGAAAAATAAACTTAAAAAAATAAAAAAGAATCCTAAGGGGACCTTCCAGCTCAGTCATGTTTGGTGCTAGGCCTGGGGGCCAGCTGGGCCAAGGAGAGAAATGGTGTGAAAAGTCAACTTCCACTGAAGGAGACAGCAGGTCCATGCTGTTAGCCTTTGCATTTTGTTCTTTGGAAAACCCTTTTTTTTAAATGTGTATCAATTGATTGTATAGAAAAAAATAATAAAGCATTGAGTACCAGATATCTACCACTAGCTTTATCAAATCTTTGATTGTTCCCATAATTGCTTCAGATTTTTGAAAAAGAAATAAAGTAATAACGCAGTTGAAAAAGTTTATTAATTTCTTCCTAAATCCATTTCCTTCCTTCTATTCCCCATGGGTAACTATTATTTTGAAAGTGGTGTTATTCATGAGTATGCTTTTAAACTTTTCCATATGTGTAGGTATTCACAAAAGTATTTTTTTTTGCTGTCTTTGAAATTTATGTATATTATTTAATTTTTTTATGCTGAGAGAGTGAGTGAGCAGTGAAGAGGGGCAGAGAGAGAGGGAGGGAGATACTCTTAAGCAGGCTCCATGCTCAGCATGGAGTGCAGGGTTCCCCTGGAATCATGACCTGAGCCAAAATCAAGAGTCAGATGCTCAACCAACTGAACCACCCAGGTTCCCCTGAAATGTATGTTTGTAAAAGTGAAATTAAATTATTATTTATTTCTCGGAGGTCTTTTCCCCACTCAGTGGTATGTTTTATATTCAACCATGTTGATTCATGTAACTGCAGTTCATGAATATTCCACAATTTATCTCCAATCTATAAAAAATAGGTTGCTTCCAATAATTTTTATTAAAAGCAATACTTTAAGATTATTTTAGTTTTCCTTTTTTTAAAATAAATTGTATTTTTAAGTTATCTCTATGCCCTACATGGGGCTCGATCTCACAACTCTGAGATCAAGAGTTGCACACTCTTCTGACTAAGCCAGCCATGTACCCACTTAGATAATTTTCCACATGTTGTCTGTTATGCATCTATAAAAGTTTCTCTAGGACATATAACCATAAGAGTTGAGTCACTAGTCATAATGTTTGTGTATCTTTAGCAGAACATTTCAAACTATTTTCCAAACTTGTATAGTCTCAACAATAGTTGAATGAGTATTCATCTTCATCAACACTTGGCATTTTCTGACATTTTAATTTTGTGCCAATCTGATAAAATATCTTTAAAAGAAATTTTTAGTCTTTATTTTTGAGAGAGAGAATGCAAACTGGAGAGGGGCTGTGGGGGTACAGAGAACCTGTAGCAGGCTCTGTGCTGACAGCAGAAAACTCAGTTCGGGGCTTGAACCCACGAACTGTGAGATTATGACCTGAGCCAAAGTCAGACACTTAACCAAATGAGCCACCCAGGTGCCCCATGATAAAGTATCTTACTATGGTTTTATGTTGCATGCCCCTAATTATGAATGAGGTCAATCATCTTTTTGTGTTCTGACTGACAACTTACATTTTTGTGCATTTTTCTATTGTGTTATCTTTTTCTTATTCACTCATAAAAATTCTTCACATATTCTGGATCCTAAACCTCTGTTACTTGAGTTGGAGATATCTTGAGTTTGTAGCTTGTCTTTTTACTCTTTATGGTATATTTTCATGAACAGATGTTATTGATTTTAATGTAGTCAAATTTATCACTTTTCCTTAAAGTTTTCCTTAAAAGAATTATTTCTCACCCCAAAGTCATAAAGCTCTTCTATTCATTTTTTCTAAATATTTTAGACATTTGTCCTTCACATTTGAGTCCATTCTGAATTGTTCTTATGACTGGTGTAAGGTAAAGATCCACTTTCATTTTTTTCCATATATATAACCAAATTTCCCAACACCATTTACTCTTTCCCTACAGATCTATCATATGCTGAGTTTCCATTTATCTGTAGGTCAGTTTCTGGTCTCTCAATTATGCCAATGATCTGATTGTCTGTCTCTATGCCCACACTGCACTGTCTTAATTTCTACAGCTTTATCATTAGAGCAACAATGCTTTGGGCTTACTGAGGTCCAGCTGCCATCCACTTTGGCATTTGTCTCAGATTTGTCATTTTTTACAACCACATACCATCATTAATAGTTGCACTGCAATATGTTAGAATGAACCTGGTAAACCTCTGCTTCATATTTCAGCTTCTTCCATCTCTAGTGTGGGAGACCTATGCAGCAAACAGAATTCTCTCTGTAACTATGGTTAAAATAGAAATATAACCAGCAATAATCTGGGTCTTTTTGCATCCCTTTCCAGAGTCAAGATACCAAAGTAATTAGTTCCCTTTTAGCAACATGCTGGGGAAATGACTAAAAAAAAAATAAGGCAAGGACAGTGAACTCTTTGTGATCTTGGGTGGTGGGGACAGAAGTATTAGAGATCACCACCCCCTGACAACTATTTGGTATATGCCACAGTAGTGCCAGGGCTGCTGGGCCACCAGTCAGTGGGAAACATGAGAAAGAGGGTGCAATTATGTGAACTATACACAGGAAATAGAAGCTGAACAGTGCTTCAACAGAGTATATAGAAAATACACTGGACACTCTTGTCACAGTGATTTTGTCATTCATCAGATGGTGATGATAAACAATTCTTTATGTTATTATTTGGTAACATTTTTATTTTGTGCAATAAGTTCTTTGACAAAAATGAGATCAAGGGGGAAAAAAGAAAGTGCATGTTTAATAAAAAAATGAATACTTAATTTTCATTTCTCAAGAAAATTGGTAATGAACATATAACTTTTATTAGAGGTGGAAAAGGAGAGATCTGGAAGAATATACATCAAGAGAAATTGTCTCTATAGGTAGGGGAAATTATCACAATTCCTTATGTTCATTTTACTTGTCTATATTTTCTTTGTTTCTTATACTTCTATAATAACAAATAACAATAGAAGAAATTTTACTTCAAGTGGTAATTCTTTACTTCAAGATTAAATTCACGATGTGAAATAAACTATATTGTGTGTATTAAACAGATAATGAAAAACTTATATAAACACAAACTGTGTATTATTTCAACGGCCCCCATTAAGGGCTCCTTGTCTCCATACCCTTTGCCTTGTAACTTTGTAGTCCTCTTTCCCTCTAACTACAGGTTGGCCATGTAACTTATCTATGTCAATGGAATGTTAACAGATGTGAACAAGCAGGGGCTTGAAAAGCACCTGTGCATTTTTGCTTGCTCTCTTGTGCACTGAATTTGTTCACTTTTGCATCTATGGCTCAGCATGAGAACTTGCCCCAGCTTGTCCATTTGAGGGATATAAGAGACAGGTGAAGAAAAGCAGAGACCATCCTAGTCCAGAAAACAGCCTATCTCCAACATGCGGGAGAGTCCAGCCAAGATCAATAGCTGATTGCAGATGCATGAATGAGTCCAGTCAAGATCAGATAATGACTCAGCTACCATAGACTTGTAAGGAGCAAGAGTAAGTCTTCAGGTTGGTTTGTCATCAGATTATTATGTCACTGGATAACTGATACAACAAGGAATGAATAAATATGCTGTGTAGAGAGGAGAAAACCAAAGGACAAAAAAGGAGAGAGAGTTTATATAAATTTTGCCATAGCATTTCCAGACATCACATCACAGAATATTCTGTCCCTTTCTCTAAGGATAGGCTGGAGTATTTTGCAAATTAGACTAAATCTTAGTCTATAACACATGGAGCCCAACATGGGGCTTGAACTCATGACCCTGAGATCCAAGACCTGAGCTGCGATCAAGAGTCAGACGCTTAATGGACTGACTGAAAATTTCAGAATACTTCATCATTCCAAAAAGAAATCCTGTACCCAGTAGCAGCCACTCCCCATTTCCTTCCAACAGACCTCTCTAACTGCAGCCCTGAAACCACTAATCTACTTTCTGCCTCTATAGATTTGCTTATTCTGGATATTTCATATATACTGCATCAATATGTGGTCCTTTGTGACAGGCTTCTTTCAATTAGCATAATGCTTTACAGGCTCATCCATGTTGTAGTGTGTCAATACGTCATTCCTTTTTATGGTTGAATAATATTCCATTGTATGGATATTATATTTTACTTATTCATCAGGTGATGGACACTGAGTTGTTTCCACTTTTTGGCCAGAATAATATACTAATATATTATATACTTTATATAATATATAACATATACTAATATACTATACTTAGTATATATAGTTATGTACTATATTATACATAATACATACTATAATATAGGTTATATATGCTATTATTATACTATATACTATATATAGTATAATATAGAATGCTTCTATGAACATTCATGTATGTTTTTGTATATATATCTCTCGAGTATATAACTAGAAGTGTAATTGCTAGGTTATATGCTATGTTTAAGCTTTTGAGAAACTGCCGGACTGTTTTTTACTGGCTGCACATTTTACATTTCTATCAGCAGTGTATGAGGGTTCTTTGCCAACACTTGTTATTGTTTGTCTCATGTATTAGTCATTCTAATACGTGTGAAGTTGCATCTCACTGTGGTTTTATTTGCATTTCTCTAATAACTAATAATGTTAACATATTTTATGTTTATTAGTCATTTGTATATCTTCTTTGAAGAAATAACAATTCAGATATTATGCACATTTTAAAATTAGGTTGTCTTTTTATTGTTGACTTGTAGGAGTCATTTATATGTTCTGGATATAAGTCCCTTATCAGACGTATAATTTGCAAATATTTTCTACTATCCTGTGGGTTGTTTTTCATTCTCTTAACAGTGTCTTTTGAAGAGCTTTTCAATTTTGATGAAGTACAATTAATCTTTTTAATTTTTCCTTTGGGGTTTGTGCCTATCTGCAAAGGCAAAGTCGTAATCCTCTTTTTCTTTTAATCAGCTTCTTGCATCCCTTTTCTTTCTCTGGGCTTAATTTACTTCTTCTGAAATACAACTTTTAGTAGCTCTTTTAGGGGGAGGTCTATAAGTACAAATTTTCTCTCTCTTTTTTTTTTTTGTCTGAAGCTTCCTTCATTTCCTGCTTATGCTTGAAGGATGCTTTAGCTGGGTATATAATTCTAGATTAATTTTTATATGTGAATAGTCTTCTAATTGTTGTGTCACAGGGGATAAGTCTCTATTTCTTCTCTTTCAGTTCTTAAATCTTTCTTTATGTCTTTGTTACTGAAGGGAGCTGCATATGGATTTACTTTTCTTTCTATTTTATAGAACCTATTGTGCTTCTGGAATCTGAGGGGTCACATCTTTTATCAGTGCTGGAAACTGTCAGCCATTATCATTTTAAATATAGTCTCTCCCCTACTGTCTTCTTCTTCTTCTTCTTTTTTTTATTTTTGAGAGAGAGAGTACAAGCAAGGGAGGAGCAGACAGAGAGGGGGACAGAGGATCCAAAGCAGGCTCTGCACTGACAGCAGTGAGCTTGATGCAGGGCTGGAACTCACAAACTGTGAGATCATGACCTAAGCTGAAGTCGGTTGCTCAACTGACTGAACCACCAGGCACCCCTCCCTTACTTTCTTCTATTTTAAGTATGCTCCTTCCCTCCATGTCTCAACTTTTTATTCATATTTTTTATCTCCTTTTTTGCTGCCTTCTGTGTAAAATCCTCAGAGTTACCTTCTAGTTAATTAGTACTTAATCTGCTGTTTAACCAGTTGCTTTAAATTTCTAGGATTATGTCCTTCCATTTCTAAATTTTCTCTTTGGCAGTTCCCCACATCCATCTGATGTTTCTTCATAAGGTCTTTCCTTTAATTTTAGGGTTCTAATGTCTCCTTTTATGTCATGTTTTGTGTCTCCTGAGCTCACATTTTATTTCTTTTTGTGTTTTATGTTTTTTTTTTATCATAAAACTTTTTTTTTGGCCTGGATTGGTTTTATTACATGAGACCCTCATGTGACCTTAGGTGAAGGAGCATCCTTCCAGAATGATTTTATATTTGCTCCAATAAGTGCCTCAGGGTTTTCCATTGTCCTGGGATCAATTTTTATGTTAATTTCTTAATATAGGAATTCCTGACTACAAGCGTAGTGTTAAGTCAAAGCCAAAACCAATGTGAGAAGCAGACCTGGGTTTTTGATGTTTCAGTGAAAAAAATTGTTTCTTACCTTGTGTATGGAGAAAGAAATATATATTTTCTTGTCACTTCCCCATGCTGATGAGATTTTTTTTTTTTTTTTTTTACTACCTTTTCATTGAGGATGTCACTGTGTGAAAGTTCTAGCTTCTCATAGAGACTTCTGTTCCAATTCCCTATCTGGAGCAGGTCCAAGACCATGTTTTTTATTCTTGCATATGCCTTAAAGTCCCCAGTTTATGGCAACACTCTCCACCCCTCCACACCCCCAGAAATTGCAATGCTAGCTGGAGCCTTTTCCCTCAGATTTCAGCACCTGCTTCCTTTCTGTTATCTGCAGATTTTCTTTCTTGCAAGCTCAGCTGTCTATTTAAAGACTTTTTCTTATACTTTATCCAGCAGTTCTAAGTATTTATAATGAGAGATGTTCCATATTTCCAGAACCATTGCCACCTATTGCTTTCTATGTTTTTTTTTTTTTTTTTTTTTTTTTTTGAAAAATGTCTTAGGAGCACATTAACTGTGAGGGAAAGTTGGGACGAATGCATACATTGTAAGCCAAGGGGGTCATGGGCATATAATTTTAGGGGAATGTTAAGATGTTTCCATTTTCATACAAATTGTATTCTAAAATTGACCTGTGATAAAAGTTTATGTTGACTATGTCCCACCTTCCCTTTCAAAATGGCCCTCTCTCACTTTACAAAAAGGAAGGCATACCTGTCATCATTTATCTCATTGTGCAAAGCCCTTCAGACAGCCAAACAAAAGGACAATGGGAAATACTGCTATAGGGGAAGCATCTTTTAATTACTAATTAAATCACCAAAATTGTACGTTAAGGCTTTGTATTTTATACTTATTTCTGTTAAGGGTGAAGGTAGGTTAGAAAAGGAATATTTTGTTCATGTTGGGATGTACCTAATTCAGTGTTAGTCTTGGGGAGTTATGACAATTTGTATTTAATGACTTTGCCTCTGCTACCCACAACCCCCCATTGTCTACTATAGCCAGCTATAGTAGACCTTTATTATTTTAATCCTGATTACTTTTAGTAATATTGTTAGATACTATCTAGAATTTACTTCTCAATGCTTTATAGCCTTTTTTGAAACATTTAAACACATATTTGTATTGAAATTAAAGTTGGGGAAAAAAGGAAGCTAGATGTCAATGGAGGCATCACTTTTTAGGAGGAGTCCCATGAAGGAAAAACAAAGTGTTGAAAAATATTGAAGGCTATAAGGAACTTTTTAAACATAAGCAGTTCTTTTAGGCTAGTCTTTTTATTTTATTTTATTTTATTTTATTTTAATTTATATTGAGAGAGACAGACAGTGAAAGTGGGGGAGGGGCAGAGAGAGAGGGAGGGACAGAATCCCAAGCAGGCTCTGCACTGCCAGCACAGAGTCTGTCACTGTTCTATCTCATGAACCCTGAGGTCATGACCCAAGAGTTGGATGCTTAACCAACTGAGCCATGCAGGCGCCCCTAGGCTACTCTTAACACTCAACCTTAGGACACATCAGTAGCTGGAAAGAAAGGCATCTTCATACTGAATAAGCAGGATAAGCCTGTGACACTATTTTAAATGTAAGTTGAGTATTTTCTAGGACTACTATATATGACTTTTGATGAAAAACTTAAGTTTAAAAAAAATTCAGTGTGATTCCATAAATTAAAATCTATTTTACAAATAATATAGTGAAATATCTATTTCATCTAATTAAATGCCTAATATTTTCTATCTCTTATTAAAAATAGAAAATTAAAGTGTATGCTAGCTGTCAGGCCAATTAGTTTTTAGTTTGTAACCTTTCTCTCTTTTAAATATCCAAGGAAAGTTTGAACATGATATCTAAAGAGTTAACAGGGCTATTTTCTGATTTTTATACACGATTCTTATTCTGAAAAGCCAAACACTTATATTTCATACATTCCACAAATTTAACAAAAAGCGTGCAGTGCCACTTATCATACTCCTTGCTTAATAAATGACTTACTGTAACTTTATTTCTTATTTTTATTTTTTAAATTCTTAAAAACATTTTTTTTTAATTTAAAAAGTTAGGGGGACGTGGGTGGCTCAGTCTGTTAAGCACCTGACTTCAGCTCAGGTCATGATTTCGTGGTCCAGGAGTTATAGCCCTGTGTCAGACTCTGTGTTGGCAGCTCAGAGCCTGGAGCCTGCTTCGGCTTCTGTGTGTGTGTGTGTGTGTGTGTGTGTGTCTCTTTCTGCCCCTCCCCCACTCATGTTCTGTCTCTCTCTCTCTCTCGGAAAAATAAACATTAAATTTTTTTAAGTTAAAAAATATAAAATTTTTTTAATTTTAATTTTTTATTTTTTCCTTCAAATTTTTATTTAAATTCTAGTTAGTTAACTAGACTTACTTGTAACTTTAGCTACACATTTTAGTTCCTTATTTCAAAACAGTAACAAAGAAATAGCATATTCTTTTCATCTTGTTTCATAACCTAAAATGGAAAAGCCAGCTATAGTAGACCTTTATTATTTTAATCCTGATTACTTTTAGTAATATTGTTAGATACTATCTAGAATTTACTTCTCAATGCTTTATAGCCTTTTTTGAAACATTTAAACACACATTTGTATTGAAATTAAAGTTGGGGAAAAAAGGAAGCTAGACTTGACTCACAAAGTAAGTCTAATTTCCCTGGTGGTATTATACTAAGCGAAATTAGTCAGTCAGAGAAAGACAAATATCCTATGACTTCATTCATATGAGGATTTTAAGACACAGAACAGATGAACATTAGGGAATGGGAGCAAAAACAATATAAAAACAAGGAGGGGGACAAAAACATAAGAGACTCTTATTAAATATGGAGAACAAACAGAGGGTTACTGAAGGGGTTGTGGGAGGGGGGATGGGCTAAATGGGTAAGGGGCATTAAAGAATCTACTCCTGAAATCACTGTTGCACCATATGCTAAGTTGGATGTAAATTAAAAAATTATTTAATTAATTATTTAATTAATTATTTTTAAAAAGGTGATTGTATTAAAGCACAGGAACAGAACCCATGAGCAGAAAGAGCTGCACTGGGGTTGTAAAGAGTGACTGCTTATATACTGTGGAGTTGGGGCAGGAAAAGTCAAGAGGAAATTTCTTAAAGGATTTACATATGCTAAAGAGGACTTACAGATTATTGGAGGCCTAGCTATTGTCAAGCTAAGGTTGTTTTTCCCTCTAGCAAAGCGTTATCATTAAAATAGTAGGTAGATCCTAGAGATTAGGCTATTGATAAGATTACCTTTTTCTTATAATATTACTAAGATATTTGTAAACTGATGGAGACTCTATCAGTTTAACCATTTGTTTTCTGTCCTTTCCTTTGTTCTTAGGCTGCCAGGAGTGCCTGAGGAATATCACACATATCTTACTTGGAGAGGGGAGGGGGTTGGTTTGCTTGTGCCTGGCCCTTGGCTTGCCTTATGGTCCCTCATCATAATGATATAACCAATGAAAAAATTTAAAGCATATAATTCTATTACTTTAGGATAAAATTCTGTGGGGGAATTAGAAGTATGTGTTCTAGAAGAAAAAGGAATAATATGAAATTCCTAGCTGTAGAAGAATTTAACTATTTTTAAAATGGATACTGGTGAATATCCATATTCCATCTAATTGTGGTATTTAGTCTCCATACCATAAAGTGAAAACAGTGATGGAATAGTTTTGTTTTTAAATGACAGTATTTATAAGATGCCATAAATGATATCTTTTGTGGGGTGCCTGTCTGGGCTCAGTGGGTAGAGCATGTGACTCTTGATCTTGGTGTAGTGAGCCCCACATTGGGCATAGAGATTACTTGAAAAAAAGTTAAAAAAAAAAAAAGTAAAAAAAATGTATCAAGGAATATGGGTTTTAAAAAAATGAAATTAGTGATTATATCAGTGAAAACATTTGAAGAACATTATAATAATTCCCAAGTAATGTACGATATTTCACAGATACTCCTAGCAGAGGCCCAGCTAAAAGACTGTAGATTTCAATGTGCTCTAATCTCTGCTCTCTTGTTACACCAAGTCTACTGGCAAAAGGAACTATTTGGAAAATATTTACTGAGAAGCACTTGAATTTAGGTCAATGCAGCATTCAATGGTTTATTCAAAGGTCATGACCTTGAATGATATATTAAGACTCCTCATTGAGGTATGGCTGAGGACTAGAGCCTCAAAGATACCTCTTGGGGAAAGACAGTCACTGGGAGAAAGTCTCTCCTTGGGTCAAGGGGGCAAGGCCCAGCGTCCAATCAAGTCAGTTTCCAGGAATGGTTTAGGAAGTGGTAGGCACAAGGGGTTCAAGTGTAATTGTGGGGCTATCTTATCAGTATGGGTCTGGCATTTGGGAATTAGGGTATATTACACTCAGGAAAAGAGAGGCTCAGGATATCATTTGATAGATATGTCCACAGGGCTCCACCATTAGTAAAATCTAAGGATGAAGAAACCATGTTCCAGCTTGCGTGGAAAGCACAGGTGAGGTCTACTGTTCTGGCATAATTATTAATAGTCCCCTGTGATACTGTGGTTTATAATAAGAAATATATATTTGGGCTTTATCCCAGCTTCTGGCATAGAGCTCCTAAAACTCTTGGAATTTCCTAAGTGATAGGAATGATAAAAGCGTCTTTATTCCTAACAACTCCTTTACAACCACACCTGAGTTTATGTCAGTAAGGTGACTTTTGGAAAGCACCTAAGGATTGGGGCTGGTTGCCAGGGGAACCAACCATGTGACTGAGCGTTGTGCTCTCCTCCCCTCACCTCCTGGGATAGGATCAGGGCCAGAGGTTGAATAATTGCCATTGGCCAATGATTTAATCAATCATGCCTATGTAATGAAGCCACCATAAAAACCCAATAGGATAGGATTTAGAGAGCTTCTGTATTGGTAAATACGTGGAGATGTCAGGAGAATAGCTCTGAGAAAGCAGGGAAGCTCTGTGCCCCTTCCCATGTACCTTGCCCTATACATCTTTTCCATCTCACTGTTTCGGAATTATATCCTTTTATAAGAAATGTTGATCTCCTAAATAAAATGTTTCTCTGAGTTCTGTGAGCCCATCTGGCATACTAATGGAACCCAAGGAGGGGTCTTTGTAACCTCCGATTTATAACCAGTCAGTCATATGTATGTATAGGGGGCAACCTGGCTTGCAATTGGCATCTGAAGGGGTGGGCAGTCTTGTAGGACTGAGCCCATAACCTGTGGGACCCAATGCTATTTCCAGGTAGATAGTATCAGAATTGAGTAAAACTGTAGGATACCCAGCGGTGTCCGAGAATTAGTGATGTGGGGGGGGGGAAAACCACATACTAGAACTGGGGATGCAGAATCATATCCCCTTTCATCTCCAAAGTGTTGCGACTGTACTGTAAATTTTGTGTAATTTATATATTATAAATGTTTATTCTCAACTTATGGACTTATCTCATTGTGGACCCACCATGAAGGGTTAAAGGAATAGCACTGGTCTACAGACCACACTTTGAGTATCACAATTCTAAGCAGTCAGAATAAGATGTCTGGGAGTACATCCTTAATGTGGTTGTTCAATGACTATTCAGGAAAATAGTGCTAAAGCATTTAGACGGGAGTCCTAGATTTCATGCCCGTGTGGATGAGGGGTAGCTTCTTGTTGTTCCCTAGACATGGACCATTCACCTTCTTCACCTAAGAGGATATAGACTGATGGCAAAGAGATCTCAAGAATACATGCCTCCTTAAGGATGGGCCAGGGACAGTAATCCCTGACCAATTCAGGAACCTCAGTTTACATTTTATATCACTTATAGCAAGTACATCTTAGTTCAATCTATAATGTGCCCATTTAAGTCAATGCAACAAGTTTCTAAAGTGAAAAGACTGAGTCCCCATTTAAGAAGGCATCTGGGTAGATGGCCATTAGCTTCACCCAACAACCTGAAGCGACTCAGAAAAAGATTAAGATTCATAATAACACTGCTTATCTAAGGACAACTAAGCAGGAAAAAAAACCTCCGATACGTTTATGAAAAGATTCTACAGCATAAAAAAAGAAAATTCAGCACTCAAGATATAGAAGAAGGCTACCTTTTGAACAAGATTTACTAAAAGCAATTTCTTTAAAAAGCATCTATATTTGCTTGCAATAAAAATTCAAAAAAGTGGACACACACATAAAAAAGAGATCATAGATGAAATATACAAATGGATATGAAAAGGGGGAACTGGGAATCAGGTAGGTAAGAATCAAAGGAAAGTAGATAAAGTAAAGGGCTCTATAAAGAAACTAAAATGCAGAATTTAAAGCTACATTAGAAGCAGTAAAAAGCTGAATGGTATGGAGGGCAAACCTGAGAAAGCAGAGGAAATGAACAAAGGCATGACACTGATGAGAGATGAGATCACGGACTCAAAGGACAGAGAATGGAGATCTGACATGTACATAGTTGTTCCAAAGAAAATATGAGATTTTAGGGGCATAAACCCATAAAAGCAAGACAAAAAAGTATAGGGGACAACAGCACTAAACTTTTGGAAGATGGAGAATAAAAGAGCGGTAAATATTTAGCAGACCAGGGAAGGGTGCATCCAAAGGCAGCAGTGGAGAAAGCTAAGAATAAACTTCGTGTATACTACTGAGTCTCCAAAATGCTCAGGAGTTGGCTGCAAAAGGTACCTGTGGAAGAACTGGTAAAAAGTTTAAGAAGCCGTCTGGATCTCCTCCCTGCCTCTGAGTGGCCAGGTGACTGCCTTCTCCAGCCCTGGTAAAATAATAAAGGTTTTTCTCTGAAAAGAGTAAAACAGAGGTGCTCTTCTCTGGCAAACCAAAGCACAGCACTGATGCTGAGAAGATTAAGGAACTGTACACTGTACGCTGGCTCTCCTAGGTCTCTGCCCTGACTGGGTTCTCTAACACAGATGACTTGGTCCTTCCCTCCAGGCAGAATATTAGAAGCATCGTTTCCGGGGATATCTGACCAGCTTAGGTCTAAAGAAATGAACTTCAGAGGCTTACCCTGTAGTGTTGGTTACAGTCAACAAATCCTATCTAATCACTCAGTTTCTAGTCAGCTTCTCAAATCCTCAGTCTTAAATCTGAATATACAGTCAAGGATTATCACATATTAGGCAAAGTCTTGACATGAAATAAAGAGACCAAGTCAGTTAAATAAATAGAAAAAGGCAAGGATCTTTCTCTAAGGGACCATGTAAGGAAAAGAAATAAACTAATAAAAATCATTAATCCTCAAGGAGATATTATATTCATAAGAACAGAACCATATAAAAAGAAAAGCATGAGTTCTTAAAATTAAAAATATGATAAATATCTCAAATATTCTATGGAATAATTAGAAGGTAGAGGTGAGAACTTATTCTACTAAGTAAAATAAAACAAAAATATTTTTATATTTTTTATATTTATTCTGAGACAAAGAGGGTGTGGGAGGGGCAGAGAGAGGGAGAGAATCCCAAACAGGCTCTTCACTCTCAGTGCAGAGCCTGATGTGGGGCTCAAACTCACAAACCATGAGATCATGGTCTGAGCCAAAACCAAGAGTTTTGAACTGACTGAGCTGAACTGACTGAGCTGAGCCACCCAGGTGGCCCACCAAAAAAAAAAAAAAAATCATTTAAAACAGAAAGATGGAAATTTGAAGAGAAAATTCAAAAAGAAAGAAAGAAATCAATAAAAATTTCCAAAACTGCAGGATATGTATTTCTAGAATAATACTGGAGACAAATAGAATATCCTATAGGCAGTGAGAAAGAGAGAGAGAGAGAGAGAGAGAGGAAGATTCACATACAAAGAATCAGTTATCAGAATGGCTTTATACTGCCTAAGAACAACCCTGAAAGCTATAAGATAATAGAGTGATGCCTTAAAAATTCCGCAAAAAATTATTTCTGTCCTAGACTTGTATACTAACCAAATAATCAGATGTCAGAGTAGAAAAAAAGATGGTATTTTTCCAAAAGTTTACCTTCTGTACACTATTTTAGAGAAGGGACTGGGGTTATGCTCCATCAAAATGAGAGGATGAAGAAGGAAGAAGATGCGGATACAGAAAACAGAGGTTCCAGCATAGGAGGAGGGCAAAGGGAATTCCCAAGATGATGGTGAAGGAAAATCCTAGAATGTCAACTGCATATCAGGCCCAGAAGGCAAGCAGGCCAAACTAAAGCAGTTGGAAGACTCCTAGAAAGATTGATATAGAAAGACGAAATTGATAGGATACCTAAAGTGAATGATCATATCGACAGCTGGTTAAGAGTTTGGAGTTGAATTAGTAAAAAGTATATGGAAAACTAAGAAAATGAAAAAAGAAGACAGTAATTCCAGGAAAACCAAAATATTCTATGACAAAAGAAAGGAAATAATCATACCATGTGGCTCAGCTATGAGTAAAGTTTACTTATTAATGGTAATGTAAACACAGACTACTAATCTAACCATAATTATGATATAGCCATGTTGCAAGTTGGATGTGGGAACAGTAGTTGACTGTGGTGGATGCTGGAGAAAAAAAGGAGGCAAAGTTATTTTCTACTATAGTGAGGAATTAATAGACTATGACAAAAGTTAAAAAATCTAAATGTGGCAATAAAGGCATATTATTTAAATACAAAGACCAAAACAATCAGCCAAGAGAGGTGAAAATAATTACTTCCTGGCAGGGAGAAATAGGAGGAAAGGGGATAGGGAACTCCTATTTTTTACAAAAAACCAGAGGGAACTCTTGCCTCTTTAAACTATGACATATGTAACTTTGATATAAATGAAAACTTGAAAAAAATTAAAGCAAATAATCAAAGATATATTTTAATATATAATAGAACACAACTTCCCTGAGGTGAAAAAACACCGGAATCTGTAGGCATGGTTAATTAAAAGAAACTATTACCTAGACCTACTCTTGTAAGTTTTGAATTTTAAGGATAAAGAATCCCACAGTAAAATTTACTACAAAGGAACAAAAAAAGGGAATGTTTTAGACTTTTCCTCAATAATAAACATTAGAGGAACGATGGGGGAAATTTCTAAAAATTTGAAGAAAAAAAATATGTTCGGGGCACCTTGGTAGCTCAGTTGGTTAAGCAACCAACTTCGGCTCAGGTCATGATCTCACGGTTCGTGAGTTTGAGCCCTGCGTTGGGCTCTGTGCTGACAGCTCAGAGCCTGGAGCCTGCTTCAAATTCTGTGTGTCTCTCTCTCTGCCTGTCTCCTGCTTGGATTCTGTCTCCCTCTTCCTCAAAATAAATAAACATAAAAAAAATAATAAAAAAATATGTTCAGGAATTCTATAGTTAACCAATGTATCTTCTCTAACTTGTAACGGCAACAAAGACACATTCACAGGTTTTTTTTTGTTTGTTTTTGTTTTTTAAGTTTTTTTTAAAGTAATCTCTACACCCAATGTGGGGCTCAAACTTACAACCCCGAGATCAAAGAGTTTCACACTCTACCAACTGAACCAGGCCAGCCGCACCTCACAGATATCTTTAAAAGCACATCATCCTCATATTTTTGTAGAAAGAAAACCTGCTGGTTGATGTATTCCACCTCAAAGATATCAAAGAAAAGAACCTCAAATATCAAGGTATAAAAGAGCTCTCTAGAGGAATTAAAATAAGGCAAAGAATTTAATCAATATATTTTTGTAATTGTAGTTTCAAAACAATTCAAATGTGAAAATTATTATTGCAAGACAAAATAATAATTTCATAATAGTAGCAGCTAACATATTTATAAAGTGGTAGGCTCTAGTCTAAATGCTTAACATGAATTATTTCATTTAATCCTCAGAATAGGCCAGTGATGGTAAGCACCATCATTATGCCCATCTTATAGATGAGGAAACTGAGGCATGGGGGAGTTAAGTGATTTGCCTAAAGTCACACAGCTAATATACTGGCTATTTAACTGTCTCTATGCTGTGATCCTAAGGTTGGAACTCTGTAAATGGTATCTCTCAAACTTCCTTGACAGCTGGCTCCCTGTTTCTTCTAATAAGAGGCACTGGAAGAAGACTGTAGGGAGCGAGTAGGAGAGAAGGCTCATCCTTCCTGTCTTCCAGTGTTGTTAGTGTTGTTCCACCATCAGCAGCAAACTGGCTCTCGCTCCCAGCTTCTTTGGGCACCCCCAGCATGAATCCTGCTTCACCCCTCCAGAGGTATTTCAGCAGGGGTTAGGTAGGGAATCCTCTCCTCCTCTGGAGTCCAAGCATCACCTGACAGTTTCTCCTCAAAGACATGAGCACCAACACTACATGGCCTCTCTTCTGAGCTCCTAGGTTCTGGAAACAAATTCTTCCTTTTGTTCTCACAGCACTAAAAGTAGAAGCTTTTTTCTGAAGTTATTAATCTTTGTTTACCTCACCTTCTCATTTTTTTCCTTTTAGCCTTCCAACATCTGTGTAACCAATTCCCTGTATTAAATATCCTCTGTTCGAAATTGTGTGGTCTCTATTTTTCTGATCTGGGATAAGGTTTGACTCCAGAGACTATACTTCCAATCACTATTCATATTATTCTAAGTTCTTAAAAACAAAACAAATTTATAAAGTAAACATGATTTTAAATAACCTTGGGACAAAGAGGAAGTAAACATTGTAAAATGTAATTAGAGTACTTAGATCTTTTTTTTTTCAGTTTATTTTGAGAGACAGAGAGAGAGAGAGAGAGAGAGAGAGAATCCCAAGCAGTCTCTGCACTGTCAGCCTGACACAGGGCTTGAACTCATGAACCATGAGTTCATGACCTGAGCCAAAATCAAGTTGGACACAACTGACTGAGCCACCCAGGTGCCCCAGAGTATTTAGATCTTAAATAATGATTAGAGAAAAGTGAAAACTTCTGACACACAAAAGCTATATTAATTGAGTGAAACTTTGAGCTCATAATGGTTTTATTTGGAAATAAGAAAAAAGCAAATAAACCAAATATTCATCTGAATAATTAGAACCATAACACAATAAAGCTAAGCCAAAGGAAAAACAAAATAGAAATAAAAGTAGAAAATAATGAATTAGAAAATAGAAAACTCTCCACAGTTGATTTTTAAAAATCTTAATAGTTTCTTTGAAAATATAGACAAACAGTTGGTCTGAGCAAATTATTAAATGGGAGAAAACATAAACATAAAGTTTTTACCTTCAAATTTTACATCTATCTATCTGATTAACATTTATATCCTAACCATCTTCTTGCCTACTCTACCAAAGCTAAACTGAAAAATTTATGATTTTTAAAATATATAAGCCTCATGTCTATTTTTGCTTATCACTTTATCATTTAAAAAATTTTCAGTGCCTGTTAGAGGTCCTTGTGCATAGTGGAGAAAGGAGGCTGTAAGGCAGTATGTTCTCTTTAAACTAAAACTATTCACACACATGTTCATAGGTAATTTATACGCATACTGAAAATGATGGGAGGATATCCATCTAACTGTTGTAGGGTTTACTTGTGAATAATAAAATCAATTATTTTTATTTTCTTCTTTCTGCTTTTCTATATTTCCAATCATTTTACAAAATGATTATGTATTATAACTAGAAAAACAGTTTTAAAAATAACTCATAACTCATGATCAAATTGGGGAAAAAGGTAAAAAGGTTTTCCATTTTTCAATTAAAACCCATTGAAGTGGGTTTTAATTAATGTCGTTAATATATAAAGAGCTGAGGGGTGCCTGGGTGGCTCAGTTGGTTAAGACGGCTGACTTCAGCTCAGGTCATGATCTCACAGTTAGTGGGTTCAAGCCCTATGTTGGGCTCTGTGCTGACAGTTCAGAGCCTGCTTTGGATTCTGTCACCCTCGCTTTCTGCCCCTCCCCCATTCGTGCTGTCTCTTTCTCTCAAAAATAAACATTAACAAAGAAATTTTTTTTTAATATATAAAGACTGAACATCCAATCTGAAATAGTCACTCAGGCACTCTATCACATCAACCTAGTCCAATTATCTGTATGGCATTCATCACTATGTAACACTTTCCTTGACTCACCCCGATCCAATGTAAACTCTCTTACAAGAGGAAACCTTGTTTATCTTGTTCCCTATCATCCTCCCTATACCTAGTACAGTGCCTTATACACTGGAGGAGCTTCATATTGAATGAACTGATGAAATTGAATAAAGAGCATTTTCAAATCAACTGCTAAGAAATGCTCCAATAGAAAAATGGGAAAGGCTGCCATTTTAAAATGAAGAAATACACACATCCTATGAGTATTAGACTATAAATTCCATAAGGGAAGGTATGTATCTACCTTATTTATCATAATTTTTCCAGCTCCTAGCATGTAACAGGTACTTAACTAAACAACTAATGAATGAATGAACGTGATGTTAAAGAAAAAATTTTCATGAGGCTTGTCAAGGACAGTAAGGAAGATTTTATTCAGGAGGGACTATTGCAATAGGGTTTTGTAGTAGGGGAGAGAGATGGAGCTCAAGTCCAAATATAACCAGGATAGGTGAAGATTTATAGTCAAGGGTGGGGGTCAGTGGATAGAAAATTACTATGAGGAGAAACATCAAGGTTAGGGGGATTCTTGCTAGATAGACTCAGTAGGATTCTTACTGAAGGCAGGCCGAGGTGATAAGATATGGAGAGTGTGGGATGAAAAATCTGATCAGATATCAGAAGTGATCAGATATCAAGGGTGGGGTATTTGTTCTAAACTGATTCAGCAAGGTTCTTGCTAAAACTGGACTAAGTGGGCCAAGCACAGAGCCCAAGGTCAACATCTAGTTAAAGAGAGGACTCAGAGGAGCCTGGCTCAAGTTTGGTGAAAGAGTCTCTCTCAATGAAAAAGTGTCCAAGCTCACTAACTTAAATAATGGCAATTAAAACAATGAGCACCATCTCTACCTATCAAAATGGGATAGATTTCTCTCCTAACTGTACAAATTCAGTGTTTTGCAAGGGTATGGAATACCTAAGATTTACTGTCTTCTTTTAAGACCAAAAAGTCCTTGAGGTCAAAGAGTGAATCTATTTTGTTTATTGTAATAAAATTTCCGGGGTGTAACCCATGGTAGGTGTTTAATACATGTTAACTGAATCAAAGAGTGGAGAGCAAATCAGTATAATTTTCCTGGAAGAAACATAATTTAATACATATATGTAAATATATATAATATGCATGTAAGTGTAATATACATATATATGTAAAAAAGTAAAAATTTGAAAATAAAACAATAAAATATTCAATAGTAAAAAACTGATTATTAAGCATCCATTATAAATAATGTTTCTGCAGAATATATAATGACATGGGAAACTGTTAAATGAAAAAACAGAATATATCAAATATGCAATGGGATTCAATATAGTAAAAAAACAACAACTGTATTTATATACGGAAAAAAATTCTAAAAGGATATTGATCAAAATGTCATAGCAGAAATAAATGGAAAGATATTCCATGTGCATGCATTGCAAGAATTAATATTGTTTAAATATCGATAGTACCAAAAGCGATCTATAGATTCAGGACAATCCCTCTCAAAACATAAATGGAATATTTCACAGAAACAGAACAAAAAATCCTAAAATTTGTATGGAACCAATAAGACCCCAAAAAGCCAAGGCAATCTTGAGAAAGAAGAACAAAAGCATCACGCTTCCTAATTTCAAAGTATATAACAAAGCTATACTAATTAAAATAGTATGGTATTGAGATAAAACAAACATATCAACGGAACAGAACAGAGAGCCCAGAAACAAACCCATGCACCTATGGTCAATTAATTTAAGACAAAAAGCCAAAAATATGCAATGAGGAAAAAACTCTCTTCAATAAATGATGTTAGAAAAACTGGACAGCCACATGCATAAGAATAAAACTGGACCACTATCTTACATCATACACAAAAATCACCTCAAAATGGATTAAAGACTTGAACCTGAAACCATAAAACTAGAAGAAAACATAGGTAATAGGCTCCTTGACATAAGTCTTGGAGGTGATTTTTAAAAATCTGACACTAACAGTAAAAAGAGCAAAAATAAACACCAAATTAAAAAGCTTCTGCACAGCAAAGGAAACCATCAACAAAATTAAAAGGCAACCTTCCGAATGGATGAAAATATTTGCAAATCATATATCTGATAGAGGGCTAATTCCCAAAACATAAAGAATTCATAAAACTCAGTAGCAAAAACAAAAAACAAAAAGCAAAAACAAAAACAAACAAAACCCCTCAAATAATCCAACTAAAAGATGGGCAGAAGATCTGAACATTTTTCCAAAAAAAACCTCACACCATACAGATAACCAATAGGTACATAAAAAGCATTCTATATATTTTTTTTTTCTGAGAGAGAGAGAGGGAGCAAATGAGCGAGAGGCAGAGAGGGAGAGAGGGAGAGAGAGAGAATCCCCCAAGGGGCAGAAAGAGAGAGGGGGAGAGAGAGAGAGCGGGGCTCACCCAAAGTGGGGCTCATGCTTACCTAATGCGGGACTCAAACTCATAAACTATGAAATCATGACCTGAGCCAAAGTCAGATGCTTAACTGACTGAGCCACCCAGGTGCCCCAAGATGCTCTATATTATTAATCATTAGGGAAATACAAATCAAAACCACAATGAGACATCACCTCACACCTGTTAGAATGACTAATCTCAAAAAGACAAGAAATAACAAATGTTGGTGAGGATATGAGAAAAAGGAACTCTTGTGCACTGCTGGTGGGAATGAAAATTGGCATAGACACTATGGAAAACAGTATGGAGCTTTCTCAAAAAAAACTAAAAATAGAAATACCAGCAATTTTACCTTCGTGTATCTATCCAAAGGTAACAAAACCACTAACTGAAAAAGATATCTGCGCCCCCATGTTCCTTACAGCATTATTTACAATAGCCAATATATGGAAACAACCTAAGAGTCCATCAGTGGATGAATGAATAAATTGTGATATATACATATATACATATAGATATAGTGATATATAAATAGTGATATATATATATATATAGTGGAATATTATTCAGCCACAGAAAAGAATAGATTTTACCATTTGCAACAACATGGATGGACCTCTAGGGCATTATTATGCTAAGTGAAATAAGTCAGACAAAGCAAAATACCATATGCTCTTTCTTAGATGTGGAATCTAAAATATATACATATTTTAAGCTCATAGGTACAGAGAACAGATTGATCGTTGCCAGAGGCAGGGGTGATGGATGGGAGAAATGGTGAACTGGTTTTTTTTTTTTTGTCTGTTTGTTTAAATAAATTGAATTTTTATTTATGTTTTATTTTTAAAATTCTTTTTTTTTAAGTAGGCTTCACGCCCAGCCCAGATTCCTAACACAAGGCTTGAACTCAATGACTCTAAGATCAAGACCTGAGCTGAGATCAAGAGTTGGTCGCTTAACTGACTGAGCCACCTAGGTGCCCCTAAATAAAATGAATTTTTTAAAAAAGGACTGAGAGCTGCTTATTGGACATAGTAATGTGGAGAACTGGTAGAGATGGCACGGATAGACAGTTGCACTGTTGTGCTTTGCTGGAAAGAGGTGCAGAAAAATGGGGTAGTTGCTGGAGGACAATGAAAGTTCAAGGTAAATTGATATTAAACTAATGACATAAAATAAACTCCTGGAGAAGGTAGAATTGAGTGACCTAGAACATCTCAGGTGCCTTTCATGTTGTTAAGAGAGGACTGAATAACCCATATATTTTCTTTATTAATCCTCTGAGATTTACTGATCTTTAAATGTGGACTTTCAGGTCTAGAAACTTTTAGGAGGAATTCTTCTAAAAGAACATTTCTGTGGTTAATTAGACCATTTGAGCTCAAATCTAATTAGGACCCTGATAAGAAGCATTAAATATATTTCAGTATTTTGATAGTTTTTTTTTTCATTAAATTACTAATTCATTTGTTCAAAATATTTATTAAGCACCCACTATGGTGTGAGTCAATAGCTAAGGACAGAAAGATGAGTGTGGGGGCACCTGGGTGGCTCAGTCGGTCAAGTGTCTGACTTTCACTCAGGTCATGATCTCGTGGTTCATGAGTTCCAGCCCCACACTGGGCTCTGTGCTGACAGCTAGAGCCTGGAGCCTGCTTCAGATTCTGTGTTTCTCTCTCTCTGTCTCATCCCTGCTCGTGTGCGTGTGTGCTTTCTCTCTCTCTCAGAAATAAACATTAAAAAAATTAAAAATGAAAGATGAGTGTGATGTAATCCTGAAGGGATAAACAGGTTAACCAATAATGACAGAACAAAGTGATACGGGCTATAATGCAGATACATTCAAAGTTCTGCAGTAACAGTAAGCAGCAGAGCACAGCAGAAGGAAGAGCTGAAATATTTATAGGGCAACTAAAAAGAGAAAGGGGATTAAGACCTCCAATAGGCTGTTGGTCTGGATATATTGAAAAGTTCCTGAAAATTTTGAGCTTCACGAAAACAATCAATGAAAAAAAAGGTCAATAGCAGTTATCTCTGAGTGATTTTTATTCTGAGCTGACTTTTACTTTCTTCAATGATTATGTAATTACTTTCCTAACCAGAAAACAAAAACAGTGAATGTTCTTTTCAAAGGAGGAGAATGGTTGTCATAATTTCCTTTCTGCTAAACAGTGGTTCTCAAACTTGAATATGAATCAGAATCACCTGGATGGTTGGTGAAAGATTATTGCCCCTGCCCCACCTAAATATATTTTAGCTGTTTGCACTCTGTGCCTTTCTTACCAGAGGGAGTTCCCTCTATCATTTTAATACATTTAATTTTACAGGATATTTGAAATTCCTTGAAAGTGAGGGTTATATTTTATTCACTTTTAACCCTCTACTCTCATATTAAGCACTAAGGAACTGCTGAAAATGAATTTCTGAAAACTGTATCCCTGTGTATCATTTTTAGTGCTGGAGAAAATACAATAATAAATATGTCAATTACACCTCAGTTGCGCAGGACAAATATTTAAATTAAAAAAAGCTTTTAAAGATATTAAACCAAAAGTGGAGAAAAAAGTATGTGGTTCTTTCCCTTAAGCGATGCATTATATTATTTCATTATTTAATAATCAAATAGTTAATGATCTGAGTGGGGCCTGATAATCTGCATTTCTAATAAACTCCATTGGACTAAAAGGTGGCAGTAGAGAATGGCTACATGGTATAGTGAAAATGATGAGAGTTTTGAGGTGAGTCAGGTTGCGATTCTGCCTCTGCCTTTTTATAGGCTCTGTATAGCAATAATCAACATACATTAACCCCACTTAGCCTGTTTCCACATTGATAAAATTAAAAGCAATGCACACCTCATAGGTGTATTATGGTATTATGAAGGTTCAATGATATGATTAAATATCCAACACAGTGTGGGCCTTAATTAAGGTAGTTAATTCATGTTGGTCCCCTTCCCTTTGCTTTCCTCTAAGGATGCACCACACATTTGCCATAACTGGGTTTACTATGACATGAGTTAGCCACACAGAGCAAATCATTTCCTGCAAACCTAATAAACCATATATATCCTTCTGCTACCAATAAAATCTTCACCATTCATCTATAAACTTGAGGATAATAGTCTAATAATACCTACCTTAATATAATAGGTTAACAGTATCTACTTTGCAGAGATGCACACATGAGGATTAAACAAGAAAACATGTTAAGTGCTTAATACAGTAACTGGCATATGGAAAATACACGGTTAATGTCACTTTCTTTCTCCCTTCTTTTTGATTAGGTATTTATCCATAGTATCTCCTGGACTGAGTTCAAAAGCTTACCTAGTCCAGAATACTTCAAAACAATTTTTCTACCTTACTCAGATTGTTCTCTTCTATGTCACATTTAATTTGAAGTCAATTATTTGGCTTATTTAAGAACTGGTAAGGACACACACTATATAAACTACTGTACTGAATGTTTGAGGAGATAAGTAGAAGACTGTTCCCTGACTTTTAGTACTTGAGGTGACAAAATACATGAAAAGATGAATAGGAAGGAACGCAAGGAAGGGTGGAGCAAATTATACAGAAAGTTAAGTGTGGTAGGAGTTTGGGGATTATAGTGGCTTATCTATGATTTTTTTAAAAAATGTGTGATTATTCTACACTCAGGAACAAGAGAATTACTAAGAGTTGTAGGATAGCACTGGTATTATGGCTGAGAAAATAGGTCCAGAGATCTAAGTGGTCTAGGGGCACAACTATGGAGTGGCAGAAATTCCCTGTCTCCTGGTTCCTTGCTGTTTCTAAATATGTTTCTAAATATTTTCAAGTATTTTAATCAGTTTATAATTGTTCTTTCTAAGAAGACAGTTCAGTGTAGCTAGTTAAGCACTGGGCTCTAAAGCCAAATGTTTGGGTTTGAGCCCTGGTTTTGCCAGTCACTACCTGTGTGACTTTGGGCAAGTCATTTATCTCTGTGCTCCAATTCCCCAATCTAAAAAACGAGTATAACAATATTACCTTATTTCAACATTACCAACAAATAACTTGTTATATGTGAAGGATTAAAAACGGTGGTTTTATCCTTATAAAGCTATTAGTCTCTGAGAGAATGGAAAACACGAAATCCAGTATTCTAATGGTTTTTCTTTCGTTTGCTTCTTCTTTAAAAACCTCAAAGCATCCAGATGGCTGCTTGTTAGCTAAATTAATCCTATCAGATAAAAACAAGTTTTTGTTACTCAGAAGTGAGAGTTGGAATTTGCAGAAGTCTGGCCTAGTCAGATAACAGGAATGTCTAGAAAAGTAAAAACTGAGATAGAAACAGATTCTAGGACCAACAGAACTTCTTCAAAAAAGTCAGTCAAGGGGCACCTGGATGGCTCAGTCAGTTGGGCCACTGATTCTTGATTTTGGCTGAGGTCATGATCTCACCGAAGTGAGATCGAGCCTCATGTTGGGCTCCACACGAAGCTTGGAGCCTGCTTGGAATTCTCTCTCTCTCTCTCTCTCTCTCTCTGTCTCATCTCTCTGCCCCTCCCCTGCTTGAGAGCACTCTCTCAAAATAAATAAACTTAAAAAGTCAGTCAAGATCAACAGATGTAGAGAAAGATGGAGGTTAATGAATCTAATTCCAAATGAGGGGAATTTGGAAAGATTTTCCTGCCCTTCCAATCCCTAGCCCCCACTTCCAAATGAGGTTTCCCATCTATTTTAAGGTCTATTTCAAACTTCCTTAAGACAAAATCTAGCCTTTTAAGGCAAGTGCAGAGAAATGCCTCCCTGGGCTTCCTTTCAGGGAATGTTTTAGCAGGTGCTGCATTCCACCCTGGAGGTGGCTGCATGAATTTGTGAACTGAGGTGACAACATTGACTCCCTCTGAAAGAAGAAATGCTGTCTCTACATAGGAAGCTTAATTGCAAAGGCACTACTGGAAAAGAGGAGGAGGAGGAGGAGGAAGAGGAGGAGGAGGAGAGGAAGAAGGAAAAAAGGAAGAAGGAGAAGCCACAGCAACGCTGCTGCCAACCTAGTCACAGCTCAGTTCAATATTCAAATTAGAGAAAACAAGAAGCATTCCCTCCCCGCTGCCCCATTCTCCCCTCTCCCCCCACCCCTCCTCAAATGCCTGTTGAAAAAGTTCTGGGACGAATTACAAGCCAAGAAGGCTGTCGCAGAATTAGGGAGGGCAGGTGGAGGTGAGAAAGAACCTATATTCAGGTAGTTAGAAAAATCATGGATGGGGAGGGGGCAGGTATTTGAAACTACCTTCGGCATCGTCCATCAGGAAATCTAGGGATGTAGAAGGGTACTAACTGGCCTTCCAAATCTTCTGCATTTGGCAGATGAAAACCACATTGTCCTCCAAGTAGACTTTGGCACTCCGGCGATATCAGGATAAAGTAAGCATCAAGGAAGGAGGGAATCTTGAGTGAAAAAGAAATAACAGAAGGTCAGTCTTGGGTTCTTGTGTGAGGGGATTTGTGAGGGTCAGGCCACCCACATCATCAGCAACGTGGAAGAATTAAGGGTCACTGTCGGCAGATGAGCCAGCCCCAGTTTGGGGTGACAGCCAACGGCTTGGATCTGCTGGTACCCTAGGATCTCTTCTGCACACACCTTTTAACTTTCTTGGTTTGAGTCTTGCCTGTAGATTCTCAGCCCAGTCTTATTAAGCGCTCTCACTGTGCCTGCCTCAGAGCTGACCACCGAGCGATTCTCAACATATGGGAGCAAAAACGGCTTTTGAGGTTGGGGGCGGAAGGGCACAGGTTTTACTCAGAGTTAGCGTTCGACTGTGGCCTTATACCAACTGCCAGCAAAATCCTCCCGGGCATCCCTTGTCTTCCACCTTCTGCCCAGGTGACGTCGGTAAGCCCCGCAGGACCCGCCAGAGGCTAAGCGGTTAAGCCGCGTCCTTCAGGTGTCAGGCTCGATCCATTTGGAAACAACAACCCCCAGAATCCTTTGTGCAGGGAGGTGAAACCGCAAATAAGATGGCTCCAAAAGGGTGGAACATGCAGCAGTTTCCTAGTCCTTGGCGGTTTCTTTACCGGATATGTTTAAATAACCGAATCCCCACAAATGCACCACCCCACTAACCACCTTCGAGGCCGAGGAGGCCACCGCAGCCGCCTCGCTCGCTCCTTCAGGGGCATCCTGGGAGTTGTAGTCCAGTCGGTGGCTTGTGCCGAACTACCTTTCCCATGGTGCCCTGCGGGACGGGCGATAAAAGTTCTTTTCCAAAACTCTCTCCACACTGAGACACCCCTCTCCCGGGTCCCATTTTCTCCCACGACTCCTTCTCGTCTATCGCGACAGGGCGGCAGCAACAGGAGGGCCTCGGCTTCTCGCCTTGCCCTCCCGAGAGGCACTTCCGGCGGCGGTTCACTTCCTGGTTGGGTGGATGGAGCCGAGCGGGAGCGCGCGCGGGGGAGGGGCGGCGGGTCAGTCTCCGCTGGGCGCTCCGGGGATCAGCTGGCGGGCGGGCTGGCGCCGAACGCGGCCCCGGCTCTCGCTGCAGCGCCGCCTCCTCTCCGCGTCGCAGGCCGGCCCCGCGGCCGTGACAATGTTGCAGGGCTGGTAGCTGGGCGCCAGCCGCCGAGCCTTCTCAAGTGGGTGCCGCCGGGATGCTGCCTCGCGGGGCGGCGGGGAGACCGAGGAGGAGGGGGAGGCAGTGCTCGGCTGGGTCGGCGCTGCCGGAGGCGGCCAAATCCTTCGTTTTTCCGAGCCGCGGGGACGGGGTCCGGGGCTCTGCTCGGGATTTCAGCCTCAGGGTTTTTCTCGCTAGGAAAATGCATGAAGCATTTCCCCGGGATGATGGCTTTTGCACCCTCTAGGACTCAGCGGTTGAATTCGTAAGTGTGTTACTGATTCATCCTCTCTTCTGTCATCACAGGTTTAAACTTACGCGAATCGCTCTCTTGAGGAGGAGGGGACCGCGGCGCGATTGACACGCATATTCCTATAGGCATCCTCCCTCAGCCCCCACCCCCACGGCCGGATTCGGGTGGCTCCTCTCCGAGCTGAAACCCGAGAAGAAATCCTTGGATCTCTTGTTTTCTTAAAAAAAAAAAAAAAAAAATCCAGAAACCTTCGGTATTTTGCTCTACTGCTTCCTATTCTCAAGATGAAGAAGTTTTTCGACTCCCGGCGAGAGCAGGGCGGCTCTGGCCTGGGCTCTGGCTCCAGCGGAGGTGGGGGGAGCACCTCGGGCCTGGGCAGTGGCTACATCGGAAGGGTCTTTGGCATTGGGCGACAGCAGGTCACTGTGGACGAGGTGTTGGCAGAAGGTATGGTGGAACTCTTTCAGTGCGCCGTGAATTAAAATCTTGTGCTGATGCAGCAAGACTGGTTTCTAGTTGTTCAGTGTATGAATGGGTTTTGACCAGTTGACCCTCCCTTCCCCCTTCTCTTGCTCAGTGTATCATTGTCCTTGAAAAATTTAAAACTGAGGTTTGGAAGTGACAGGGCTTATGGGGTGGAAGGACGTTGCTGGAAATTGTTTACCTCAATGGCCTTTTATTATTTTTTAAAAATTGACAAGCTAATTTTTGTCTGCCTCACTGAATTACGAGGATCAGAGAGAAAACGTACGTATGAAAGTGTAAAGCTTCACATCAAATGTAGGGTGCTGGGCTTGTCATCCTCCTTAAACTTGAAATATTGATGTGAGGGTTGAAGGGTGGAGATGAAGTACCTTTAAGAAGAGAGAGGGGTTTCTCCTTCTACCCAACTTTCCCACTCCCATGAGCAGGCCTTGGAGGAAGAGAGGATTTCCAGAGAATGGGAATATGTTTTTCTAAGAGCCAAGGCTTTTCATGGATTTGACTAGTTTTGTTTCCTGACCCAACTGTAATCAGGTCCCCAGGATGTAGCTAAGATAACAGAAATTATACGAGATGAATGTGGTTATTTTGAAATCAGTCCACGAGGCCCCTCTTCCTCCTGTTTTAGTTTTTATTTTTTAGCCAAAAGAATTACTTGAGAGTGACATCTGATTTTTTTTTCCTCTGTTGGAAAAGATGTTATTTAGATCTGCTGTGTAAATTCCCTACATGTGTGTTCATCTGTGTATCTATAGATATGTAAATATATGTTTTTATCCCCCAGGCTTTCTGGAAATCTTTGCATGTCTCTCTTGGTAACCTTAACCTCGACCTTCAGAATTACACCAGACTCATACTTTTCACAGCCCATTGACTGCCTTGTGTGCTTTTATTTTTAATAAAAGCAGCAATTTCCTTGGCATGAAGCTATTCAGACTAATTGGATGGGGCCAACCTGCTATAGGTTATCAGCTGGGAGGGGATCGGGGAAGGGGTATGCCACTGTTACTGCAACATGGTGGTTGTGGGGGGACAGTTTATTAGCTGGAGAGGAACCTTTTTGCAAGCTAAGGTTGAAGCAAGGGTCCTAACCTGGGCCTGGGAGATGCCTGTCATGGTGAGTGTTGTGGCGGGTGGGTTAGGAGGAGGAAGAAGCTGTGTTTGGCTCTCAGCTTGTGCAAGTACCGGGTTCAACCGGGCCCAGTTTTCTGGGGTTAGGGTGGAAGCCTTTACTTTAAAAGCACTTTAAAAAAAAAAAAAGATCTGACAGTTAATGTCCTTGTGAAATTGTTGCTCTTTTCCATTCTCAGCACTGCTCTAGCTGGACTTAATCCGGGACCTGAGTCACCGTCCCTCTGGATCTTTCCTTGTGGGCTTTGGTGCAGGATGGGAGATGCTCTGTGCCCGCTGCCAGATCCGCACCCTTGAGTTTGATCTGTCTCTTTCATTCCTGTGCCAAAGCTCTTGACTGCAGTGGGATGGAGAAATGGAGAAGGAGTGTGTGAGAGAGAAATCAGGAGGGATGAGGGGGCACAGAGCTCTTTCCTTCTCTTTGAATGGCCTCTGCTGACCTTATAGCCCAGGAGCATTTGGTTCAGCTAGGATGTTGTCTCTGTGTACATGGCGCTACCCTAAGCAGTGCCTGTTCTCAGAGCCTGAATGATGGGGAAGAGAAAAGGCAAAAATTGGTCTTTTATCTAGGCTGTCCTCCTCTTCCCTGAAATCCATCCCTGAGAATCGCATATCACGCATTATGATATTTTTAAGGGGCTTAGGGCTTGCAGTTCTGCATTCATTTATTTGTTCATTCGACAAACAGTTATGGAGTGTCTATGATGTACCAGGCACTGTGCTAGGCCCTGGGGGTATGACATAAAACTAGATGCTAGAGTTTACAAACTACTTTGAGAGATGGAAAACAGCCAGTTGGAATAGAGAGATATGTGCTATCATGGAGATAAGCTTAGGGTACAGTGGCCCTCAGTTTTAGCCAAGGATTGCTTTCTGCAGGAAGTGACTGACCAAATGAGTAGGGGTTATCCAAGTATGGAGACAGCACGGACAAAGACTCAGAGCAGCAGGAAAGAGTCTCACATAAAACTGGATCTGGTGATATTGTCCTTTTTATGTTCCTTGACTGTAAGTGAGTTTGAATTTGTGGCTCTTAGAAGTATATAGCTATGTAGTAGTCAGTATACAAAGTATTTATGTAGCACCTGCTAAGTAAAAAGTAACTGCTAGGTTCTGAGAGGCATACTGGAGTTCTAAAGGGTGATGTCTGCCTTTATGGAGCTGTCAGTGAATTTGAGGAGACAAGGCAAAAAGTCATACACACAGTATAGCATGGTTACCAGCACTGTCTGTATAGTCAGGCAGATCTAGGTTCAAATTCTGGATCCGTTCTTTACTAGCTGTGAAACCTTGGATAAGACTTTTCAAACCTTTCTTGAATCTGTTTCTCAAAGCGGTTCTCAAAGTGTAGAGCCTGATTAGGAGCATCAGCATCATCTGAAAGTTTCTTAGAAATGTGAATTAAGCCTCACCCCATAAACCAAGAGTGTGGGGCTTTAACAGATTTCTGAAGAGATTCTGATGCAAGCGAAAGATCAAGAACCCCTGTGCTGTAGAGTGGTCGTGAAGATTGAAGGAAGCAATGTTTATGAATTATTTAACATTTTTCAGGTGTTCAATGAGTGGCAGCCATTATTTCTCAACATTACATCCTGTATATAGTTAAAGGGGAGTAAAGGGGCATTGATGAAGGCTACAGATTGCTGTAGCCATCCCATTTCCTTTTGTGGATGGACAGAGTCAGATATTTTTCTGCAAAAGCCTCACTAGCTCCTTCAAGGGTCAATAGATGTTTTGGGTAGCCATGTTCCTTCTTGTACCCTTTCCTTTTTGAGTCCCCAGGTGCTGACCTAACCACTAGTCTCAGCCAGAGTTGTCCAAGGATGATGTGAGTTGTGCATTGAGTGCCCAGGACAGTGGCCAGGCAGTTTGGGGAGGGTGGGTTTTAAACATAGACTCTCTTCCCACCACATCCCACCTGTCTCCCCTGTTTCTCTAATGTGGCTGTTGGTGTATGCTTTATAGTAAGGAGTACAAGAACACCAAGGAGGAGCTGCTAGAGTAAGAAAGGAAAATGTCTGGGCTGCTATCTCCATCAGCAGCATCAGCCCTGTTCACCTGCTTTCACGAACTAGTCAGTGAGGGCTTGTTTGGGGGAAGTGAAGGCTCTAACACCATGAGGGATGTGGCTATCTCTAGGCTGGGTGCAGAGGGAGATATTTTCTTTTTAGCTTCCTCAGTAAAGATGCCATGATGACTTCCTAATCCTGTCTGAGGTAATGAGCATGTGATATCAAGGAAAGATTTGGTTTAAGCTTCTAGAATGAGCTCAATGGGAAAATAGGAGCAAAGCTCAGAGAAGGACTGAAGAGCTGGGCCTTTATTTTACATCCTTAGCTATATGAGGCCTTACGTCTAAGCTTTAAGCAATAAATATTTGTCGAATACCTGCTGTGTGCAAGACCGTATTCCAGAACTGCGTCAGTTCTATATAAGGTGGACCATGTGCCCCTTCAGAGCAGCTTCCTTCTGATACTAAAGGAATCCAGGTCTAGAGTTAACAAGAACTACTCAGTGAGTTTCCATACCAGTAAGCTGACGATTTCTCCTACCAACATCACAAGGTAGTAAGGCTTAAAAGTGTGTATGAAGCCACCTAAAACAAACATATGTATACGTGTAAGTATGTATGTATGTGTATACATGTATACATATATGCATATGCAGCATATAATTATATTGTGTTGGTATTGATATGATGCACACATGTATTCATTTAGTGAATTTTCGTTAGGTCTTTGTGGCAGGCACTGCATTAGGTTCCAGAGCTACTAAGATGAACAGGATGTGGTCCTGGCTCTTCAGATGCTCATAGACCAACAACCCTAAGATCAGTGGCCAGCACTTAGCATGGCCCTTGGTACATACTAGATGATAAAAAAATGTTATGAGGTGATAAAGATAGGGCCTGAGGGTGAGGGTTTATAGATGATGCGTGGTTTGAACAGGAATGGAAATTACCCAGCAGATGGTCCAGACGAGGGTTACCCAATGCCTTCCCAGCAGAGGGAGGAGCATATTCAAGTGTGGAGTGGTGAAACAGTATGATGAGTTCAGGAATAAGTACAAGTTTCCCTTCCAGAATCAAGAAAAGAAGGGCATGGAGTGGTAGAAGGAAATTCTACATTTCTTCCCTGGCTATTCACCTGCTGTTGACTTTCTTCAGTGGCCCTGGGTCTTTTGAGTAACCATTGAGTAGCTCTCCATTATGCACTGCTACCCTGTGTGCCTCAGCTCTATGCTATTTGTGGGGCAAGGGAGGGGATAGTGTCTGGGGGAAGGAGTGGTCCTGAAGGTTCAGTGAGAGGCAGGCAGCTTGAAGGAGAAGCAGATGGAGGAGTGGGATGACCAGTGTAGAAGAGAGTGGACAGGGGAAATAATGAGGATGTTTGGCCAGAGCAGAAGGTAGGTTGGAGAGAAAAGAAGAGGAAATAAGGTTCCAGAGAGCTTTAGTGCCAGGAAGAGAGGTTCGTTATAAGCACCTGAGGTCTTCTCTGACGCAGACACCAATTTGATCCCTCCCACTTCAGATGTCTTTGCCTGCTGGAAAGTCTGGTTTTTTAGTGGCAACTGCAGATTTTCAGGGGGTGGTTTGTGAATGGTGTCTTCTTCCTGGCTTCAGGCATGATGACGGTTATAGCTTTGCTAAATATAGCCAAATCTAGAATTCAGAAATGAAATCCAGAATAAGCAGTTGCATGGTCAAAGCCTTTCCTTTGGTCTTTCTAACAAAGTCACACTCACTTAATGAGAGATGATGAAGAGAAATGGTTTCACATGGGTTTTGAGTGGGAGGTTATGAGGGGAGACATACACTCATACCTCAATAGCTAAAACTGCATGCAGAGTACATGGGGAAAGCTTGATAAACATTCATAAAGTACATATGAAATATTACTGCATCAGAGCAGTCATTGCAGTGTTTGAAAATTGACACCTCAGAAAGGGGACTAACATCACCATGTACCTTCATCTTGTACTCTTGTAAGGATAAATGCATTCTGAGCTTACTGAAGAAATAACTGTGACATCTGCATCTGAGAGAACCAAATAGTAATAGAAGTGGTGTTGTCTATTGAAGTAGCATCTGGCACTATGAAGTAGCAAAGAGTAGCCTTCAGTCTGCTTTTCTGGAGCCATTTTTTGGTGTGGTGGAAGGAGCACTGCAGTATAAGTGGGAAGGTCAAGGTTTGTTGGTTCATTCATTGCCATATCCAGTAACTGTTACTGAGCCCTCACTATGTGCTAGGCATCAGCCATTGAGAAATAAGACTGCCTCAAGGAACTCACAGGATAGCACTTCAGATACACGAGCCAGTACCTCCAAGTGCTGTTAACGGAAGGATATAAAAAGGGGAGGGGAACAGACAAGAGGCAGCCATTAATTTTGTGGGGTCAAGAGTAGTCAGGGAAAGCTAAAGAAAGAGGATATTTGAGGGATGTCTTCAAAAGTAAGAACTTATTACTAGATGTACAAGGTTGAGAGAATTTTCTAGGCAGAGAGAATAACATGGCCCAATACAAAAAGGAGGGAAGTGGCTTGCTTGCCAGGAGCTTTATGTGTTGAGATAGCATAGTCCAGGGCTACAGTGTCTAATAAGGTAGCCATAGCCACATATGGCTGTTTAAATTATATAAATTAAAATATAACTTTAATTCTTCAGGTACACTAGCCACTTTTCAGTTGCTTAATAGCCACATGTGGCTAGAGCCTATGATTTCGGACAGCACAGATAGAAAATGTTTCATCATCACAGAAAGTTCTATTAGACAGTATTGGTTTAGAACAATAGTCTTTAAACTCTTTGGATAAAATGGCACTATCATTTAAACATTTAATTCCTTCCTTATATATATGCTTGTTTATGCCCCGCTATCACTAACTAATATCTGAAGGCACAGTATGTACTTGAAGTGAAGTTCATCATTTATGTTCATAGATGCAAATCTGTCTTTAAGTCCTCTGGATAGATTTTGGCAAACTTCTTGTCATATCTTATTAGATTGTGACCATTTCTACATTGTAATGTGACTGACTGATGGAGAGTTAAGCATACCAGGAATAGAATTGGGGCTCTACCTTTCTCTTGTTGTTCATTTATGCTTCTGTTATCTTTAATCCAATATATCTTTGCAGGAATCTTTGCCCCTTGTTTGCTTTATGAAGATTAATTCATTTTAAAACAAATGTAATCAGTAAATCCACTTAACCAAGCACATGAACTGTGTTAGCCTGTGCTATGTAGCTTCCACTCTTTCCTCATTATTCCATCAGATTCATATGAGACATAGGACTGACATAGAGACTGGATGGGAGCACTAGTGTTGGGCCATCTAGTAAAGATAAAATCTTATTTTTCAAGATGGAAATTAATATAAGTAGAGAGTCTCATATATATATTTTTTCTTCCCCAGTGGATTGTTTTGTGGACCTCTGTTTGGAGACCACTGGTCTTGAGCAGTGGTTCTTACCCAATAGCAATTATCCCTGGGTGACATTTAGTAATGTCTGGAGACATTTTCGATTGTTACAAGGTGGGAGGTAATACTGGCATCTAGTGGGTCCTACAGCATACCCAACAGCTCTCCCTCCCTACCACAACAAATAGCCCGAAATATCAGCTGTGCCAAGGTGGCACAACGTGATGTGTTGACCAATGTGGGGAAAGAGAAAGGGGTTAGGGGTGGCTCAGAAGGGTCTAATCTGACTTTAGGCAAATCACTTAATTTTTAAATTCATTTTCTTAGAATCAGTGAGCCAGTAATCTTTCTTAACCTAATATGGTTAAAAATCTTTATGTCATTTTCTGTATAAAATAGGTACTTCCAGAAATAAACCAGTAAACTAAAGGAGGTAGAATGGCAAGTATTTGTAAGTTCTGGCTGAGGGAGTTGTAACCTTACTCTACCACTGACTGAATATGGATTATGAGTTTTAGAAAATTCTCCCAATATTCTCATTGCTCGTATCTGAGCAACCCCAAAATATTGTGGAAGCATTTTCTGACTTGAATTACTCATAGGGAGGTTTAGTTGGGAAGGGTCATTAAAAACCAGAATATTGTGAGAGAAGATGTAGATAATCCTTTGTACAAGGAAGAATTTTCAGGAATAGTCTAGCACTTGCAATTAGGGATAGTGGTTTCAAGTTCTTTGACTTCTCTTTGCCAGTATAACTTTGGGGAAGTAATTTAGCCAGTGGTAGCCACTGGTTCCTCATTTATAATAAATGTCCTTCCTACCTCTCTAAGGATGTGGTGATCATGGAATGAGAGGATATAGGTTTAATGTAGTGTGTATGAGACAGCATGCCCTGCCAGCCAGGAGTAGCAAGGTTTATTGAGCATCTATGGTATTTTCAGCTCTAAGATGCTGTGACATCTAGGAAAATAATGGAAGATTTGGCTCCTGCCCTCTTTGTTGACATAATGTGACCAACACACAGGAAACAAAAGCACCCTATAAGACAATAGGGTGTGTGGTGTAGTCTCTAAATTCTGGAGGTGTTGAGGGGAAAGAGATCAGTGAGGACTGAAATGGTTAGGAAGATTTTGTGAAGATAGATTGTTCTTAACTGTGAGTCTTCTCTGGAACCCCCTCTTCGAGTAACCTTGTTTTATTTAGGGAACACGTCTAGTTCCGCACGTTTGCATATGTTATATTCTTAGTAAAGTTGAAGTAAGTATTGCAACGTTTTTGGTTTCTTTTGAGGAACAAAATTGCCTACATAAATAAGTCATATGTTCTGCGCTTATAACCAAAGCAAAAAAGCCTTTTCATTCCATGTGATTTTGAATCACTCAGCAATACTGGCTGCAGTATTTTGTGCCTCCTTCCTCCCTCCAGTATCTTTATTATTACCAGTTGGCTATCTTTATTTTTAGTGTATTATATATACTTCAAACAATCTCAGTTCTTCTTTCGAGTTATGGACAATTGTTAGGAAAGAGGAGTCCTTCTTATGAGTGAGACTCCCACCTTGACAGAGGGCAAGTTCCTCAAGTTGGAACAAAGCTGAAAGAACGAAAATCTGGAGTTTGATTTGAGGGGTGCTGTGAGTGAATCAGCTTGAATGCCATGGTCAGTTTTCTCCTTGGGCCCTGAGTTAACCTTGGCAGGCAGCAGATGGCAATGCCAATTGAAGCTTTGTTATTTATGATTTCTGAAGAGCCAAGATATTATTTATTGGATGCAAGAGTTTATGGCACATTATTATTAAAGAAGGCCCTGCATGGCATAGCATTGATGTTAGATTATCATTTGTAATTATAATGATCTTAAATAATGATGCCTTTCATCTAGGACTTGAATCCTGGAGAAAGCAATATAATGCCATGTAATTTTGCTTGCTGCCTGTTTTTGAGGAAGCTTACAGCTATTGTACTGCGACTTTTAGGGTGAGAGAGAGATTCTTGTCCCTGTGGTACTGATCATGAATTTGAGAACAAAATGGAGACTTTATTACCCTTTGGAAACAAGAAAAAAGGAGAGGACTCAGGCCTCGTCACCTGGGCCCCTCCTGGAGGACTGAGGCTTGAGCAACATTTACAGAGGGGGCAGGTCTGCGGCTAATACCCACAACACATCATTTTCCCTGGTCATGAAATCTTGTTTGTTCAAGAAGTGCTGATTATCTTACCGGTTTGTTAGATTTGTTTAATTTCCACTTGCTAGTCCTTCTCTCAGACCTTTGTCCTCTAGTTTTAGAAGCCTGGACATCTTGGTGGTGGGAAATGGGCAGTGTTAGAAGAAAGAATTCCATCTGAGTTTTCGGCTATGGAATAATCTTGGTTTGACCACAAGGGGTAACTCAATAATGATTGGGGAAAACGTGCTATCCAGTACTGTCTTTCCTTCCCTGTCCCCAAGAATAATGGGAGCACTGTGATGTTCTCAGGAGAAGACCTCCAAGGTTAGCCCCATGTGCGGAATTAGGGTAGGCAGCCCTTGGCCTGAATCCTGGACCTGTCCCTGTGATGTTGGGCAACTAACATCCAGTCTTCTCATTTACAAAATGCAGATAATATTGTGGTTGTTTGTAAGGATTAGATGAAATTATGTAAAACACTTAGCATAGTGCCTAGCATATAGTTAGCAATCTGCAAATGGTAACTCTTAGCATTTGAGTGCATGAATTTTGTTTTTATCAGGCAGTATTTGTTTTGCTGTGTGTATAAGCTGGTGAAAGTTGTGGATATATATATATATATATATATATATATTTGTGTGTGAGTGTGCATGTGTGCGCATGCGTGTATATATAAATGTGTATATAGATGTACATGTAACTTATATTAGTTATATATACATATAACATCAATCTAAAAAGTAGAAATATAAGGTATGAGTATCTTAACTATATAAAGGGACTCAAACTATTTAAATAAATGCTATATTGTGAAGATAGATACAGATGAGGAATAAAGGTAAGAAAGAGAATCTCAGTTGAATATTGTAGTTTGATTTTTTTTTTTTCATGCTTGAAAGCCACCTGTGTGTTGGAAAATTTCCCCAGCCTCTCATGTTGCTATTAGTATGAAGGGCCTCTCTGCCTCTCTGCCCCTGAGGAACGCCTGATCCCAGCTGCCTATCCAGCTTCACATTCCTGGGCTCTAATATAAGTTGTCTGCTTCATTCAGGCCTGTGCCCTCCTCATGGCCCATGAATCATGGATTTAGTTCTTTCCAGTACTTTACTCACAGAGTTCCCTGTACCTGGGATCCCCTGCCCTGCCTGCCTACCTTACTCCCACCTAACCTCAGTACTTATCACACTTGATCCATCTCTCTTTCTGTTCTCTGGATGCTGGTCATACTTGCTCCCTTGTGGACTGTTTGGGCCCATAATCCCAAAGTTGTGTTTTGCTATTTATCTACTTCATTTGTATCTACTTTCTAGTGTTAGATAATTTTTAGGAGGCAGGGTGTAAACTTTAGGTTTATTTTGTATCCAATTCAGGACACTTAAATTTGAACACTGCAACAGTGGGCACAGAATAAATTAACTGAAGAAATAATACAGTAAATCAGTACTAAATCACATTCACTGGGCAGGCACTACAGACCAGACAAATGTGAGCTATACAGACCTCCCTGTTCTATTCCAATAATATAACAGATTTATGTTTGGGACCTTACTACAATGATAAGAGCTTTCAAATCTAGGTTTTTGGTAAAGTAACAAAATTCAAAGCAAAGTAGAATACCTTCCAGAAGATCATGTAAATTTCTTTATTGATTCAGTTCAGTTATGGATACCTAATTCTATCAATCTCAAAAATAGAGATATAAAGTATAAGTATGTTAACTATATAAAAGAACTCTAAAAGTATTTCAGTGCTATATTGTGAAGATGGAGAAGATTAGGTCAAGTATCAAAAACTCAGAAGTTACTAAAATTTCTCTTTAAGCAAGGTGTGCATTAATTTTCTAGCTTGTTGTGGTTGTTGGCCTGTGGTGAATTAGGACAGTGATTCTCAACTTACATTTAGGGTAGTGGGCATGGGAGCAGGGGACAGATAGGAAAGGAATATATAATTTGAAAAAAGCACATACTATCCCCAGGCCTAGCTAGGAAAGGAGGGACCTCAAAGAGAATGGGGAATGGTGGTATACCCTCTTAAGAGGCACATTGTAGTCGCAAGTGGTTGGGGGAGGGAGAGGATATGAGACTTTTATGTTTATCAAAGGGGATATGGTTTTTGAAAAGTTCATAAGTATGGCACTAGCAGCTCAGTTATAAATTGCGTCTAGAGAGTTGGTTCCTAAAATTAATCACTATATGTAGCTCTTAGAACATAGATAGGAACTTATTTCTCCCTGTTCTTGCTGCTTTCAGAGACGAGTAGTGAAAGGGGGAGGATCATCCTTAAGCCTTTCCTGGTGGTTTGCCCAATGAGTTCCATGACCTTGTTGAAAGATCAAATCTTGGGGGCTCTCTGATCAATGATGAAAATTCACTTGAAAAAAGTTACTTTGGATTACATAAACTTTCCCAGAAAATGAAGTATTTCTTTTTCTTTTAAAATCATAGTTTTAGAGTAAAATGGGTCATCTAAGTGACTCACCCAGCCGTTTTGAAGTGATTTTAAGGTGGTATGATAGAATAATGTCCAGGTTTATATATATTCAAGTTCTGGTTTTAGGTTTAGCTCATCTGAATGAACAGCTATACAAAGTAAGGAAAGTAGATTGTGTAGTCTCTTTCTAAGTGATCTGGGACATGTGAGTTCCCTTCCGCTAGCATGTTTTTCCTTATGTAAATATGGAGATCACTGGATGATCTCAGAGATACCTTCTAACTGGAAGACATGATTTTTAAGTTTTCTGATTTCTGTTGAGACCATTGAGAAGGACAGTGGCACGGGGTTGATTAGGTTGAACTGTTAGACTTGTGTAGCTGGGACTAGGACAACTCTCTTGAGATGGGTTGTTAACCTTGGCTTATGTATGAGCCATACTGGGCTGTGTCATTGTCAGTGGAGGCAAAAGATCCCATTCCTTTTCTACTTAAATTTTTCCATATCTTTGTTTAAACTAGAAAAATCAGTGTTCATAATTAGATGTTGGAGGTGAGAGGAAGCTGGGATGAATCTTGGGCTTCTGGCTTAAGTGATGGGGTACATAATGGTGTCAACAGAATGAAGAAAGAACAGCATATGAGGGAAAGAGAATGACTTTGACTTAGGACTTTTTAGTATGAAGCACCAATAAAAATCCAAGTGTGGATATGGTTTAGGACACTGGTGGATACGACTGGCCTGGATTTTAGAGAAAATTTTGGTGAGAGTTGTTCTGTAGCCACATGATATTAATGTAAAGTGAAATGGAATGAGATCTCACAAGGAGACTGTGTGGAAAGAGAGAGAAGCCGGCTGTGGGGAGGTGAAGGAAGATGATTACACCTCAAGTGAAATCCAAACTCCTCACTCCGACCTGCAAACCCTTGTAAGAGCTTGTATCTCTCTTCACCCCAACCTGTGACTCTCTAGCCACAGCAATTCCCCTTTATCTTTTTTGAGCATTTAACATTGTTTCCTCTTTGGTATCTTAGGCTTGATTGGTCCCTTTGCCTGGAATGTTTTTTCTTTTCTCTTCTCTTCTCTTCTTTTCTTTTGTTTTTAAGATAGGAAGAAATGAAGGAAGGAGGGAAAAAAGAAAAGAACAAAGGGAATACAAAAGGAAGGAATGAAAGGAAAGAGAAAGAGGGAAGGAAGAAAGATACATACTTGGATAGAAAAATATATTAAAATCTTTTTAAAATTAATTTTTTATTGAAGCATAATTAACAGTTTCAGGTGTACAACATTAGTGATTCAACAATTCTGTCCATTACTCATGCTCACTCACTGGTGGTGAGTGTAGTCACATCTGTCACCCAACATCGTTATAACAGTATTACTGACTATATTTCCTATGCTGTTCATTTATTTTATAACTGGAAGTTTGTACCTCTCGATCCCCTTTATCTGTTTCAACCCCACCCACCTTCCTTCTGGCAGCCACCAGCTTGCTCTCCGTAGTTAAGAGTCTGTTTTTTGTTTGTTTCTTTGTTCATTTGTTTTTTAGATTCCCCATATAAGTGAAATCATATGGAATTTGCCTTTCTCTGTCTGACTTGTTCACTTCACGTAATACCCTCTAGGTTCATCTTGCAAATGGCAAGATCTCATTGTTTTTCTATGGCTGAGTAATATTCCATTTTGTGTGTGTGTGTGTGTGTGTGTGTATGTATATATACATATATACACACACATCTTTATCCATTCATCTGTTGATAGACAGTTGAGTTGCTTCCATATCTTGGTTATTGTAAATAATGTTGCAATAAACATAGGGGTGCTTATATCTTTTTGAATTAGTATTTTTGTTTTCTTTGGATAAGCACCCAGTAGTGGAAATACTGGATCATATGGTATTTCTATTTTTAATTTTTTTGAGGAACCTCCAGACTGTTTTCCACAGTGGGTGCACCAATTTACATTCCCACTAACAATGCACCAAGGTTTCTTTTTCTCCTTATCCCTGCCAACACGTTATTTCTTGTCTTTTTTATTTTAGCCTTTCTGAGAGTGGAAGGTGATACCTCATTATGGTTTTGATTTGTATTTTCCTGATGATTAGTGATGTTTGATGTTGAGCATCTTTTTTTTTTTTTTAATCTTTCAATGCGTCTCTTGGTCATCTGTATGTTGTCTTTGGAAAAAATGTCCATTCTGGTCCTCTGCCCATTTTTTACTTGGATTATTTGTGGGTTTTTTTGGTGTTGACTTAATGTAAAATCTTTACATATTTTGGATATTAACCCCTTAGCAGATATATCATTTGCAAATATCTTCTCTCATTTAGCAGGTTGTCTTCTTGTTTTGTATGAAACAACACAAAGGTTTTTCACTGTGCAAAAGCTTTTTATTTTGGTGTAGTTCCAATACTTTATTTTTGTTTGTGTTTCCTTTGCCTTAGGAGACCTATCTAGAAAAAATATTGCTACAACTGATGTCAAGGAAATTAATGCCCATGTTTTCTTCTAGGAGCTTTATAGTTTCAAGTCTCATCTTTAGGTCTTTTTAATGCCTGAATGTTCTTCTTCCTCATCTTTACATTGCTGACTATTTCTTGCCATTCAGACCTCACTTAAAACTCACCACAAGGAGACCTTCCTTTACCATCCAAGATAAGGAACTCATCATGTTTTATTTTGCCAGGTAGCCTGTGTCAGTTGATTCTTGCTTATTGTTTATCTCCCTCCACAAGGATATCACCTTCGTGAAAACAGAGACCTTCACTGACTTGTTCCTTGTATATCCCCAGTTCCCCATGTGATGCCTGACACCTCTGAGGAACTCAGTGAAAACCAGTTGAAGGAACGAGTGAGCAGATGAAGGAGGTAGAAGCAATGATTGGAGACATAGATGTAGAACCAGGAGAGAATAAGTGATGGCAGTGAACACTAAGTAGATTTAAAAGAAGGAGGGTATGGATACTTCGGGGTGTTAGCAATCAGTAAGGTCATGATAAGGATGGAAATATATTTATTGGATTTGGAAATATGCAGATTATTCATGAGCTTTGTTAGAGCAGTTTAAGTGGATAAGTGGAATGGAGTGGAGTCAGGAGGCAGTGAAATGAGTGAATGGGAAGTCAGTTGGATGCTGAGTCATGGAGGAATTTATTATTTTTAATGGTGGAAGAGTCTTGAGTACATTAAGCAGAAAAGTAGCTAGTAGAAAGAAAGAGGTTGGAAATATAGTATAGGGGGGATTATTGATGGAATAGGACTGAGAACGTGATGACAGATCATGGATAGAATCTTCAGCTCAGGTGCAGAAGAGGACTTTGAATAAGAGAAAGGGCACTCCATTCACTGACCTGGAAGGAACTGGAGAAAGAATGGGTACAAAGATAAGAAATTGGTGAGGTTTGACAGGTTGAGGGAGTTCTTGCTTCATGACTTTAGTTTTCTATTGAATGCTGTGGGGTAGGAGTTGAATTGGGCATTTAAAGAGAATACGGAAGGACAGGGAGAATTTTCCTTAAGTCTGTGAAGAGAAGAACTAACAAAGGATAAACAGGAAAGTGGCCTGGTCATTTGGAAAGCCCATTCGAGATGAGTCACCATTGGAAGACAGGTTTCCTGACCCCTGAGGGTTTATTGATTTTGAAAATGTACTATTTTGTATTGGACTTTCTCTTTTTCCCTTTTTTTTAATGTTTATTATTTTTGAGAGAGAGAAAGTGAGTGGGGGAGAGGCAGAGAGAGAAAGAGAGGGGGACAGAGGATCTGAAGCAGGCTTTGTGCTGATAGCAAGGAGCCCAACATGGGTCTCAAACTCCATGAGATCATGACCTGAGCCAAAGTCAGACGCTTAACCGACTGAGCCACCCAGTCTCCTCTGGATAGGACTTTTTCTGAAACACATTATATATTTCCTGTCTTCTAGATTATATGTCACAGAGACAGTATGATATAGGTGGAAAGTACACCTGATCAGAGCCTGTCTGGTGACCCCTATGACCTGTACTCTGGACAGTTGCTTCCCCGCCCTGCCCATCAGGTTCCTTGTTCTGGAAAAGGAGGAGATGATGGTGAAGTTACTTTCCAAGTCTGACATCTCACCGTCCTTTATTTCTCAAATACGTTGTTACTAGATCTCTTAGGATTTTTGCTTGATGTGGGTAAGACACGGTTTGCTCCTGGATAGACTTACACTGCTTTTTGAATTTCATGTTTGTGCTTTATCTTGTTTTTTGGTTCCTTTCTTATGAAACCATCCCTTGTTACCTCTTACTGCTATCCATGTGCCTTCCTGAATTAGTGTCTAATTTGCTGCTTTTAATCTGCCGTGGACTTGGAAACTAGATGACTAAGCCTGTTAGAACCATGTGCAACAATGAAGAGGTTAGTGAGAATTTGAGGGTCTTGTCTGTGATTAAAGGACAGGAGCTGCTGACCATGGGCTTTGTCTCCTGTTGGCACAGAAATTAGTTTTTTGTGCCTCGTGTTCCAGAAAGGTTGAGTTCTAAAGAAATGACAAGTTATCATTTGATATTTCTTATTAATTAAATGTGCTTTTAAGCATTTGCCTAAAAATGAATATCATTAAGTATCAGTGCCATAGGGATTTAACCTATTTCCATTTTCCTTCTCACTTTCTATCCCTTCTTCTCCTCTCTCCCACCCGCCCTCCTCATACACAGAAGTCCCTTCCCCACACTTCCAATGTAAGGCAACGTTCTAGGCACCATTATAACATTATTCCAATCATTCGGTTTCCATGTATTTGAAACCACAGAGAAGTTTCCAGGATTATAATTCACTGTTCAGTGCTGTATGTTTGTGTCTCAGTAAGAATCCTACTGGAGACTCACTAGTATTTGCTGTTGGGGGCTGGAAGACTTGAAACAATGAAATGAACTCAGGTTCCATATATAATCTGTGGTTGATATGGAAGAAAGCTATCACGAAGTCTTAAAATATTTTTAATTCCTATTAATCCATAAAGATAATAGAAGAGGTAGAAGATAAAGTTAGACAAAGAGAGAAAATACTACCCATTATCCTATAGATCATCATTGTTAACATTTTGGTGTGTGCCTTCCAGACCTGTGTATTTTTATAAAAGTAAGAATATATTTCACCTTATCCTCTATAATCTGCTTTCTCACTTAGCACTATCTCCTAACTTTTTGTGTTAAATGTCTGCATCATCAGGTTTAGTCCATTGTGTGAATGTGTTGTGATTTATTTAGCCAGTCTCCATTAGAGATTTATAAGTTATTTATAGCTATTACAAAATAACCGCAATGAATATTTTTCAAGCCTTTGGGTACTTGTTCTGTTACTTCCTTAGGATAAATTTCTAAATGTGAAATGGCTGGATAAAAGATATGCATATTTTAACTTTTGATACATATAATAAAATAGTCTCCAGAAAAATTAAATCAATGCATACTCCCATAAGAAGTATCTTCTTTATGAGGTTGGACATGGTTTCTTTTTTTCCGTCTGTATGTCTTTTTATCTTTGTATTTTTGTATGATTTTTTTGTTTATGTTACTTTGCTCATATTCCTGTTAGAGTGTTCATCTTAACGATTTATAGAAGTTCTTTACATATTTAAGATGTTAATCCTTTCACACATGTATACATTGCAGCCTTTTTTTTCCATTTTGTCATTTACTTTCTGTTAAAGTGGGATTTTGCAGATTTTGTTTGTTTATTTATTCATTTATTTATTTTTAGAGAGAGAGAGAGTGAGCACATGCACGTGAAAGTGGGGGAGAGGCAGAGGGAGAGGGAGAGAATCTCAAGCAGGCTCCAAACTCAGTGCAGAGCCCAGCATGGGGGCTTGATCTCGTGACTGTGAGATCATGACCCACACCAAAATCAGGAGTCTAGTGCTCTACTGTCTGAGCCACCCAGGTGCCCCTTTGTAGATATTTTTAATTCTTGTGCTATCAAATATGTCAATCTTTTCCTTTATGATTTTTGTCTGAAGTCTTACTTGGAAAGCCCTGAGGAGAAAGATAGGGCCTAGATCAGAGGGACCTTGTGAGTCTGAAGTTTATTTTTGAGCAGTAGGGAAGCCAGTCAAATTACAATGATTTTTTGATGTTTATTTATTTTTGAGAGAGTGCAAGTGGAGGAGGGGCAGAGAGAGAGAGAGGAGATACAGAATCTGAAGCAGGCTCCAGGCTCTGAGCACAGAGCCTGACGCGGGGCTCAAACCCACAAACCATGAGATTACAACCTGAGCTGAAGTCAGATGCTTAACTGACTGAGCCACCCAGGCGCCTCAACCAGTCAGCATTTATATGAGGGGATACCAGATTTGCAGTTTAGTTGGATTTGTGGAGGATGACATGAGGAAGCTGAGTATAGAGCATCTGGGAGGCTGTTGCTATGATCCAGGTCAAAGGCAGTGAGGGTTTACGTGACAGAATGGTAATAGGAACAGAGGAGAAGGCAGACAAATATTACAAGGTTGTATTGTCAGGGCTTGGTACTTGATTGGATTTAGAGGTTGAAAGAAAGGTATAGAATCAGGAATGATTCTAGGCTTCTGGTTTGAGTGCCCAGGTACATGAGATACAAGCGGCCCTAGCTGAGCTATATTATTCAGGAAGAGAGAGATGGTGGAAAAAGGGAAGACGCAGGTTTAATGAGGAAGATAATGAGTTTAATATGATCAGTTTGCACGGTGTTGGGTGTGTTTGGGTTTTCTGGGATGTGTAACAAACTACCTACAATCCAATGACTTAAAACAACAGTAGTTTATGATTTCTCATGATTCTGTAGGTTGACTGGGAGCTCAACTGAGATTCTTCTGGGGGTTCTGTTCATCTTATTTGGGGTCTGTTAAAATTGTCTTTACTCCTGGGGTGCCTGGGTGACTCAGTTGGGTAAGTGTCCAACTTCAGTTCAGGTCATGATCTCAAGGCTTGTGAATTTGAGCTCCGCATTGGGCTCTATGCTGACAGCTAGTACAGCTAGTACTGACTAGCTAGACTAGCACATCACATTTCTAATACCCTGCTGTATCCTTAACAGAAATATATATGTTAGAGAAAAATAGGAAACCCTCTGGATTTTATACACAGAGCTCTGGTGTTTTTTTTTACACTCTGGGGGATATACCACAGTGAGAATTGAGTGAAGGTTTGCCTTTTAAAATTTTTACTTGTTTATTTATTTCTGGTAAAGTGGGATAAGAGCTTTGGGGAACTTGGGCAAATCATTTTTAGGAAAGAGTACCTAGGTAGGTTGAATATTATGAAATTGATTTGTTTGGAGTTGTCCATGTGGAGATACTTGTACTCAAGGTTCAGAAGTTGAGAGTGAGAAGACCAAATAGGCTGAGAATGGAATTGAGGTTTAGCAAGATTTAAGCGATAGCTTGGTAAGGAAAGCCCTCGAAGGAGACTGGGAAAGAATATCCAGAGATGTTTGAGGAGAATCAGTGGAGTGCAGTGCCTTGGACACATGGGACCCTACAGAGGTAAAAAATTGGAATCGATAAGAGGATTAGATGCCCCCAGAGTTGTCAGGTAGGATAAAGACTGGAAAATGTCCTTGGGATTGGATGGTGGGATGGCCTTGGCTTCCACAAGAGGGGTTTCAGAAGAATAGTGACTTGATGGGTGGGTGCACCAAGATTACATTATTTCTTCAAGAAGTGTGAATAAGAAGAGAAAAGGGGAGATTGTGTGGTAGCTAGATTGGGAGCTCCTTGAGCATATTAATAGGCTCATAGGAAGGCACCAGAAGGCAGAGTGGGAGAGAGAAATATTAAAACAAAAGTAAGGGCAGTTGCCGTACTTTTGTTTGGTAACTTTTGTTTGGTGCTTTTGTTTGGTGGAGTGAGGTTCCAGAAGAGACTGGAGATGACGTCTTCATCTCTTTGAATTCATCTCTAGTCTTTCAGTTATTCAGGTCAAAAACATTTCCTCCAATGATGTAACAGGGTCCTTCCATATTCTCAGGCCCCAAACCTCTTACCTCTCCTCTGGTTTCTAATAAAACCCTGGTTGCCTTTCACAATACATCCCCAAACCCAACCACTTCTACCTTCCTCACCTGCTGTCTCTGGGTCAAACTGTCATTGGCCTGGATTACACAAGCTGTTTCTTCATTGGTCTCTACTTCTCCCTGAGCCTCCTCAGTCCACTCCCCTGGAAATAGCCAGAATGATCCTTAAAAATGCAGATCATTTCATGTGACTCCTCTGCTCAGAACCATCCAGCAACAGCCCATCTGACTGAAAGTAAAACTGCAAATCTTGACATGGGCCTAGAATGTGCTCTGACCCACAATTGCTTCTCTCTCCTATTTTATTATTTTCCTCTCTGGTTATTGCAGTCTCTTCACCCTGGCCTCCTCTGGCTCCTTAAAGCAGTGTAGGTTCATGGCCCGCCTCAGAGTTTTTGTACTCACTGTTCCTTCTGCCTACAATATTCTTCTTCTAGGTAACCCCCAAGCTTGCTCTTCTTCACCTGTTTTGCTTAAATTTCACTTTCTCAGAGAGTCCTTCCCTGACTATTCTATTAAAAATTATAAGCCTCCATTCCCCCAGCTCTCCTTATTCCTCTTCCCTGCTTCTATATGTTCTCTGTAATTTATTTATTTATTTGTTTATTGTCTCCCTTCTTTAGAATGTAAGCTTCCTGAGCATGTCCTTGTTCACAGGCTGTCACAGGGTAGGCTTGGTAAATATTTGTTGATTAAATTGGTGAATGAATGAATGGGATCAAGGCTGGTCCTTGGAAAGCGGGGAGGAAATTTCACTCTCAGAGACAGGAGGAGATAAATGAATCAGTGTGGATGTAGTTAAGTTTGTAGTGGGAGGGCTAGGGTTGTTGGGGGGAGATTGGAATTTGAAGGTAGTCATGGCAGATGCCCTCACTTTTCTGGAATAAGGAGGCAAGGTCATCCACAGAAGGTAGTGGTGAGTGTGGGGCTGAGGAGACTCCTGAGGGTTTGGGTTAGTCATTGAGCGAAATAGTGGAATCTATCAGGGCTCAGTCGGTTGAGCGTCCGACTTCAGCCCAGGTCACGATCTCACAGTTTGTGAGTTCAAGCCCCGCATCGGGCTCTGTGCTGACAGCTCAGAGCCTGGAGCCTGCTTCAGATTCTCTGTCTCCCTCTCGCTCTATTCCTCCCCTGCTCATGCTCTGTCTCTCTGTCACTCTCTCAAAAATAAATAAACATTAAAAAATAATTAAAAAATAAAAGGAGTGGAAGCTATCCAAAGACAAGGAAGGACCTAAGCCACGATGAAGACCATGAATTGATAGTGATATAGTTCTGCAAGATTGTGTGATTTTTCTCTGTAGAACTCAGGAGGCTGGGGTTAGGAGCAGAGTAGGTGGATTTAGCATTATCCAGGGTTGGGTAGATGTGATGAAAGGTCAGGGGTGCAGAAGAATCAAAGGAACAGTCCACATTGTCAACCATGGGGCGAGAATGGGGAGAGAAGGCTGTCTAAAGAGGAGGTTGTTTGATGGGAGAAAATGGAAAGAGTCAGAGGCTGGAGGATGGATGAGTTTGAAGAACACATCAGGCCAGATTGAAGGCATGAGAGACCAGAGAGGTTGGAAGGTATGTCAGAAAGTAAACAACTTGACATTTAAAACTTGTGTTGACAAGGTCTAAGTTGTGGCCATGGATGTAAGTGTTTGAAAAGACCTCTGGGTCATTGTAGTGAAGAAATTTAGCAGCTAAAGTATAGGAGTAAATCATCCTTATAATTTTGAAACCATACAAGATGGTGTCAAGAGTTACGGCAGAGAGGAAGCCAAGATGCCAAAGTCTTCAGTGAATTTGGGGAAATGAGGAGAAGGTGGGCGATACCGAGACAAGGCAGGGTGGAAGCCATGGGAGCCAGGTGGCATCAGCCCAGAAGGGCACGAAGTTTTACATGAGAGTGGAAGGTGGAAGCAGTAATGACCTGGAATTAAGAGAGCAAGGAAAATTCTGACCTTCTGCCCTGAGGTTCATGAGATGTAGAAAAATCTGACAAGAGAGGGCTAGTGATGCAAGCAATGTTGGCTGGTGCAGAAGCAGGTCAGAGCAGTTTGGATGACGTATCTTTTGGCCAGGTTATGGAGCTAAGTTGTTCTTTATGGCATTTATTTAACAGTTTTGTATTTCCTCTTATTATTAAAAGGAATAAACTTTCCTTTTACTTTTCTATATTTACATATTCACTTATATTTAAATTAAAAAAAAATTCTCCCTGACTTTGAGAAAAAAAAAGACTTGTCAGGGTCACTATAGAGATACCTCAGTACGTGGTTTTGAACTTACCTTTTGTATTTTGCAAATTGCTGGGACTTTCTGCCCACCTTTAACTTTCCGGCCCTCCTGGTCAGGTTGGTTGCCACTTCTCTTGTCGCACTGGACTAATGATTAACTCTTATGGGAGCCCGTTACCTCAGAGGTTGCTGAGTGTTGAAGGACCACTTCTCCCTGAATCTTTGCCAGCCTCTATATAAAGGAAAAGGTCTGTGTCAGCAAAAATGCTCAGTCTGTGAGTTAGAAATGGTATCTTGCATATTTCTAGTTATTCAAGAACCAAAATAGTTAGCTGGCAAATCTCCAGCCTCCCCCACACCCCTAACACTTCAAGCTCCTCACTTCACCTCCTGCACAGATCAAGGGTGCTCCTGAGAATATCTGTTGAGTTATATTACATGTGATTAGTTGTTCCAGTATTTGTTCTTTCATACAATTGAGTGCTTGGCACATACCTCTTTAGTTTTTGTTCCATCGTATTATATTTATTTATCTCTCTGTCATCTAAGCTGTTCTCTAGCCACCCCTGACCCAACTTGGGCCCCTAAAAGATGTGGTTAGGTTTCCACCCACCCTTTATGTACTTTTAATAAGTAGCTACTTAGTAAGTAGGTATTGAATTAATGCATTAAACTTAGAATTCAGGGCACCTGGGTGCCTCAGTTAATTAAGTGTCCGACTTCAGCTCAGGTCATGATCTCACATGAGTTCAAGCTCTGTGTCAGGCTCTGTGCTGACAGCTCGGAGCCTGGAGCCTGCTTCAGATTCAGTGTCTGTCTCTTTCTCTCAAAAATAAATAAACATTAAAAAAAAAAAAAAAGCCCTTAGAATTCAAACAACCTGACTTACACATTTTGAAAGGAGAAACTGTGCCCAGAGATTCAGTGACCTGTCCAAGGCTACTTAGGTTCAGATGGAATTAGAATCCAATTCTCCTCTCAATAATTTGGGGCTTTCTGAAATATTAGTGTCAAAACAACTAGGCCTAAATTGATTGTGTTCTTCAAAGCTAGAGATAATTGAACTTCTTGAAAATTTAATCATATCTCCTAAGGTTAGGGGCTTTTTGCTGCTCATTTCACCTGTCACCCTCATTTCACCAGTCACCCTGTTTGGGGGATGGGATGATGGGCGGGACTTTTATTGTTTTCTAATTAACTACTGAGATTGGGGGATGAGGGCCCACATGCTGGAAGGTTTTGTCCTACTTGTAAAACTGGTAGGTTTGCTTTTTCCCTGACATAGACCTTCAGGATGCCCTTCTATCTCAGGGGTGCTCTTGGAGGCCAGGAGCCTTACACTGGGAACCTGTCAAGGGTACTGGATGATCTCTGGCCTGGCAGGCAGAAAGCAGCATATCTGGGGCACTTGTGAGTGGTTTGGGGGAACTTGGGATTAGAAGAAAGGACATTATAATCAGGTGCCAGAAGTTCATAGATAGGTCATTTGTGGCTGGTAGGGTTGGCAGGAAACAGTGAGTCACGCTGGCAGGTTGACAGGGGATTGAAAAAGAACAAATTCTTAGTAATTGCTGGGAGAGCCCTTTTTCCATTTAGACCGGTGGTTCTTAATCGGGGGCTATTTTGCCTGCCAAGGGACATTTGGCAATGTCTGGAGACATTTTAGGTTGTCACAACTTGGCAAGTGGGGTGTGTGTGTGTGTGTGTGTGTTACTGGCATCAGATGGGTAGAGACCCGGGATGCTGCTGAACCCCCTGCAGTAGACAGGACAGCTCCTCAAGACAAATTATCCAGCCCAAAGCCAAGAGTGTTCAGGTTGAGAAACCCTGCTGATTACTTCAGTCATTAAAACAAATGTTTTATATGTATTCTTTACTTTGAATTCTGTGATTAAATGGCAATTTATTTCACCTTTTTCTTTTTATTCTTTTTTAATTGGAGTTAAATTCATGTAACATAATCATTTAAAAATTTCTAAAATTTATTTATTTATTTTGAGAGAGAGAGCTCGCATGGGAGGAGCAGAGAGAAAGGGAGAGAGAAAATCCCAAGCAGGCTCCGCACTGTCAGCACAGAGCCTGATGTGGGGCTCAAACTTACGAACTGTGAGATCATGACCTGAGCTGAAACCAAGAGTTGGACACTTAACTGACTGAGCCACCCAGGTGCCCCACATATAATCATTTAAAAGTGAACAGTTCATTTGCATCCGTTACACTTACAGTGTTGTGCACCTGCCACCTCTGTCTAGTTCCAAAACATTTTCACATCACCCTAAAAGGGAATGTGTATCCATTAAGCAGTTAGTCCCCATTTTCTCCTTCCCCAGCCAGTGGAAGCCACTAGTTTGCTCTCTGTCTCTATGGATTTACCTATTCCGGAGAGTTCATGTAAATGGAATCATACAATACATGATTGTGTTTTGTGACTGGCTTCTTTCACTGAGCATCATATTTTTGTGGTTCATTCATGTTGTAGTATGTATCAGTAGTTCATCCCTTTTTATGCCTGAATAACGTTCCATTTTATAGTTATAGCATAGTTTGTTAATCTATTCACCCATTGATGGATATTTGGGTTGTTTTCCACCTTTGGCTATTGTGAATAATGTGACTATGAAGATTTGGGTACAAGTTTTTGTTTGAAAAACAAAATTCTTTTTCATTTATTTTGGGTACATACCCAGGAGTAGAATTGCTGGGTTGTATGGTAATTCTATGTTTAACTTCTTGAGAAACCTCCAAACTGTTTTCCATAGCAGCGGAACAATTTTACATCCCCAGTAGTAGGGCACAGTGGTTCTAATGATTCTACACCCTTGCCAACACTTGTTCTTTGATTTTACTTTTAGATAATAGTGTAGGTGTGAAGTAGTATAGCTCATTATGGCTATAAATTGTTTTATTGTGATAAAATATACATAACATAAAATTTACCATTTTAATATTTCATCTTATGATACAGACTGGCCATTTAACAAACATATTTTGAGGCCCTACTCGGGTGGGCAAACATTGCTTAAATTATGATGAGCAGAACAGGTATGGGCCTTGAGCAGGCAAGACCTTAGTGAACTCCCGCCACTAAGTTGTCAAATCCTGGAAGTGGTTTCAGCAAAAAGTACAGGAGGTGTAGCTACTGCATCAGGCTTGACTGTCACAATTTTTTGGCTTCCACTTTGTGTGTGTTGGTCCTTTCATATATTCAGAGTATACAAGTCATAGGGGAAAAGTAAATGAAGAGAAATACAAGACCCAGCAGTGAGGAGGAGGGAGGGCTCGTGCAGTGGCATTTGTCCCTGCCCCATAGTCCGCTGGGAAATTCCTGTGTTTCACATTCCTTTAGAAACTCCCCAAGCTGGTTCTTAAAACATCTTCCATCGTGGTCTGTCTCTTATCTTTTGAACCATATAGATGGGACAATCTTATTTTCTTTTGAATTGGTTTAAAAGCAGAATTGCATACCCTGTTCCCCTGCCCTCTATTTGTGTCTTCTGTAAGGATCAGAATCCAAGTGAGATGAGGTGGGCTGGGTGCCTAGCAGGACTGAACTTTTCTAGCGTGTGGAGCTTCTTTCTCCTGTGAGGTCCCTGGGATGTGGGCTAAGCCAAGGTACAAGTCCACATGGAAAGCAGAATACCAGTGAACATGAAGTGTCCTTGCTAGACTACGTAAGTGAAGATTGCCCAGAAGGAAGACTTTTGATAGTGCTTGTGAAGAAGGAGTACAGCATAGTGTTTGTCTTTTTTTCTCCCATGCTTGGGGTCATATTCTTTTTTTAGGGCTGCTGTGACAATGACCACAGCAGAGATTCACGTTCTCATAGTTCTAGAGGCCAGGAGTCTGAAATCAAGATGTTGACAGGGCCACACTCTCTTCCTCTAAAGGCTCCAGCAGAGGATCCTTCCTTGCTTCTTGCAGCTTCTTGTGGCTTCTTCACTTCTGGTTGCATCACTCCAATCTCTGCTCCTGTCTTCATATGACCTTCTCTTCTCTTTGTGTCTCTCCTCTGAGTGCCTTGGTCTAAGGACACTTGTCATTGGATTTAGGGCCTACCTATCATCCAGGATGATCTGATTTTGAGATCCTTAACTTAATTACAGTGCAAAGACCCTTTTAACAAAAAAGGTCACATTTACAGGATTTTAGGGTTAGGACATGGATTTCCATTCATCTCAGCCTGACTAGGCCTGGCTTTACCAGAGATAGTTTATTAGACGTTGCCTCATACCTACTGAACCTGTCTCCTTGTAACCTTATGTCTGTCTTCTATGAACCCTTCCTTTTTTCTTTCCTTCCTTGCCAGATGTTTTCTCTGGTATTTTTCTTTCCTTTGGTACTTTTCTGTCCTCATCATGGATGGTAAATGAAACAGAAGTGTGTGTGTTAGTAATTTTGTTTATTGGGTAACTCTTTGCTTCTTGTTTTCTGAGCTGACTCTGCAGATGATGGTGCTGGAGGCTTGCAGTGACCTTCTTCCTTTCTAGGGTCTTGATCTTTGGCCGCATGATCTGGGATGTGATTCTAGGAGCTATTGGGGACTGCACAAAGCATGTGCCTTCAGATGTTTGCATCTCACTTTCCTTGCCTAGAGTACCTTCCTTAAAAGAGCCATTGGATTTGGGGGAAGGGGTGGGCCTCCAGAAACCTTGAATTACCCACTTCCATTAGATTTTCCTGCCCCTCCAATCCCTAGCCCCCACTTCTAGAGCTTGGCCATCACCTATGGTTAAATGCAGATCTCCCCTAAGGATGATAATATTTCTATTCTAAAGATCCAAAGCCTAGTCAGCACTTCTCCAAATGACACTTAAAGATTGACAAAAACATTGGCAAATCCATAAAGTTGACATTGTAGGTAGAGTGGAGGACACAAAGGATCTGAAATCTTTGCCTAGCTTGGAAATCATCACTGAGTTACTTTTTATAAACTGGATCATATCTTCCGCTGTGGTATGAAGGTGCCAGTTCTTAATTTCTCTGAGGAATGTGCTGCTTCCTTAGGCAGCATTGAGTCTTGCTGGGTAAAAATTATATAGGGTGTATGTATGTAGTTCAATCCTAAAAGGGTTGAATGGTGAATAGGGCAAGGGTCAAAGATCTTAATCAGTAAAATACCAAACAAGAATGAAAGCATCCTTCCCTAGATAGTGACTCAGAAATATAGTCCTCTTCTGGTCAGACTCCTAGGAGTCAGCTGTGCAACCCTCAGGGTGCTCTTAAAAATAATACTCGGAGCTTTTCGTGCTGATGTGGTGAGGGCTTTACTGGAATTATCTCAGCCCTATGAAGTAGGTACCGATATTACCTCATTTTACATCTGAGAGAGGTTAAGCAACTTGCTGGAGGCACAGAGTTATCTATTGTGGATAAAGGGACTGCTGACCCTTAGCCCAATTTTTTTTTCTGTTGTAAAAAATGCATACTGTAAAATTAATCATTTTAACCATGTATAAGTGTGCAGTTCTGTGGTATTAAGTATATTCCCGTTGTGCAACCATCACCACCATCCATCTCCACAACTTTTTCATTTTCTCCAACTGAACTCTGTACCCATTAAATACTAACTTCCTCTTGCTTCCCTAGCCCCTGGAAGCCACCTTTCTACTTTCTGTCTCTAGGAGTTGGACTGCTTTATGGACCACCTGTACGTGGAACCGTACAATATCTGTCTGTTGGCATCTGGCTTATTTCACTTAGCGTAATGTCTTCAAGTTTCATCCTTGTTGTAGTAGGTGTCAGAATTTCCTTTTTAAGGCTGAATAATATTCCATTGTACATATATACAACATTGTGTTTATCCATTTATTCATCAGTGGACGCTTGGCTTGCTTCCCTTTTGACTCCTGTGAATAATGCTGCTATGAACACAACTATACAGATTATGTGTTCAAGTCCTTACTTTCACTTCTTTTTGGTAAATATCCAGAAATGCGGTGCTGGATTAAATGATAATTTTGTTTAATTTTGTGAGGAATCACCATACCATTTTTCACAACAGTTACACCATTTACATTACCACCAACAATGCATAGGGGTTCCAGTTTTTCTACATCGTTACCAATACTTACTATTTTCTGTGTGTGTGTGTGTGTGTGTGTGTGTGTGTGTGTGTGTGTAGTGTTTCTGTTTCTTGATGGCCATGCCACTGGGTGTGAAGTAGTATGGCATTGTGGTTTTGATTTGCATTTCCCAAAAGATTAATGACGTAGAGGATCTTTTCATGTGCCTTATTAGCCATTCGTCTGTCTTCTTTGGAGAGATGTCTTTTCAAGTCCCTTGTCCATTTTTTAATAGGGCTGTTTGGTTTTTTATTGTTGTTGTAGGATTACTTTATATATTCTGGGTATTCAATCAGGTATATGATTTACAAATATTTTGTCTCATTTTGAGGGTTGCCTTTTCATTCTATTGATAGTGTCATGTGATGCAAAAAACTCTTCAATTTTGCTGTTGTCCCATTTCTCTCTATTTCCTTATGTGCATTTGGTGTCGTTTCTAAGATCTTGATGCCAAATTCACTTTTGTGAAGCTTATCCCTTATGATTTCTTCTGAAAGTTTTATGATTGAGCTCTTAGGTTTAGGTCTTTGTTCCGTTTTGAGTTAATTTTTATATATGTTGTAAGGTAAGGGTCTCCATTTTCTTTCTTTCTTCCTTTTTCTTGTTTTTAAAAAGAATTTTTTTGTTTATTTATTTTTGAGAGAGAGCGAGCACAAGCAGGGAAGGGGCAGAGAGAGAGGGAGACAGCAGAGAGCATGATGTGGGGCTTGAACTCACAAAGCTCAAGATCATGACCTGAGCCTAAGTCAGATGCTCAATCAATTGAGCCACCCAGGTGCCCCCTTTATTCTCTTTTTTAAGTAGTCTCTATGCCTAGCACAGAGCCCAACGTGGGGCTTGAACTCTCAACCCTGAGATTAAGACCTGAACTGAGATCGGAGCTCCTGGAAAGCTCAGTTGGTTAAGTGTCCAACTCTTGGTTTTGCTTCAGGTCATGATCTCACAGTTTGTGGGTTCGAGCCCCACATCAGGCTCTGCTAATTGTGCAGAGCTTGCTTGAGATTCTCTTTTTCTATCGCTCTCTCTCTCTCTCTTTTTTTTTTTTTTTTTTTTACTTGTGGATACCAGTTTCTCAACACCATTTGTTGAAAAGTCTGTCATTTCCTCCTTGAATTGTCTTGACACCCTTATTGAAAAATTCTTTGAATGTATATGTGAGAGTTTATTTCTGGGGTCTCTAGTCTGTTTCATCAGTCTCTCTATCTGTCTTTATGCCAGTACCACACTGTTAGGATTACCGTAGTTTTGTAGTAGCTTTGAAATCAGAAGGTGTGAGAGCTCCAAATTTGTTCTTTTTTAATTTTTTCCACATTTTTTTTTTGAGAGACTGAGAGAGACAGTGTGAGCAGGGGAGGGGCAGGGAGAGAGAGGGAGACACAGAATCCAAAGCAGGCTCCAGGCTCTGAGGTGTCAGCAGAGACAACTCACGAACTGTCAGACATTTAACCAACTGAGCCACCCAGGTGCCCCTAACTTTGTTCTTTTTGAAGATTGTTTTGGCTATTCAGAGTCTCTTGAGATTTCTTAGGAATTTTAGAATAAATTTTTCTGTTTTACTGGGATTTTGATGGGGATTACATTGAATCTGTAGATTGCTTTGGGTAACATTGACTTTCCCATGTAAAAGTCTATTGAAAGACAATATTAAGTCTTCCAGTCCATATACATAGGATGTCTTTCCATTTATTTGTCTTTAATCTCCTTCAGAATTGTTTTATCATTTTCAGCTTACAAGTCTTTAACTTCCTTGACTATTTAGGTTTAGTTCATTCCTAAGTATTTTATTCTTTTTGATGACATTATAAATGGGATTATTTTCTTAATATGCTTTGGGATTGTTCATTATTAATGTATAGAAATATAGCTGATGTTTGCATGTTGGTTTTGTATCCTTCAACTTTAATGAATTTATTAGTTTTCACCATTTTTTGTTGAGCCCAGGCTTTTAGCATGCTGTGCTCTTTCCCTACCCTGTACTTTTGAAATTTCCCTACCTCATTTTTATCTTCTTTAACTTCTCTGAGTTCTTGAGGAATTTAAGTTTTACTTTCTAATTTGATTTTCTGTAGCTCTCAATTTGGTGTTCCTTTCCTCTATGGCTGTTTAATTTGGCATTCTAAGTTTTGATTACCATTCAGTCTTTCCTGGTTTAGAAATTCCTTAAAAATTTTTTTTAATGTTGTATTTTTATTTTTTTGAGAGACAGATGGAGGCAGCACAAGCAGGGGAGGGGCAGAGAGAGAGGGAGACAGAATCCGAAGCATTCTCCAGGCTCTGAACTGTCAGCACAGAGCCTGAGGTGAGACTCAAACCTATGAACGCGAGATTATGACCTGAGCCGAAGTCGGACACTCAACCGACTGAGCCACCCAGGTGCCCCTAGAAATTTCTTTTTAAGTAACAGTTTACTTTAGTACCATAGTTACATCGATTCCGTAAATCTTATTATGAACAGAGGTTTGCAGCCATCACCATAATCTCACGAGGGATGGATTCTTACAGAGACAACTGAGTGTCTGTCTGACTTTTTCACATCCAAGTAAAGGAACAAGGGAACATTTTAGGTTGGCTGAATTTATGTGGGGGCTGCCCATGCCCTTTAGTGCTACCCCGTTTGCCAGACTTCGTGGCCTGGGTAGAATAATGCGGCTCAAGGCTCTGAGAGAGGCCCTTGGGTGTGGGCCTTGACCGATGCTGTAGCAGTTCTCTTTGTGCTGCTCTAGCTCTCTTGTATGTTTTGCTTGTGCTGCCTACATTTGTTGCACATTTGTTTCTCCATAAAAGGCTGCTACCCTTCTTTGGTCCTGCTGCATCTTGACAGTATCTAGCAGAAATTCCTCAACGTCTGGGCAGGTGGGATGGCATTTTCCTGGTTTCTAGTTCAGATACAGGTTTCTCTCTAATATTTGTGTTCTTTATTTTATAGGAAATTAGGGTCAGGAGACACCTGTCCTCCTGTTACCATCTTGCCCAGGTGTTCTGTTAGATAGAAGTTCTCTTAACTAATCCACCTGATGAGATTAGCAGGCTCCCCTCATTCCTTCTGTAAAATGCATGACTGCTCACAACAGACTGAGTGGTCATGGCTAGTCTCTCCTATACCCATACCCTCGATGATTTCAACCACTGATTAATTGTAGAAGAGAGAGCTTCTACTGTAATACTCCAGTGATTCAGGGAATAATGAATTTTTTAGAAAAGAATTACTGAATTTAGAAATGGGTTGATTTAGTGTAAGTCTAATCTAAGAGGCTTTGATGATGCATTCTCACCTTTTGGTGGCCATGTCTAATAGGTTTTGCATGTCAGTAGTTAGTAATAGTTGTTATCTGTATTTGATAAATTATTTTACCCACTGAGTGCTATTTTGGGGGCTTGAGGGAATAGGAAAGAGTAGCCAAATAACATGGGAAAGACATAACAGATAGAAAAGAAGAAAGAGTTAAAGTGTCATCAGTAATCAAGGCAAAGTCCTTCAGTGTCCTTACAAGGCCCTACATGATATCCCCTCCTTCACCCTTTCTCCCTACCCCACAATCCTCCACCTTTCTGAGCTCATTTCCTAACACTTGTGAGCCTTCTTGCTAGTCCTTGAATATGATCGATGTACTCTTACCTGCTTTTCCCTCTGCCTGGGACAGTCTTCCTCCCAAGTAGCCCCATGGCATGCTCCCTCACCTCCTTCATGATTTTGTTCAACTGTCACTTCAGGGAGTCCTTTCCTGATCTTTGATTTAAAATTGTTCACCTTCTGCTCAACATACATAACCCCCTGTCAACTTTCATATTTTGTGTTTCTCCAAAGCACTCCATACCACAGTCTAATCTTTTAAATTTATATATGTATTTTATTTCCTGTATCCCTGCACTTGAAAAGAAAACTCCATGAGGGCAGGTATTTTTGTCAGTTTTGTTGACTGTGCATCCCCAGTACCTTGAAAAGTGCCTGACATAGTGACTCAGTAAGCATTTATTGAATGATCAGTGATTAGTGGCTTTTGTGTCATTTAGCATCAGGATCATGGCTGATGTATTCCTACTCTAGGTCATTGTGTCTTAAAAGCATTTTCAATTGATCTGCAGATTTTCAGGATTCATTCATTCCAGAAGTTTCTGGTGTGTATCCTCAGTAAATTAGGCACAAGGTACCAGCTCATTAGCCTCTTATAAGCATATTATTTTTGCATTTCCACCAGTAAGTGCAACTAGTGACAGCACAAAGGAGGGATTTGTGAAAGTCTGTTGAACCAAACCACTGGGTCTTGAAGACAGAAATGAATAATCCATATCCCTGTGTTTAGCTGGTTCGTGGTAAAGTGGGGAAGACATGGACACACAACAATTCTGTGGTCTGAGTTGTGTAACAGAGGGATCACAGAGAAGGGAAAAGTCAATTGCTTGGGAATGTTGGAGGTCAGGAAGAGCTTTTTGTAAATACGACATTTGAACTGAGCCTTTGGAGACGGTTTTTCTGAGTGGAAAAACCAAGGAGGGAACAGAATGGCATAGGAACAACACAAGCAAAGATACAAAGGCAGGAAAAGTGCAAAGTGTGTTCCTAGGGAGTGTGTTGTCTTCTCTTGCTGGAATAGTGAGTTCAGAGGAGTGGAGGTGAGGTATACTCTGGAACAGTAGATCCAGACCACATCATGAAGGCCTTGAGTGCCATGCTGAGATCTGTGAACTTTATTCTGTAGGCAGTGGGACACTGTTAAAAATGTCAGTTGTGGAGGTGCGCCTGGGTGGCTCAGTCAGTTAAGCATCTGATTCTTATTTTGGTTCAGGTCATGATCTCAGGTTTGTGAGATTGAGCACCGTGTCGGGCTCTGTGCTGACAGCATGGAGGCTGCTTGGGATTTTGTCTCTCCCTCTCTCTCTGCCCCTCCCCTGCTTTCTCTCTTTGTCTCTCTCAAAACAAATTTAAAAAGTGTCAGTCGTGGAGGTAGAGAACATTAGTAGTTGTCAGGAATTAGGGTTGGTGCCTGTAGGGAGCAGGATGAATTAGCTGTAAAGAAGCACAAGGATCATTGTAGTGATGGAACAATGGAACAGTTCTGCATCTTGATTGTGATAGTCGTTACGTGAATCCATACATGTGGTAAGTTTACACAGAGCTATGCCTGCATGTATACATGCATGTAAGCACATGTAAAAATTGGTAAAATCTGAATAAGGTCTGAAGATTATGCCAGTGTCAGTTTCCTGGCTTTGCTATTGTACTGTAGTTATGTAAGATGTTACCTTTGGGGGAAACTGGATAAATGTGCATGGGTCCTCTGTGTACTATTTTTCCAACTTCCTGTGAATCTATAATTATTTCAAAATAAAAAGTTAGAAAAAATGTATAAGAAGGAAAACTTGATGAAGGAGAAGCTGGAGCAGGGAGACTGATTAGGATTTTTATTTATTTAATAATATTTTGTTGTAAAATGCTATGTTCAGATACTACATAAGATGCTTGAGAAGTTATAAAACATGGTGTCTACCCTTGAGTGAAGGAGACAGACATGTTTTAAATAATGGTCATACCATGTTCTAGTTTTGTACTGGTAAAGATAGGGACAAAGCATTATGAAAAGAAAGAAAAGGAACAAACTGCTGGTGGGTGGGGAAGGCTTCATAGTGACACAGTGACAGCAGATTCAGAGAAGAGTGGGAGTTTGCGTAGCATACACCGGGTTCTGAAGTGGTCCAGGTGAAAGATATGACTAAAATTAGCGGCAGTAGGAATTGAGAGTAAGGGAACAGATACACGACCATTTTGAAATAGTATCGACGCCAGTTGTTCATGTACTCTGGACAGAGAGGGAAGAGTCTGATATGATGGAGGTTTTGAGCTTAAATGAATGCATGGTGGCTCTATTAGCCAAGATTTAGAGTAGAGAAGGAGAAAGGTTTGGGTCAGAATATGTTAGGTTTGAGGTATCTGAAGAACCCCACATGAAGAGCCTGGTATGTGGTTGGTGTGTGGTGCTCAGGACAAGCAGACCCTAGAGGTAGAGATGTATTAGATGTTAAGCTGCATCCATGTTGAACCACTTGCTACTTCCTCAATCATCCACCCTCAGCATGATTTCTAAGTCTACGTTGGCCTGGTCCTTCCCTGTCTTTCTTCCCCATGTAGTAAAATCCCACTCCCATCAATGTCTACTGCAGAATAGGGGTGATGGCTAGCGCTTTGTTAGTATGTGTGTTTTGCCACAGATACTGTAGAAGGGCACAAAGAGAAGGTGAGTTAGCAGCCTGCGCTTGGAGGTGGTGAGCCCTAGGGAAGATGAGCAGTGCGAGAGTGGAAGAAACAGGAAAGTTGTGAGGCCAAATGGCAGTTTGGTTGCATAGCTGCAGCAGAGCTGACCAACCAGAATTAGACATGCTGGGAGAAGAAGTAGGCAGTGGTCTAAATTGTAGAAGTTCTTGACAGCAGAAGATCAGTATTCAGTCCAAGCCTATTTGGAGCTTCATCTCCTATGTAAAGCTGCCTGACATTGAATGGTGCTTTGCTAGCTGGATTAATTTTTAATATCTGCTTCTCTGGTGCAGTGGCTGGGCATTGAAGTGTATCAATGGCAGCTTTTGTTTTTATGAAGTTGGTCAAAATAATACTGGGGAGTTAAGTTACTGTGACCTTGAGCTCTGGTTGTTCTGAAGGGATGAGATCAGACTCTTTAACTTCTCTGGTTCCAGAAGGCTCTTCACCTTTTGCAGGGCAAGTTATTTGGAATTGGGAGTGAGTATTCTTCCTGTTGGATGCTGTGGCTTTTATTATTGGGAAATGCCTTATTTTCTGGCCACAGATAAAGAAGAGCATCAGGGACTGGGGCTTCTACTCCCCTGCCCACTTCCTCTTCTGTCCATGACTTGAATGATAATGTGTGTTGTTTGAGTTCTGAGAAACTACTGCCTATTCCGAAAACACAAGTGTACTCTGAATAATATGCTTTTTACACCGTGTAGTGCCCAAAGCAGATAACAATGAAGATGATGATTTTAGCTTGGGTTCTAGTATACAAGATCTCCTTAATTCTTTTAAGTTTTCCATCTTTACTTTTAAATTATTACACCTAAATGTTCTCTCTTTTATTTATTTATTTTTTAAATTTCTTCCTATTATTTTTCTACACAGAACACACTGATAAATGAGGATGGCCAGTATCTAAGCGGTGGGGACCTATTTGTGATAAGAGCTTCCCTGAAATGACTCAGGGGTAGATTGCTACTGTCTGGATTGATGGTGATTGGTCAGGCAGGAAGAGGGGAGGATATGGGATTCTGTTTTATCAGTGGTGTGCTTTTTGAGAGCCCCCAATTCTAACAGAGTAATTTGTGGGGGCAAGGTCCGTGTTTTGTTCTCAGAATGGTGTTTTCTCTCTCTCTCTCTCCTCTCTCTCTTTCTTGCTCAGTGGCTTGCTATCTAGCTATACATATGCTTTCACAGACTGGAAAGACTCATTCCACATTATCATGGACTAGTCAGAAAACTTTCTACTCTACCTGCTTTTGCATTATTTGAAAAATTTCACAATAATCAAAAATAATTACCTTTATAATCAGAAAAGTTACAGATATTCCCAGTGGAAAAATAAACACCTAAAAACCAGGAAAAGATGTTTAAATATTGAGAATTTCTCTTCATAAAATCTATAAATCTTTTTCTTTTTTTGACTTATATAACTGATGAATTATTTTAATGGATTTCTTGATATTCATCCATCCATCTATCTACCCATCCATCCATCCAACCCACCTTTCTGAACCAACTTGATTTTGCCATGGTCTATTATTCTTTTAACATACTGTCAGATTCAACTTGCTAGCATTTTATTTAATTTCTCTGCATCTTTATTCATAAATGGATAATGTGTAAGTTTTTTTTCCCTATATTGAAAGCCAGAGTTTTGGTAATACAGCTATACTTTCTTGCTCTGTAAAATTACATACTTGCTCCCATAAAATAAATGCGCTGTCAGCACTTTCCATATTTTTGTTTTCTTTTTAAATTTGAAATAATAAATATCATCATTTATAGTAAGCTTAGTTTGTGCAAGGCAGAGTGATTAGCACCCAGATCTGTGTTCTCCTCCAGTTCGTCACTGCTGCCCACATCAAAGGAGAAAGGCCAGTCTTGGAACCTGAGTCTCTGTGCTCAGAAGGCCTGGTCTTTAACACACCTTGTCTGTCTGTCTTTCCCTTCCTCCTTCCCTCCCTTTTCTCTCTCCCTCTCTCCTTCCCTCCCTTTTCTCTCTCCTTCCATCCCTCTCTCCTTCCCTCCCCCTCTCTTTCCCTCCTTCTCTCCCTATCTCTCTCCATCTTCTTCTCTCCTTACCGCCCTTCCTTCTTCAGATTTGAAATAATTCAGAGTTACAGAGGCAGTTTAAAAATAGTGCAGAAATTCCCATATACCCTTTACCCACATTTACCAAAGTCTAACGTTTTGCTACCTTTGCTTTTCATTCTATCTGTATATACATGTTTTTTTTTAACTGTCTGACAGTTACACATATTATGTCCCCTTTCTCCTAAGTACTTCATTGTTTATTTTATTAAAAAAACAACAACAAAAAAGCAAAAAAACAAACAAAAAAAGCCAGGGGTGCCTGAGTGGCTTAGTCTGTTAAATGTCCAACTTCGGCTCCGGTCATGATCTCACAGTTCCTGGGTTTGAGCCCCGCACTGGGCTCTGTACTTGATAGCTCAGAGCCTGGAGCCTGCTTCAGATTCTGTCTCCCTCTCTCTCTGCCCCTTCCCCACTCATGCTCTGTATCTCTCTGTCTCTCAGTAAATAAATAAATAAATATTGAATAAAAATATTTAAAAATTGTCAAAATCAGGGGATTTACTTTGATATAATACTCTTATGTAATTATTCACATTTTACCAGTTGTCCTGCCAATGTCCTTCATAGGAAAATAAAAACATTTCCCCCCAGTCCAGGATCTAATCCAGGATGAATCATTGTATTTACTTTTCCTGTCTCTTAGATCTTTTAAAATCTTTTTAAATCTGGACCAGCTTTTAATCTTGCTTTGGCTTTCATGATTTGATTTTTATAGAGTACAGATAAGTTCCTTTTTTGTAAGATGTCCCTTAATTTGGTAAGTCTGATGTTTCTTATGATTAGAGACAGGTTATGTGTTTTTGGCTGGAATACCACAGGGTCATTGTGTCCTTCTCAGTGCAACATATCAAGAGACACACGATGTCTATTTGTCCTAAAACTTGTGATTAACTTTAATCACCTGGTTAAATGCTATCTGCCAGGCTTCTCTACTGTGAGGTACTATTTTTTACTTTGTAGTTAATAAGTATTTTGTGGTACAATACTTTAAGACTATAAATATCCTGTTCTTCACCAAACTTTTACTCAGTAATTTTTAGCATGCAAGATATCTTTGAGGCAACAAGCAAGGATGCTCAAAGTGAATATTGACTTGCTTCCCTTGGAGCTAAAGTGAAGCCAGGAGAAAGTGACGCATTCAGTCTGTTAGGCAGATCAGCTACATTTTTTTTTTTAAACTACTGCCTTCTGTGTTTGAGTTTTGTCTTTACATATGTTAATTTAACTTTAGTAACACTCTTGAGAATAAGTGGTTGCCTGTAACCTATAACCTTTGGGCTCCAGGTTTGGTCACTCAGGGTCCAAGATCCATCCAAGTAGTTAATTTGGTCTATAGTGCCTTTTGGGTCTTTGGCCTATGGTTCTATTTGGTCTTTGACCCCTTATGGTTGCTTCTGATTAAGATCCTATCAGTTTGAGGCCAGCGTAAATTGCTTATGTTGAATCACTTGTGAACAATCTTTATCAGTGACTACTAGACCTTCCTTTGTGTTCCTTTGCTTTGCTTTCTTTTCCTTCCCTTCCCTTTGCTCCTTTTTTAAAAGTTCATTTATTTATTTTGAGAGAGAGATAGAGAGCAAGCAAGAGGGGTAGGGGCAGGGAGAGGGAGAGACAGAATCCCAACCAGGCTCTGTACTGTCAGTGCAGAGCCTGATGCGGGGCTTGATGTCACTAACAGTGAGATCATGAGCTGAGCTGAGATCAAGAACCGGATGCTTAACCAAATGAGCCACTCAGGCACCTTTTCATTTTTTTCTTTTCTTTTCTTTTCTTTTCTTTTCTTTTCTTTTCTTTTCTTTTCTTTTTTCTTTTCTTTTCTTTTCTTTCTTTTCTTCACTTCTCTTGTCTCCTTTCTTTCTTTTCTTTCTTTCTTTCTCCTTCCTTCCTTCCTTCCTTTCTTCCTTTTTCAAGTTTATTTATTTTGACAGAGAGAGAGAGAGAGAGAGCGAGCATAAGCATGGGAGGGGCAGAGAGGGAGAGAGAAAATCCCAAGCAGGCTCTATGCTGTCAGCACAGAGCCTGACACAGGGGCTCCATCCCAGGAACCTTGAGATCATGACCTGAGCCAAAATCAGGAGTTGGACACCTAACTGACTGAGCCATCCAGGCGCCCCTACCAGGCCTTTCTAGTCAGACAACGATCTTCTGAGCCCCAGCTACATATGCCATGCTATGCTTAGGCTGCAGTTGTATGAGTCACAGAAGCCAGTTTTTGGTACAGCACAAGATATGAGGCGTAATATAGAGAACTTTTAAAAAATAGCAGGTGGTATATAATTAATTGCCAGTTCTTACAATTAGATGCTGTAAAAGTTAAAAGATTGGTGAGTGAAGTAAAAATATAACCAAGGCAGACTCCTTGGGGAAAGTGAGCCTTCAATAATAAGATTGGTAGGGATATTGTGAGAAAAGGCACAAAGGTAAGAATGTGCAGCCTCTACCTGAGGAGAGGAATCCATCCTTTCTAGCACGTCTCAACCAGAAGCTGAGAAGTAGGGTGGTGAGGCAGAGTGGTGGTACTTCCCTTTGGTGGACCTCTAGCACCAGGAACATTCAGAAAGCCACATGTTAGTTATCTCTGTGCTAGTTGGCAGGCATTCATAATAGCCACACTCTGCTTCTGGTCTCTGGGTGCCTTCCAGCTTTTTAGTTGAACCGGAGGTTAGATTGCAGGTTGAGACAAAGAAAGTTGGTTTCTTTGCCCCACTCCCTCCTCAGACACATACACTTACTCAACAAGCTACCTCACCCTTTTCTAGACAGAGTTTCCCAGCATTTGTAAGTTTCTGACCTCACCAGGATCAGAGTCCTTATGGGGAAAGCTGGTGACTTCTATTCATGAGACATCAATGAGGTAAGATACGATTAATCGGACATGGTTTTCAGCAGCCACATTTCTGATAGCCGTAACCTTGAAAACACAGCTCTCTGCCATGGTGTCACCACACACCTCTGTCATGCTGTTAGATATAAAACACCAAATTTTATTTTATTTTATAATTATTTTATAATTTGTTTTGAAACACATTCATATATAGGCACCTGAATAAATTCAAGGTTATCCCATCTATAATCTGACTCTCCCTCACATTTTGACTTCTCTTGAGTGCCAAAGGGTAACGCGGAGATACAGCTTTTACCCCTTAGGAGTTAAACACAGCCTACAGGATGTTCCTACTTGCACTAGCCCTTGTGTGAATGTCCAGGGGTATATGTCTTATTTGTGACTGTCATTGGGCATGTGTGTCATGGTAGAAGACAGTTGAGTGGCTAGGCTAAAATAGATTTGACTTTAGAAATATATCACTGCTTGGGGGCACCTGGGTGGCTCAGTCACTTAAGGGTCTGACTCTTCATTTCGGCTCAGGTCATGATCTCACAGTTCGTGGGTTTCAACCCCACATTGGGCTCTCTGCTGTTAGCTCAGAGCCCGCTTCGGATTCTCTCTCTCCCTCTCTGCCCCTTCCCTACTTGTGCCCCCTCTCTCTCTCTCTTTCTCAAAAATAAACATTAAAAAAAAAAAAAGAAATCTATCACTGCCCTATCTCCCTTTCCCAAAGAAAACTTTTTGGATGTCAGAAATCTCTCACAAAAGCCTCCTCTAATTTGTACCTTAGAAAAGACTCCGTACCCTCCCTTGGTCTTATTCCTTCCTTCCTTCCTTCCTTCCTTCCTTCCTTCCTTTTTTCTTTCTTGTAATTATTAATGAGCTATTATACTTTGGTTTACTACTAAATTAAAACCAATAAATTCAAATTGAGACAGACAGCATCCTGGCAGTAGTGAGAAATGATAGGAGCCACTGAGTAAAAAACAAAAGTGTGAAAGCTGACAGACAAGTTAAAAGCATTGTAGTCTGGGGCTACTTAATGGGTGAGGGAAGTAGTATTACACATTCCAGTAGCTTCTGAGGGCATTTCAGTGTTGAGGTCAGAATAGGTAATTAATATTTGTAATGATTTCTCCAGTTAGTGAATAAAAGGTGGAATTTTATCCAGTATATAATTTGGGAACATTAAGATGTGAGTAATAGCTTACCTTGAAATCTTTTACTGTAACTAAATCATATTAATTGTAAATATTCAGAAACTAATGAAAAAAATGTAGGGGTGCCTGGGTGGCTCTGTTGGTTGAGTGTTCAACTTAAGCTCAGGTTCATGATTTGCAGTTTGTGGGTTCGAGCCCTGCATCAGGCTCTCTGCTGTCATCACAGAGCCTGCTTCAGATCTTCTGTCTCCCTCTCTCTCTCTGCTCACCCCTGCTCATGTTCTGTCTCCCACTCTTAAAAATAAATAAACATTTAAAAAATTTAAAAAAAATACGAAAAACAGCCCACATCTTACATCTACAGATTTACTACACAGCATTTTAGTATTTAACTCTTTAGCCTTTTTCTATGTATAAATATGTGATATATAAAATATATTATGTATTTCTATATTATATAGGACATATATATTATATAATAGATATTTATGCCAAATTTGTGTGTGATAACTTGAGACCTGCTTTTGTTTTCTTTTTCCTTCTTAAAATTATAAAAAACACATAATGTAAAATTTACCCTCTTAACTGTTTTTAAGTGTACAGTTCAGTAGTGTTAACAATATTCACATTGTGAAGCATGCTTTTCTTTGCTAAACAATATAGTGTGAACATTTTCCCATATATGAGTATAGATGTTCATTTTTGAAGGGGTGTGAAATCTAGTTAATTTCCTATTGTCAAATATTTAGGTTTCTGATTTGGATTTTAACACTGCATAAAGCATTACAGTTATACATATATGTAGATATACATAACTGCACCTTTCATCAGGATAAAGTTCCAGGGGAATTGTTGGATTGATGGATGTGTGCTTTCTAAAGGTTCCCAATATATATTGTCAAATTGCACTTTTATCACCATATTTATGTGCCCCATTTATTGTATTTCTGCCAGCATTTGATATTAGAATTATTTTAAATCAGTGTTTATGTAATTCTGTCTTTAATGCCAAAAAATATGCCAATAGCTGTAAAAGCTAAAGAAGTCAATTAGAAAAAATGCATTTCAGGGAATGGGATGCAAGAGAATATTATGGTCTATAAATTAGCAAATTATTGGTTCTTTACAAGAAGAACTTAACATTTTAACTCCTCAGTGCACAAGCATGGTAACTTTTGTCTTCAGACATGTATTCTTGGAGTATACAAAATCTGAACCAGTCCTCATGAATGAGAAGAAATGCCTCAGAATTTGAAGAAGAGGTTTAAGTGAGTCTAATTCTCATAACCCAAATGGGTTGGTCTCAAGATAGGATGTCTTGATTTTTTTTAATGTTTATATATTATTTTTGAGAGGGGGAGAGAGAGAGAGAGAGCACAAGCAGGGAAGGAGCATAGAGAGAGGGAGGCAGGATCCAAAGCAGGCTTTGCACAGATAACAGAAAGCTGGATGCAGGGCTTGAACTCACAAATCGTGAGATCATGACCTGAGCTGAAGTCACATGCTTAACCGACTGAGCCACCCAGGCGCCCCAGGATGTATTGGTTTTTGTGTAACTTTTTTATGGTAAAACTTTTTTTCAGTTGTTTTTAACTTTTTTTAAATGTTTATTTATTTTGAGAGAGAGCGAGAGAGAGCAAGGCTGGAGTAGAGAGTGAGAGAGGGCGAGAGAGAATCCTAAGCAGGTTCCGCACTCTTAGCATAGAGCTTGAACAGGGCTCAATCTCATGAACTGAGACTGAAATCAGGAATGGGATGCTTAAGGGACTGAGCCACACATGTGCCCCCTTTTTGGTGTGTATTTTGCTTGCCACAAGTCAGTTTCAAATTTTAATGAGGGGAAATCTAATAAAATTTTGCTTATTCCTTTCATACCTAGCTCAAGGTTATAGTACTACCTTAATTTCCTTTTAGTACTGATATAGTTTCAGTTTTTACATTTATATCAGAAATTGCAAACATTTTATCTAATAGGTTGAATTTCACCGGTTAGAAGGGGGGGGTTGTTAACCCCCCTTGTCTCCATAGTGTTTTTCTCAGTTGGGATTATCCTCTGATTTGTCCCAGTCCTCACAGCTTTATTTGTCTTATATCTCACATATTTCAATTTGAACATTTTTTTACCTACATGATTCTTAAGGACATTTGAGTTTGTGACCCCTAATTAGTCAATCCAGAGTTTCTTTTGGTATTTGGATGATAGAGGGAATTGACTTAAATTTTTCCCTCCAGTGACTAGTTAATGGTACCAACAATTTTTATTGGATAATTCCCATATATGTTAAATTCTTACATGTTCTTGAGGTCTTTGCATTTTTCTGTTTGTTGTTATAACAATCACATTATATAATTTTATATCTAAATTATGTGTTTCTAAATTTTAATGTCTGGTAGGACCCCACCCCCACTCTCATTTGACTATTTCAGTATTCCAGTGCGTTTTTTTCCCTAGGTGAAATTTAGAATAATTTCACCCCAAAACAAAAGTAATCTATTGAAATTTTAGTTTTAATTTTCATTCAGTTCAAAATACTTTCTAATCCCCCTTTTGATTTCATGTTTGACCCATAGATTATTTAGAAGTGTTTGGAAACTAAATAGTTTCCAAATATTTGTGGATTTCCCCAGAGATCTTTCTGTTATTGATTTCTAATTTAGTTCCATTTAGGAACATGTTAGTCACAGATCATACTTTGATTTAAATCCTTTTAAATTTATTGAGAATTCTTTTATAGCCATAGAATATGGCATATCTTTGTCTTCTGTGGGCACTTGAAAAGAATGTATTCTTTTGTTAAATGGAGTGTTCTATGAATGTCAATTAGGTCAAGATGCATATTAGGTCAAGTTGGTTGGTAGTGTTGTTCAAGTCTTTTGTATCCATATTGATTTTCTGTTGATTTGTTCTATCAATTACTGAGGACAGGGTATTAGAATCTTTGACTATTATAGATTTGTTCATTTCTCCTTGCAATTCTGTTAATTTTTGTTTCATGTATTTTGAAGTTCTGTTATTAGATAGACATTTGTTGATAAATTGACCTCTTTATGATTATGAAATAACCCTGTAATATGCTTTGCTCTGAAATCTACTTTGTCTGATATTAATATAGTCTCTTCAGCTTTCTTTTGATTAGTGTTAACATAGCATATTTTTCCTATCCTTTTACTTTAACTTACCTGTATCTTTATATTTAAAGTGGGTTCCTTATAGGCATAATATATTTTTTATCCAGTCTGACAATCTACATTTTAATTGAGGTGTTTAGCATGTACTCTTTTTTTTTTTTTTTTTCCTCCCTGGCTACTTTTACATATTTTGTTTTTGAGGTTCATCCATGGACTCAGTATCAATATGAAGGTAGTTCATACCTTCTTATTTCTGTGTAGTATTTCATTATATAAATATTCCACAATTTATCCATTCAGCTTTTGAATCCATTCCAGTTTTGGCTGTTAACATTTTCACGCAAGTCTGTGTATGACTATTTGTTTCCCTTCTCTGGGAGTGGGACTGCTAGCTCACAGGGTAATTTAACTTTGGAAAAAAGTTGTACAGTTTTACATTAATGCTAGCAATGTATGAAAGTTTTTATTCTGTACATTCTCACCAAGTTCTTGGATTGTCCGCCTCTTAATTTTGGAAAGCTATAGATTTGTGTATGTGTGCGTTGGTTTTATAACTAGTTTTCTTTCTTTTTTTAATATTTTCTTGAGAGAGCGCAAGTGGGGGAGAGGTTGGGGGGTAGACAGAGGATCTGAAGGGCACTCCGTGCTGACAGGCAGACAGCAGCGAGCCTGATGTGAGGCTCGAACTCACGAACTGTGAGATCATGACCTGAGCTGAAGTTGGTTGCTCAACCGACTGAGCCACCCACGTGCCCCTATACTAGTTTCCTTACTGAACTTTTATTAGTTGTTTTTGATCTGATTGTCTTGAGTTTTCCAAGTAGACAATCATATCATCAGTAATAGAAATTTGATATGAACAATTTCAGTATTTCTCTCTTTAGTTTTTCTTCCGGCTGAACCTCATTGACTTAAACTTCCAAAATAGGTTTAATAAATTAGAAAAAGAATTTCATCAAAATAATTAAAATACAAATATGTTGGCATTCTTTGAAAGAGTCAGTTGAAAAACTCAAAACAACTCATTCTTTAGTGAGGTAGTGTGAATGAGCTGTTTCTAAGTTATTATTTAAACATCTGTAGGCTCATTATCAATTAAATACAAACTTTTGAAGGATAAACGAATACTTTTTTTAAATTTTTTAATGTTTTATTTATTTTTGAGGGAGAGAGAGACAGCATGAGCAGGGGAGGGTCAGAGAGAGAAAGAGACACAGAATCTGAAGACAGTCTCCAGGCTCTGAGCTAGTTGTCAGCACAGAGCCTGACGCGGGCCTTGAACCCACGAACTACGAGATCATGACCTGAGCCGAAGCTGGACGCGCAACTGACTGAGCCACCCAGGCGCCCCTAAACGAATTCTTAAGTTCATCCCCATGACAAGTTCAGAAGTGTGTACAACCTTTAAAGCATTTTATTGTACCTATTTATGTTACATGTAGAAATTCTCTGATGGATTTTTTTAAAGGTATATATTCAGTTGTTATAAATAGTTATTACCTGCCTGTCATAGTCATTGTCAACATTTATGAGTTAACAGGTAATGGCTTTGTGATTCTGGGATACATATGTGACAGAACATTGCCTAGAGCAGGATTTTTTTTCTTTATTTAAAATTTTTTTCATGTTTATTTTGAGAGAGAGAGAGAATGCTTGCATGCAAGCGAGGAAGGGGCACAGAACTAGGGAGAGAGAATCCCAAACAGGGTCCACACTATCAGTGCAGAGCCTGACAAGGGGCTTGATCAACTGTGAGATCATGACCTGAGCTGAAATCAAGAGTCAGATGCTTATGTGACTGAGCCACCCAGATGCCCCTAGAGCAGGATTTTTCAACCTTGGGACTACTGACATTTAGGGCTGGATAATTTTTTGTTGTGTTGTGCTGTCTTGTGCATTATAGGTTGTTATCAGCATTCCTGGCCTCTACCCACCTGATGCCAGTAGGTCCCTACTACACCCCCACCCACCCCACAGCCCCAAACCAAAAATGTCTCCAGACTTTACCAAATATCTCCTCTTGTGGGCAGAGTAGCCCTCTCTTGAGAAATAGTGATGTGACAGACCTTGAAGTGGGTTTAGGCACTACCAAATGAGAAATACTGGCAGGACATGTAATTAATTCATTGGCTGGTTGAATACCCAAATGGACCATTTATTGAGAATTGTATTCTAGTCTAAAGATTGAAGGAACTGGGAATTTGAGGAATAGTCTTCCTTTTGTCCCAGTTTGTGAATTCCACAAGTCACTTCCTTGTCTTCTCTTATTGACCCCTCCGTGGAATAGGAGAACCAGGAGAGGGTAACTGGGAGCTAATAATAAAATGTTAGGAAAGTTATCAGAAGATCCCTTGATGACATCTTGCACCAACTTTCCTATTTAAGCTCCATTACTGTCTGTGGTTGTTGGGGTTTGAAATATAGAACCAACTCTAACCCTCTTGGTTCCAGAATAAAGTGATTTGTAAGTCATTTACACAGACTTCCTCAAACATGGTCTTATTTCTTCTGCCCTGGTTCCTTATTAGCTGTAGGATTGGTACTTCTATACTCTGGTGGCACACACAGTAGAATCTCTCACGTGGGATCAAAGTGGCGTTGTGGATGATCAGTAGACCTTACTAGTTTTGACTGATTTCCAGTTATTTCATGGTCTAATTGAGCCAGGTAACATAAGTTGCTGAACTGGACTTCATTTTTTGCTTTGCTCCTGGGACCTTTTGAAGTGAGTCCTTTATCTACTCTATGCCTTAAATCTACCTATTTCTCAAAGTCATTGAGAGCAATAAAATTGCCGTGATATTTATAATGTTACCCTCTTAACTATAAATAGTCGAACTACAGTTTAAGTAAATGCTCTATAAAATCTGCAATATCTAAAAATATACAAAATGGATTTGCCTTTCCAAATCTTACCAGTCCTTCAGAATTCCTCCAAAGTTCCATTTGTCTCAAGAAACTTTCCCCAACAGTTCTAGCTAACGTGGGTCTTTCCATAGGCTTACATTTTTTGCTCAATGTTTTGTGTCTTAGCTCTGTGACAAAACTGTAAGTTTTTTTTTTTTTCAGGGAGGTAGGAATGGGAATTGGAAGGGACATCACATTTTAATGCGATATTAAATCCCTGTAATGCTTTCTATCATTTGATCTTCCTACTAACTTTAAGATTGTTAAAACAGATATAATTTTTCCCATTTTACAACTCGAAATTGGAGTTTTAGGGGAGTCGAGACTTATCCAATGTTATCCAGTTAATAGCTGGATAAACCAAGGGTAGTACTCATTAGATATTAGAATTCCTAACTAGAAAAATTGTTCAAACCTAAAAACTGTTTTTGATTTGCCATTATGTTTGCAAGGTGTAGAATCTTAGTGTTGCCTGTTAAAGTATTGAGACATCTAAGCCTGCTATATTAAGTAGGCTGTGTACAAGGTTAGCGGGGATGGCTTATGCTGAATCACTCCTGCCCTGGCTCTGTCCTCCAGGAAGGACAGGCACTGCGGAGTAGCAATCTGGGGGTGGGTATGCAGACTCTGATCTTACAACAGTTGCTCTGTAAAGTCTTCTTGGAAGTGTGCTCTTTCCTGTTCTCAGGCACCTTTGCTGACCAAAGTCTCCAATGTCCTCTGCTTTAATCCTGAGCATTTCTGCTGCTATTGATAGAGCTTTGTGATGATACCAGCTGAAACTGAATGTTTTAAGGACAGGCTCCAGTATGCTCTGACCAGGAAGTTAGTATGCCTCAACCAGCATGGAAACCACAGAGAATAGCTCTGCTGGTCTAAGGGGATGGAGCTTTGTTTTTAGCTCAGCTCACAGAACGGAGAAGGAAGCTCCCAGCTTGTCTACATGTCTGACCTCTGTTGTTGGTTGTCCCATACATTGAACAGAGTCAGTCATGTAGAGGTTGTGACTTATTCCTGTGGCCGGACAGAGCTAGTTTTTATAGATTATTTTATCCGAACCAGTTGGGCAGTGCTTTTTTTGTTTGTTTTGTTTTTAAATCATATTGCTTGGCTTTGTTCTGTGAGATAAAATGGAAGCTACCTTGAAACAAACTAGGTAGGAGCTGCTAACTTCCCTGTGCCTGAATTACCCAGTGTAGGTGCTCTGCTATCTGTACTTGAATGCCTGAGGCAGGTCATGCCTAGAGATTGTTTCTGCTTTCAAGGACACTTAGCTTCTCCGACCCGATATTCCTTTACCTTCTTTAATTTTGAATATTGTATCACATCTCCTAGGTTTCCTTTTCCTGCTGATTTTCTTTCTAGGTCTAGGCTCTGTACCTCAGTGCTTAACCATTAGCCAGCTTCAGAGTATAGTAATTGGATCATCTGCTCTGTCCAACATACAATTAACTAATTGTCTGGGCTCTCTTCGATTTATTCCTGACCTTGACAGGTCTCCAGCTAGTGTTAACTAGTCTAAGACCTATTTAACTATTTAACAACCTGATACATCTCTGCCCCCCGATCTTGACCAAGGCATTCAGTGAAAACTCTGGTTTCTTGTCTATACTCTGACCCTTAACCCTGGATGACACTAGTGATGGCTTTGCGATTGGGTTATGAGACTGACCCTATGTGTACCGTATGAGCATATTGCTTATATATTTCTCAAGACTGAGTTTGCCTTTTCTAAAAGACATCTGAAAAGCAACAGAAAATCAGAGGCTGCCTTTTTTGGTAGCAGTTCTTTCATTTATTCTGTTGGAGACCCAGATTCAGCTTTTTATAAGATATTCTTCCACATAATATACCAACAATAGTAAACCTTGATCCACAGATCAGGGGTGCCATTTGATAAAAATAAATAGTGTATAAGAACTCAATAATAGTATTCTGTTGAATGGAAGCATCATAAAAACTTGTGTGGGTGGGGGGAAAAGCATGTAGCTGTGGTAGCAAGTATAAAGCAGATGTCAGAACTGAGGAGTCATAAAACTACACAGCTCAGCACTAGGGATGGTTTCACAGCTGCTCGGATGCCGCAGCCACCAGGTACTAGGCCTCATCTTGACCATTCAGAGAGTAAGATTTCTGGCTGCTTGCATCATGCGAAGCCATCTTTTACTGACAATAAACCCTTACAATGTATCGAGAGTCATTAGTTAAGAAGAGAAAGGGTTTAGTCTTCCCTCTTAATACAAGGAATAGAGAAAATGATGCTCGTGGCAAATATTGAAATTGGAGCAAAGTATACATCAGCAAAACTCCTGTAACCAGAGTTTTACTAAAGGCTGCAGGCAGGGTGAGACACACACCTAAAGGACATTACTGAGGAAGGAAGGGGTGAGGGGAGATGGGGGTGAACATTTGTTGGCTGCTTCTGTGGTTAGACATGTGCTAGGTGCTTTATGACACTATCTTATATAATCTTTATAACATCTCAGTGTCATAGCTGGTGGTTCGTTATTGTATAAACAGGCTGAGGTCACATTACTATGGAGTATTTGCACTGGGCTTTGACTCTGGATCTAACTCCAAACCCTTGCTCCTTAGAATGAGTCAGGATTGCTTTAGAAAATGAAAGCTGCTGATTTTGGCAGAAAGGCAGGCGATAGGAAGGACTCAGTCTGAATTCCCTCATTTTGTAAAGATTGCTGCATTTGAAAGCAGGGTACGTTAGTTTCCAACACCAGCTGTTAGGATCACCTATGGAGATTTCAAAAAATAAAACAACCCCACCACCCTGAGGATTCTGAATCTCAGTGCCTTCTGGATGTGGGGCTGACTGCCAAGGTGATTCTGATGTGCTGTTAGGATTGAGAAATGTTTATATGTAGAGAACGATGAAATGGTTATGAGCCCTGGAGTGGTCCTGGAGATAATATCTCCATCATTCTTATGAGAGGAAACTGAGGCCCAGAGCTCAGAGACCAGATATTTCTTCATTCAGTATAGCACTTACCCAGCATTAACTGTTTGTTATCTTAGGTGATCCAGAAAACACAAGCTAAAAATGCTTTCTCTGCCTTTGAAGAGTTTTTAGCTAGCGGCCACACAGTTGGTGAATGTAGTGCCGCATTTGGAATCCAGGTTTCCTGACTTAGTTAATATTATAAAGCCTTCTGAATATTATCATTTCCAGGTCCTCTTTGAGATCCCTCCAAGCTGTGTCAATGGTCCCCATTAACACTGTGGTAAGTGGCCTCCGAAGCCCATGGCTCCCTGTTCCAGAAGTCTCCTGCCTGCCTTTCTGCCTCATTACCAGCCTGGTATTCACCCCCCCCCCCCACCCATTTTGCCTTAGGTTCACAGGCTCACAGCTTTTAAGTTGACTGCTTTGTTCTCGGTTCATTTTTAAGTGTCTCACCTGGAAAAGGCCTGAAAAGCTGCAGAATGATTATTTTAGAAATGCAATGCTTGGATGACACCTGCTCTACTGGTGGTCATCCTGATCTCTTTGCTGTGCTTTCTAATTAGTTCACAGTCATCTGACTCATCCTACAGTGTTTTTGTGGGCTGCATATTTTTCAGAGCTTTCCCTAGACCTCTCAGGGCAGTGAGCACAGCGGAGGGCAGGGAGCCATTCCCCCCAGTCACCGGGGAGGGAAGGAGGAACGAAGGCAATGTGTGTGCCGAGCACTGTGCTAGACTCTTTTCTGTGTATTTTTTTCTTTTGTAGCCTTTTTTTTCCTCAGTAGCCTTGGCAGAGAAAGTTTCTGCATCTGCAAAATAGGGACAATAACTGAACCTTACAGAAGTTAAGTAACGTTTTCAAGGTTATGTAAACAAGTTTTCTTGCTAGAAATCCAACCTTAGAACCTTCTGACGTAAAGGTCATTCTCTTTTCCTTATACCACATGCCACATTGTATATAAAGCTTTTACTCTAGTCCAAACCTACTTTTTGAATAAGTGACTCTAAATTTGATTTCTGATATGCTCAGTAAGTTTTAGAAATCAATGCTTTATTTAACAGTCCAGGTAGGATATAGTCATTGGGACGGGACTCCAGACAGGGTAGCATTAGGTGTCATTGTTGGAGAATTGCAGTGAGGCTAGATGCTGAGCCCGCAGGCCAGTCCATCAGAGCCAGGGGCCAACAGAGCCACTCTCCCAGGCTAGTGTCAGAACTTGGAATACTCAGTATGACCAAAGCATAAGTGCTAAGCCGAGGTCCTTGGGTAGTTGGAAGTGGTATGGACGGATGGACCTTCATCTCAGAAATATCTCCTGTTACACATTATGCCGAACGGAGATCACTAATCTCTCTTTTTAATAGAACAGTCTTTTCTTTTAGTCTTAAATTACAGTTTGAGTTTTTACGTATCTGCTTTTTTTGGGTAATACTTATCTGGCTCTCAGTTTTTGAATCTGAAATAATTTTGAATTGAAAATAATTCAGGGGCTCCTGGGTGGGTCAGTCGGTTAAATGTCTGACTTCAGCTCAGGTCATGATCTCACCATTGGTGAGTTTGAGCCCGGCGTCAGGCCCTGTGCTGACAGCTCAGAGCCTGGATCCTGATTCGGATTCTGTGTCTTCCTCTCTCTCTGCCCCTCCCCTGCTCGCACTGTCTGTCTCTCTCTCAAAAGAAACAAACATTAAAAAACATTTTTTTTAATTGAAAATAATTCAAGTTTATTGTAATGAGGAAATGAGAACATATATGTGAATGATTGTTGCAAACTGTAGGCTATCCATACAGATACCAGGTATGAGACCTCAGCTTCCCTAAAATTAACAGATTGGTAAGAACAGCAGTTTTGATATCAGGTGAAGGGAGCAGTGATTTTTGGAGTATGAATACTCCAGGAGAAGCAAAACCAGAATGGGAAGCTGCATTGGGAGTGAAGTGGAAAGCTTTAGATTTCTTGGGGGTGGAGGGGCTGTAGATAAGATGTGTGAGTGCCTGGAGTTGGTTGGGAGATGAGAGACTAAACCTGATTGGATGCTGACCTGGGATCTTACCCCACCTTGTTGTTGCCATGTGCTTGTAGATAGCGCCTTGTGCAGTCTTTAGCTCAGTGATGAGATGTTGAGAGCCTGACATTATACCTAAATGTGATGGAGTATCCTACAGGAATTCAGTTATGTGCTATAACATTTACATGTGAGTCTTGTAGTGGAACCAGTTGCAAATGGGGATTGGCATGAGTCTATCTATGTGACAGATTGGAAGACCAAGGTATCAAGACAGTTATGTATACGAGTCAGGACTACTCAGAGCTGAAGTTAAAGCAACATTTGACTCTACCCTCTCCCACACTCTTTCACCCTGTTTCTTTTCTTTTATCAAAACATGGTATTACTGTGTTCTCGAAAGTGAATTATAATTAAAGTAACCACAGTGTAAAGCTCATCAACCCAGGGTCTCCAAGTGGAGTAGAGAAGCTGGTTAGAGAAGAGGTATTATGTAATGACCTAATTATGAGGCCTGCCATCTGCTCAGGAGTCACGCCTGCCTGGTTAGGGTTCCTTGATTGTGTTTTTCAAGGAGGATGCTAGATTGTTTAGGGAGGCATGTGTGTATATACGTGCGTGTGCATGCGTGTGCGTGTGCCTGTGTGCATGTGTGGTGTAGGTAAACGACATTAGAAATATTAATGCCTTTCTTGAAGGAGGTTGGTGGGTTGGGGGGGAGGGAGTCGAAACAGCCTTGGAGGGCTCCTAGTACCTGTTAGCACAGAGAGCAGGGTGGAAGGTTAATTATTTTGTAGAAGGGCTCCACATATTAGGGGAGGGGCAGTCAGGTGAAGGTGACTGTCAGGATGTGGCCGGAGACCTCAAGTCTACCTGGAGAACGAACCGATACGTTTTTCTTTATGAAGGAGAAAGAATGATAAATGCACTTTGTATTTTCAGGGGTGGTTTCCTACCAGGGATAAAAACATTAAATCCAGGATCCTGAAAAAATAGGAAAAATAGTCAATGTTGAACTGAAATGCAAACCACTGTGCTCAGGGCACCTGATGAGTTATTTGCTTCTGAAGGAATTTAGGTCCAAAAATCATTGAAAAAATCATACAGACAGCAGGAAGGTGTCAGGTGAAGGGCGTATGTCTTTGGGCCTGCTGTGGATATTGTGCTCAGCTGGAAAGGAGTCTCTGGACTGTGAGCCGAGAGGCTGAGACCCAGGAGGGTATCCACACATAGCTTGTACACTAAGACATATAGGGAAAATGTCAAACTTTTTTTTTTGTCTTAAATATCAAACTTTCTAAACATTCTTTAGGAGAATCTTTAACAGAAAGTCTCTTTGTCTTCAGGTTTCAGAAGTGTGCATATGTCAGGACAAATAGCAAATGATTGCAGTGAATATCCCAAAGGGAGTAATGTTTTGCCAATCCCTACCCCATTCCCATCTATTAGACAGTTCTTTAAAATTAATTTTCTTCTACTGCACACCCACTACCCTTCAGTATGAAAGCAATGTTGTCTTTTAGAGAATAATAATTCAAAGTCCTACACAGAATTGAGGAGGTTGTTTGATGTGTTTTGTATCCCTAAAGAATCACCAAAATATGGCAGATACCCACCTCCCAGTGCCAGAGGTTTTCCTGTCCCTTTAAACCAATGCCACATTTTTATTTTACAGATAAGGAAGTGGAGGCCCAGAAAAGTGTAGTGACTAGCTCAAGGTCATAGCTTGTCATTTGTGGAACTTGGACCACAACTAGGTCTCCTGACTCTAGCCTGTTCTTTCTGTTGCCCTGTGGTATCTCTCATGCGGAGATTTATTTGGAATGTTGCCAGGATTTCTGTGGCAGTGGCAGTCACACCTTATTATGGTGGATATGTAATCATGCACAGTCTGTGGACATAACCCTCTGGACATTATGAGGGTTCTCACTGGTGTCAACTTCAGCAGAGTTCTCAGAGCAGCAGGAAAGGCTTTTGTATTTTTTTATTTTTTTTATTTTTGGTGGTGGGGAGGGTCAGAGAGACAAGGAGACACAGAATCCGAAGCAGCTCCAGGCTCTGAGCTGTCAGCACAGAACCTGATGTGGGGCCTGAACTCATGAACTGTGAGATCATGACCTGGCCTGAAGTTGGACACTCAACCGACTGAGCCACCCTGGAGTCCCTGCCGAGACTTTGAAGTTGAAAGTTTTATTTCCACAACTAAGCCTGTCTCTCCTCTTCCCTTTGAAGAGGAGGGTCTTCAAACACTTCAGGGTCCACTTCTCATCAGACCCTGTTTCTGGAACAACTCTGGAATAGCCTTTCTTTTTTGCTCGACTTGCCTAGCATTCAAACTTGAGCTTGAGCAAACATCCAGCAAAGAAGTTTCTCTGTAGGATCTTGAATAGCTATGTAAAATGTGGACTACAGTATATTTTGTTTTCCCCAGTGGCAGATCTATTCAGGAGAATAGAAATTTGCAGTCATTAGTTTCCTTTCCTCAGCACGGTCAGACTTCCTGCCACTTCTCTTACCCATAGACCCCACTGATAGGCTTTACTTAATTTGGTCACACACACACGTTTTTAACATAAAGAGTTACTCTGATTATATTCTAAGTGTTCTTTGTATACTGCAGTTTTTACTTATTTCAAAAAGATCTGAAATGGTTTTGATCCTGGGATCAGATGATCCAGTGCTTCCCCAAAATGGCAGATAATCTGTATTGCCTGGGAGGCTTTAAGAAAAAAATTAGATCTTAGGGCCCTACACAGAGCTACTGAATCAGACTCTTTATCAGCCTTTAGCTATTTACCAAGTCTGTTATCAGTGATGTAATGTGTACTTTGTATATTGGGTACTTAATACGTGGCTTACGAATTTATCTAGAGCCTGTTGGGAGGACAAAAGGTTTTGTTTTTTTTTAGAACACTTAGTACACTATGTTCAATGTGGCATTGTAAGGTGAATCTATTTTTTACTGCAGTAATGTAAGAATGAATAGTAAAAAGCATTCTCTAAATATCTTTTGAATTGGGCTACTTGAAAATGGACTGGGCTACCTGCAATGTGCCAGATAAGGTCCACTAAAGTACACAGAAGTGTTTTAATTTAGGGCTTTAAAAAAGGAAGTAATTTTAAAATGTACACTTACGATAAACAGGTAGAAAATTGACGTGAATAAAACACTTTCTTTGAGTTAAAATAGATAATTTATTTGTTTTTAAATGGCACATCTTTTAAAAACTTGATTATTGAAAAGCACAATCCTGGGGGACCTGGGTGGCTCAGTCGGTTAAGCATCCGACTTCGGCTCAGGTCATGATATCATGGTTTGTGAGTTCGAGCCCTGCATCAGGCTCTGTGCTGACAGCTCAGAGTCTGGAGCCTGCTTCAGATTCTGTGCCTCCCTCTCTCTCTGCCCTTCCCCTGCTTATGTTCTCTCTTCTCTCTCTCTCAAAAATAAATAAACATTAAAAAAGCGTGCAGTCCTAAAATACTCATTTTTCTGTCCATTTTGTACATGGACTGAATATGAAAATTGTTGCATGTTAATGTTTACTGCCTTCATAGAGTTTAATTCAATCTTCTACTTTTATGGATGGGGAAGCTGAGACCCAGTGAAGAAGAGTGAGTTAATCCGAAAGTATTAGGGTGCCTGGGTGGCTCAGATGGTTAAGTGTCCGACTTTGGCCTAGGTCGTGATTTTGCCGTTCTTAGGTTCGAGCCCCATGTTGGGCTCTGTGCTGACAGCTCAGATCCTGGAGCCTGTGTCAGTTTCTGTCTCCCTCTCTGTCTCTGCCCCTCCCCCACTCACACTGTCTCTCTCTCTCTCTGTCTCTCTCTCTCTCAAAAATAAACATAAAAAAAATTCAAAAGTATTAATCAAGACCTTCTATAGGCACATAATAGTTATCTACTTATACTAGCTGACATATAAAAAGGAAAATGATAAAAAGATAAGGTAGAGAGGGGTGTCTTCTGGAAACTAGGAGCAGGGGTGCTGCTGACCCTTAGGAAGCAGCTGAGATCAGGAACAAGAAAGCTCTCAGGGGTTTCTGTCTCTCTGTCTCTGTCTCTCTCTGTCTGTCTCTCTCTTTCTCTCTCTCTCGTATCTCTGCTTTTTTCTGCCTCAGGGTTGGTCTTTTCTTTCTTGCAGGTGGACTTTCTCTGTTCACTCATTCATGTGGCTCACTATGGTTACCGTACGCCTGCCACTTTTACTTACACTTTAAGTTGCCTGCCTAGACTTATACCAATAATTCCACTTCTGTGGGAGAAAGAATCTGATTGATACAAGCTTGGGTCAGTTGGTTCCATCAACTCTAATGAGGTGGAGGTGAGGGTATTATTTAGTTAGACATGACTGTTGGAGTAGAGGGAATGTTCAGAGGAAGGTGAGTCACTGAGTTGGGCAGACACTCCACAGTTTTTCTGAGAGTACAACTAATAAATTGTGTTCCAGGGGAAAATGAGGATGATCTGAGATAAGGCATTGGATATTGGGGAATGGGAGTTTCCATTAGGAAATGGGGTAGGGAGTGGTCACATTCACAGTAACTGGGAACATAGGAAAGGGGGCTTGGCAGGTGTGAGGGGGGCAGATGGGGCTTGGCTTCAGTTTTAAATATGTAGAATTGAGAGTGCCTGTGAAAATTACAGGTGGAAATGTCTGTCAGGTTAATTGAGTAAGTCAAGATGTATGGGTCTGGGGAGAGTTGTCAATATTATGAATGTAATTAAAGGATGCTTAATGGGTGAGCTCACCCAGGGAGCATTTATAGAGTGAATAGAGATGACTCAGGACTGAACCCTGAAGAAACACTAGCATTTAAGAAGCAGGAAGATGAGTTCTTTTTTTTTCCTCTTTTATGTTTGTTTATTTTTGAGAGAGAGAGAGAGAGACAGAGAGAGACAGAGAACAAGTAGGAGAAGGGCAGAGAGAGCAGGAGACACAGAATCCGAAGCTGTCAGCACAGAGCCTGATGCAGGCCTTGAACTCATGAACTGTGAGATTGTGACCTGAGCCGAAGTTGGACGCTTAACCAACTGAGCCACCCACACACCCTGAAGAGGAGGAATTCTAAAGGAAATCAAGAAGTGGACAGAGATGTAAGAGGAAAACTGAGTATGTAATGTCTTTTCCTTTGGAAGCCCAGTGGAAAGAGTGCATGATTTGAGTGTCGCCAGAGAAACGTGCTTCGTGGCTGACATGTGAGACAACACCTGAAAAGCTGTGTACTTGATTGAGCCACGGGGAGGGCTCTGTAGAGGGCAGAAACCAGATTACAAGAAGCTTTTGAATGACTGGGAGGTAAAATGTGGAGAGAAGAGTATTAGGCCATTAAAAACGTCTGGTTGTAAAAGAGGAAAGAGGTGGTAGGTAGTTGGGTTAAGAAAAGGGTGAAGAGGGGCAGATCTGGGTGGCTCAGTCGGTTGAGTGTCCGACTTTGGCTCGTGTTAAGATCTCACAGCTCTTGAGTTCAAGCCCCACTTTGGGCTCACTGCTGTCAGAACAGAGCTTGCTTCGGGTCTTCTGTCCCTCTCTCTCTCTGTCCCTTCCCTGCTTGCACTCTCTCTATCTCAAAAATAAATTAAAAAAGGGGGGGGGTGAAGAGTTTTTTTCCCCCTTTTTTCTTTTTAAGGTCATAGAGACTTAGAGCATGTTTCAATACTGATGGGAAAGAGGCAGTAGAGAGGAGCCACTGGAAATACAAGAGAGGAGGGACAGTTTCTGGAGTGAAATCCTTAAAGATGGAGTGATGGGCTCCAGAGACAGGAGGTGGGATGGAGGCAGGCTGGCTGATGGAAGGAGCTTGGAGGAGAGAGGGTTGTGAAAATCGAGGACACTGGCTGGATTCAGGACTCTTGGGGACTCCAAAACTGTTGGTAATTTGAGGAGGTGGAAAGGGAGGAATTGAGGCCCCTTTCAGTGTTAAGCTTTTTTTTTTTTTTTAATCTTTTTTTTTTTTTTTTACATTTATTTATTTTTGAGAGACAGAGAGAGACAGAGCGTGAACAGGGGAGGGGCAGAGAGAGAAAGAGACACAGAATCTGAAGCAGGCTCCAGGCTCTGAGTTAGCGGTAAGGTAGAGCCTGATGCGGGGTTCGAACCCACAAACCGTGAGATCATGACCTGAGCCTAAGTTGGACGCTCAACCGACTGAGCCACCCAGGTGCCCCTGTTAAGATTTTAAAGTCATGCTTTTCACCCAGAGAATAATTTTAGAAATGAAAGTGGGAATCTATGTTGCATAGATCGGTGGGAGTTGGGAGGAAGGTGGTATACCTGGGAATAGGATCTCCTTGCACTTGAACTCTTATCTGAGCCAGGTTGTAGACGTGCTCAGCATTGGATTCTCAGGTTTCCTTAGGATTGAATCACTAATTGCAATGAAGCAGGCTCAGACCAGTCAGCATCTCTTAATATTCAGCATTCAGAGAAAAGTCTAAAGGCATCTTTATCTGTTCAAAGTTTCAGTGGAAATAGTTCCCACAACCCCACATACTCTTACTAATATAGCCCTGTTGGGAGGTGTATGGTCTGAATTTGGCTAATGCTAACTGTTTTTTACTTCAGCCCAAACCCTTGACTTTGCTGTAATTAATTACTCCTTGAAAACGGAGCGGTAAGGCACCCCGTTTTCCTCTACAGCCCTGGGAGTGGGAGGGAACCTCGAGGAGGAGTTCCTCCTCAACGCAGGCCTTCTCCTTCAACTGAGACCACATTGCCCCAGGAGCCTGAATTCCCCAGGGTGCCTTAGAGAAGATGAAGGTGAAAGAGATACCCAAGGCCGGTGAAAAGAAGTAGATTTAAGAATAAGATTAGCATCATCACCATCCTCACTACCTCCCTGACCTAAAATGCTAGCCCTAGCCGAAGGTGCTGCTGCTGCTCCGTCTGAGTCTCTTATGCCTCCTGTGGAAACAAGTGTGGTAGAGATAAGAAGTCTCTTGCCAATACCTGACCCCTGCTGTTAGAGTGACTACAAAGGGCAGAAGGAGAGGGGTTAGGGCCAGGAAGGACAGACTGTAACCCAAGCTTTGTAGCTGAAGTCCCTCCCATAGTCTGCTTGTGCAGCAGATCCGGAGAAATGATCTCTTCCACCGTGCTGGAAGGTAGACGATGAAGTGCTGAAAGCTGGCGCACCAGGAGTGACTTGGCACTCTCCCATACTGTCACTCAGCTCTCCTTGTGATGGGGTGTGGGTTTGGTTTTGGGTTCTTTTCTTTTCTTTTTTTTTTTTCATTTTTTTTTTTTTTTTACCTAGGATGGAACCCGATGGGAGTGTTAGAGCACCATCTCTCACTCACAGTTGGGGAGTAAATCCCACTCCCCCTGTTCCTCAGGACAGCACAGTGGCCCACTCTTAAGTGCATGGTACTAGGGGTCAGGTCATGGAATGTTTAGTGATTTTTTTTTTTTTTTGCTTTGCTGTGTCTCACTTTCCTTTATTGGTGAAATGAGATTTGAGTCCCTGAGTGGATGATGAGAAAATCATAGTAGAATATGCTGGGGTGGGGGGTGCTTTAGAAATCTGTTTTGTAGGTGGGCTTTGGGAAATAAGCACGTGAGGCACAGATCCAGGGCACTGAGCACAAACATGCCCAGGTTATTGGGGTCCTGCGGCTCCCAGAATGAACCTGTGGTTCCCTATTGGATAAATGCCTATAATAATACTTGGCTTCACAGGATTGTCATGAGGATGCAATTAGATGATGCATGTGAAAGTGCTTGGCACAGAGCTGAATCTCAGTAGTGCTATTTTTGGATGTGTCCTAAACAGATGTGCTATAAAGTAGCTGGAAGATGTGAAGGTCTGATGGAGAAAAGGCCATGTCGCATTACATTGGGTGTGTGTTTCTTTTCCTTATAGTCACGTTATATTTGTGTTCTTACCAGAGCAGTTTTTAAGACTGCTGCCCAGAGTGATGGTGCTTCTGTGATCATTGACTGAAGCTCTTGAGCTCTAGAGGCCATTTTCATCTAGACATATGTGCCTCTACGTGTCATCATGAGGAGCCAGGCCGTGATAAACTTCTCATAAGCATGGTTAATTGAGCTCATTATTATAATTCACTGTCATTCCCTTGCGTCCTGGATGTTTGTGTGTGCATCATGTGTTTATACCACCATTAGACTCAAGCATAATTGTTAATGTACAACTTTTTTTAACGTTTATTTTTGAGAGAGAGAGACAGACAGACACGAGCAGGGGAGGGCAGAGAGAGAGGGAGACAGAGAATCCCAAGCAGGCTCTGCAGTGTCAGCACAGAGCCCGACGTGGGGCTCGAACTCACTGACTGCGAGATCATGAGCTGAGCTGAAGCTGGATGCTCAACCGACTGAGCCACCCAGGTGACCCATTAACATACAGATTTTTAAATTAGCATTTTGTTAAGGACTGATGCTCCTTTTATAGTTGAGTGGGAGTGTCCATCAGTGTGTGTTGTAAATTTTCTGAATAGAAAGGCATTTTCTATTTTGATCCCAGAATATCACTGGAGAGAGAGACTGGGTTAGTGTTGGGTCGGGGGAACCTGGGAGAGTGTGTGGGGCACTCTGGACCAGATTATTCCCCCCAAGGCCATCACCATTCTTTTGTTCCTGCTTAGTACTGCCATCAGACCAGACAGGCACCGGTCCACCTCACTGCCCTTACTGTGACGGAGGGGTGGACACATTTCCTAGGAAATTAGCCAGTCAGGACTATGGTAAGCATAGAAACAAATTAATGCAAAGTATCTATGATGGGCAAAATATCAGACTTTTAAATAAAGAAAGGATCAATAACAGTGTTGTGCCCAGCCATGTTGGAACCTGAGGCAGAAGGAAAAAAAATAAACACTGACCCTGTCTTTATTGAAAAATTTGAAACTTTAAAAAAGAAATTGAAATGTGTTTCTGATTTTTTTTGCATTAATGTTCATTTACAAAGTGTATTAAAAATATTATTTACTTTAAGCTTTCCTCAGCTGCTGCTAAGGTGCTCCGCTCTTTCAAGGCTGCTAAGGCCGCTTTGGGGTGAGCCCCTTCCTTCATCCAGCAACTAGCACTGTGCCCAGCAGTGCCCACTCAGAGAATAATAAACATTATTTACTTTGATTACTGAGTTTTTTGGCACTCCCTTAAATTTTGTGCCCCGGGCAGGTGCCTCTCTCCCCACACCCTAGTCCCAGCCCTGGTTTTACATCAAAGGCAGAGTGAAGTTGCTCCACAGGTAATTTAGTGCCCTGGTTGGTGCTGGTGTGCTCCTGGTCCTTTTTGGGGACTTACCTTCTTAACATGCCTCCCCAGGTTTGGAGGACAGGCTTTTCTTTAAAAGCAAACAACTAGAAGTTTTTTCTAACTTTAGAAAGATAGTATGTGGTCATTATAAAAAAAATTGGAAAATAGAGAAAAAGATAAGGAAGAAAGCAATCATCTCTAATCCCATCATCTATAGGCAACTCAGTCTTGGAAAGTTTTTGCGTGTTTTAGCCATAACATTTTGTTTTAGTCATAACATTTTGTTGTATTTTCTTCCAGTGGTTTTGCTACACATAAGCGTTTTTTTTTTCTTTTCACATACGCATTTTCACATAGCTGTGTTCCCAACAAAGTTAGAGCTTTGTATCTTGGTTTCTTTTTTTTAATTTCCTGTATTGTGTACATTTTAGCATGTTAAAAATGTTAAATAGGGGTGCCCGGGTGGCTTAGTCAGTTAAGTGTCCAACTCTTAGTTTTGGCTCAGGTCATGATCTCATGATTCATGAGTTTGAGCCCCACATCAAGCTCTTGTGCTAACAGCACAGAGCCTGCTTGAGATTCTCTCTCTCCTTCTCTACCCCTTTCCCTGCTCTCTCTCTCTCTCTCTCAAAATAAATAAATAAACTAAAAAAATTTTTTTTCTAATGTTAAATATTTTAATAACTATACAGTGTTCTTATGTATGACCAAACTAATCTTCTAACGAAATCTTTCCTTATTGGACATTTAGGTAGTGTCCTTTTCTCATGGTTTTTGTCTTGAGCATTTTTGTACACATTTTGCACATTGTGTACAAAATAATATTTCAGATTATTTCTTTAAAAAGATTACCAGAAATGAAAAAAATTAATTTTTAAATTTTAAAATTTTATTTTTTTAGAGAGAGAGTATGTGTACAAGTGGGGGAGAGAGGGATAGGGAGAGAGAGAGAGAGGATCTTGAGCAGGCTCCACACTTAGTGCAGAGTCTGACATGAGGCTCAATCCCAAGACCCTGGGATCATGACCTGAGCTGAAATCAAGAGTTGGGTGTTCAACTGACTGAGCCACCAGGTGCCCCCAGAAATGAAACTTATGAGTCAAAAGATCTATCAGGCTTTTTATACTACTTCCATGTTGCCTTTTAGCCACATGCCATCTGGCATTACTCCTAGAAGGTATGACTGCCTAACTTGCACTGCTTGCTGATGTAGCTTAGGGAGTGCTGAAGTCTTACTCCTTTCCCTCTGTTCAACTTTATTTATAGGAGTACTGGATACTTGGTTAGAATTGTCGTCCTCTTCCAGGTCGAGTGGGATTCTCTGTTCTTCAGATCTACTTCCCTTCCTTGTTTGGCATAAACCACTTAGAATCCTGTGACGTCTTGCTTTCTGCTAGTGCCCTGTGTGGGTTCCTGAGAGAGCAAACACTTCCCTAATTAAGCTTCAGATATTTTTTCCATAGGCTTCTGGTTGTTCTGGACTTGACCCTGTAGCCTCTTTCTTCAACCCTTTGTTGAAGGCTATTAGAAGACCCAACTTTCTCCCTAACCTACATTTCCCTGTTCTGCTGTGATTGGTACTCATTTGTTATTAGTCTACTCCATGAGCTTATATGCATTTGGTATCTGGGCTGTTAGTACTTGACCACTGCTTCAATGAAACTTGGTTGCTTTATGTTTGTTTGGTGCCTGAGTCAAGTCTGATGTCCACTGTGTCCAAGAGGGGTTGGGAGTAGGCCATTCCTGGAGCTCTACTGCATCACTGTAGTTCCCACAGAGAGCCAGAAACAGACTCCACAGTTCCGCGTTTCTTCCGCGGCCCAGCCCCCACTCCCTTTAGAGTCATTCACTGAGTTTCTCTACCCTCCCCCTCTACTGTGTTGATCTCTGAGATCCGCCTTGGAGTAGAGTGCAAGGACAGTGTGGACACTGGTGCCCGAGCAGATTTCTCTCCCATGCAGACAGCAGTTTCATGTAGAGCCAAGACTAGAGTGAGGTGTTTACCTCAAGTGCAGAATTTAGGGGCACCCTAAAGCTCAGTAATCAGCCTTAAGTAATACATTATGCAATGTTTAAGAAATAAAAGTGAATGTAAGAAACCACGATGAACAAAGTATCAGAGTTTAAAATACAGGATCAGTTTAACACTGCTGTGCCCAGCCATTACGCAGCCTGAGTCGAAAGGAAAAACCATCCATACCGACTTCGTCTTTTTGTGCCTATGGCGTGTGCCTCTCTCTGCTCATCCTGGTCCTGAGTCTGGTTGTACAGCAAAGCAGAGGACGTTTTCCCCGTGTGTAATTCAGTGCATCGGTCAATGCCGGTTACACCTGATCCTTCCGACGGGCCTCTCCAGGTTTGTCCATGCCCGAGCTCTTCTTTTCAGTTGGTATGAAACATTCTACCTGTTTCCTCTTCTTCCCAGCTTCCCCAGATAATAAGTGTTCTGAGTGCTGAGGATCCCTCATTCCCTGACCCTGATCTGTGAATCCAACTAAGGTTATAATGCAGACCATGTCCCCCTGTTCAAATTCCTTGTGGCTGTCCTTTGCCAAATAGATTTGACCACTTTCTGCCATAGATCTTTGTGTATGATTGCAGGTTCTATTTTAATGTAAATCTAGTCTTTAACTTAAACATTCGAACTCTTCAAGTGCAATTTTCAGTAGTCTGTTTTAACATTCTATTCTGGATACTTTTTGTTAAAGGAGCCTGAATTGGTTAAAATTTTAAAACTTAGATTGTACCAGAGCTCGTGTATTTTATAATCACATTGGTACAAGTTTTCTTAGGGTCATCAGGGTCAAGGGACAGAAATTTATCCAAATTAGATGAAGTAAAAAGGAATTTATTGGATAAATACAGTAGAACCTTCCAGAACCCAACAGTAGGAAATGAAGCTGGATTTTATGAATATTGGAAAGTTATCAGATGGCTCTTTTGTTGGTCTCTTTCCCCTTGGAGGCACATAGTCTTGGTCTGCAGCTTCTTGTAAGTAAGTGTCTGTTCCATTTTCTTCTCTCTCTCTTTTTTTTTTTACAGAACTTTTTTTTTTGATTGAAGTATAGCTAACACACAATGTTACATTAGTTTTAGGTGTACAACGTAGTGATTTTACAAGTCTATACATTAGGTAATGCTGACCAATAGTATAGCTACCATCTCTCACCATACACCACCATTGACTACATTCCCTGTGTTATCCCAAAGAATTTCTTTTATCCTCATGAATTACTTATTCCATGACTGGTAGCCATTTTCTTGCCTCGGGTTCTCAAGGGAGAATGTGCACTAGCTGCCCACTCCTGGTCCAGTTTGGTGTGGCTAGGAGAAGGGGGTCACTTGATACACATATCTAATCATTATTTCAGCATGGGTTGAAGAGTATGGTAAGCTAGACTACTGTGTTTTTCATAATGCATAATAATAAAGTAAAATCTTTGCCTTCTGAGAGAATATAGCCCTAGTGAGACAGACTGGTATTCAGGCAAGTGGTATATAATCAGGGTAAGAAAATAATGTAAGGATGATATTCTGTGAGGTGAAAGTTCACATAGGAGCCCTGGTTTGAGCTACACTTGTACTTACAGCTACAAGTTTACTAATTAAACAGAAGACAGGTTTTCCAGATAGAGAATATAAGGAAAAAGCATGGAGACATCAGAGGACACTATCCAGGCAACTCAGTTTAGTGTGGGATGCAGATTATGATGGGCCTTGTATGCCACATTAAGACTGCGATTTTTATCTCCTAGCCGGTTGAGAGCTAGCAGAGAATTATAAGCACAGAAACAACATTATTGGATTTGCTATTTATGAGACATCTGCTAATCATCTGTCATGTACCAAGCATTGTGCTAGCCCTGAGAATTCCAAGAGGAATAAGAAGTTCTTCTTGCCATTTTAATTTTCTTTGGTGATCCATTTTTCAAGTGCTCCACCCGTGGAAAACAATGTAGAATGTTGTCCCTAGGATTTCACAGTATTCAGAGTCCTTAATACTTAATTCTTAGGTCCTTAATAAACTGGTGTTTAATGATAACATTAAAGTATCATAAAGTATAAATAGTACACTTTATGTAAAAAAAAAACCACTTTGTAAAGTATCATATAGTATGTCATAAAACATTATGATAACATAACAAGCGTTATTCTTACCAAGGCAGAAAAGAGTGGCTCCCTCTTCGCCTCAGCCTATCTAGTGAAGAGATTAACGTATCACAGATAATCACAGTACATTGCAATAAGTGTGACAATAGAGGTAATGGCCAAATGTGTGGTAATAGGAAAGCCTAGGGATGACTGTCAGGGAAAGGGAGGACTTCACAGAAGAGGTGTTATTTTGACAATCTTCAACTCCTTTTATCAAGCAGAAGATTAGGACAGGATGTTCCAGGCAGAGGGAATGGCACATGTAAACCTCCTGGGAATAAAGCAACAGAAAGGTTCAAGTTCTGAAAGTGTGGTGGTGGAGGAGGAAGGAGCGTTGGGAGGTGGAGCCAGGTGAGGCAGGGGTGTCTTTAGGTTCTAAAGGGTCTAGAACTGTCATACGTTGTTGGTAGGAGTATAAAATGATACAACCCCTTTAGGAAAAGTTCTGGCAGTTTCTTATAAAATTAATTATGTACCTGCCTGGTGGTCCGGCACTTACACTCTTGGGTGTTAGGTATTTACCCAAGAGAAATATTTATTTTATGATACAAAAGACTTATACAAGAATGTATATAGAGCTTCCTTCATAATAGTTCCAAATTTGAAACAACTCAATGTCTTTCTGTAAGAGAAAAGATAAGCAAGTCAGCAGTAAAAGTAATATACTGATACACTCAACAATATAAACTATTATGATGAGTAAAAGATCCTTACACAAAAAATGCCTATACTGTATGATTCCATTTGTATGAAGTTCTAAAGTCCACAAAACTAGTAATAGATGATAAAGTCAAAACAGTGGTTGTCTCTAGGGGGAATACAAGGTTGGGATTGTCTGGAAGGGGGCATGAGCCAACTTTCTGAGTGATGGAAAGGTTTGATATCTCGTTAGGGGCCTGGGTAACATTGAATGTATGCATTTATCAAAACCCATCCAATGATAAACTTAAGATTTACCCATTTCACTGTAAATAGATTTTTATTTCTACTCCCCCCGCCCCCACCAAAAGAACTGTGAACTCTGAACACAAGTTAAAGATGTACATGCGGAAGCATTTAGGGTGAAGAGCGCTGAGCTGCACCTTACTTGGAAATGGGTCAAAAGTAAGAGGATTATGTTTACATAGATGGGTGACATACATGTGGTAAAACAAGTATACCAACATGTTAACATTTGTAGACTGGAGGAGGTGGGTATGTGGCTATTTGAAGTATGATCTCACCTTTACTGTATGTTTGACATTTTTCATAATAAAATGGGGGGGGGAATAGAAAGGTTCTTACATACTGCTGTGTGAGGAATTTGGTCTTTATTCTGGCTTTGGAGAACTAGTGAATGCTTTTAAGAGGAGTTCTTAGATATGAGTTTTAAAAGAGAAAAAGGTCCCAGGCACAGAAACCGAGGACTCTATTTTAGTTCTCCTGGTAAGAAGCACCCAGGATGGATTAGAGAGGATGGATCCTAGAGAGCCTTTAGGGCATAGAATTGTTAAGTCTCAGTGAAATCAACTTGGTGATGGCAGGAGTTGGGATGGGGAGGAAATTGTGAACTGATGCATGAGTCCTGGGGGAGGGACCACGACCTAGGGGCTGGTGTATGTGGTGATGGGGTAGTACATTCAGAAATCTTTAAGCTCAGAGAAAAGGCTTTAGCATGAACTTAAAGCAGAATGCTCTAGAGTGAACAGTTGGGGGCTGACAGAATGTTAACCATATTTGCCCTTCCCAAAACTCCAGTAATCCTTTGGAGAGTGTGGACACATCATCAGTAACACACATCATGGCTTGGTGGAGATGATTAAGAGCCAGAGCTTGGGTGTATGCAGTCAGGGGCTGACCTCAGCTGCTCTGTTTGCACACCACTTATTAGAAGATTACTGGCACCAGTGGCTTAGAGGGAGTGAGCTGGTTCAGGCCCAAGAGGCTCTCCATTTCTTCTGGGGGAGGGATGACACAGGATTGAGCATGGGGGTGTTTGATTTCTTTTCCTTCTTAACCAAAGAGGGTTTTCGTTTCCAGCTCAAGTGTTACTTTCAAAAGAAGGAATGGTGCACAGAGTTAAGTGTCATTCTGTAACAGCACAGAGATTTCTATAGAGCTCTCCATAATGCCACACTGTGAGCATGTTGCCAACCTAAGTGTCCAGTCGGCTCTAGTCTCATGCAGCTCTCAGTTGTGCTAGGCTGAGTGCTCAGGGATTTTACCATTAGGGGTAGACTACCTTATCCCCAGGGGACCTGTTCTCCCAATGTGTCCCTTCCATTCCAAACTAGAGTTTAACCTTCTGAGAGCCTAGGACCATGTAATGTCTTCTGTTGTTTTTTTTGGGGGGGGGGGCGGCATATCCTTTATGGTGCTAGGCAGACACATTGTGTAACAAACACTTGGGTATCTTTCATGCACTGGGCATGGTGCTGGGTGACAGAGGGCACAGTGAGTCAGTCATTGTCCCTGACTTTGTGTAGTTTACAGGTTTCTGGGGAAGAAGGCATCAAACCAGGAATTACCACCTCAGTATTTAATTATACTCCTGATATGTCCCAAAGGAAAAGTAGAAGGTGCTGTGAGTAACAAGGAATTTAACTTAAATCAGAAGGGGGTGGGACCAGGGGAATCAAGGGAACCTCATCCAAGTAACAGCCTGAAACCTGAAGAATGCTTAGTAAGAGCTGGTCGGGCCAAGAACGAATAGGGCAAAGGGAGAAACATGCACAGAAATCTTTAGGGAGGGTGGCGTATAAGCAACACTGAGGAGAGAAGGCAACTGGGGCTGGACCAGAGTGAGCAGTGGCAGGCTGTGGTGTATGAGTGAGGCTGCAGAGAGATCACGTCACCTCATGTAGGGCCTTGCCACTGGAACCAGCATTTGAAGTTCTATTCAGAGAGGGGCAGTGAGCCCCTGGGGAGTTTCAAACAGGTGAATGATACCCACTTTCTGTTTTTAAAAGATCATCACGGTGGCTGTGGTGTAGAGAACAGAGAATGGCTCAGCCTGACCCAGGACAGCTGCTCAGTGGATTTAAGTGAACACAGAATGTGGCCTTACTGATGTTTCTCACCCTTTCTCTCAACCTTTGTCCGAGAGCTAACCCCACGATAACAGTGCAGCGAAGGTGGGGCTGGATAGCTCTGGGAAGGCTCTCTTTTGGTTGGCCGTAGCTGGTGACAGAGGAGGCACCATGTGCTCTGGTTCTGGCTCTATGTGCAGGACTTCACACGCCTCTGGTGTGTGTGAGCCAGTCTGATTTCTTAAACTCTAACCTTTTGTTCCCAGGAAGGCAGGTGCTGTCCCTTGAAATGTCTTTTTTTTTTTTTTTTAAAGACTCTTGCCAAAGCCCTAAAGAGAACCCCCTGAACTGGAGATGCTCTCCCACTGTCGCAGTCCTGGAAAGGGAGAGCCAATACCAGCTGCCCCACATTCAGCCTTGGCTGTGGGCTTGCTGGGTCTGGTTGGTGTTTGATCACCACTGCCAGAGTTTGCCAGTCTCTGACTTTGTGCCCACGGTTCCTGATGGGAGAGGGAGTTGAATGTCTTTAGTCTTCCCCCATCTGGGTGTTCTTTCTGCCTGGGGAAAGGACTGCTTAGACATGTTCCCCAGAAGGAGCGGGCACATGGTGGTTTTTAATCTGAGGCAAGTGAGGAGAGAGATTGGCATTAAAAAACAAACCCCAGGTCCCCACTGAAATCAGTGTTGGCAAATGATGCAGACTGACCTTTTCTCCTGTAAAAATCTTTGCTGTGCTCTTTGCCATCTGTTACAGAGTTGTTCCTTCTGAAACTTTTGACAAAGTTGTCCTCAATGTGAATATTCGATAGATGGGTGTTCATAGGCCTCTGGTTGTCACTCCCTGTGGGAGCTCTCACACTCTGTGGACTGTGCACCCAGGTTCTCCCCAAACAGAGGACTCTCTCCCACCTGATCCTCTGGAGCGGCTCCCTGGCTTTTCCCTGTGTCTTTTCCCTTACCTTCTCTGATAGTAGAGGTGTGCCTGCCTGGTTTACTGTTGCAGGGAGGGGATGAGAGGTGGCAGGAGAGAGTGTAGACCAAGGTGAGGGCCAGGAACTGGCACATCTGCATTCTAGTCCTGGCCCTGCCACTAAGTGGCAAAACTAACACTACCTAGGCTTCTCTCTATGCCTTAGTTTTCCAGCCGGTCAAATGCAGGTTGTAATACATGCCCTGCTTACTTCACAAGACCCTCAGAGATCAAAGCAGAGTTCTCTAGCTCAATCCTAGCCTGGAAATAGAGTTCCTTCACGGCACAGGGTTTAAGAGATTTTTTTTTTAAAGTTTGTTGCCCGGATTTAAAAATCAGGAGATTTCAGAGAAAACTCTAGTTTTTCTTGGAAGTAAAAAAACTTGGCAAGCGTCAGCGCACATTCCTCCATGGCAATTATCGGCTGGATTTGAGGAGTGGCTGCCTGTGAGCTAGGGCATGCACTTTCTGGTTTGTGCAGTCCCCACGCTTCTCCATGACTGACCTTTCTGATAGTGAGTCTGCGTCCCTGGACTCTGTCTATACATTTTGTCATACCTGGACTGTTTCCCTTCTGTTATACCTGGACTGTTTCCCTTCTTTGCATGATTACCTGACCCCTATTGGCATTTGGACTTATGCCCTTGATTTCAGGAAGATATTCCAGATTTAGAACTTTACAGTAAGTTAGGTATCATCCAGATACAGAGGATTTGGTGTGTGTGGGGGGTGAGGATGGAACCATTAATATTCATCACATACCTTCGGAGTGCTGGTGCTCTGCTTATCATGTAATACTCCCCTAAAGTGTGAGGTGGGTATCAGCCGCCCTCGCCAGATGAGAGGACAGGGCTTCATGGAGATTGTGGCCTGTTTGAGCCGGGGTTGGAGCCTAACCTGTTGGACTGTAAAGGAATTCTACGTGGTCTCAGTGTAGTGGGGGGGAGGGGGAATGTAGTGGCACAGCCCCTGCCCCAGAACTGCCTGTACGTATTTATATCCACAGTAGGCATGTAGGCAAGGGCCCTTGTGTGACTAGTAGTGGTGTAGTCCTTTTTTCTTTATAAAATACTTTTATATAGAACTACTTTTTTCCTTCTCCTTTAAAGCAGGAGTCATCCCCCTTTTTCCCAGTGTCTTTTTCAGAATTAATATTAAACAGATAAAAGGAAGCTGTGTGCAGAGTCACACCCTTAATAAGTGGAGTCATTTTTTTTTCCCTCCTGAGGCCACTGGAAGTACCTCCTGTGTCCTAAGGCTCTGAGGAACTGTTTAAAGACCACTAATTTAGTCTTAATTTCTGCAGTTGAGAAAGCAGAGGCCAAAGAGATCCAGCAACTTGTCCAGTTACTGCCCTTGCTTTTATAGCTCCTGGATAAATTCCACTTTAACTGGGTTCTCTGTCTGATTCTTTAGAAAAGCTTCTGAAGGTTGTCGTATGCTTATTTTCTCTTTCTCCTGTCATTTGAAGAGAAATTGCATTAAGTAAACCACATTCATTGGGTTAAATCTTATTTTAAAAGAAAAACAAAGAGTTTGTAGGGCGCAAAACTGGAAGACAGGAGCAGAATATGGGTCCGGACAAGGTTTTTCTCAGTACCCTCTGGTTCCTTTGGTTTGTGTCTCCTCTCATCTCAGACAAGTGGAAGCCGTTCCTAAAAGTGTAGATGGGATTTATGTTAGGAAATGAAGTTTCCTTTACCTGTAGGAAATAAGCAGGTAGCAGATTTTTTGTGGCTAGAGTCTGTGCCTGATATTAAAATATCCACCCAAACCTCTTTGGCAGCAAATCTAGAAACTCTGTCTCAGCACCGTGCCAGGCTTCCTTTGCATCTCAGTCCTGGGTCTAATCATGCTCATTGTCTGCCCAGCCGTTGCCCATCTGTGTGCACACTGCTACGGAGATTGTCACTTTGGTGTTTTTCTTCTCTTCTCCATCACCTTACTGCCCCCATCCCTCACTTTTCTTTGCTAAGTGGAACTCACTGGTGTCTTGATTCACTCAGAGCAGCCCCTGGGGCCTGGTGCTATCTCGCACCAGTATTCAGTATTTGAGACAAAGCCAGCAGAGGCACTACACTTAGTTTCTCAAAAGCCCCATTGCTGATGTTGAATATCATGCTTAGGCTCCTGAGGACGTTCTGCTTACAAAGAGTCAGCCATGATAATGATATTGAGGAACATGATCTCTTATTGATATCAGAGTTTAAAGAGTTTTTAGAGATTATATAATTCTCCCTCTGAATACAAATCTCACTTGTCTGCTTCTCACAGAAGAGAACTAGGCCTTCTGTCATCTTTGCTTGGGAGGTAGAAGTCCAAGTTACTGCAGTAGTTTCATCAGTAATTCTGTGATCCTGTGCTTATTAAAGCCTTTTATCAGGAAAGTGTTAGAAAGCAGCTAATCCTAGGAGCTTAAATGCTGAAGGATCTATAGGGAAATGCACATTAAAACCATAATGAAATATTATTGCACACTCACTAGAATGGCTAAAAGAAAACAGCATGAACAATTGTATTAACAATACCAAGTGTTGATGAGGGTGTGGAACAACCAGAACTCTCATGTGTTGGGAATACAAAATGGTATAACTATTGTGGAGAACTATTTAGTAGTTTCTTATAAAGCTGAATATACACTTACCATATATCTCAGCAAATTCCATTCCTACTTATTTACCTAAGAGAAATAAGTACTTATATCTACAAAAAAGTGGACATCTATATGAACACTTTATTCGTAATAGCCCCAAACTAGAAACAACTCAAATATTCTTCAACAGGTGAATGGATAAACTTATCATGGAATATTTATATAATGGAATACTAGTCTGCAATTAAAAAAAAAACCTCAGCTACTGATACATGTAACAATGAGGATAAATCTCAGAAATATTATACAGAAGAAGCCGGGCACAAGAGTACATACTGTATGATTGCATTTATTCTAGAACAAGCAAAATTAATCCACAGGATGGAAAGTAGATCAGAAGTCACGTGAGATAGTATGGGAGGGGGTGAATGCCTACGAAGAGGCACAAGAAACTTCGCAGTGATGGACTGATTGAGGTGATGGTAGAGAGTGTATACGTGTGTGAAAACTCATCAAACTGTACACTTAAAAGGGTGTGTATAAAGTTGATTTAAAAAACAAATTTAAAAAGATGAGGGATCTAGTCTGAGCTCCACCACTAACTAGCTTTGTGCGTTTTTGTAAAAGGGGCTTAATCTTCTCTGTGTTTGTTTCCTATCAGGAAAATGGGGACAGTGGGTAGTTCCTCTATATTGTTTGATTATTGTGAAAATAGAAATGAAATAATTTATTTTGAAATGCCTTTTTAAAAAAAAGTTTACTTATTTTGAGAGAGAGGGAGGGACAACTAGAGGAAGGGTCAGAGAGAGAGAGAGAATCCCAAGCAGGTTCTGCACTATCAGTGCAGAGTCTGATGCAGGGCTCAAACCCACAAACTGTGAGATCATGACCTGAGCCAAAATACCAAAATCAAGAGCCGGACGGTTAACCAACTGAGCCACCCCGGCACCCCTATTTTGAAATGCTTTTGAAAAAGTGTAAAGTCAAATACAAATGCTGGGTGGAGGCAAATTCCAAAAACTCTTCAGGGAAGAGGGACAAGAACTGTGACAACCAGTGTATGAGCTATATGTGTATATATTTTTTCACTTTATGTACCACTGGCTGTGGCACTTCGTCCCCTGGCCATCAGTAAGATGAGGGGTTAGACTAGATCAGAGGGAAGAAACTGTAGGCTTAGAGACTCAGCCTTTCAGATGTGTTTCTTTTAGCCTCTGCACTGTCGGCCTGTCCAGTGTTAATGTAAAACGTGATTGTTGCCAGTGTTTACATCTGGATATTTCACATAAAAATTTGGGTTTCCAGCTTATCTTTAGATACTAGCACATTTGACAAAGCTGGGTCCGTATTCCCATGGCACCCATTATCTGGAGTTGATGAATGGCTGTGCCTTTATGTGAACCATTGCTTTATTTCCTGTGGTCTCCCCTGCTCTCTGTAACCTTGTCTATTCTCTGTAGTAACAATAAGAGGAAAGTGAGTTAATTTTTGAGTGTGCCCACTATGTGTTAGGCACTATTCTAGGGTATAAGGGTACAGAGGGGAACCAAAGGGACAAAGTTTGTACTTCCATAGTGAGTGTTAAGTACCCATCCACATCATTAAAAATTAGGGGGATAATGGCAGACCCAAGAGTGTTGTATATTTGAGGGAAAATGAGAGAAAGCATGTTACTTTGTGGAAATAAAGTATTCCCACATATTTAAGAGGCGAAAGTGTATCTGTGCCAAAATTATCATGCCTACCTATTTTAACTTGCTTACTTCACATAATAGAATGAATCCTTTTTCCCTTTGTGATTCAGTAAATTCTTGAATTTTCCCCCAAAATGGATTCCAGTGAAATTGTAGGGAATATCTTAGCTTTCCAAAAAATTTTTTAAATATTTTTATTCATTTTGGAGAGAGAGACAGATGCAAATGGGGGAGGGGCAGAGAAAGAGAGGGAGACACCGAATCCAAAGCAGGCTTCAGGCTCTGAACTGTCAGCACAGAGCCCCACATGGGGCTGGAACTCACGAACCTTGAGATCGTGACCTGAGCCGAAGTCGGATGCTTAACCAACTGAGCCGCTCAGGCGCCCCTATCTTAGCATTCCAAACAAACAAACAAAAAAACATGCAGGCAGGCAGAGGGACTGGCCCAGGTTCCAGTGGGTAGACTGGCACAGGCTGTACTGAATATTAGCTTTTCTACCTCTGTCCAAACTATGCACAGCTCAGCTTTAGATTTTTCCATTTAATCAAGATCTTGGGATGCAACTCAATCTGAAATAAGCATCTCTATCAACAGTCTTATAATTGCCTTCTTCTGTAACAGCCTGAACTCTGTTTAGGTGTGATGGAGAATCTTCGTACCCTGATCTATCTGGTGGACACGGGCCTGTGCGAGAGAAGTATCTCGAGTGGTGCTGTCTGCCCTCTTCTTTCTAACTGAGTAATTTACATCTCCAGTTGGTCAATTACACATTGATAGTGACCAATATCTTTAAACTGACAAATCTTATGGGGCTTTGAATTTGATCTTAAGATCAAGGACCTCTGTCTTAAATGCTTCTCACCTGCACACAAGCCCATTTATGGGCATAGATGCTAAACAGTGTGGTTCCATTGCCTAGTCTTTAGATCTGTGATGGTCATAGGCTTTGAGAATCTTGGCTGGTCCTTCCCAACCCATTGTGCTTGCCTGGATTGTGTGGTAGGCATCTGACATATTTCTTGAGTGCAGGCTGGAAAGGTCATCTTGCTACCTGGTGGAAAAAACTGCACTGCTCCCATCTGCTGGCATTATCTCAGATCGCTGTATCATCAGCCTGCTGAAAGAGCTGCCCTGTCCTTTAGTGGTTCCGTGCATAACAGGACTGTAGGAAATACTCATTCCCAACTTGTGTTCTGCAGTCTTATCACATGTCTCCTTATTATTTAAATGGGGTGTGTCACAGGTTTTCTCTAACGTAAGTCAAGTGGGAAGAACATGTTGTGGACAGCCAGCAGAGTGACACCATTTCAGGTTCTACATAATTAGCCATGAGATTCCTAAGCCTCACTACGTTCCTCTACTCATAAAGCAAAATGGTTGGATTTAATGTTCTGTAGGAGCATTCTGCTCTGTAGTTCTGTGATTCTTTAAAAAAATTCAGATACCTATAAAATGGATACTCACTTGAACTGTTTACAAAATAATTATGAATACACATAGAAAGTTTATAATTTATATTAACATTTCTAATTCTGACTCATAATAAGACATGTCATGAATTTAATAGCTTTTTGGGGAAAAGAAGATTAAATACTACTGCATTAAATGTACATACTTACTACAAGAAAAATTCTGATATCCTAAAAATTAAAATGTAAAAAATATGCATCTTAACATTGAGACTGTGTGTGTGTGTGTGTGTGTGTGTGTGTGTTACAAGACCTCTGCTAGTCAATACATGGTAGGGTTTTAAACAGATTTTTAAAGTAAATTTCTAGAATTAAAATTGACAGTTGAACAGTGCAAGGAGACTTTAATGTATCATAAGAAAATGGAAAACGTTACTGAGATACAAAGATTCAAGGTGACAGTGGAAAAAAGACTTCTTGGCAAATTTTAGTGTTTATCTGAATACTGAAGAAGGATAGTGTGACAGGAGATACACAAACAGCAGTCTCTGGTAAATCATTATCGAAATGCACACTTGGAACATTTGAGTCCATTAACATTCTTTTAAACACAGAATTCTGTGTGTATTGTATGAAAACATACAACAGTGCTTTATGATTAAGGCTCTCTTTGGTTACAAGGAGCAGAAAACCTACCCAAGCAGACTTGAAAAAGAGTAAACCTTGTGAAGATACACCAGGAAATGCTATGGACATCAGCAGACAGTTGCTGAAGTCCCTCTGGGTCTCAGAGGTTGTAGAGAGATTAAACAGGACTGAAGTCTCTGTCTCAGGCCTGAGGTCTCTAGAATCACTACTTTTTCTGTCAATTTTGCATGTGGCTGCTAGCCTCAGCACTATGCCACAGCCTCAGCTCAAGTTCCCGCACTAGGGACTTCCTGTGTGTTCACCTTCATCCAATTAGTCATCACGTATATGCAAATAATAGCCTAGCCAAAAAAAAAAAAAAAAAAAAAAAAAATTATTTTATTTTATTTTTGCACAGGATAGTTCAAGCTAAATTATGATGGTATATGAGCAGGTAGATGGATTAAGTGCCCTATAAGTATAACTGCTGCTTATCTCTAAGCCTTCAGCTTTGACAGCTTTGCTGCACCTTATCTATCTATAACCCCTGTTAACAATGGCACTAAACACCTCATACAGCGTTTGGAGAATGAGATTGAAGTAAGGAGTTCTAAGAATTTGTGTAATGCTCAAGTATAAACAATCCAGAACATTTAAGAATTTCTGTTAGAGTTACATAAAATTTTTCAATGAATTTTGGACTGTCTTTAAGAGAAAGGTTAATGTGGACATTAAAACATCTGCCCAGTAATCGAGTTACACTTTCCTGGTGTCTGTTGTATGGAGGAACCTTTCATACCTATATTTTGTGTCTTCTCAACAGCCCATGAAGTAGGAAAGGCAGGAAGAATTCTCAAGGTCGATTGGTAGATCTGAAGAGGGATGAGAAGGAAGGAAGAAAAAGCTTCTTGAAATTGACAACTATTATTATAACAATTATTAAATTAAGTTCCAGGCCTCTCTGGTTAACTGCTGGATTTATATTTTTTAATAAGTTTTTGGTTGAATCTAATCTCTTTGAGCCTCTGTTTTTTCTAGCTCATAATTGTCTTCAAGGGAAAAATAATACCTAGCTTCATAGGATATAGTAAGAAATAAACAAGAGCTCAAAGTGCCTAGGACAGTGATTGGAATGTAGTTCTTTTTTCTCTCATCTGTTCATTCATCTGTTTGTTGGAAGATAATTACTGTTCTTCCTTCTTCCTGATTAGGCATTCAGGAACAATTTTTCTGACTCTTGCCACCCAATCCCATAGTAATATCTCTGAGTCCCTCGAATGTAAGAGTGCCTTCTAGCCCAGGCCAGTCCTAGGTCTAGCTGATGATGGCATCAGTACCATTAACAGTGACAGCAGAAAGCTACAGCCACCATGGTTATCTGACTGGCTTTTTGAACATCACTCAAAAGAGCTTGTATGTGTGTTTCCTTCACAGGTGGATTTGCTATCGTGTTTCTGGTGAGGACAAGCAATGGAATGAAATGTGCCTTGAAACGCATGTTTGTCAACAATGAACATGATCTCCAGGTGTGCAAGAGAGAAATCCAGATAATGGTAAGGCTGTCCCTCAGACTTGGGACTTCTTGTTTAAAATGTGCCCTCTGATAAGAAAGGTGTGTGGGGGGGGGGGTGCGGGGGGCTTGTTCCCTTCCCTGAAATGGCAAAGGAGCCTCACACAAGACGAGAATGAGGAGTCATGGGTTGTAGCACGCTTGTCCCATCTTGGTCACCCTTAGCTGGAGGGTTGAGGAGAAAGGAGCATATTGAGAGAACTGACCAGTTTTTTAGGTCAGGGAAAGAAGTTTGGGTGCTGGGAAACATTTCTTTCATAACTTCATTCCCAGAATTAAGTATGGAGTTTAATCCAGAAACCCTGGCTCTCCAATGAGCCTCCTCTTCTAGTCTTGTCTTCTGTCAGTTCCCAAACCTGGTTTTGATCCCTCTTGAGATTTTCAGCATTCCTTGAACATATCCTTGTACACATTTATATTTTATATGTGTAGTTCTTTCCTCCCGGAATGGTTTTCTCCTTTTTTGCACTAGAAACCTCTTACTCACACATACTCTATGATCCCATATATAAAAGTCTAAGAACAGGCAAAAGTGATCTATGGTAACAGAGATCAGAAAGTGGTCATCTGAGTGTGGGAAATTGACTAGAAAGGGGCATGTGGGAACTTTCTGGGCCATGGAAATGTTCTATATATTTTTTTGGGTAGTGGTTACACAGGGCCATACAAGTGTCAGAACTCAGCTGAACACCTTAAGATCTGGGCATTTTACTATATGTTAATTATACCTCACATCTTAAAAAATTCATTTTCACAATTCATATTATGTTTAAAGAAGGTGAATTTCTGTTAGAGATATATGCTGAAATATTTATGGATGAAATAAGATGATATCTTGAAGTTAATGAGTTGATATAGAAGAGAAACAAAATTGGCAAAGGGTTACTGATCGGAGTAGAGCACTGGGTATGTGGGAGTTAGTTTCTCACTTTCACTTCTGTTTGATATTACATATAAAAATTTTAAATAGTCTTTTATTTCTTTTTGCTTCCACAGTACTTTTGTCTATACCAAAACAAAATTTTGTTTATATTGCTTATACGTAATCTTATAAGTAATTTTGCTATCAGAAAGTAACTTATTTTAAATCAGGAGCTTTACATTCCAGCAGACTGCATGACATAAATATAGTTGATCCTCGAACAACACGGAGGCCGGGGGTGCTGACCCCTGAACTGTTGAAAATTCGCATATTACTTTTGATCCCCCAAAACTTAAAAACTAATAGCCTGCTGTTGACTGGAAGTCTTATGATAACATAAACAGTCAGTTAACTCATATTTTGTATGTTATATGTATTATATACTGTATTCTTACAGTAAAGTAAACTAGAGAAAAGAAAATGTTATTAATACATATCATAAGGACAGTGCATTTACGCACTATACTGTATTTAAGGGGGAAAAATCCATGTCTGAATTTGCATAGTCCGAACACATGTTGTTCAAGTGTTAGCTGTTGATGAAATGAATGTATGAATAATGGTAATATCAGATGCATATATTTACCTAGAGGTGATGATTCCTTTATGCTCTGCATTTTAATGCTTTTATAAAGAGGAGAAAGAGATTCAAAAAATGGGTGAAGGTGGCATCGTAGGAATTCCACCGGGTTTTGCTTTCCCTATCCATCCCTTGTGGGGTTGCCCTTTTAGAGGCCACTTAAGACTAACTAGCTATACTGTAGTTGGGCTACTGAAAAAGACCGCAGGATTTACAGAGCCGGGTACTATTTTAGATTTCAAAAAGCTGAAACCATTTGAGAAGAAACCATTTTGCTGATAGAGATAAGTGCTGCTGTCATCATTGCGAAACAAAAAAACCCAAGGCCCAAGTACATACTCAGGGCCATGTGGATCTGTCCACAAGGCACCAGCGTGCACCCACTCCCCTGCCCCATGACTCCAAAGGACCAGCCTCAGTGCATCTCCCTGCAGCAGCACTGGGTTTTCTGGCTGCTTCTCTTTGCCCCTCCTCCCCCTTGTCCCTGCCTTGCTAAGCTCTCACACACTCTGTTTCCTGTCTTTGCTTCTGCTATTTCCTCTGCCTGGAATGCCCTTCTCATTCATTTTCTAGTGTTATGAAAGTAATCCCATTCTTTAACTTTCTCCCACTCATTCAGAAACATGTTTGAGAGCTGGCTTTGTGCTAGGCAGGCATTGGAATAGAGGAACTAAGAATACAGGCCCCTTACCAGCTCACCAATATGTGAGTTCAAATTCTGGCCCAGCTATATATTAGTTGTGAAAGAGTCTGTTTTGTCTTGTTTTTAGTTTATGTTTTTTTCAAAACTTAGATACTCCAGTAGGTGAACTAAGCTTGTTACTAAAAACTTAAAGCAATTCCTTGAGGGGCCCTCCTCTGCTATTTTGAGGTTCTAGAGGCAACCACTTTTTGTTGATTTATTTGATATGTTTCTAAATAACATGCTGATATTGCTACTTCCTGATTTTTTGTTCTCCCTTTTAGGTATTATATAGTATAGAAAGTAAATATTTAGCTCTTTCATCCCCTGTACACCCTTCTCCCCAAATACCTTGGAGTCATTCTCATTTCCCATTCTGCTACAACAGCAGTTAAGTTTTGGCAGTATGTTAGTTACAGTAGTATGAGTTTTTACATGTAAGAAAACACTATTCTTGCAGAATCTTCTCTTGGACTAGGATTACTATTTCTTTTCTGTATAACTCTGTTTTCTCTGGAATTAAGGATGTTTTTCAATTTTTTTTGTCTGTCTTTTCTGTGTACTTTTTAACAGTTTAACCCCAAACTCTCTCTATGTTGTCAAAATCATTTTTTTGAATACTTTTAAATGCATTTATGTGCTCTGGTCATTGTATCTTCTTGAAGAAATCTGTCTTCTAACTCCATGAAATCTGGATTGGTTGCTCTCTAGGCCTGATTTACAGTCTTATCTTGGAATTTCTTAGTCATTCCATTTGTCTCACTTTTTTGTTAGATTTCCTGACTCGTTTTTTGTTTTACTTCCTCATTTTGGTGGAGCTTATCCTGTGGTAGCTTCTTTATGCATGGTAGGTAAATTTTTGAGACCTTGCATGTCTAGAAGTGTCTTTATTTTATGCTCACACATGTGAAATCTTGTTTAAAAAAATTCTGGCTTAGAAATCATTTCATTTAGATATTTCTTGAATGCATTACTGTATCATATTTTAGCTTTCACTGTTGTGCATAGGAAGTCCTGAGTCACTCTAATCTTGGCCCTTTGGGTGTGACCCATTTTTTTCTCCCTAGAAATTTATCTATTTCCCCTTTGTTTACAGTGTTCTGAAATATCTTGATGATATACCTTGCTGTATACACTTGTTATTTATTAATAAATGGTGTTCCCATGTAATCTAGAGATTCCTTTTCTTGCATTGTGAGAAATCTTAGTTTGTCTCATTTGGTGATTTCCTTTTCTGTCTTCCTTTTGTCTGAAATTGCTGTCATTGGATGTTCTTCCTGAATTGATTCTCTAATTTTCTTATTTTCTCCCTTTTATTTTTCATTTCTTTGTTTTCCTTTTTTCCCCCTCTATATTCTGGGAGGTTTCCTCAGCTTTACATTCCAACCACCCTGTTGAAGATTTTATTTATCAGGCTTTAACATTTTTAAGGCCTTTGTGTTTTGTTTTTGTTTTGTTTTGTATTTAATTTTGATAAAGTGCAATTTACCAGTTTTTCTTTTTGTGGAACTTGTTTTTGGTGTCATTTCTAAGAACTCTGCCTACCCTTTGGTTCTGAAGAGTTTGTCCTATTTTTTCCCTAAAAGTTTTATAGTTTTACATTTAAGTCTGTGATTCATTTTGAGTTCATTTTTATGGCAGGTATGAGACTTAGGTTGAGGTTCATTTGTTTGCCTAAGGATCTTCATTTGCTCTAGCACCCTTTGTGGAAAAGACTATCTTTCCTCCATTGAATATGTTTGTCAGATATTTGTGAGAGTCCATCTCCAGACCCTTCTTTATGCTGTTCCATTAATCTATATGTCTGTCCCTCTTTTTTTTTTTCTAAAATTGTTTTACTTATTCTAGTTATTTTGCCTTTTCATATAAATTTTAGAATAATCTCTATCTACAAAATATCTTGCAAGTATTTTGCTAGGAATTCCATTAAACCTTTATATAAATTTGGGGGAAATTGACATCTTTTCTGTGTAGTTTTCCAATAAATGAACATGGTGCGTCTCTCCACTTATTTGTATCTTTGATTTTTTTTCATCAGCATTAAGTAGGATTTGTACATGTTCTTAGATTTATACATAGGGTTTTTTTGTTTTGTTTTGACTGGTTATAAATGGTATTAGATTTTTCATTTTGGTGTCCATGTGTTTATTACCACTATGTAGAAAACCAGTTGATTTTTCTGTGTTTATATTATATCCCTTAACCTTGCTGAACTTGTTTTCTACATCTTGAATTTTTTTCTGGATTACTTAGGATTTTCTGTATAGACCGTTGTGTCATCTGCAAAGGGAGGCAGTTTTATTTCTTCCTTTCTGATCTGTATCCTTTTAATTGCCTTTTCTAGTCTTAATTGCATTGACTAGAATTTGCAGTACTATGTTGAGTAACAATGGTGAGTGGACATCCTTGCCTTCTTCCCAATCTTAGGAGGGAAGAAGACTTTTACCATTAAGCATATGGTTTAGCTGTAGTTTAAAATTCTTTTCTTTATTTTTTTTATTTTTAAAGTTTATTTATTTTGAGACAGCGTGAGTGAGGGAGAGCCAGAGAGAGATGGGGGAGACAGAGGAAGAATCCCAAGCAGGCTCCGCGCTGCCAGCACAGAGCCTGCTGGGAGCTTGAACTCACAAAACCGTGAGATCATGACCTGAGCTGAAACCAAGAATCAGACGCTTAACCAACTGAGCCACCCAGGCATGTCTAAATTTTTTTCTTTAATGTTTATTTATTTTGAGAGAGAGAGTGAGAGCACGCATGCCTAGGGGAGGGGCAGAGAGAGAGGGAGGGAGAGAGAGAGTATCCCAAGGAGGCTCAGAGCTGTCAGCGCAGAGCCCGATGTGGGGATCGAACCCATGAACCATGAGATCGTGACCTAAGCTGAAATCAAGAATTATACACTTAACCAGCTGAGCCACCCAGGTGCTCCTGTAGTTTTTAAAAATAGATTAAAAAAATAAAATTGAGGAAGTTTCTCTCTATTCCTATTTTTCTAAGAGTTTTTTTTTTTAATATCATGAACAGGTGTTGAAGTTTATTAAATATTTTTTCTGTATTGATTGATATGCTCATGATTTTTCTTCTTTAGCTTTATTATAGTGCATTATATTGACTGATTTTCAAATATTGAACCAGCCTTATATCCCTGCAGTAATCCCCACTTGGTCATGGTCTATAATTATTTTTATATATTTTTGAATTCTGTTTGTTAATATTTTGGTTAGGATCTTTACATCTATAGTCATGAGGGATAATGGTCTGCAGTTCTTTTTATTTTATTCAGCTTTTTCTGATTTTGGTATTAGGGTTATTCTGGCTTTATAACATGAGTTAGGAAGTGTACTCTCCTCTTCTGTTTTGTGGAAGAAGGATTTTGTAGAAATGGTGTTTGTTCTTCCTTAAGCATTTTTTTGGAGTTCTCCAGTGAAACCATTTGGGCCTGGGGATTTCTTTTTTGGGAGTTATTAAGTTGCAAATTCAGTTTCCTTAATAGTTATAGGGCTATTCACAAATGTCCATCAACTGATGAATGGATAAAGAAGATGTGGTATATATATATGCAGTGGAATACTGCTTGGCCATGAAATAGAATGAAATCTTGCCATTTGCAACAATGTGGATGGAACTGGAGGGTACTATGCTAAGTGAAATAAGTCAGTCAGAGAAAGACAGATATCATATGTTTTCACTCATAAGTGGAATTTGAGAAACTTTACATAAGATCATAGGGGAAGGGAAGGAAAAATAAGTTACAAACAGAGGGAGACAAACCATAAGAGACTTAAATACAGAGAACAAACTGAGGGTTGATGGGGGTGGAGGGTTGATGGGGGTAGGGTGTTGAGGCGGTGGGGAAAAATGGGTGATGGACATTGAGGAGGGCACTTGTTGGGATGACCCATGGGTATTGTATGTAAGTGATGAATCACAGGGATCTACTCCCAAAGCCAAGAGCACACCGTATATTAGCTAACTTTACAATAAATTATAAAAAAACAAAAAAACATAAAACAAAAACAAATAGTTATGAGGCTATTCAGATTATCCATTTTATATTGGGTAAGTTGTGATAGCTTATATTTTTAAGGAACTGGTCCATTTCATTTAAGTCAAATTTATGCATGTAAAGTTAGTTGTTAGTGATATTCTTGTATTATCTGTTGATGTGTGCCAGGTCTGTGGTGATATCCCCTGATTCATTCCTGTTATTGATAATTTCTATCTTGCGTTTCTTTTTTTCTTTGTTGGTATTGCTAGAGGTTTGCCAATTGATGTTTTCAAAGAACCATTTCTTTGTTTTATTGATTTCTCAATTTTTTCATTTTTTACTTCATTGATTTTTGTTCTTATATTTATTATTTCTTCTTGTTTTGGGTTTATTTATTTAATGTTTGTTTAGTTTTGAGAGAGAGAGAGAGACAGACAAGAGCATGAGTGGAGGTGGGGCAGAAAGAGAGGGAAACACAGATCTGAAGCAGGCTCCAGGCTCTGAGCTGTCAGCACAGAGCCCGATGCTGGGCTCAAATTCATGAACCACAAGATCATGACCTGAGACGAAGTCCGATGCTTAACCGACTAAGCGACCCAGGCGCTCTAGGTTTATTTTGTTCTTCTTTTCCTAGATACTTGAAGTGGGAGTTGACAGATTGACTTATCATTATCACCTAGAGTCCATAGTTTATATTAAGGTTTACTCTTGGTATTGTACTTTGAGTTTGGAATTGTATTCTGGGTTTTGACAAAGGTATAGCATGTTTCAACCATTATAGTATCATATGGGATAGTTGCAGTGCTCCAGATATCCCCCGTGCTCTGTTTATCCCACCAAATCTCCCAACCCCCAGTAACCACTGATTTTTATTTTACTACCCTCTTAGTTTTGCCTTTTTCAGAACATCATATAGTTGGAATCATTCAGTATATAACTTTAACAGATTGGCTTCTTTCACTTAATATGCATTTAGGGTTCTTCCATGTCTTTTCATGATTTGATAGCTCCTTTCTTTGTAGAGCAGAATAATATTCCATTGTATGGATATTTCACAGTTTATCCACTGGCCTATTGAAGAACATCTTGGTTGCTTCCAAGTTTTAGCAATTGTGAATAAAGCTCTGTTATAAACATATGTGTGCAGATTTTGTGTGGGTATAAATTTTCAACTCATTTGGATGTATTTCATAGATTATCAACTAAGCAATTATTATTTCAGTTTTGAATATCTTTTTGTTTGTAAGCCAATATTTAAATTTTTATTTTATTTTAATTTCACTCTAACTTTTAAAAATATTTTTTTTATTGTGGTCAAAACCACACAACTTAAAATTTACCATCGTAACCATTTTTTAAAATATTTATTTATTTTGAGAGAACAAGAGAGCAAGCATGTGTGTGTGAGTCAGAGGGAGGAGCAGAGAGAGAGGAGAGAGAATCCCAAGCAGGCTCAGCACTGACACAGGACTCAATCAAACGTATGACCTGAGCCAAAATCCAGAGATGGATGCTTACCTTACTGAGCCACCCAGGTGCCCAGGATTTAACCATTTTTAAGTGTATAGTATTAACATTTGGCACAGTGTTATGCAGCAGATCTGTAGAACTTATTTATCTGGTATAACTGAAACTTTATACCATTGGATAGCAATTCCTCATTTCTCCTCCCCACCAGCTCCTGACAACTACCATTCTAGTCTCAGCTTCTATGAGTTTAGCTGTTTATATACTTCATGTAAGTGGACTCATACAGTATTTGTCCTTCTATGACTGGCTTATTTCACTTACTCTAATATTCTCAAGGTTCGTCCATATTATAGAAATGACAAGATTTCTTTCTTTTTTAAGATTGAATCGTATTCCAGTATATGTATATGCCACATTTTCTTTAGCCATTTATCCATCAGTGGACATTTAGGTTGCTTCTACCCCTTGGTTATTGTGAATAATGTTGCAATGAACATGGGTGTGCAAATATCTCTTCAAGATCCTGTTTCTAATTCTTTTGGATTTACAACCAAGAAATGGAATTGCTGGGTAATACGGTAATTCTGTGTTTAATTTTCTGTTTTCCATAGGGGCTATACCAATTTATATTCCCACCAACAGTGCGCAAGGGCTCTAATATCTCCACATTCTTGCCAGCACTTGTTATTTTTTGTTTGTTTAATGATGGCATCCTAATAGGGATGAAATGTTCTCTCCTTGTGATTTTGATTTGCATTTTCCTGATGCTTAATGATGTTGAACATCTTTTCCTATACTTGTTAGCCATTTCTTTGTATAACTTTTAAATATTTATTCTAATTAATGTTATATATTAGCTATATATTATATATGTTATATACATATTATACACATATTACATATGTATATGTTATGTGTAATATGTACTTATATATATACTTTTTATATATCAATGTGTGTTTCTCTGAAGATGGAAGTCTAGGCTCCGCACTTGGCTTTTGCTGGCACATCGGGGGAAGGCCTGCAGTTTCTTCTGTGGTTTTTGGCTGGAGTAGAGTAGTTAGTGGCAATTAGTTTCTATCTTGCCAGGCTGCCCCTTTCCTGGGTTTGGCTAGAGAGAGCAGGCTTTTACTGGGGCTTTTTTGTCTACCCCCATTAATGTTTTTAGCTAGCTGGCTTCTTCAGTTTCTAGCCTGGGATGTATGGGACAGAAAGATAACAAAGACAGCTCACCACCATCTCATTTCTTGGGTTCCAAAGTTTCTAGTCAGTCTGCTTTCTGTCCACATTTCAGACCCTTCTTGTTATGCTTTTTAAAATATATACTAGTGTCTAGAGTATTTAGTTGTTTTTAGAAGGAAGAATAGGCAAAAGCACATCTACTCCATTTTCCCGGAAATGAAAGTCTTCCATTTATGCTTTTTAAAAAACAAACTCGGGGCGCCTGGGTGGCTCAGTTGGCTAAGCATCCGACTTCAGTTCAGGTCATGATCTCACAGTTCGTGGGTTTGAGCCCCGCATCGGGCTCTGTGCTGATAGCTCAGAGCCTGGAGCCTGCTTTAGATTCTGTGTCTCCCTGTCTCTCTCTCTGCCCCTCCCCCACTCGCACTGTGTCTCTCTTAAAAATAAAGACACATTAACAAATTTAAAAAACAAACTCATTACATCATTTAGTAAGGCTTTGGAAGGAAGCAGAGACAGATGTATTCAACTTACTTAAAATTTTTTTCCTACCATTTTTAATCAAAAGCCCTGCATTATGTCTTTAACCCTCTAGGTCAGACTTCTGTGCCATAGAGGCCATATCCTAGTCTTTCTTCTCTCATATGTTGTCAGAATTGTGCAAGGAATTGGAAGGGATAATGTGCTCTGTAACATGCTAAAGCTTATGTGTTAGTGATCAAAGGAGCAGAGTCCTCTCTGCACTTACCCCAGAGTGAGGATGTGCATCCACATCCCACCCAAACTCAAGAATGATTAGTGGTTTCACTAGAGACACTTTATTTTGACAGATGCTGTGTGCCATTTACCAGAGTGTGGTATGAGTCCTTAGATACATCTGGAATGTGTGCCCTGGTGGAACCAAAGGGATTTTGGTTTCTGATGAATAGTTGGAAGTTGGGTTTTGGGCTTCAGATTCCTTTGCCTAAAGGCAGGAAAAGATTAATTCTCAGACTTAAAGGGATAAGATCTCTGGCTCAAGATGTGTCAAGTGCTGTTCTGTGTTCACATCTCCTGGCCCAGATGGATTACATCCGCAGTGAGCTTGATAGTGAGGACACTGACGTGCCACCAGTCATGTTTGAAGACTTGCTTTCAACAGAAGAGATATCAGAAGATTTGAGGCAGGAAAATGTTTCCATATTCCTAAAAGGCAGAAAGGTGGAGTGTGCATAGTAGGGACATCGAGATAGATGGGGAACAAGAATCTGGAATATATGATTTAAAAAGATGCTTTGATGCTATTTTTTGTGTAAGAAAAGGTGTGTGTGTGTGTGTGTGTGTGTGTGTGTGTACATACGTAATACATACTGTTTGGATTTGCCTGAACAAAACACTGAAAGGATGAGAGGAAAGGCGGGGGGAGGGTAAAAGGGAGGAAGGGAAAGAAACAGGGAGGGTTCTTTATAGGGGATGAGTATTGGAGTAGAAAATAATTTCCTACTATGTATTTTTTTTTCTTTTTGAATGTTAATATATTACTTCTTTTTAAAATAAAATAAAATTTTAAGCTATTTTGTAGTCACTTGGATTAGTAAGCAGAGATCCAAAGAGACTTCAGGTTGGATAAGAGCAGGCCATGTCCTATCAACATCATGGTTTCTTTGGGAAGATTTCTGGATAGGAAGCTCAGGATTGTGTACTAGGTCCAGTGTCTGTAGATCGTATCATTTGGGTAAGGACACTCACCAGAGATCTGTGAGTGAGTTGGAGAGTTTAGGCTCGATGCCGGGAATAATAGCTACTGTGTATAATGATTTCTGACCAATGATTTGACATTAATCTGGAGAAAACTTTCTAAGAAAAAAGCCCTGCAGCTTACAATTAGCCTTATGTTATTTTGCATTTAACAAAGAACTTGATTAAAGAGATAGAAGACATACTTATCAATTATGTACCTAATATAAAGTTGGAAGATATAGCAACTACATTGGGTAATAGAATCAGGATCTAAAATGATCCTTACGAATTGGGGCAATGGAGTGATCCTAATGAGATGAAATAACAAGACAAGGTCATACACTTCGATTTTTATTTTATTTTAACAACTTTACAAGCACAGTTCTGGGAAGGCAGAGATTTAAAGCAGCATAAGTGGAAAAAGACTCAAGTATTTTATTGGTCAGTTAACTCAATATTAATATGTAGTGTAATGTGGCTGCAAAATAAAAAGAATATCATTTTTTAGCTACACTAATAAAATTAATAGTAGGTGATACTGCTGGTCTACTCTGCAGGAGTCAGACCACACCTGGAGTATTCCATTCATTTTCCTGTCTATATTCTTGTAAAAAGAATATAGAAAAAGCAAAACATTTAAATGGGAGCAGCCAAGATGGTGATGCAACTAAAAAAACATGTCAAAGAAAGTGCGTATATTTAACCCCCTTTGGCTACATCTTATTCCAATCTATGCATATACCACATTTTGTTTATCCTGATGGACATTTGGGTTGTTTCCACTTCTTGGTTTTATGAATAATGCTGCTAAGGACATTTGTGTACAAATTTTTGTGTGAATGTGATGGTTCATGTCCCTTGGGTATACATACAGAAGTAAAATTGCTGGGTCAAGTGGTAACTCTCCTTTTTGAGAAAATGCCAAACCATTTCCCCCAGAAGTTGCACTATTTTATATTCTACCAGCAATGTATGAAGATTCCATTCTTCCATTCTCCACATCCTTGGCAACATTTTTATTATTTCTGTTTTTAATTACAGCCATCCTTGTGCTTGTAGAGTGATACCTTGTTATGGTTTTGATTGGCATTTTCCAGGTGATTAATGGCATTGAGCATCTTTTCACATGCTTATCAGCCATTTGTATATGCTCTTTGGAGAAATGTCCATTCAGATCCTTTACCAATTTTTTCATTGTGTTGTCTTCTTACTGTTGAGTTTTAAGAGTTCTTTATATAGCCTGGATACTGGATCCTTATCATGTGTATGATTTGCACATATATTTTCCCATATATATATATATATATATATATGTTTATTTATTCTGAGAGAGAATATAAGTGAGACGGGGAGGGGCAGAGAGAGAGGGAGAGCAAGAATCTGTCAGCACAGAGCCTGATGCAGAGCTCAACTCTGCAAACCACGAGATCATGACTTGAGCCAAAATCAAGAGTCAGACACTTAACCAGCTGAGCCTCCCAGGCACTCCCTATATGTTAATTTAAAAATAAGGTTTAAAATGACAACTCAAGGGGTGCCTGGGTGGCTCAGTTGGTCAAGTGTCCGACTTCAGCTCAGATCATGATCTCACAGTTCACTAGTTCGAGCCCTGCGTCACGCTCTGTGCTGACAGCTCAGAGACTGGAATCTGTTTGGATTCTGTGTCTCCCTGTCTCTCTGCCCCTCCCCGGCTCATTCTCTGTCCCTCTCTCTCAAAAAAATAATCAATTAATTAATATTATTAAAATGACAACTCAAACTCCTTAGACTTATCACTGATTAAATTGTGAAATATAAACTGATCTGATCTATAACTGAACATTTTCCATTCCCCTGAAAATCAGGTTTTGACTTAGATTCATCATATAGACTTTTATCTCAACACCTCAAATAATAATTGTAGCCAAGGGCATCAAGGCATCTTCCCTATATCTTGTCTTTAACTGAGTCCTTGAGCTCCAATACCATGTGGATTTCATCCCATACCTCTCTGTCCATTTCTGTTCTCCAAGCCTGGGACTGGGCTTTTAATTTAAGCCAGGGAATCTTGGGCCTCCAACGGCCTCTTAATACAGAGAACTGAGCATCGTACCCCGTTTATGAGTCAGTCTCACTTTGTGGTAAGATTTTCTCATGACCTTTTCTGCATTTCACCTCCACTCAAATTGATCTTCTCCATCAGTTACAGACCAGTGAGGCCTTACTGTAAAATCTGAGAGGCTGCTGTATCATCAGGTTGTTAATAATGAGTTCCTTGGTCACCCTCCAAAGAGGAGATCTTTTCTGCTTGGACATATCTCGGAACTCTGCAGAAGACAAATGAACAGGAATCTGGGCTTGAACTGATCAGCAGACAGCTTGGCAACTGTTCTAGGATGCCATCTGCAGATGTTAATTTTCCAGTTTGGGTCTTCTGATAGCTCTTGACCTCCTCTTGGCTCTACCAAATGCTTTTTTCCTTCCTGAGTTTTTATTATTCCTCTTGGGGTGAGACAAATCAGAGGTAACATTGCTGATTCTTTTTCAAACAGTTAAATGTAGATGAATTACTAATGTGGAAACATTAGTTTTTCATTCCTCCTGTGAACATTTGGAGAACATGATCTTCTGCTCTATTTTGGCTTTAAGAACTTCTCCGCTTCTTCCCGCTTCCTGGACTGTGTAAATGAAATCAAGTTTTTGAAGAGTTGGTGATGAGACTGAAAAACAGTGGGAAGAACAGGCCTTGTGACATGAACCCCGCAGTCATTTTCTGTTGTGGAGAAACTTGAAGTCAAGAGATCGCTTTTCTGCTTCATCATCTCCCTTGTCTTGCTCTCTACCAAAAACAGAACAATAGATTGGAACTCACTGAAATTCCATTTTCTCCAGCTGTAAACCAATATGTGTACCCATCCTTGTTTCCTTCCTGCTCTTCTAAGACCAGTCCCTTTAACAGTGCTCTCAGTTTCTGCCCCTTCTTCCTGCAGGACTTGGTTGCAACACTTATCCTTTGTCCTCCCCTAAATGCTAAAGGTTTCTGCTCCTGGCTGCTTCCACTCTCCCATGCTCACTTCTCTCCTGTCCTGAGAATTCCTTCTCTCCATGCTCTTGCTCTGAAGCATGAAATGTTCCAGAAGACTAATCTGTAGTCGCCAGCTCTGTGTGCTCAACTCTTTGCAAGTCCATTTCTGCTCTCCCCACCAACCCCATCCCATCCCTTCTCTGAAAGTATTCTCGCATAGGGCTTCAGTGACTTCCTACTGTCAGGTCCAGTGGTCACATTTCTGTTTTTGTCTACCTTTCTGAGGCAACAGTCATTCTTACTCCTTCACTCAGTGGAAAGTTCTAATGAATTTTAACTTTGATACTCAGAATTCAGGTATATTCATTTGCTACTATGAGATTTCTTCTTGTCTTGGTATATAATTTCAGATTAAAAGAGACTTTATTTAGCCAAATCTCTGGCTAGTGTGGTAGTAGTTACTGTTTTTATGGTCTAAACTGCCATGTTTGTATGGTGACTCATAGAACCACTTCTTTTTCCACTCCCCTCCTCCCAAATTTTTTTTAAACAAAGTAAAATGATTTATTAAAACTAGTTTTTAAAAATCTTATCTTGTATTTGTGCCAAAGTCCTTTTCTTTCCCGAGCTTGTGCACTTTTTCTTTCTCCAACTTAGTTCTTGATGACATTGGATTTTAAACGTCATCATTAAAGATTTGCCTCTATGGATGTTAAAATAACTATATCAAGGTGTGAGACAATTTCTAATGCCTGAATGGGTCCTCACACATAGGAAGTGCTCAGTAAACATTTGTTGACTAAGTGAATCCACAAGCAGCCCTGAGAGACCGTATGCAATTCCAACAGGAGAGCTAGAAACATAACCATCTTATAGTCCATTTGGTTGGTTGAAAGGCTTCCTTATGAGCAAAATGTTTAGGTCTGGATGCCATTGTAGTCTGTTCAAAACTTTGTAAAGCACTTATTCTTCTCATAGATTTCTTAACACGGGAAAAACAGTACAAACAATTTAAAAGTTCTGTTGAATTCACTTGTATACCTACAACCAGGAAAAGAACCCCACCAGTTTCATGTTTCTGACTTAAAAATTTTCACATTTAAGTAATTCATACTGTCTGGTCAGCTTAGACTCTCTGCAGTACTTCTGGAGATGGGCATCTTTGCTGGTTTACGTGGAGCTCTGATGGAGTGAGCAAGTAAGACCCTGTGTACATTTGGTTCTAGAATCTCGTTCAAGGGAGTGATGTGGTTTAGTAGGATTGTAGAATCGTTACTGAAGATCCGACCATGAATCTCAGAGACCACTTAGAAACCTGCTCTTGACCCTCCTCTTTAGTCCTGTCTCTCATTTGCGGTTATGGTTATCTCTTTGTATTTATTTATTTTTATTTTTTTAAGTTTATTTATTTTGAGAGAGAGAGAGAGTGAGAGTGCATGCCCGTGCAGAGGAAAGGCAGAGAGAGAGAGAGGGAGAGAGAATCCCAAGCAGGCTCCACACTGTCAGCACAGAACCCGATGTGGGGCTCAAACTCACAAACCATGATATCATGACCTGAGCCGAAACCAAGAGCTGGACGATGAACCGACTAAGCCACCCAGGTGCCCCCTCTTTGTATTTAAATTAGCTGTGCTAATGGAACTGACTGGCTCATTCTGTCTCTGTTGGTGTCTGTAACTAATACTATATTTCTCCACTCTTCTTTACAGAGAGACCTGTCAGGGCACAAGAACATTGTGGGTTACATTGACTCCAGTATCAACAATGTGAGCAGTGGTGATGTATGGGAAGTGCTCATTCTGATGGACTTCTGTAGGGGTGAGTATTTCGCCTGTACCTTAAGCTCCCATTGCTCTGGAACTTTGATTGTCAAGGGCATGGAGGTCATTTCAGTTAATATGCACTGTGCCCTAATGTATGTTGTTGTGGTTTTAAAGATGTGGAAACTGTGAGGCTAAAAGATACAGAGCGTGCTCTCACATCTTGGTTATTCTTATGGTGGCAAACAATTTGAAGTGGTGGATAATACAAAACTCCGTTTTTGTTAGGTTTAGGAAGGTTTGGTGCTTGTATATGAATGAGAATGTATGAGGGGGAGAATGAATGTGTTATTTGTGATGCTTTAAAACAAGTGATGAAGACATATAATAAAGACCCAACTCCGGATGGACTAAAGAAACGATTCAGCCTCTCAACTCCCTCCCTCCTGTGTTCTATTCTCCACCCACACCGCCTTGTGTTGGGGAGGGGAGGTGGTGGGAAATAGCCCTTGTCGTCTAATGGAAATGACCTTTCCTCTCCTTGCCTGCAAGCTGTAATTGCCAGTAAGGCTCCATTCAAACGATGCCGCTGTTCACAGTAGAGTTAAGTAGTTGAAAGCTTGGAGTTTCAAGCCACATTTATCTTGGGAAATCCAGACTGTAGCATGAATTGATTCAGATTTGACTGCATTTCATACAACCAATCTGGAGGTTTAACTTTTTTTGGCTTAAGCAGCTTCCACTTATAGGCTTGGGTCACTGTCTCACTGTTTGGTGCCCTGTTTTATAATCATCCTTACTTCCACTGACATTTTCCTTGCCTTTAAAGATACTGTTCATAAGTTAAATATGTTGTTAATGCTCAAAATGTGTTGTTAACCAATAATTTCAGCCTATCCTGTAAGAACTCTAAAGCTGATTTTATAAAATACTACCAAATTTGAACTTGACCATTTGTTTCCTCCTGTCTATTCCCTTTTGGGTGGTAAAATGTTCAGAGACGTGGCAGTAGGAGCATCCAGGGATCTGGATAATTTTGTAAGTGAGGTCATCAGTCTTATTGTCCTGGAGATTAAATGTTCGGGTAGCATTTCAACATTCTTGGCAGCAAGTAGTTTAATGAAGCCAGAGAGACCAAGCCGTTTTTAAAGCACAGACTCTAAAGCTGTCTTCTTCCTGCTCTTGGAGTCTATTGTGTAGTCTGATTCTTACTAAAAGATATGACAGGTTGAACCTGGGACCTCATCTCATACAAACAGGGACAGTAGACCAAATTGTCTATAGCAGGACCAAATTGTCACTTCTACTGATCTTGAAGATGTAATGAAGGCAGCTCACGTCTGGAATGCTTTATAAAATAGACTGTTTTTGATGCATTAGAAGAGGCACTGGATTGTAAGAAGACAAATCTGGGCCTGGGAACCAAGACACTTGAGTTTCAGTCCTGGCTCAGCCAGCGAACAGCTCTGTTACCTTCTATGGACAGCCGTTCATGGTCTTGGGTAAGTGGTGAGTCTGAGTGTTTCTAACCTCTCCCTTGCTCTGTGTCCCCTCACAGGAGGCCAGGTGGTCAACTTGATGAATCAGCGCCTGCAGACAGGTTTTACTGAGAATGAAGTGCTGCAGATATTTTGCGACACCTGCGAAGCCGTTGCCCGCCTGCACCAGTGCAAAACTCCTATTATCCACCGTGACCTGAAGGTAACAGGCTGCACTGTTTCATGAAGTGTGTTCTTACAGTGTATTTTCCATCTGCCCCGGGAATGGGGGAGATGCTTGGGCTTGTGAGAGAAGCTTACAGCATGGAAACCTTACATTTCTTACATTCTGCGTGAGGAGAAAAAAATACAAATTAAAATAAAGAAAGTACAGGGGCTCCTGGGTGGCTCATTCGGTTAAGTGTCCTACTTCGGCTCAGGTCATGATCTTGCAGTTTGTGGGTTCAAGCCCCACACCGGGCTCTCTACTGACAGCTCAGAGCCTGGAGCCTGTCTTCAGATTCTGTGTCTCCCTCTCTCTCTGACTCTCCCCTGCTCATGCTTGCTCTCTCTCTCTCTCTCTCTCTCAAAAATAAATAAAACATTAAAATTTTTTTAATTAAAAAAATTAAGAAAGTACAATACAGGGATCACTTTTATTACTTAGGTAGCCTTTAGAAATTCTTTATAATCATCAAATGCCTGGATACATGTTGTTTTTGTTTTCCCTGATAGAATCCCAGTTTTACTTTTCCAGGGTTATAGAAAATAATATGCTCATTTAAAATGGTTTGTGAACAGTGATGCTTGGTTTTTAATGTCTATCTCATATTTTGCAAAATCCATTAAGTGATTATTTTAAAACTTGGTTCTACTAATTACCATCTCTTTATACTGGGCCTTTCATATTCTAGTCATTTGACAGTGTTTGTTAATGACATTGGCACCTGGGTAGGATTCACTGACTTGTGCCATGTACCCTACTACATGCTTTATTTATGCACACTGTCTCTTTGGAGGAAGATGTTCTCTTTACATTTTATAGTCAAGGAAACTCCGGTTACAGGACTTGACTAAGATCCAACCAGGAAGGAGCAGTACCAGAATGTGAAGCCAGCTTTTCTGATTCTAAATTACAGTTTCTTTTCATTATACCTGTGTTTTGAGAAACATGCTTCATGGCTCATAACTTACACAGGCAGCCCCTGGTGTACTTGTTAAATGCAGGCTACTGGATTCTGCACTGAATCTGTTGGGCTGTAATTTTTATGGCAGTGTCAGGAAAGCCCAGGAATTCATAGCTTAATAATCACCCTGGGTGGGTTTTGTGTGTTTTAAAAGTTTGAGGAACAGAGCAGCATACCAGCATTTCTGGTTTGAGGGATTTTTTTTCTTTTTAGCTTTTTAAAAAATAGAGATATCATTCATATACCATAAAATTCACCCTTTCAAAGCATACAATCCAGTGGCTTTTACTGTATGTACAAGGCTGTGCAACCATCACACTATCTAATTCCAGAACATTTCGTCTCCCCAAAGGAAACCATATATATCCATCAGCAATCACTCCTCATTCCCACCTCACCTCGGCCCCAGGCAACCACTAATCTGCTTTCTGTTGCCTGTTCTGTACATTTCATATAAATGGCTCATACAATAAAAGGCCTCTTGTGTGTGACTTTTTTCACCTAACATAATGTTGTCTGGGTTTATCAGTGTTGCAGCATGTGGCACTACTTCATTTCTTCTCATGGCATGGTCTTCACAGTGTGGGTAGAGCACATTTTGTTTATCTAGTCATCACTTGATGGACATTTGAGTTGTTTTTACTTTGGATATTCTGAGCAAGACTATGAACATCTGTGTACTAGTTTTAAGTAGGTACATGTTTTCAGTTCTCTTGAGCGTATACCGAGGTGTGGCATTGCTGGGTCATGTGGTAACTATGGTTAACTTACTGAGGAACTGCCAAACTGTTTTGTAGAGTGGCTGTGCTGTTTATATCCCACTCGCAATATATGAGGATGCCATTTTCTCCACATCCTCACCAACCCTTATTGTTCTTTTTTATTTTAGCCATCCCAGTTGGTGTAAAGTGGTACATACCTCCTGGCATTTCTGTACTAAAGTAGTGAGCTCAAGGGAAGATAGGTACATAACTTCAAAAGCCTTAGATAGCCTTCTCCAGTATCCCTCTACCCATGGTCAGCCCTTTTTCTGAGTAGAAGAGGAAGAATACATTTCAGTAAATATTACGAGCCTAGCATAATACAAGTACATGATTCTGTGGAGGTGGTAAAATAACATGGTATAATATGGTTCCTACTCCCAGAATGCCTGAGTGTTGGTGACAGGATATAAATGAAACAAGTGAAATGTTTAGACTTGAAACAGAGACAGGTGAAATACAGAACTTTGTAGAACAAAGAGATGAACAGCAGAGTTATCAAGCTGCTTAATGTATGATCAGATAGTGGGACCAGGTAATGGAAGTTGGGATCTTATGGAAAAGTGGGATTTTACAGGCCTGTGGGATTTAAGTGGTCACAAGAGGACGAAGGACATGTCAGGCAGAGACCAGAGCGTGAGGGCTACCTAGAGAAGGGGACAAGGGGGCCCTAGAGTGTCCGTGTCCATCTCCAAGCACACCTGTGACATAGTAAGTGCCTCACAGGGCATGAAGGTGAGGGCAAAGGAAGGAGGCAGAGAGGGCCACTGAGCACCCTTGTAGAGAGTGCTGATCACATGTTCTTGAACAGAATCTTCCTTTATTTTAACTGGATTAAATGAGGTCTCAATGATGAATCATTTCATACCTATAAATAATATCTACCCTATTGACACATTCCCGGCATCTCAGTATTGCTGTGAGGCGATTGGTTGTCACCCAATGATAGGAGCCTGAAGTACAGAGCTCAGGGTCTACCTGGAGACAGGGAGTAGGACGGGAGTAGGAGCCCCAGACTTTTTCTTCGGTGCCCTGAATGGTCCATGAGATGTTTTAGCAGAGGAACGTGGAGCAAGGTGGAATTGGAGGAGAGGCTGCCACGCTGGTTCCCAGCTTGTCCTCAGCCCTGTAGCCCTTGACCCTCCTTAGTGCGCCTGAGAGTGAGCACATAGTGCTGGTAACACAGTCTTGGGCTCTGCAGTTGTGTTTTAATCCATAGTGAGGACCATCAGGCATGCTGCTGGCTTGCCAAGAGTGGTTCAGGAGACTTTATTTCCTTTTCTCCTCTACCTTGGAAATAGGGAATGTAACTAGGGGCCCCTGGGAGGAGGCCTCGATTGTGTTTGTTCCAGAAGAGTCCTGTGGCTGCTGATTGTAGTTATTGACTCCTGGTTGTTTTGATTGAAGGTTTCCCAAACGCCCCATATCTTACACTCTGTGCCATATAGCTGCTTTTGTTAGAAAATTAGATTTTATTGAATTCTACTAATATGTGCCTGGTGGGCACCCCATTTGCCTGCCGCACTGCCAGCTCCTAAGGCCTGACCGAAAAAGCTGTGTGTACCTCTTGTTTGCCATCACATAGTCTCGGACACTCTGAGCTCCATGTCTGGCCACTACAGTCCTAGCAGTAGCCAGAGCCAAGAAGTTCCTTATTCTCCTTTTGGCCAGAGGAAGTGCCGATTGGTGATCTTTAGTTGCTTCTTGAAGCAGATTTACATTTGGGGAGGAGGCACCATCTTGAATAAAAGTCAGTAAGACACGAAAAAGAGCACAGGCCAGGCCAGCTGTGGATCCCCTTGTTCACCCGCAGAACCTAGGAAGAGCCCCTCTTGCCCTGCCTACCACATGTGTGGTCTTTCAAATTATGTGCAGCAAATAAGCTGAAAGCGGTCCCTATCCTGAAGCAGCTTATGTTCTAAAAATAACCATTACAGAAGATCTGTTCTTCATTGGAGGTCTTTCTTCAAATACAACATTTTAACATTTTAATCATTTCCCTGTTTTTGTTTTAATTTTTATCTCTCTGAGGAAAGAAAGAGATCATTGCAGATCATGGGGTCATAGAGCTGGGAAGGTCACCAAAGCCAGCCCTCTCCTGTTACCAATGAGAAAGCCTCAGCCCAGAAAGGCTGTGACCTGCACAGCTAACTCTGTGGTCAAACTAGAACAAAGGCCAAGGGTTTCTACTTCCATTTTGGTTTTGGTTTTTGCTCTGTTATACCATGCGATTTGTCCAGGCGCTTAAGAAAGGGTTAAGATTTAAAAAGTGCATTCAGATTTGAGAAAGTCATGAATCTCTCCTCTTTTGTCTGAGAAGAGATTTTGATTTCATGAAGTACAATAGGATGAAGATTCTTGTCCCATTTTTAGACTCACAGGTTTGAAAACCTACGTTTATCTAATCCTCCAAAATTTCTAGTGATTGAAATGCCTGAATGCCATATCTGTTTGGAATAATGTCACGGTGAAGGGTCAGTAGGGGGTGGCTTTCCAGACATTTTAGCTACAGCTGTAAGCAGAGTTTGGGAGTGACAGCTTTAATAACCCTCTTAAGCAGATGGGTTGGGAAATAAGGTCAGCAGCATTAAACCCTCAAGAGCTGGAAGACTGTAGGATTGTAAGCAGTGGTCACCAGCGTTAGGCTTACATCCTAAGGGACTTTGCCAAAAACAGATCACTAGGAAAGTTCTCTGGAGCTTCCAGAAGATGATATATGAAGGTCCAGTTAGTTCTCGCCCTTCCTCGTCCACCTTAATCTCTCTGGGCCCTGCTCTAGACCTGGCCTTAATCGCCTCCCCTCTAGGCAATTGCACCGGCCCTCGTTTTCTCCCTTCTCCTCTCTCACCATGCTAACCTTCCTAAAACACCTCTTTTCATCTGCTGAGTGTCTCCCTAGCAGCCTTCCTCAGTCTGCCCCCTATTAGCTGCTCTGGTCCTCTTGCTTTCTCCCTTCACGATTGCCAGTGTGAACTGCCCTTGTTCCTTAACGGCATAATGCACATCAGTGCAGTGGTGAGCGTGTAGCTTCAGCACTCAGGTAGCCCCATCCTGCCCTACCAGCCTAGGGACCTCAGACACGTAAGGTAACTGGACTCCATTTTCTTGTCTCTTAAATGGGGACAATAAGGCTTTGTAAGAATTTCCTGAAACCCTGTAGGTAAAAGTGCAGGGTGCAGCATCTGGCTCATAGTGAGTGCTGTCAGTTGCTGATACTATTGTGATAGTCATCATCCCTGCCTCTGTGCCTTTGCTTCTATTATGAGTTTCACTTACCTAAGTCCTTCACTTCGCCAAGGCCCAGCAGTATCCAGCCTCCCCATTCACAAGGGGACTAGCCCTTAGTATGTGCAGTCCCATACCCTCAGTTTCCTTTGCAGTGCCAGTGCCCAGCACAGTACTGTCCCAGCCAAGATGGCCTGCTTCTGTGCCTTAGATGCCTCGAGCCTGCTCCTGTCCTCTGGGAGTACCCCTCCCCTAGGGGGTCCATGGCTGCTCCCTTCATTCGGGTCTCTGCTCACCTCATCACAGTGACCTTTCCAACTGTGCTATAGCATCCCTCTTCCCCTTACATATATTTAACCTGTTGGGGTTTTTTTCCCCGTAACAGTTATCACCACCTGGCAATTATACTTACTTTCTTATTCTCTTCCCCTGGACTCTAAGCAACACGAGCAGCTGAACCTGGATCTGTTCATAACCTTATCCCCCAGAACCTACTTGGCCTATAGTAGTAGTTCAAATGTGTGTCTCTCTCTAAAATGAGTGGTAAGAACTTCTTAAGTTTATATAGGGAGATTTCTAGTTTGCTTTCACATCCATTCTCTTACTTGCTTTCTAACAACCATGATAGAAGTATTATTAGCTTTACTTTGCAGATGAGAAACAAGCCCAAAGAGGTTTAAAGGTTTGTCTAAGGTCAGACGTCTAAATAGTCCCTGAGATCTTCTGACCCCCAAGTCCAATGTGGTTGCCACGCGCCAGGCTCTGTGTTAAGTGTGCTGTTGATGGCAGTGCTGCTGGTGATGGTGGGCAGCAGCCAGCTTAATCTTGGGGGTTTCCACAGGCGTTCCAAGTCACAGGGACAGACTGAGAAGGCACAGTGGGTGTGGCAGCTGCTGAGGCGGCTGCTGCCAAGCGAGGTCACCTTCGCAGTCTCACGATCCACCCATCAAATCTGCAGAGTGGCCAGAACAGGGCTTATGGTTCTTATGCATTAGTATTTCTTTGAGATTGATAAGGCTTTCCCCTACATTGGTGTTTCTGGCTGTAGGTCCACTTTTGTACATACCCTTACCTTTTAACTGCTTTTTCTGCAAATATAGTTTTGTACAATGTTATCTATATGGGAAGGTTGATAACGGTACAACTGCTGCGTTCTGCCACCCTGGAGCTAACCAGAAACACAAACCAAGTTTTTTAGGTGAGGGGGATAAAAACAAAACAAAAACCCTTATGTGCCTCATCATTATTCTGTCTTCTGTCTACTCGATTTTCCTCCTTCCCCCAACCCAGTGATTTTGGTCCCTGGAACTACCTTGTTTGTATTTTGATGTGAGTTCACTTCACAGTTTTTTAGATTGTGCATTCTAGCATTAGAAGAATAGAAACTAATTTGAGAAGGGACTGCACACATATAATGGGAGATGCATGGTTTTGCATGAGGCCAGGAAGGAAGGTCGCTGCTAATGGATTGTGAATAAGGGATGGAAGGGTATCTGGTGTATGTAAAATACTGGACTGGGTATTGCAGGAGACACACAGGCATAGTGTAATTATAGACCAGAGGTTGGCAAACTTTTCTGCAAAGGACCAGATAGTAAATATTTTAGGCTCGTCAGCCATGTAGTCTCTGTCACAACTACTCACCTTTGCCAATGGAGCGCAAAAGCAGCCATAGACTAGAGGATAAGTAACCAATGGGCATGGCTCCATTTGGCCCAAAGGTCTCACTTTGGCAGCCCCTCCTATGGAGAGTAAGTTCTGCAGATTTTGTAGGGTGGCCATGGAAGGTTTTACTGAGGATTTATGACCTGAGCAAAGCCTTGAAGAATGGCTGCAATTTGACAAGTGGAGAATGAGCAATTGAGTAAAAGAATAAACCAGGCAATATAGGGAATGCTTATGAGACATTGAGCAAAGCAGCCTAGCTAGTGATTAGACACCTGGTTCCTTATTGACTAGATTGCTATTATGGGACATTTGTGAACATAAAGGACCAAGGCAGCCCTATCCTTAAGCTTGTATCCAGTACACTGGGCAAGTATAGTCATCACACCCACCACAGTTGAAGGATACTATGGGTGGGAACCTTGAGTGATTCATTTGCTTCCTACCGTGGCAGAAAGGTAATTACCTGTCTTTCTCTAGAGTTAAATAGTCTGGTTTACTTCCCAGCTTCATCACTGTGAGCCTCACTCTCCACATCTATAAAACAGGAATATTATTATATTATTATCAGGATAATCCATGTAACTGAGTACAGAAGTATGCATAATAGTAAAAGCTCAGGAATTGGTAGCTGTTCTGTTTATAAACTCTAAAGTAGATTAGAAATATTAGTATTGCTTTATTGGAATTATTTTAGATTCCTAAAGTGAGTATATGTTCAGGATAGCTTGACTGTTTCACTTTGTGTAAATAGGTTAAACTGATGAGCTTTTGAAAAGCTGTAGGTGGTAGACATATTTGCTTGCCTTAGCCTTGTCTCAGGAGAACAAGAACCTATCCACTAGAGGTGATAGCCATAGTTCACACTGTCTTATGTGACTAAAAATCACAAGGTCAAAATTCTAGGTTAAAGTGATTGTAGGTTAGTAGTGCCCCAGGTGCAAAAGCATATCCTTTCTGGAAAAACAGTAGACTTTAAACTCACGCCTCATAGGCTTCCCACAGATGAATTCCAAGGAATATGAATTAACAGCACAAAAGCCCTCGTAACAATACCACGAGTGAGACTCAGTAGGAGTAAGACACAATAAATAAAAGAATCAGTTTGCAGCAAAGACTTTAGGTATTAGATTTAGCAGATACAGACAATAAACATTTTTATAATACATAATGTAATTTTTAGAAGAATTAAAGCAAGTGTAGGTAGAAACGAGTATTGGGAACAAGAGACTATCACAACTAACCAGATTTTTTTTTTTTTTAAAGAACCAATCGTAGTAGTAGGGTCTCGGTATTTGGTAGCTCCTATCTTGCTTCTGACAGACACAGACACAGACACACACACACACACACACACACACACACACACACAAGCACAGTATTAAATGTGTTCCTGTTTTTTAACTTACTCCATTCAACGAACATTTTCTGTACCAAGCACTACGTTAGGCACTGGTAGAGAAGGATACAAATACGATGAAGAGATGCTGTTTGTCTTTAGGGAGCTTATAGTAGACTCTGGCCTTTGTTTTCCAAAGGTGATCAGCCTTTGGAAGGCTGAAGACAAAAGACAGTAGAGACTACAGACTTACTGGCCTAATAAGATTTTGTGGCTGCCATTTTACTGCCCACGCATAGCCAGGCCTGTCCTCCAACATACCAGTCAACTCAATTCACCTAGACCAAAAATGACTCCGTACATTCTGAGTACAGAAGCGGCCACTATTTTGGAGTTATTCTTGCACTGGCATACTTCTTTGATACCAGGGATTTCTGTAGATTCTGATCTTTGTAAGCTCCATTCTACCTGGAACTGCTAACTCACTGTCCAAAGAATTCATCTATAAAAAGACAAGGTAATACTTCAACAAGAAAACTGGACATTTGACCACAGCCTTTAATCGCATTGAGAAGTAACTAAAATACAGCAAATGTTTATTAATTCTGGAAATCTTAGTATATTATAGTGAAGAAATTGGTATATGCATGTATAAGGCTCAAGTGAAATCACTGATGTCAGGAAGAATGAAGTACTAAAGGACCATGGGGAAAGAGTGACATTTGAGTGAGTACTTGAGGAAGGCCTCAAAGAAGAGGTGGCATCTGAACTGGAGTTTGGAAGATGAATGGGATATTGATAGTTGGGTAAGGACTGGGGGTCATAGAGAACATTCTAGACTGAGAGAAGAGCATGAGAAAAGATACAGTGACTTAAAAGTATTAGGACGTTTCTGCTGAGGTGAGAAGTGTGGCTAGGAAATCTAAGTAAATGGGACTCTTGTTTCCCCATTGTGGAGTTTCCTCTATTTACCCCCTTCTACTCTCATTTTACTGTTATTGTGCTTTTCTTTTTGTTCACTTGGGATGACCCCTGGCGAGATACTTGGAGGTGAAGAACTTTCCTGTACATATTAGTGGGATTATCAGAAATAGAATATTTTACTTACATGACTATGAACCAAATTTTCATATGCATTACTAAATAATATCTTGGATTGGGTGGTTGGGGAATGTTTTTCAGGTTGAAAATATCCTCTTGCATGACCGAGGCCACTATGTCCTGTGTGACTTTGGAAGCGCCACCAACAAATTTCAGAATCCGCAAACTGAGGGAGTCAATGCAGTAGAAGATGAGATTAAGAAGTAAGCCTTTCCTCTTTTCTTGGAGTTTCATCCATTACCAGATCAGCAACATGACTTTGAGCTTCTGGATGAGAAGGTTAGAGTGGGAAGACCATGGTGCTAGTCATGGCGCCCCTTGTCTCAGAGCATCATGTTGGCAGTAGGGTTGTTTGATTTTAAGAGGAGGATGTGGAAGGGGTTTCTAAGCATTGATCAATAGAGTAAAATGAAGGAATTGTACAGCACTTTATCAATGGACCAGTGGTCACCCATACATAGATATTTTGACTTATGTTACACAGCCGTTAAAAAGCAGAATGGTGCACAAACCATAGAGGTACTGTGATGTTTTTAAGTGAATCCCAACAACTGTGACATTATCAGTCAGTTGGACGTGCATTTCACTGAACCCTGCATTGCCGTGTATCCCTTCTTGCTCCTAAGGAGCTCACCAATCTAGTGGAATTAATGGTAAGTAGGAATGTGACGTCTCTACAGATACTGAATCACTAACTTCCATGAGAAAAAGCTTCTTTAGATTGCTGGCTCCAGTTAAGAACATGACCCATTTACCCCTATTGTCAGGAGTGTTAGATTTTTCACAGGCCACAATACTCACTAGTAACTACTGATAAACCAGCAGTCTATTATGCACACCTATATCCTGATCCTTAGTCTCCTTTCATGCATCACTCTTGGCAGCCAAGCCTAGGGTGGGAAAACTTCTGGTCCAAGGCACTGGTGGATACCTAAAGCATGGTGTTCTCTGGGCTTCAGAGACTCAAACAGTGTAAGTCACATGCTTGGCCATACCAAGACGCTCACTTTGAAGCAGAGCTTGTACTACTCTTTCCTTGAGCCAGAGATAAGAGGAAAACTGTTGCTTAATTCCTCTTCCAGCAGCAGAGACCCATCCGCTTCCCACCCCAGCCAGAGTCCTCTTTCTGCTATTCTACAGTGTCTCAGCCGGTATTACACATCCGCATTGAGCCACACTTAAGGGAATTACTATTTTTAAAAACAAATCAGCAAGACATAGTATCAAACAATAAGGATTTGCAGCAGAAGAGTTTTTCATTTGCGGACCTGAGAAAAGTTGCTTTTAGAGTTTATTTAAGTGCTTTAGTGTCTGGGTCTCCACATACTCTCAGATAGAAGGACTGCTTCTAAAGGGCCATGGGTGTGTACCAAGGACAGCTTTTCATTTTATCTGCACTAATATTTCATACTCTCTTCACATTGCTCCCAGGGAACTAGACTTTATTAATATAAATATAAATGTATTTAAAAAGTATTTCTGCTACCCCTGGTTTTTAATGATAGCATTGATATACTTAACAAAAAACAAATCTCTTGATTGTAGATACACAACGCTGTCCTATCGAGCACCAGAAATGGTCAACCTGTACAGTGGCAAAATCATCACTACGAAGGCAGACATTTGGGTAGGTGTCAACTAACCTATCCGCCTCTCAAATATCAGCAGTCTTGACTGTAAATTCCCAGGTCTACTCCAAACAGTGCCATAGCAGGAGTGGCCACTGTACTGTATCACTGTCTCCTTATCTCTCAGACTTATTCTTGGGGTGACCAACCACTGCTCTGTGAAGCGTGTCAAAGGAAATTATTTTAGAGCTCTCTGAAAATTATTCAGGTGACCTGCCCACTATTTAGGTGGTTTTCATATATGTGTTACCACTTCCTAAGAGCAAAATAACTGAAATACTTGTTCTTCATTGGAGCACAATTTGGTAATGCTGGTAGAAATACTATAACTCAGCAGCTAACTTGGTGGTGGTGCTGAGTTCTAAATTCAAGTTTCTGATAGGTTAATCGTACATAGTTTTTGTATCTGCTAGTAAAGGTGGATGATGCTGGTATGTCTCAGTAGACCCATTTGCAGTTAAGTACATAAATGACTCGTAGCAACCTGCTTTATTTATTTATTTATTTTAGGCTCTTGGATGTTTGTTGTATAAATTATGCTTCTTCACTTTGCCATTTGGAGAGAGTCAGGTGGCAATTTGTGATGGAAACTTCACAATTCCTGATAACTCTCGATATTCCCAAGACATGCACTGCCTAATTAGTAAGTATCTCAATTTCTGGTTTCATATTTTTATCTCCAGTCTCTAGGAATGAACTGGGGGACAAAGGGATGAGATCCCAGGAGTGATGGATTAGATGCAAATATAAATCAGTCGATAACAGTTGGTCACTCAAAGATCATACCACAGTGTCTAGTTAGAGTGGTAGGTCTTTTTGCTAGAAATCTAAACTCTCTTAGGCTTGAGCAGAAATCCTAATGGTGCTTTGAGCAGTACAGTACTGCTCTGTTCTCTTGCAGTCAGTATGAAAGAGTCCAGCTGACTCCTATCAAGTGATAAGAAATTCATCTCTGCAAAACTGGAAGCAACTCAAATTGAAATGATTGCTGTGCGTTGGCTGGAGTGAATACATAATTAAGACTGTATAACTCTGTGAAACTAGGTTTTTTTCTCTCTTTAGGTTAATCCCTGGATTTTGATAGCAAGCATTTAAGCTCAATGCTTTGTTTAAAATGTTTTTTAAGATTCCCCACTCTTTTGCATCATCACAGCCAGCATATGTACTAATTCATTAACCAGATGGCAGAACAAGCAATCTTTGCACAATCCCTTGTGCTCAAATGTGAAATAGAGATATTTTGTCATCTTTTTGCATTGGTCAAGGGATTCAGGATCTAAATTTTAACCATTGTGAGTTATAAATGTTGAGTGACCCAGCGTGGGTCCTGCATGGAGCTGTACTGAAGAAAACAGAAGCACATATGGGGTGGAGCATCTGACATTTGTGAAGGGCCTACTTGTACTTTATTTAATTCTTAAAGTCTTATGTAGTAAATACAATTATCCCCGTTAAATGAGGAAACTGAGGCTGAGACAATAGAGGTAACTTACCCAAGTTAACATAGTTACAGCTTTTAGTTGACTGACTATTCCACTGTGCCAATTTTATCAATAAACTTCTTCTGTTTATTACCAAAAAAGGGAGGTGGAGGGTATTTAAAGAAATGGACTATGGCATTTAATGGTTGTTGAATTGTTTTCAGAGGTAAAGCATTAGAGTAGTCCCTCCTTATCCGTGGTTTGGTTTTCCACGGTTTCAGTTATCCACAGTTGACCACAGTGGGAAGCAGATGAGCCTTTTTCTGACGTCTAGTCAGAAAGGTCACTAGTAGCCTAACATTACGTCACTGTGCCTGCGTCATACACCTCATGTCATCTCATCACGTAGGCATGTTGTGCTCTCACATTATCACAAGAAGAAGGGTGTGTACAGTATCATGAGATGTTTTGAGAGAGACCACATTCACATAACTTTTATTGTAGCATATTGTTATAATTGCTCTATTTTATTATTGTTGTTAATCTCTGACTGTACCTAACTTATAAATTGAGCTTTATCATAGGTATGTGTGTAGAAGAGAAAACATAGTATATATAGGATTCAGTACTCTCCACAGTTTCAGGCATTCACTGGGGGTCTTGGAATGTGTCCCCTGTGGATAAGGAGGGACTGCTGTTCTAGAATTGCAGCTTCATAAGTGAAGGTTGGAAGGATGTAGATAAGAAAGTGGCCATATTTGATGGTAGAATGGTAGGATAGTTTTGTAATACATACTCTTTTTCACATTTGTACAGAGAGTTCATATTGGGAAAAGCAAGTCTTTTTGAATGTCTGAATCTTCCCCAAACTCTGACCTATTTCAGTTTGCAAACTATTTGAAGATGCCATGGTCTCCCTAAAGTCACAGTTCTAAAATTTATTGTGATTGTCCATTTACTCCCAATACACAGTTCCCCTCTCTTTTCAGTTTCTATCAGTGGTGTTACCATTTAAGCTTGGATAACTGAAGTTTAAGGTTTGGATCTGGCTTATAAGATAGAGTAAAGAGTCAGCCATTTTCTAAGCAGCATTTTTTCTTCGGAGTTTCTCCTGGTTCCATCCCATTCTCTGTTCTCATCACTGTTGCCACAGTGTATAGAGACTTGGCCAGCTCATGCCTCTACTGGTGGAGTGGCCAGCAGTCTCTCTCCTCCCTCAGTCAGCCAAGCACTGCTTCACCATGAGATCAGTCTTACAGAATGCCACCCTGTCATGTCCCTGTTAGTAAACATCATGGTTTGCCAGTGGTCCCACAGTAGGGCCCAGCTTCTCAGGATGGCATTTTAGACCCTTCATACTCTGGTTCCTCCCACCCAGCCACTCAGCCTTATTTTCCTGTGTTCCCGACAAGGAAATCTCTGTTCTGTCCTTCTAGCACCTGTATTTCCTCATAACAGGTCGCTCTTTTGCCTTTCTCCAAGTCTGTTTTTACCCAGACTATTCTCTCATCGAGAATGTCTTTTTCCTTTCTTTCCCCTGACTGACTAAACTCTTTCCTGCCTTCAAGGCCCAGCCCAAACCCTGCTTCTTCTGCAAGTCTTTCACAAGACTGCAGCCTCATCAGTTTTGCCTGCACTTAGTGTTCAAACCATTCATTTGGTTCCTTAAACAGTAAATTGCCTTGCATTGTTGTTGGCGTGTATGCATGTGTCTGTCTGTGTTTCTTTGCAAAGATTTTTTTCCTGTGGATTTTTCCAGCTTCAGAAAGGGCAGAAGCTTAAAGGGCCTGGAAATAAACAAGTGTTCTATAGATCATGTAAAATTAGAGTTGGGTTTATTATTTTGTAATTTCTTTTAGAATGGAAACCAGCTAACATCTCCAACAAAGGAATAAAAAGTCAGTTATTAAATTTTGAGTTTTGAGGGGCACCTGACTGGCTCATTCAGTGGAACATGAGACTCTTGATTTCAGGGTTGTGAGTTCTAGCCCCACATTGGGAGTAGAGATTACTAAAAAAAAAGAAAGTGAAAAAAACCCTGATTTTTATTATAATTATCAAGGATAATAATTTGTTTAGCAAGATATTATGAACTAAGGAAGCCAGAAGCAAGACCCTGTAACTTCCTAGGTACCAGAATATGAAGGTGGTAACTTTCATATTGAGCGCTGGCTTGAGTCCATGTTGTACAAGTCATAGAATGTGAACTTTAAGTATCTTTGTTATAGTTCAGAAACTTTGTTACTTTCTTGTGGATATTACAAATGTTAGGGAAGTTATAGCTTCCATTTCTGAGAGGGGAGGAAAAGAGCTAATTATACTGTCTTTTATGAGAAATAAAAATGAAAATACTATTTGGTAACAGAAATAATACTTCCTAGGTAATATAACAAATATTAGAATATTATTAAGTAAATTCACATATGTTTGTCTTAGGATATATGTTGGAACCAGACCCTGACAAAAGGCCGGATATTTACCAGGTGTCCTACTTCTCATTCAAACTACTCAAGAAAGAATGCCCAATTCCTAATGTACAGGTATGTGAAAGATGCTTTTAGGGAAAGTAAACATGATCAAATTATCATTTAAAATTCCTGAGGTGTTAACCAGCTGTTAAATGACTATAGATGTCCCTTGTTTTATCTGATAGGGGGCGTTCAAGCAGAGCTAAGTATGAAGCAATTACTATAAAGAGAATCCAATTTTCCCATAGAATTTAATTATTCTAAGGCAAATACACCCCCCCCCCAAAAAAAGAGAGAAAGTTTCCTAGGGTTTGAGTTGAGCAGTTTGGGTGAAGATTGACCAACTTATTGTCTTGTCAAATTCCACAGTTTATTAAGATCCAAGTGCCTGTTGTATTTACCTAGCAGTGAGTGGTAAGGCAGGCTGCTTTCCTGAGGCAGTACTGCCTACTAGAATGTGAGCCCCCTTGTCCCTTTTCTCCTTTATTGCAGCAGAACTTTCTTGATTCTGCTTCTGCTGTCTGCCACCTATAACTCACACTCCTTTTCCGCCACCCTCCCCACACATATCAGGCCATATGAATGTTTTCTACTCTTAGTAATCCTAAGCTCTACACTCAGCAGTTTTCAGAGTACAGTGCTTGCAAACACCCTTTTTATGGTCTTAGCATATTTTTCATGTCATGGTGTGATCCAGCTCCCTTGACCATTTTGCTAATGGATGCCTTAATAAATAAGTTCTAACCAGAAATTGTCTTCTCAATTTTCCCAATAATGAACTTTTGATGTCACTATTGGGGCTTGAGGGTGCTAATAAATAACACTCCTCTTTCACTCTCACATTTAGAATCAGATGTGGGAATCATCCAGATGGAACTTAGAATATTGGCTTTATTACTAATAAGATTGAGTCAGAGAACGTAGCTTGACCAGTCAGGCTCCCTAACATTAGATCCACATGACTGAGCCAGGAGTGCCTGATTCCAGAGAGAAGACTCTCCCCTAAAGGAGGGAGGGCACAGATGAGCCAGGCAAGCTCACATTTTTCTCCCAGTCCTATCAGTCAAATAAGTTACGCTTCTCCCTTGGGAGAGGAATGTTTGAGGAGTGGAAGAGAAGCAAGGAGAGATATTCCAACAGAAATTCTCCCCACCTGGAAACATGAAGGAAATGGGACGCCCCTTCTAAAAGCTTAAATATGTACTATTACTAGTATTCCATTTGTCGGGTTTCCAGATTAAAATGAGGAATCCTGTATTTGAACTCAACATGGCCATGTTATTCTTTTGCTGTCCCACTTTCCCATTCATAAAGTTAAATAACCTGAAACATAATTGGAAGCATTCAGATTGGTAACTAGTTTTTAAAAAGTCAGCTTCACAGGGCACCTGGGTGGCTCAGTCGGTTAAGCGTCTGACTTCAGCTCGGGTCATGATCTTGCAGTTCATGAGTTTGAGCTTTGCATCAGGCTCTGTGCTGAGAACTCAGAGCCTGGAGCCTGCTTCAGATTCTGTCTCCCTCTCTCTCTGCCCCTCCCCTGTGCGCGTGCTCGCTCGTTCGTTCTCTCTCTCTCTCTCTCTCTCTCAAATAAATAAGCATTAAAAAAAAAAAAAAGCTTCACAAGTCTCAAGCCATTTGGTTCTCACCAGTGCTAAGCAGTTGTCCTGTGGCTGGGGACAGTAGGACTCCCTCAGCAGCCAGTGTTAGGTGGCCGGCGCAGAATCCCGAGTGGAGTTCTGCTGGCCTCATGGGTTGAGGGGTGCCTCACGTGCTGTGGGAGGCACTGGCTCAGCAACCAGATGGGTCATAGCCGTGGTTTTCTCCCAGCGTTCCCAGCGTTCAAGCCAGAAGATCGTATGCACGGCTGGGTGCACTGATGGTTAGCGCTGACTTCTCCAAGGTCTTGCTGTTAGCATAAATGGTAATACAGATTACAGACATCTCTTTCCCATTTCTTTCTTAACACCACCTCTAAGCTGTGCGGTAGGAAGCGAAGGGTCCAGAAGGTTGGGAAGAGGTAAGGGAGGAGTGCCCTGCACGCAGGCTACTCTGTCCTCTTCTCTAATATGCTGCCTCCCTGAGTGGGGCTGAGTCTGGTGGGTTCTACCTTTGGTTGACTTCCCTTACCTCTAGTAGACATCAGGGTCTGGAAGCCCTTCTGGGAGACCCCGATATGTATTTCCATCGACCTGGTCATGCTGGTTATCCTTTTACAAAGAAATCTGTAATGTCCTTTTTTTGGTTTCCTTTCAATTCTCTAGAACTCTCCCATTCCTGCAAAGCTTCCTGAACCAGTGAAAGCCAGTGAGGCAGCTGCAAAAAAGACCCAGCCAAAGGCCAGGTAAGAAGTGCCTGCCTGAGCACGCACATGTCCTGCACCAGCTGCCACAGTGGCAGGGGAAGGTGCCTCATGATTGTTAACGCTGCCGCTGCGCTGAGCAGGAGGGCAAGTTCTCCTCTAGGCAGAAACCGTTCTGTGGGAGGGCAAGGTGGAACAGAGTGAAATATGGTGATATACATTTGAAAGAGAGTCAAGAACTCCGCAGCTGTTTCTTTTGCTTATGAAGAGGCACAGGGGCATTCAGAGATGAGGCAACAGCGGACTTTAAATATTGCTTGTACCAGAGGGTCCTAGATGTGTGTCCTGGCCTTCCTGTAGCCTGGTTCACTGCCCTAGTCCTTCCCCTCCCCTTCTTTCTTACTTCCTGAGACCCCGGCCACATCAGGAGAGTGCAGGTCAAGGCACTGACTCCATGAACAGCAGAAGAACTTGTGGATCTTAGTTAATCACATACTGTGGAGTGTGGGGTCTTCGAAGAAACAGATGCCAAGAGGATTGAAGAAGCTAGGATTTTATATGGTCGTGAGAGAAATTAGGGAGGGAGCCAGGGAAGGCTGGGAGAGCCATCAGAAGGCAATGGAAGTCTAAACCAGAGAGAGGAAGGAAGATTGAGTGGAAGTGACCTTGAAACTTTTTAAGGAAGTTCACCAAAGGTGTCCGGGAATTCTCAAGCCAAAGTCAGCTACCAGAGGAGCCCCTGTGTCTCAGGAACAGGCCTACTTTAATATCCCTGTGACTGGGGTGTTAAGGCTGACAGCAGCCTGTGCGGGAAGCATGGCCTCGTAGTGAACATGGCAGTGGATTTTGGGAGCACAGCAGATGGGGCGCGTGGCCTTTGCACCCTTACATGTTGAAGGTCTGCAGAACACATCCTCGTGGCTGCCATGCTTCGAGATGGCAAATTCTGAGGTTGGTTGAGGAGATGTTTTATACGTCTTTATTCTACCATGTTCCTATGCCAAGGGAAACGTTACCAGCGAACTATCAACAACATACCTTAGATGGGAATATGTGAATTTTCATAGAACCGTAAAATAATTTCTACATTTTAACACACTCTTAAATATTTATAGAATAAATATAAATGCTGATGTGGCTCTAAAATAATTCTTTTTAACAAACTTAGCAAACTGTATCCATGCTGTTACTTTGTAGTGTGTTTCTTACCTAAGTCTGCCATGCCCACCTCTGGAAATTGCTTTTGGGGATGATTTAATTAGCCAAGCATTTGGGTTTATGGACATATTGCACCAGGCCCCACTATGGCGGGCACTGAGGCTAATCAAGGATCCATTCCCACAAAGCCCACACATTTATAACAGTGACAGTATCCTACCGTTTGAGTGGTGCTCTGAGTGTAAAATGGAGAAAATAATACCTGCATCATAAGGCAGATGTGAACAGCAAATGGATCTGTCCTGTAAAACTGCTCTATAAACTGTAGAGTGCCCAGGCTGTCAGTTTGTATGGATTCAGTAATGCTGCGAGAATACACAGACCTTACAGCCAAGAGATTTGGGTTATCTATAATTTATAATGATTTCATTTGTGTTCTTATATTTACTCCCCAGTCCTGAGAGGTGAGTTTTTCTTTCTAACTCTAGTTTTGAAGTAACCACTCTTCACGGAGGCATCATGTGTACCAGACCATACTAAGTTCTTTATATAAGTAAGACAACTTTATTTTCCTTGAAATGAATCTATGAGTCGTTGTTGTTCTCATTTCACAGATTAGGAAACAGACTCAGAATTGTAAGTTGCCCAAGGCAGTTAATCAATATGTGGTTAGTAAGAAACCCAGGACCTCAGCATCCATACTCTGCTTTGTACATTAAGTGATTTGTCCACAAGCACATGGATGGGACAACGTAGAGCCAGCGCTCTGGGCCTCGGGTCTGTGTTTTTTCACAGCATTTTGAAGTTCATACAGACTAACATTTTGAGCACTCTGCAGTTCACAAGAACAGTTTCACAGTCATTGATGGACTTGATGTTCACATCTGCCTCATGATGTATTATTTTCTCCATTTTACACATAAGGGACCTAAGGCACAAAGAGGTAAAATGACATACTTCTTATTGCACAGTTAGTGGGATGCTGAGCTCAAATATAGTTTTGTTTGACTCCAAATCCCTTTATTTCTAGGATGTTACCCTTAAGAGAAATCCATCCAAAGTGGAGGTTCTTGGCATTTGGTTTCTATAGAAGTCTGTTTGACTTTCTCACCCTTAGCTGTATTTTTCTTACACCTTTTTCCTCTTCTCCAGCATCTGTCCTGTTTACCTTCCTACCTTCCTTCCCCAGGTTCCAGCCTCTCTAAATAAGATAGCTTTTATATTATCCATTCTCTACCCCACACAAGAACATCCTTCTAGCAGGATTTCAGAGGAAAGCCTCAGGGTCCACAATGGAACTATGTCTTAGGGATGGACATGGGGCCAGCTGCTTTGCTTCCTGCTTTGTGTCTCATGGAGGCTGTGCCAGACATATTTTAGAAATATTCATGAAGCTTGTTTATTTTGAACTTAATTTTAGTTATACTCTAAAGTGCTTTTTCAAAAGATAACTACTCTGGTGCACCTGGGTGGCTTAGTTGATTGAACATCCCGAGTCTTGATTTTGGCTCAGGTCATGATTCCAGGGTCGTGGGATCAAGCCCTGCACTGGGCTCTGTGCTGAGCATGGAGCCTGCTTGAGATATTCATTCTCTCTCTCTCTCTCTCTCTCTCTCTCTCTCTCTGCCTCTCTCCCCTGCTCGTACTCTCTCTCTAAAATAAAAATTCTTCGGCGGGGGGGCACCTGGGTGACTCAGTTGGTTAAGCGTCCGACTTCGGCTCAGGTCATGATCTGGCAGTTCGTGGGTTCGAGCCACACGTCAGGCTCTGTGCTGACAGCTCAGAGCCTGGAGCCTGCTTCAGATTCTGTGTCTTCCTCTTTCTCTGCCCCTCCCCTGCTCACGCTCTCTCTCTCAAAAATAAATAAACATTAAAAAAATTTTAAGAAAATAAAATAAAAATGTTTTTAATTTAAAATATGTTTAAAAAAAAAAGACAACTACTCTGATCTGAGTTAGGTAGTAGCCAGCTGCCTGGACTGCTCTAAATGAATGGAAGTTACCATCTGAACTTTAGCACCATCACAAGGAGCAAATAAACCATACAGCAGTCCTCCCGGTATTAATTTGGATTAGATTTGGCTGTGAGTTAAAGAAAGTCCAAAATGATAGTGGCTCATATAAGATAGATATTTATCTTTTCTCTCAAGTAAACAAAATCTGGAGGTAAGTAGTCCATGCCATATCTACTATTGTGCCCATGACCTCATGGACCAAGATGGTAACATCCCTGTTCCAAGCAACAGGATGAAGGAATAGCCAAAGAGGAAGGGAGACAAATGGCTTACACTAGTTATTTCTTAAAGTTTCTAGAAATTACCATATAATAATCTGCTTTCCCATGTAAAGCCAAAACTTAGATACATTGACTGATTGTAAGAGAGGCTGGGCAATGTGATTTTTACTCTGGTTGGCCCCGTGCCCACCTAAAAAGGTTTTTAATTGAAATATATTTGGCATACAACATTGTATAAATTTATAACATTGTATAAATTTAAGGTGTACAACAGCTAAAAATTTTATTATCCTGGGAAGAAGGGCAGCATGTGTATTGGAAGAAATAGATATGTGTCATATTCCGCAAATCCTTTATCTTAAAATATTTACTTATTCCTTTTAGTTGCCTTATTGGATTCACTCATTTACATGCTTTTTATTGTAGAGAGACTATTTTGACAGCTAGTTCTAACCAAGATTGAGTTCTCTCTGCATTTGAAAACAGCCTGCTTCAAGCCCCTTTGCATCATCACCCAAAGTGTATTCTGGGAAATCCTAGGAGATATTAGGTGGAAGGGTCCCAAGGTCTGATTAGCTAGAGCAACATTGCATTCTATATAGTGCTCTCTTCGAAGTTCTCCATGCACATTCACATGTGAAAAGTTCTGCTGAAAGAAATCTGCTTGGTATATTTTGAACAGTGTGTTATAACTTATTTCCCACCAAGCCTTTTTTCATAACATCTTGTAACACATAACTTCCTGTGGAACACCCTTTGGCAGACGTCGATTAAGCAGATCTGGAAGGTTTGGATGGGTGTTGAAGGGAAAGCCAATCTATCTAGTACTCTACCTATCCCTCCCCCACTTTGCACACTTTAACGTGAATCTGTTTTCCCCCCTTCCTTTCCTAGACTGACAGATCCCATTCCCACAACAGAGACTTCAATTGCACCCCGTCAGAGGCCTAAGGCTGGGCAGACTCAGCCAAACCCAGGAATCCTTCCCATCCAGCCAGCTCTGACACCTCGAAAGAGGGCCACAGTTCAGCCCCCACCCCAGGCTGCAGGTCAGTAACTAGGTTGGTTTGAAATTTCGTATACCTCTTTGTTATCCTGGACATTACACAAGTCTTGGAAAGCCTACTTTTGCTTCAGGAATAGAATTCAGAGGCACATAAGAAATAATGGTTTGGCTTGAGGAACAGGAGGTGAACTCCCATTGAAACTATATGGCAAGTGGCTGTCAAAACGGTAGTCCTCTCACTGAATTTTGTGGGGGACCTCCAGGACCACTGAAGCCTGATAACTCCTTTTTTCTAGGCTTGGTCCTGATTTTGTGGCTTGGTCCATTCATCCCATGCCTTCCTTTTTATTTCATATTTTTCTCTTTGCTTTTAAAGAAACAAGCCTCTCCTCTTGTTGACACAGAGGAATTGTTTCTTTAATGAATGCTCTGTCTCTTAAAGTATCTGTTACCACTCCATGTTTTGGTATTCTGGTTCTAATAAGATAACATAGTGTAGCCGATCCAAATTATCAAGTAACTGAACTTAAGTCATCACTTCCCTACTAGGAAGCTGCTTTTGATGAATTTGGTAGTTACCTACTTATAGCCAGCCATCTAGACTGGGGTTGTATAACTTACATGTAAAACAGCAAAGAATGATTTTGTCCTGAAGCATGCCAGTAAGTGTAAAGATCATGTTTGTGTACAGTAGCAGCTTACTGAACCTTGTTTTAAAAACTATGAAGCACATAGTTTAGCAAGAAGAAATGCAAAGACAGGAACATGTGGATCTTGGGCTGTCGGTCCACTTATCACCCCCCTCTTTATTGCTCTGGCAAGAGAGAAAGCAAGCTGTTTTCAACTGGAAGAGTTTTGGGCCTTGATACGGAGTTTATTCTTATTACAGGATCCAGCAATCAGCCTGGCCTTTTAGCCAGTGTTCCCCAGCCCAAAACCCAGCCCCAACCCAGCCAGCCTGTACCGCAGTCTCAGCCCAAGCAGCCACAGGCTCCACCCACCCCACAGCAGACGCCTGCCACTCCAGCCCAGGCTCTGCCCACTCCAGCCCAGGCCACCCCCCAGCACCAGCAGCAACTCTTCCTCAAGCAGCAACAGCAGCCACAGCCGCAACAGCAGCAGCAGCAGCCGCCGCCACTGCCTTCCCAGCAGCCTGCAGGCACGTTTTACCAGCAGCAGCAGCAGCAGCAGGCCCAGCAGGCTCAACAGGTAAGCTGTGCACAGCCTCACTTTTGCTTGGCATATCTGAGACAATGCTGCGAAAAGGCCCAGTAGGTACAGGCATCTTCCTTGAGAAGCCCTGGGAAGACAGAGCCACTAGACATGACATCATTGGTTCTCCCAGAGGTAAATACTAGAAAACACTGAGGAGTGGAGCCATCACTGGGACACTCACACCCCTCTCTCTTCACCTGGAGGGAGGAACCGCAGCAAGGGAGATACTTTTTGAGAGAGAGAACAGAAGAGTGTGAGCAGGGAAGGGGCAATGAGAGAGAGGGAGACAGGGGATCCAAAGCAGGCTCTGCACTGTCAGCACAGAGACTTATGTGGGGCTTGCACTCACAAACCTAGAGACCATGACCTGAGCCGAAGTCCAACACTTAACTGACTGAGTCACCCAGGTGTCCCACCAGGGAGATATTTTTTTAAGGACTCTTCTCTTCTAACATAACTGCACCATTACCATACTAAAATAATTTCTTCTTATTGTAAAATATCCAGTGACATTTAACTCTTCCTGATGTCCCATGATTTAAGTTGGCTTGTTAGACTCAGGATCCAAACAAGGTCCACATGGTACATTTAGTTGTGATATATCTTTTTTCTATCATTATCTTTTCATATATCTTTTCTACACGTTTTACTATGAACATATTCATTTTATAATGATTGACATGTCCTTTAAGTCCCCTTTTATTCACAGGTGCCCTCTCCCTCTTTTTTTCCCCTCTCTGCCATTTAATTTTTTGAAGAAACTGGGTCATTTGTCCTGTAGTATTTTCTATCTTCTGGATTTAGCTGATGCATCCGTGTGGTCACTTAATATGTTCCTCCACCCCCTGTGTAAACTGGTAATTTTTTGAGGTTTGCTCAATATCAGATTCAGTTGGCTCATTCTTTGTTCTTCTGGTTGTATCACATCAGGAGGCAAATAAAGTCTGGTTGTCTTCTCTTTTATTAATATTAAGATCAGTCAATGAGTTTGGTGTCTGTCTGACCCATTCATTTAATGCCCCTGATCAGTTTAGCAGCCACTGCTGATCATTTCCTAAGTCCATTAACTCATTAGGGACAGCAATATGGTGGTATGCTAGCATTCCCCCTCTTCACTGAGGGGCTGGAATGTTTCTGTGAAGAATTCTTCTCAGCTACTTGATGATCCTGTGGTACTGTTTATTCAGAAAAGGTGGAAAAAATGCTTGATTCTTTTCCCCTGTGTTCACCAGTTTTCAGAATAGGTTCATTCCTAGAGTCATCTGATGGTGAACAAAGAGGTTTCTGTTTGTTCTGTTTTAGCATCATCATGAACTCAGGGATTTTTAACATATTTGATACATTTCTGTATATTGCCATTTTTAAATTTTTATTTTGATGCTTGAATTGCCCCAGCTTTGGCCAGTGGAAGTCTCTTCAGACTGGCTCCTGGGTCCTTTGGTGGTGACCCAACTGTCTTTAATGGTTTCCTTGCTATTTAGTTTAACAAGTCCTTCCAGGTTCATTCTGCCCTTTATCTTGACCTGGATTTCTCTGATGGAGCTCCATTTCCTTTTAATGGAAATCGTATTTAGAGACCACAGTCTTGTTGCTAAAGATATTCATTTGCTAATGGGTTGGTTATTATTTTTAAGCCTTTTTAGTGGATACTTGGGAAATGTATTTTGTTTTGTTAATAGAATATATGCTGTGAGTCCATGGTATTAAGATTTCTTTGCCTTTTTCATTCTTAGAATATTTAGCTCATTACTTTCTGCAGAGTCTGGCTATAAATTTGCTACCTAGGTTTATCTGTTTCATTTTGCTTTTGATTTATAGTTATTGCTGAATTTTGATTTAATTTTGTTTCATTAGAATATAAAACATTAACAGAATTTCAAAGTTAAATCTGCAGAATTCTGTCCCCTCCATCCCATAATACAGAGGTAGCCCTCATTCCTGTTTACAACTTGAGAGTATTCCCTTTTAAGGATACATAGCATGGTTTATTCAGTCAGTCCCCTGTTGAAACATTTGGTTGTTTCCAGCATTTTGCAGTTATAAATAGGCAGCTATTTATTGACATCGGCTTCTTTGCTAACCCTTAACTTTGCCCCAAGAGGCAAACAGTATCCTCTCCGTTAACTCTGCAACTAAGTAACAGTGTTTAGGATGTTCAAAGACGAGATCTTGAGTTTTGTTAACGAGTAGGCCCTTGTTTGGCCTCTGTGCCCGTGTGTGTGTGTGTGTGTGTGTGTGTGTGTGTGTGTGTAGCACATAGTCCTTAGCAGTGCAGAATAGAGAGATGGATAAGTACCGTGTGTGTGTGTGTGTGTGTGTGTGTGCGCGCGCGCGTGTAGCACATAGTCCTTAGCAGTGCAGAATAGAGATGGTTAAGAAGTATCTGTATCCTGAGGCAGGGAGAATATAACTTGAAACAATTAGTTATCAGTATAAGATCAAGTATCAGTAAGTCTGGTAGAGTGTACTGACGTTTTGAATGTTTAAAGCTGGAAGAGTTAGTAAGATAGAGCTCTCAGGACATAATTTTCAGAAGGCCTTAGAAGGACTCTATTAGCTGGGCTAGCATTTAGGTCATTCTTCTCGTTGTCGTCACTGCTTCATCCTGTTCACGAAGCATTTTAATCGTGGCTGCTCCCAAATCCCTTTATAAGCGGGATTACCTCTGTGATTGGGAGATGATTTATTAGCTTCTGTTACACTCCAGCATGGGAGTCACAAGATACACAGTCAAATGAAAACCCTTAGAAATCACCTCCTTCCCCCAGAAGCCCGTGTGCAGTACAGGAGGCAGCACAGTGCAGTGGGCGCAGCCTGGCAGTGTCCGGTCCTGCCAGGTTCGTTGTGATGCCCTGAGGTTCCCCTTGTGAGTGGTGAGGCCAAGCTAAAAGACTTCTGCCCACCTTTGCCTTTGGCTTCAGACTGGGCTTAGTCATGACTGAGACATTCGTGTTTTGTGGAATATTGGTCAGAGATAGGCTTTCTTCACCTCCTCCTTTCTTGCCGCTCCTCCTGCTCAGTTTCAGGCAGTACACCCAGCAGCCCAGCAGCCAGCGATTGCCCAGTTCCCTGTGGTGTCCCAAGGAAGCTCTCAACAGCAGCTGATACAGAACTTCTACCAGCAGCAGCAGCAGCAGCAGCAGCTGGCCACGACCCTGCATCAGCAGCAGCTGCTGACTCAGCAGGCTGCCTTGCAGCCGAAGAGCACTGTGGCAGCAGCACAGCCGCCCCAGGCACAGCTGGCTGCAGCCCCGCAGCCACCCCCGGCCCAGGAGCCCGCGGTAAGAGCCAGCTGGGCTCAGAGCCAAAGAGCACACTTGCTGCGGCTGGGGTGGGGCCTCTCCCTTCGGGCTGGGCCGCTTCCCCATTCTTATGGTTCAAATATTTGATTTTTTTTTCTTGGTATTTACAAGGTCATGATGAAGTATTCTGTAGAAGGTAGAGGTTTTAGAAAAATGATTGTAGGCCACTGATGAACATTCTTCTTAGTCATTCTAAAATTAGACTGGCAGAAAGAGCTGTTCTTGTGTCTGTCAGTGCCAATGTTGAGCAGTCAAGGCCCTGGGTAGGATTAGAGCTAACCACTTTCCCTTCAAGGGCCAGTTTGACCCTCAGGGCCTTTCCACTCTCTAGAGGTTCATGTGGGCTCCCAGCTTTACTCTGAGTCCAGAGAGTGTTTTATTTATTCTTTGTCTTGGATGGCATTACTAGCCACCTTCGGGGGCCTCCTTGCTGGGACTATTTACCGTGGCATAACCCTCTGGGCCTCTAGGCATCTGAGTACTGTTTGAGCCGCCTTGTCATGCTAGAAACTGGACATGTCCACTTCTAGATACTGACCCACTACAGCATCAGACCTCCATCTCCTCTCCTGTACAGCTTCAGCATTCTCAGGCACGTTGTGTTTGGCCTCTACTAAGTGCTCTTAATTCTGTACTCATGTATTTCAGAGTGATAGCAAAGAAAATATTATGGTGATAGAAAAAAGGCATTTTATGTATCCAGCTGGCAGAATATCACAGCTACTGTCTTATTCCCAGGGAAGTCCAACTACTAGGCAAATGAAGGAAAAGTAAGAAATCATCTTTCTGAGGATTGATTTCTAATAGAGTTTTGTCACCCACTCAAACCAGAAAACCTTCATCTCTTCAAAAGGAGGCAGTGCCGTAAATAGATTGTCTTCTTTGAGCCTCAGCTAAGTGTGTGTTCAGTGTCTTTACACCTTCATTTCTGAAAAACACAGTCTTCCTGCAGGCGTGTGGTAGACACTACTCTCTGTATTTTTAACAAGACTGAAAGTTCCTTTGGTTAATGGAAAAAGAGTTTTTAAAAAATTATTATATGATGTAGGTAGCTGAGATCTTAATTATCTAGTCCAGTCCCCTTGTTTAATGGAATTGGAAACCAGGCCCAGGCTAGAAAGGGATTACCCACAACACACAGACTGATAGCAGCAGAGCCAGGGAAAGAACCAAAGAATCCTGATCTGCATTCAAAGATAATAACAAAGATCCTCATCCAGGGGATTGAAATGATCAACAGCCATTGACTACACTTCTCATGAGGTTCCCCTTTGCTGTCCCTCTTTTAGGAGTGAAAGTATGAGCCTTCTCCGTGTTCCTTGGCTGAAAACATACTTTGAGCACTTGGCTCAAGGGTAGTCAGTTGAGGGGATGGAGAAGGAACAGGAGCAGAATGTGCTTCAGCCAGGAGCCAGAGAGCTTCCCAAATTTGACCCATCCCTTTCTCTAGTGAGCCTTGGCAGGACTTCCTAGAGAAGCAAGTGAGTGAATATAAGATACCCTCTAGCCACCTTAAAGCAATAATCTGCAAAGGGAAAATGGCAGCACACCGTAGATGTTTTATTGCAGTCCCATTAGTAATGGCAAAAGAATGAAAGTAACCTAATTATTCAGGAACCCAAGTGTGCAGCCATTAAAAATCATGGGTATAAAGTGTGTACAACAATATGAAAGCACTCATCAGGTAATATTGAAATTGTGGGAAAAGTATGTACTTGGAAAGAGACTTACATATAAGATACCAAGAAGATAAGAACAGTTGTATTAGAATACAGTACTGATTGTGGAATGAAAGTCTGGGTGGTCTTCCCCCTTTTGTGTATATTCTTACATTCCTGGATCTGACTATACTCCTTTCATAATTATATATTTTTTCTTGAAAAAAATCTTTAGCAAGACCAACATCTGAGTCTCTTTTCCTTTCCTTTCCTTTCCTTTCCTTTCCTTTCCTTTCCTTCCCTTCCCTTTCCCTTTCCCTTTCCCTTTCCCTTTCCCTTTCCCTTTCCCTTTCCCTTTCCCTTTCCCTTTCCCTTTTCCTTTCCCTTTTCCTTTCCCTTTCCCTTTCCACTGTGGTTCATGTGTTCTTCCTCTCACTTCCTAATCTTTGGAGGAGACATGATGGTAAAGAGAAAAGTCCTGAGCCCTAGTCAGGAGACATGCATTCTGTCCCCAATTGACACCATGACCCTGAACAAGCACATAACCTTAGGGGGCCTTGGTCTTGGTTCCTTTGAAGTGTGGGAATTGGAATCGGTGCTCTCCAAGGTCCCTTTGACTCTCCTTCTTAGATTTGAAATGGCAATAAAACTTTCTGCCTTGGAGTGCTTGGGTAGCTCAGTCAGTTGCTCCTCATGGGATCCAGCCCCACATTGGGTTCTACGCTGAGCGTGGAGCCTGCTTAGGGTCATCCCTCCCTCCCTCCCTCCCTCCCTCCCTCCCTCTCTCTCTCTCTCTCTCTCTCTCTCTCTTTTTCCCTCTCCCTCCCCTTCTCCCCTGCTCGTTTGCACACTCTCTAAAATACAAAACAAAACAAAAAAGCTGTCTGCCTGACCGGGTTGTTGGGAGGAGTAGCTGAATGGGTTGGCGTCGTTTTGTATTAATAGATTGCTGTGATAGGTAAAGTGTCCTCACGATAGACATCTCTTCTTCAGTGTGCTGCACACAGGGATAGGTAAGAGGAAGGAACTGTTCTCCAGGGAGTCTGGACTCCTCAAAATTAAGGGACTCAACAGTTAAGTATAACTTTCTCAAAGTCATGAATTATCTTAACCTCCAAAAAATAAGCTAATCCAGTTCTGTCTGTAAAGCCATTCTGGTCTCTGTGGGTACTGGCTTAAGGTTGGCTGTTGCACGCACATCCTGGACCCCTGAAGGAAGCTGTGGAGCCAGAGTTCTGGTCTTTACAGTGCATTCTGCTTCTCCCTCAGAGGTTCCTCAGCTGCTTTACCCTCTGACCTTCATTTGACTGATGTTAGAGCCTTATATTCTTATCCATCCAGTGGTGAGTGGTTGTGTACTCATACACGCACATAACCTGTCTCAGTAAAATTCAAACTCTGAATCAGTATAAGGACAGAAAACCTCAGGCTGGTCAGCATCCTGACCCAAGTAGCTGGACCCTCTGGTTTCCTTTCTCTCTCAGGACCTACCTTTGAACACACAGAATGTGAAAGCTGAGCTACAGCATGGACGGGGCATCTTCATCTGAGATCAGGGACTAGAGGGAAGTGATAGTGAATACCTGGGGCCTTTAATATTCTAAATAATTCTGTCTCTGGATCGACAAAATTAAAGGGTTAGGTGGCCTTCTTAATACGATTTTTTGTTCCTCTTCTTGAATATAGCACTTTGTAGATTGTGACTTAGGCTTAAAGTCTAACCAAGTGGCTCCAAAGATGTTCCTATTTGCTTTTCTGTGGTGATGGTTTGCTCTGCCTCCTGAAAATGGCCCAAATCTCAACACTCTGTGTTATTAGATCAATTGTCATCAAGCGCTTTTTAAATTTTTTATTTCTTGTTCTCTACCCGTTCTTCAGTGCCTTTTCCAAGCTGAAGGTTGGAACAAATTAGCCCCACTGCCCTAATGCTGTACATTTTCTCAGGGGAGGCACAGAAATAGAATCTTGTAGACCCATCTTATCAATGAAATAAAGAGCCTTAGCAAAATGAACAAAAAAAGCACTACCATTTGTGAATCACAGTGGAATCCTAACTTATTCCTAACCAGTAGTCTGAGCTCTGTCAGAGTCAAGGGTCTCTTGGCAGGAATTATTCAGTTCAGCTCAAGTGTGTTTTAGCCTGAGGTGTGCTGTCGTTGGCTTCTGACCATGGTGGTAGATTGCTTAAAGCCTGCATGCTCTTTGGAGGCATTCTGAATGAGTGCCTATATGACCTTGGGAGCTGAAAGTTGTCCTGTAGGATACATTCTCGATTTTTGGAGTTAGAAATAGCTTCTGCAGTCTTATGCTCTGGACTATATTATGTATGATTAGTCTGGGTATCATTGCTGATGAAGGACTGAATTTGCATATAAGCATCAGATAAATAACATGTTGGTATCAGTCCCAGAATTAAAGCTCAGATTGTCAATAAACTGAGTTTCTTTCTTTCTGGTTGTTATTGGTAAATTCAGCCTTTTGAATCCCATGGTAGCTTTCATGTGGCATTTTTTTTTTTATTATGCTTGTCTGTTTATTTTTTTTCATCCCCCCACTTTTTTTTTGGAACACTTGTCATTTTTCTTCCTAGCAGATTCAAGCCCCAGTAAGACAACAGCCAAAGGTTCAAACAACCCCACCTCCTGCCGTCCAGGGACAGAAACTCGGATCTCTCACTCCTCCGTCATCCCCCAAGACCCAACGTGCTGGGCACAGGCGGATTCTCAGTGACGTAACCCACAGTGCGGTCTTTGGGGTCCCTGCCAGCAAATCAACCCAGCTGCTCCAGGCAGCTGCAGCCGAGGCCAGCCTCAATAAGTCCAAGTATGCGTTGCTTCCTCTTTATCCTTCCTACTGCTGTGGGACAGGGCTGTGTAATTCTTTGTATCTACGTGCAGATGTGTGTCGATGTACATGTAAGGGTAGGTGTCTGTGTTTGTTAAGAAACTGAATTTGCCTGTAGTACAGAGACCACACTGGTCTTAAGAAATAATTTAACACTTGCTTTACTGTCTCTATTCTCTCACCATTCCATGTTCCACAGCGTATTTTTTAAACTCGTAGTCTAACCAATCTCTCCATGCTGAAAATCCCTCGCTTGGCTCCCCATTGCCTGTGGGATAATATCTGAACTCATTGGTTAACAGACCAAAGGCTGTTGTATCAAACTGGTGGACTTGTCATTCTCCATCACTGCGAGCGCTTTGTTCATCCTGTGCCCTCTCCCCAGGCTGCCACTACCCTCCTTGTCCACCTAGGAAATGCTTATTTATTCATTAAGATCTGTGTCAGAGATTTGACCCCTTGGTGTCGTGTATAAGTTTGTCTGACCCTTTTTTGGGCATGTATCACATTGTATTATCATTATTTATTTGTATATCCAGCTGATCAGCTTGCAAATTCCTCCAAGACAAGGACCATGTCTTAACCTTCGTAAATCCAGTGACTGGCTTTGTGCCTGAAATAAAGTAGATAGCAATGAGTGCTTGCTAGGTGAATGCAATTTCAGACCCTCAGCTTTCTTGGAATCATGTACTCTAATGTTAAAAATCTTTAAGTCATTAATTAATGCAAAGTCTCTAGGGAGACTTTAGAAGAAAATTAGGTAATGATACCACAAGGTAGTGATAGCTGCCTTTATTTCTAACTGTGATGGTGACCACTCACAGTGGCCCTTCATTCTCTGCAGGCTAGATCCTGACAGATGGGATGCTGCCTGAAAAAACACCAGTCCTGGCCCCTCTGGAGTCAGTTATTGTAGATATTACGGTGGGTGCCACAGGAGGCACATGCCTAAGAACAGGTTGCTTTGGGATTCTGGATTGAAAGGACTTGCAGATGAGACCAAGGATCGAAGCCAGAGATGAAAGAAGTAGTGGGAGATAAATGATCATGAAGGAAAGGGAGCCATTTATTTCACACAGTGAAAAAAGGATCTGTGGAAATTGTGCAATTGCTGGGGAAAACGCTTGATAATAATGGTTTGACTTAGAAAACAATCTGATCTCAAAACAGAGAAAGTAGATTGACCCTTTTTCAACTTTTTCATTTCGTGGGGGTGGGAACCTACCTAGGTCTGCAACCACCACTCCATCAGGCTCTCCTCGGACCTCCCAGCAAAACGTTTACAATGCTTCTGAAGGTTCTACGTGGAATCCCTTCGATGATGACAATTTCTCCAAACTCACAGCTGAAGAACTGCTGAACAAGGATTTTGCCAAGCTGGGGGAAGGTGAGCAATTGGTGTCTTTCTGTGATTCTTAAACTCTAACTCCAGAGGGGCATGCCTGTGAAAAAGTAGGGTTGGCTCTTTCTTTCCCTCAGAGGCTTGATTTCGAAGTATGAGTGCAAATTGGTGTGTTTACCAGAGCACTGGCATCTTTCCATCCTCAGGAACTCCTGGCCTGTTGCAGGCAGTGGCAAGGAGAGTGGGACTCTTTTAGGAAAGACTTGGTAGCATAGATCAGGATGGTAGTGTCAAGCATGGTCACTTAGACGAGGGTGATGGTTTTCTTGTCCTGAGTGTGTTTCTTGTCGCAGAAACTTGTTACTGCTTACCCAGGAAGAGTGCGCCCTTACATGAACATTGACTCTTTGACTGTGATCAGAATTCTCACTGTGAAAAGGCAGTCAAATAAATAGAAGGTACATTTCTACCCAAAACTCCACAGTCTGTTTTGGAAGGCAGGACACACACACAGGCACGCGCACCCCCTTTGGAAAACAGCAGCACACTGGGAAAATTCTTTAAGAAGAATACTTCAGCATTAGACGAGAGCACAGGGTAAAGGAATGACCAGACCCAAGTGAATGATATGAATTTTGACCAGACGTTTTGGCTTTAACTATTATTTTATAGGTATCTTTTAAAAATTTGTATTACTTTCTTGTCCTTTTATTTTTTTTTATAGTTTATTTATTTTTGAGTTGAGAGAGAGCATGCACCTGAATGCACACACAAGCAGGAGATGGGCAGAGAGAGGGGCATCTGAGGTGGGCTCTGCACTGACAGAAAACAGCCCGATTTGGGGCTTGAACTCATGAACGTTGAGATCGTGGCCTGAGCTGAAGAAGGATGCTTAACTGACTGAGCCACCCAGCTGCCCCTTCTTGTCCTTTTAAACCAAAGACAGGGTTTAGGATTTAACTCTAACAGACAACTAACTAGCTCATTGTCAAATTATTTCATTGTTAGGTATGCCAGTTGTTGTTCTAGAATAACAGAAATACCTTCGTGGGCTATTGAAAACTCTAGTTATCTTGCACTTGATTAAGAGACTCCCAAGTTTAGGGCTGCCTGGGTGGCTCAGTAGGTTAACCATCTGACTTTGGCTCAGATCATGATCTTGTGATTCCTGGGTTCAAGCCTGGTGTCGGGCTCTGTGCTGACAGCTCAGAGCCTGGAACCTTCAGATTCTGTGTTTCCCTCTCTCTCTGCCCCTCCCCAACTCATGCTCTGTCTCTCTCTCTCTCAAAAATAAATAAGCGTTAAAAAAAGAAGAGACTCCTAAGTTTTAAAATTCTTGTGTCTATTTTTAATAATTTCCTGTCTCTCTTCTGTCACATTAAATTGCTACCATTGTGCCTGGCCCTTGTCACATCTCAGTTCCACCATTTCCCCTACACCCCCTTCTCATGTGCACTCCTGAACTGTTTCCAATGCAGAGAACAGATTGGCAAACTCATTAGAATTACATAAAAACAAATGGATTCTGAGTAAGGACTAGAGGCATCCTGCTCTGAGTAATGTGCTTGAGCTTTTGGGCTTTCGCTCCAACCGTCTCTTTTGTTGCTTTTTACTTATTTATTTGAAAAAAAATTTTAATCGTGATAAGTATACATGACATAAACATTAGCTTCTTAACCATTGTTAAGTGTACAGTTCAGTAGTGTTAGTTACATGCACACTGTCGTGCACCCAAATCTCCAGAACTCTTTTTGGCCTTGCAAAACCGATGTGCTGTCTTTGATTCTTAAAACTTCCTTCCTTTTCTCACTGTTGTCTCGGTTATTGCAGTGACTAGACAGAGACCTCTGAATAGCCGAGGTGTTGCCATAATGCAGTAAAAGGAAGACTAGAAGTCAGTTGAGAAGGTGCCCTTCATCTCCCGCATGTGTGTGCACATCATGGGACTCTGCTGGAATGAACTGAGTGGTATTTTGTCCCTCCAGGCAAACATCCTGAGAAGCTGGGAGGCTCAGCTGAGAGTTTGATCCCAGGCTTTCAACCAACTCAAGGTGATGCCTTTGCCACTCCCACATTTTCTACTGGAACCGGTTAGTATAGCAAACGCCTGAAACACAGGGCTCACTGTTGTTACCTCCACAGATAACTCTGGCACACCAGTGAGCCCCAAATCTTGGTGTTAACTTATTTCCTTTTATTCAGAAGATTTCCAATATAAATAATAGGGTAAAAGAAATATCTGGAGTCACTTTGAATTAAAATGACAGGATGTGTCAGTAATATACAAGATTTGTTCTCTCTGGCTCACATAAATACTTTAAGCAAACATTTCTAAATTTAAGAACATCACTCTGTTAATCTCTTGAAATTGTTTAGGTTCTGTGGAATGACTTGAAGAATTCTAAGAATTAGATGTTCTTTCCTGTATCCAAGACTCTGCTGAGCTGTGTTTTTGTGCGTGTGTGTGTGTGTGTTTATGGGGAGAGGGAGATATATTTTTTAAAAAATTAGACCTTTTTTTAATATTAAAGAAGCAATAGCAAAAAATTTTCTCCTTTATTAACAAAAATTACACATAGTAAACTATACTTCAGTTAACATTTCTTAAAAATTAAAAAATGATACATATTTATCATATAAAAGTAATATTTATAGAAAAGCATAGGGAAGAAAGTTAAAATGCCCATAATCTCACCACTAAGAAACAGCACAGGGATACCATTTTGGTGCCTGTTAGTGGCATTTGACCTTTTTAGGGTCACGGATATCTTTGCAAATCTAATGAAAGTTTTAGATCTTCTCCCTCACGAAAATACATGGCCACAATTGTGTACACAATTTTCAGTCTCAGCTTAAGACTCTAATGTACAACTTTATAGTTCTATTTTAAAACCAAATTTTCTCAATCTGGCACATTTCCCACATCATTAAAGAAGCTCCTAAAAGATAAATTTTAAAAAGATCTGCGTTAAATTGCTTCATATGCATTTGTCCTAATACATCTAACCAAGTAACCTCTTTTTTAAACATTAATTTGCTTTCAGTGTTTTACTATTATAATTTCCTCAGCGGGTGTGAGGTTTTGAGTATATATATATTCTTTGTACATATGGAGTTTGATATACTTCTGAAATTATTTTAATTATATTGATTAATTTCTGATTTTAACCTTATATATTCTTTCTTTCTTCCTGCTTTAGGTGTGTTAGTAGTTTTTCTAACCTCATATATATACATTTCTTATTGGAACTTTGGCTGTCATTACATAATATCCTTTACAGTTTCTTTAAGATAACTTAGGAGATTATTTATTAAATCAGAAGATATGTGTCTTTTAAGGCTTTGGTACCTGCTTCTAAATTGGCCTCTGACAATGCTATACAAATTTTATTTTGATCAACAGTGAATGAGAGTAATTTTCCCACCATTTGCTCTCCCAGCCCAGTTCAGAGGCTGTAAACAGAGGGCAGGGTCTACTGGCCATTTGTATTTCTTCTGGAATATGTATTGTTTATGTCCTTTGCCTTTTTTTTTTTTTTTTTTTTTTTTGGTTTTGTGTTCATTTTGTTCTTATTAATTTGTAAGAGTTCTTCATATGTCCTACATTGTAAACATTTTCCCCAGCCTGTCATTTGTCCTACACAAGTATCATCTCACCTGGCCCTCTTAACAACCCTTTTATCTCTTCTGACCCTCAACACCATCTCCACGTTAGTCACAGTTGAGGTAACTGAACACAGTCTTTTCCAGGGTCACAGAGCCAGGACGTGGCAGAGCTGGGACACCAACCCTCTGGCTCCAGAACCTCTCTCAAGTTCCTGACACAGAATGAGGCAAATTTAGTAATATCTTTCTTGAAAATCATCCGCAGGTTTAAGTTTTTTTAAATGAAATAGAATAGTGCATTTAAACCTTTCATAATATTTGTATACATCAATTTTAATTGTATGTATTTACGTTTCTCTTTTTTTTTGGTAACTTTAGCTAGAGATTTTGCTGTTTTAGTATCTTTCAGAGACAGCTTTTAGATTGATAAAATCTACCATTTTTCTGTCTTCTAATTCTCTAACTTTTACTTTTATTTTTTTGATTATAGATTCCTGTTTTTCTTAGATTTGCTTTGCCAGTACTAAAAGGAACACCTAGTAAAAATTTTAAAATGTAATAAAAGTGTTTAGAGTTTTTCTCCCACTATAGCAGTGATTTTCAACCAGCATGAGAGTGGGGAGAGAGGCTAATTATAATCTGCAGGAAGACTTCTCCACAGATATTTCAGTATTCTCTTTTCTCCTCTCTTTAATTGCCTACCCCACCCTGACCTTTGAAGATTAAACTTTATTGAGAGTGCTTTCTAATAGGTGTGTGTTTCCCTTGTCAGAAAAAAAACTGGAGTTTTAACCGTATCCTGTAAGTCTTCAGATGATATTCTCATGTTATTATTTTGGAATACACATTGGACTTACTTGGGGGATGTGGTTTTTAATATTAAATATTTAAAATTCTTTGTGTTATTTTTCATTTTCAGTTTTATTCTCTTGCCTGTGTAATTTTTAAATACATTGATATTTTGATCTGGTTTAAAGTGCTTCAAGTTTGATATGCCACATAGTTGACTAAATGTACCAAATATATAAAGCATTGACTGTTGCCGTTGGGATAGAGCATGACAGTAATGTCCAGCTATGGTACCAGGTAGGATATAGTCTCCCCGGAAAGGGGGTCATGGGAGAAATAAGCTCTAGGAAAGTCTTCTTTGCTGTTGAATCCTAGCATTTAGTATAGTGTTTGGTTTCTGTACAGATTGTCGAATGAATATAAAGCTACTTTTTGCCAAAGGGTAAGAGCTTGGATTTACCATTGTTAATGATAGAGGCCCCTACAACTTTCCTATCTGCTCCCAGTTTCAGTGCCTAATTCCTACTTACCACGTTTTGTTGTTTGTTTTGCTGTTTGTCTGTATGAACTGTTTTTAAAACAGTTTCTATTTTTGTTGTAGCATCTTCTTCCCCTTTATGCTTACTTTGTAGGCTGTAAATGGCCGTAATTTTTTAAGGGACTTAAAGGCCCCACCTTAAACACAGTAGAGTGATGACAGTAATAGCAGCGAACATATACTGAGCACTTACTGCATGCTAATAAGCCCGCTGGTTAAGTGCTTTTTTACACATTAGCTCAGGTGGTTCTTAAAACAGCCCATGGGAAGTTAAGTGACCTGCCGAAGGTCATACAACTGGAGAATGACAGGATAGAGATTTGAACCTGAACAGCCCAGCCCAGCAGCTGTAGTCATAACCACATCTCAAGAATCTTTGTAAATCAGTGACACTAAGCTTTTACAAACATTATAAAATGTCTTCATATTTTTTTCATCTTATCCAGTCTTTTTAAATGAACATTTGGTATTTTTCCTTCTTTCTTGTTTGTGGTATAAACTTTTTGTGTTTGTGACACTTTCATTCTTTACAAAAGAAAGAAAATGATATCTAAACCCCAGAAATCAGTATGTCCTCATTTGTATAGAAATATAGGATTGCAGCATTTTCTGCAAGTTTCCTAACCAAGCTCAGACTGTTCACTGATTTTAAACCATCTGATCAACCAAGGAAGGAAATAAGCAGGAAATTTCATAAGTCAGGGAGGATGGCAGAAGGGTTATTTTAAACATTTTTCTGTTAAGAGCTGCAAAAATGTTGATGAACTGTGTCCATATGTTGCAACAGACATCTGGAACTTGACATTGTGCCTCTTTATTTAAAATATTTTTCTGTTAAGTTATATACATTCATTTGTGTAATTTTTGAAAAATAACTAAAAGCCCAAAGAAGCAAGATGAAAGAACTCACAATCCCACTCCAAGAGGAGAACATTGGTGATATTTTACAATATTTATGTCCATAATTTTATTTCTGCACATATACTTTTTTCAAAAATGAATATATCCAATTATATAATTTGTTCTTTTTCTTTTAATATATTTCATTGTGTCTCATTTTAAAATTTTTTTTAGAGATTTTAAGAGCAGTGATTTTAGCCCCCTCTTCCTCCATCTACCTTTAAAGAAACTTAAAAACCCACTATAATAACCTCAAAATGACAAAATATAGAGATTGAGAACTAATAGATTAGTGAATTCCAAGAGATAGGGACTGGAATAAGGAGTGTGTGACTGTAAAGGAGAACAAGGAGGTCCTTTTATTTGATGGAACAATCATTGTTGTGGTGGTGCTTATGCTAATCTATACATAGGATCTAATTGCAAAGAACCACACACACACACACACACACACACACACAACACACACACACAAGTATATGTGAAAACTGAATAAAATTAGTTAACACTATTGTAACAATGTCAGTGATATCATCTTACAGTTGTAAAAAATCTCACTATGGAAGGAAACTGGTTGAAAAGGTTCCCAGAATTCTATGTACAGCAATTTCCTATGATTTCATAATTATTTGAAAATAAAAAGTGTTTGAAAGATCCACTCTGTAGAAGGCAAATGAGATTTTAATTACTGAGCAAACTGAATATTAAAATGCAGTGTAAAGAGTGATAAAGTAGAAACGAGCAAACCTGTGTTCTGACCCTGGGTTTGCTGGTAGACCTCTGGCTAGTCTCTTAACTTCTGGGCTTCATTTTCTTTTCTGTAAAATTGAGAAAATTGTGCTAGAAAATCCTAAGATCCCTTCAAGCCCTGATATCCTATAGGGTGTATAGATTTCTGTAAACCTGTGAGTTTGCCAAAAATAGAATGAATGTCAATAAGTGTTAGATGTAGTCCAGAGGTTAGTGCTTGCAACAGGCAGGAAGTCTATTTCTGTTTGTTTCTGTCTGCCTGCCTAGCATGCCTAGACATTTGGTGATACTGTGACCTCAAGAGGGTAAAGGGCACGTCGGAAGTACGTATACATACGTGCTAGATTACACAACAGGCAGTGTTTGTTTATATGCCAAAATGTGTGATATGGACAATAGTTGCTAAAGGAATTCTGGAAGAGACCACCGTAGGCTTCCACGCATAGAAGAAGTAGAATTTCAGGGATAGGAATATAGTACCAGTTTTATCATTCATTACATCTTTGAGTATGTTGCAAGGACCGGATTATATATCTCATACATATTTTGCCTTTCCTCAGGATTATATCCACTCATCTGTCTTTATTCTGCCTCTGAGTTTAGATTTACTCTGCAATTAGAGGTGCTGGGTTAACAGACGCTAAATTCATCTAGATTTACTTGATGTTTTCTGCTTTTCTCTTTTTTTTCTCTCCTTGACCCTTTCTTCCCCTCCAACCCACTCCAGCTGAAAAAAGGAAGGGTGGGCAGACTGTGGACTCTAGCCTCCCACTTCTAAGTGTATCTGATCCTTTTATCCCTCTTCAAGTACCTGATGCACCAGGTAGGTACACAGAGCTGCTCTGAGCTTAAGCAGGTTGATTCTTGATTCTTGTGTTCCAGGGTTTCTTGAGAGTTACTTGAACACCCCATGAAAAGGATGTGAATTCCAAGCCCTATTAATAGTTCTATTATATATTTTTGGTAATGGGAGGGCCTGTGTATTGGAAAGAACATCAGTCCAATATGATTATAACATGTCAAGGGGGACCTGTAAGCATGTGATAGAAGGAACAAAATGCTAATAGTGGTTATATGATGATTTCCTGTCCAGTACTGGTTTACCTATAATGGGCTTTTATTTTCTAAATAAAAATACATAATAAAAGTTACAGGGAATGTGAGTCAGGAGACCCAGTTTCCTTTCCTAACACTTCAACTACCCAAAAACCTTCTGGGCTTGACTCTTCATCAGTGAAGTAATTTGGACTGTATGAGTTCAAATATCTCTTTAGGCCTACCATCTCTGATTTTTAAGTGAACAGTCTAAAAAAGGAAGGAATTGTTCGTGTGTTCTGATTGAAATAGCTTTTGAAACAATAATTGGATACTTGCCACTTGGGGTTCATGAATGCTGGTGATTTCTCTCCCTACACTCCTCCCCATCCTTTCGGGGATGGGGGTGGGGAGCATGATGTGAGACACAGAAGCCACCCTTTCTCTTCTCTATCACTCTTTTTGAAAAGGCAAATAGATCCAACTCTTTAGAAGCATCTAGGAGTCATTTTGTTTCTGACAGTTTTCCTTTCTTCTCATTCTTACCTCCACCTATTCTCTTGGTTTTAAACTAATAGGATCTGCTTGGTTCTTCTTCTCTCCCAGAATGTAAAGGTATTTGATTGACTCAAGATTGGAAATGATTGTGACGTTTGTATCATCTACATACTAAGACAGACTGCAGCAAGGGTACCATGACAGTTTTTATTTCCTTAGGCAATTTGTTGACCCTCCTTAGGAGAAGCAAAAACTTGTCTTAATCAGGTAGTATTGTGTAACTTCATAGCTTGCTGGACCTGGATGTAGGTCAAAAATACCTAAGGTCTCTGAGAAATGATTCAGTATAGGATAGTTAAAGGAAAGGGAAGAAGGAATCAAGTAGAGGCCCTTTTCTCTGTTGTATCATTCAGGCATGCTGGGCAGTACCTAGACAAGCCAGTTTCAAGCGGGAAGGGTATGGGATGCAAACTCAGCCAGGGGCCCACTGGCCTCTTTTTCCTCCCTGTTGTGGCAATCATGGGATCAGACAAGGAAAAGGTTACTGAGGCATTCTCCCTTTGACACCCCTCAGGTTCTTGCCTTGTTCTTTCCCAGATGGCCTATGGGCTACAGAAGCTGGAAGGGAGACCTCTTGGCACAGGCCAGAAGATGAGGGCCCAAAGGTAGGGAGCTGTCCTCTACAGCTGTCACAGGTGCCCTCTGGATAAGGGGTGAGGAGCCAGGCACAGACGTGAGGTGGCTCAGGATGTCTACTCCCAGTTGCCCAGTTGTGGAGATGAGTTGTGAAGATAAGCCTGGGAGGTGCACCATAGGTAGCTGGCGGCCATCCTGCCTTCCACATTGTCATCTTTCCTGTCTCCTGATCCTCCGTATTTCTCTTATTCTGGTGGATTCCTGCTAAAGTGATACTGGTATACACTTTAATTCCAATTAAGCCATGACTCTTCTTGGGTTTTAATGAGAGATCTATTAAAATGGAATATTCTAATAGATAATTACAGGGATATCATATGATCTGTCAGACCAGACTCATCTGAAAACATAAATTAGACATGTCACTCCTTTGTGCTCCAGTGAATTTCCCTATCACTGAGAGTAAAATCCAGACTTTTTACCAAGACCTAAAAGGCCCTAACTAATCTGGTTAGCTCTCTGGCTACCTTTCTAACCTGAGCTCATAATATTCTTTTCTTCAGTCTTTCCTCCATATCTGTTCCTTCTTGTAATCTGACATTTGGATCTTAGCTTAAATGCTGTCCTCTCAGGCCTGTCGTGATCCCACAGCACTCTCAGTCACACTTCCTGGTTTTTTTCTTCATAGCACTTACCATGACATTGTTTGTTTTCATTGGCCCATTGTCTGTCTTTCCCCACCAGGATGTCAGTGTCCTGAGGGAGGGACCTTGCTGTCTGATCCAGCATTGCTTTGCCAGTGCTAAGAACACTGGCGGGTAGATTGGCACTCAATGAATATTTGCAGATTGGATGAATGAATAACTGAGGCTGAAAGGCTTATGGCAGCCCCATTGCTCTCCATTTCTGTCCCCAACTCCCAACACCAGACTACTGGCTTCATAGCCTTCTCCCATCTGCCAGCTCCCATCCAGGCCTCTCACCTGCTCTTGGAGGGTGAATTAATGAAGGCACAGCCCACAGAGTCAGGAAGCTACCAAACCCTGGAGTGAAAGCAATAGCTAGGTTTAGCAGATTCTTCACCTCCAACCCATTGTGGAGCCCTCCAGAATCTGGGCTGACCATGGTGTCTTGCCACTGTGTCTAAAGTATGTATTGTAATGTTCTGCCTGTAGCACCATTCAATTCTGTAGCCTTTTTATCCAAGGATATAGATAGGACATGGATGAGGTTACCCTACATCCTTCCTTGGCATCTTGAAATGTCTGAGGCAAGGCCTGAGAGTTTAGGGTCTCTGGGACCTCAACAAACTGCAAGTTTGTATCCCCTCCTCCAGACCCCCTAAAGCACCCAGTTTGTCACTCACTACCTCCATACCACCGCAGGCACCAGTCACACTTTGTTTATTTTGCATACATGGTTACCTCCACACTCCACCTTCCTGATGATAAGAGTCATGAAATCTTAGTCTCCTGACAACTATATGCCTTTTAATGACTTAACATTTTATTTTATGCTTTTAAATGCCCTCCCATGTAATTTCCTTTGATTCTACAAAGAATACTGATTGGTAGGTATGTCAAGTAATATCTCATGTTCCGGGTGTGGAGGTGAGGTCCTGGTGCTGTTGGGACCATGCTGCTGCACACACTCCTTTTAATGGCCCCCGGGCCCCAACCAGTGAAACCTCCCTGTCTGGGGGTCAATAAAGCCTTTGACTGGAGAGCTAAATTTAAGGTTTAGGGAAACACAAAAATGGGCTTGAACTTTTAAGACCTGGGTACTACCGGCATAGTAGCTTGGTGATTTTGATCTAATCACTTAAACTCTGTGTCCTTCTCCTCAAAATTGGTGCTATTAAAACCTACCTCATGGAGTAGCTTGTGAGGTCCAGATGAAAGCATGTGCCTGGAATTGCTCTGTAAACTTTAAATTAGTATGAGGATAGGAAAGGTACACTTTGGTTCTGAGCCCTTATTCCCCTGGGGCAGTCCTAGTTATGAAAAGTCTTAGACAATAATGTTTTTCTCTTACAGAAATTAAACTTGCTTTATAACCTTTGACCTTTGCACAACTGAGAGCCATTGAAATAGACTTCCTTGATATAATGATTATTAAACTGTGGGTAAAGGGGCACTGAGTAATTGAATTTGTTTGGGTTGTTTTTAAGGAGGATTTCTATTTTCCAAAGCATTGTAAAACAAATTTTCTTAGAAAATCTGGCATTAAAAAAAATCACAGGCATGAGCATTTGTGTGCTCACAGAGCTACCAGATGAGGCCTAGCTCTGGTGAGTCTCAAAGCATTTCATTTGCTCATATGCTGTGTGTTTATTTTCCCTTCTATTTGTGTTAGATAAGCTATAGGTGGTACCAAATTTAAAATATAGTAGAAGAGAATGGGGAATTTTCTCTGAAAATTGGCTGAAGGATTTAATCTTTTGTGTTTTTAAACTGCTAAAATACATATAACACAAAATTTACCATTTTAAAGTGGACAGTTCAATGGCATTAAGTACCTTCACATTGTTTTGCCACCATCACCATCCATCCACAGAACTTTTTTACTCTCACAAAACTGAAACTCTCTACCTGTAACTCTCCTTCCTCCCTCCCTGCAGCCCCTGGCAACCACCATTCTACTTTCTCCCTCTGTGAATTTGACTACTCTAGATACCTCATACAGGTAGTATCATACAGTATTTGTCTTTTTGTGACTGGCTTATTTCACTTAACATAATGTCCTCAAGGTTAATCCATGTTGAAGAATATGTCAGAATTTCCTTCCTTTTAAGGCCGAATAATGTTCTATTGTATATGTATACCACATTCTGTTTATCCGTTCCTCTGTCGTTGGCCACTTGGGTTGCTTCCATCTTTTAGCTACTGTGAACAGTGCTTCTGTGAGCATGGGTATGCAAATATCTCTTCATGACCCAAGATTCTTTTGGGTATATATCCGTATATGGAATTGCCAGGTCCTATGGTAATTCTATTTTTGATTTTTTGAGGAACCACCATATTATTTCCCATGGAGACTACATCTTTTTACATCCCCACTGGCAGAGCACGAGTTTGAGGAAAAGATTTTCATAGCAACTCCTTAATGGTGACTTCTCAACATCAGGGTTCCACAAGACTAAGCAGGCAGGCATTAGTTGCCCCATAAGTGCCACTTCCTGGAATCAACAGCTTTTTAAAAATGTGCCTCCTGGCTTATGGTACTTCATCATCTCTTAAAAAGTAGACAGGAGAAGCTGTGTTTTCTTAGTAGTTTGTTGTCAAGATAAGCCTTACTCTCAGAGCTATTTGCCTGGCATGTTCATCACTTCCAACTGCTGTTTTATGATATTAAAAAGCCCAAGGTTGGTCACCTATGTGTCTTTGCTCTGGAAAGTTTCTCTTTCTGCAGATTCAGTTCCCTAAAATGAACCTGGAATGGGACATGGTGGCTGACTTTTGCTTCCAACTTGCAGATGTTACAGACAGTTTAGTGTCTAGTGTCTCAATGATTGGAACTATTTAGAGAGACTGGATTTTAAAAACAGCATCTCTCATCACAAGACTTCAGACAAGATGTAAATTTCCAAAGCCACAAAGCTGTAGCAGCCAAATCATCTTTTCTGTTGGGGGGCTGGCATCCATGTTCGTTAGATCAGCCTGCTTTACTCTTCATGATCATATTCCTAATGAGGGCTGGAACGGCACTTGAGCAAACCCTTAACCTTTTTAGCCTCTACATAGATACTTATCCTCTCTTCTGATATTTGGAGTCTTTCTCTCTTACAAAGCTCACAACTTACCCTATATCCCAGTCTCAGATCAGGAAGCAGTTTTGATTATCTAACCTTAGATGCGTTTATGAAGGATTTATTACCTTCTTGCCTTGTGGTTGATACTTTAAATAAGTAAGTCTTGAGAGAAACCTAAGAGAAGACTTTGGAGTGGATTGATTCCTACCTGTTCCTCTTTTCCCTAGTCCCCAGTGCCACTTGATGTATGCTTGAAAGGAGAGAGGAAGGTGCTCAAAAGATCCTGTTTCTAAGTCCTAGCAACCCTGTCCTTTACAAGTATTTTCAGCTTCGAGTAGCCGGGCCAACTCATTCGGTGACCACTTTGCTTCAGGGGTCCACCTTCTCGGTCCTTTCACTGTGATTTCAGCCCATCTCCATGCTCTTAAGCTGACTCATTCTTATTTGGGAACCCTAGAGACTTGAGAAAGAACTGAGTATAGTAAGGGGAATGTGATAAGAAATACCACCAACAGAAAAACATGAGTAGACAATTCATATAAGGAGATAGAAATTACCTATATATGTATGCATGTATATATATATATATATATATATATATATATTAAAGTTCATTATTATGATGAATCCAACAAGAGCCAATTATGAAACAATGAGATGCCATAGCCTCTGCCATCAGTGTGGTAAAGAGGGAGGGCCCCACCACCTCGGGCTTGATGAACGTGTAAGAAAACAGACTCCACTTGGATCCTGGTGGTTTACTTTCTCTTTTCTTTTCTAAAAAATTCTAAGAAAACATGGTTATGCCTAAATATTTATCAAATAATCAGAATTTATAGGAAAAGGTTGGAGGGGTATTCTCTAAAAACTCTTAATAGTGGGTGTCTCTCAAAGTGAGATTATGGGTGGTTTTTACTTTTATCCTTCATTTTCTCTGCATTTCCCAAGTTTCCACAGTAAATATGCTATTTTACTTTTGTAATAAGGGATCAAACAATAGACATCTGTTCTTTTTTCTTTTATCTAAATGTAATTTTATTTTAAGTTCCAGTATAGTTAACACACAGTGTTATATTAGTTTCACACATATGATATCATGATTCTACAGATCGTGCATCACCCGGTGCTTATCACGACAAGTGCATTCCTTGATCCCCATCACCTGTTTCACCCACCTCCCCTCTGGGAACCAGCAGTTCTCCAAAGTTAAGAGTCTGTTTCTTGGTTTCTCTGTCTTATTTCCCTTCGCCTTTTTTTTTTTTTTTTAGACATCCGTTCTTGTTTCAAATGAGGATCTAGCTTAAATATCGCCCCACCCTCTCACCCTGTTCCCCTGGCCACGGGTGTCTGGGCTGAGTTTGTGTGTTGAACAGCATGTGAAGTCAGCTGTCTGCATTTCTTACAACCTGCTGCCTTGGGGGAGTCATCTCCCCTGCTGCCCATTCTGCTGTGGTGCTCTCCAAGGGTCGTTCCCCACAGGGGCTGCTGCCGGTTCAAATCTCCAGTTTCCTCCCTAAGCAGTCCGTATTCTAAGCAGTGGTTAGTTCCTACTCCCTGTTTTTCCCTTGGATGATTGGCTTTTAGAGGTGGATATGACCTTTAAGTGTATCTTCATTTTATCATTTTATCAATAAGAAAAACTTAGATCCAGAGAACAATGGTGGTTTTCCCAAAGTGTCACATCAGCTTAGTGCAGAGCCCAGGTCTCTGTCTCTTTGTACCTTTTCTTTCTCTCTGGCAGACCATGCTGCCTCCTCTCACATTTCACTTTATTCAAGGAATTCTGCTTTTTCTGATCTCCTACCAAGGCACTTGAGTAAAACCTGGAATCTCTCCCATTATCACTATTGTTATCTCAGGCATCTGTGGCTTCATTAGATATCAAGTTGCAAAATGCCCATGGAGAACTTGTTTGAGGTTTGGGATCTTAAAGAACACTTCCTGCACGTGTTCCTAAATTTACCACTCTTCTCTGCACTGCTCCTCCCCGCCCACCTCCTTCGTGACACATAGTCTCAGTGTGTCTTTATAAAACTGTAAGAGTGGACAGGAGTCCTAACGCAAGTGATATCAAGGCCGGCCCTTGATGCATGTGTGAGGCCTGTGATTTATAAACTCTCAGCCTCCTGTAGCCTTTCTCATGCCTCCTATTATATCCTCTTCTCAAGTTCTTCATTTACAGTGACCAAAAATGAGCTATAATAGCTTGAGGTGTGACTTCTTCTAATGGCTTTACATTTTAAAGCAACCAAAGCTTTCATTAAACCATAGGACTGAATCTCTAGTGTGTAGAAGGTCTGGGTAGCTCTGTGGCTGACCTGCTGTAAGTTCTCAGGCAGGTGGCTTCACCTCTCTGGAGCTAGTTTCTTCATCTGTAAATGAGAAGGCTAATTGAATAAGACCCAAGGCTCTCGTTCCAGGGGCCAACATGTCTTTGATAACTTGGCCGTTAGACACAGGACCATGTCTATGTGAAGACCTGTTCTCCTGTGTCGATGGAGGCAACCAGACCCTGTAGGCAGCACGCGGGGGAATCTGAAATCAAGTGTGGGCTCTACCATGTCCCATCTATGACTTTGAGCAGGTCACACACTCTCACAGTGTCTGTCTACTCTTCTCAACTCTACCAGTATTCCCAAAGCCAGGGTTTTTTGTGAATAATGAATGAAAATGTTTGACATTAAACTGCAAATGGAAATGATGACGGTAGTTCCAGTGGCCCGTGGGCCCCCGCACCGAGTAAGTGAGAGTCTTCTGTCCTTTCAGTAGTGCTGGGGGTGACAGGCTGGTTTTGGACATGCCATCCACCTTACTTAGGCTGTGGCTCCTAGTTCTCTGTCTGCTATTGCTCTGACTGCTCCTCCTTCCCACAGTCCAGTATTCAAGTGTCATCACAGATTATCCATGTGAATAGCCTGTTAGTGTTTGGTCAGAAGATAAGCCTCCCTACATTTGGCAACTTAGCCCATCCCCACCCTGTTTATCTCACTACACAACACATGCACACTCGTATGCACACACACACTTTTTTATCGTCTCACATCAGTTTTTTGCTAACGGCTAATAAAAATAGTCAATTCTTGCTGAAGTACCTGACTTTCCAGTTGATCACCTATTCTCCCTACCTCTCCATTGAGGCTAAAGGCATACATGTGACATAGGGTATGAGAGGAAACCGAGAACTGGGGATACAGAGATTTTTTAAAAATATTTATTTATTTTGAGAGAGAGAGAGAGAGAGACCAAGCAGGGGAGAGGCAGAAGGAGTGCCCCACAAGGATACAGAGATTAATAACATACCCTCTCTACCTTCAGTCACGTTGTAAGGGCTGCAAGAGAAGAGAGTACAGAGTGCTCCAGAAGGTTCCTGATGTGGCAGGAAGGACAGGGAAAGGCTTAGAGGAGATGATACTTGAGTGACCAGTACAGAAAGATGGTGGTAGGTTTCTCCCATTTTACAGTTGAGGTAATGACAGAAGTTTAAGGAACTGCCCCATGGTCACAAACAGTCACTGGAGAGGCTAGAATTCACACTCTGAATTTGGCTAGTAGTCTACGATTTTGCACCTAGCTAAACTGCTGTATTAAAGATAAGTAATTTGGGGTCATTACTTTTTATACATTACTTCATAAGATTGCAAATATATATATGGGTGCTGAAAGTGAAAGAAGCAAATGATTACTTTTCTGGTTGTGAGCGAAGATCTTTTTTGGGAATAAAACAAAAGCTAGTGTTCAGAATAATGACAAACTGGACTTTTTGGGAAAGCCATCTTATTTTTGCCAGTATGCTAAAAATTATCAGATATTTTTAACATCTTGTCTGCTAATAAAATGTTATGCACGATGCAAGATTAATACTGATGTGATTACACTTGTGTACTTGGTTAGTACCCTGAGGTTTTTTTCCCCTGCTGTTGAAAAGTGTTTTTTTTTTTCCTTCCTTCCTTTCTTCAATATAAATCTGGTGTAAATGAGAAATGTAGCATATTGTCCTTTAATTCAAAGATGGTAAATTGGTTTCACATATAAAAATATCTTTTTCTGCAGTATGTTAATTAGACCAAAGCAAATTATCTTCCCAAGACACTAAAACCATTATTTTGTTTCATCTGTGTAGTTACAGATCACCTTAAATTACAGATCACCTGAAATTTGGTTTCAGTCATTCAACGAATATCAATTTCATCTTTACTTGTCTGGATTCCTGATGACCTGGAAGAATGCAGATTCATTAAAACGTTATATACACATACTTGAACTTTAAGTCACTTCTTTTTCTCAAACATTTTATTTTTAGTTTTATCTTAATGGCATGGTATTTCTGTGGTAGAAAAAAAAATGTCAACAGGCTTTAACAGGGCAAGTTATACAATTTGTGTGGCCTCAACCTCCTCGCAAGTAAAAGGAGGTTTGAGACCTTAATTCCCTTCTTTCTGTAAAATTCTAGGATTCATTATTTTGTTTCAAGTTAATGCTCTGCCATTAATAAGTTGAAGGTAAATAGAGATTTGTTGATGGATCAAGGCTGAAAGAATCATGAAGGAATCTCAATGTGTGCACTTATCACACATTATCAGGTGTGACAAATCTGGTGGCTTCTCATGTCCTTTTATTTCTTAGCCAAAAGACAGCAAAAGTAATCCATCTTCAGGTAAATGAATTTCATGAGATTTGACCATAGAATGTTAAGAGTGCCAGCCTGTCACAGGCTCGTTGTTGGCAGACAATAAGTGATAGTTGAAGTTAATTTAGGCATATTTTTGTCCACTTGCTGAGTTATAAACCATTTCTAAATGCAAGTCCAAAAAATATTTGCACAACTAATGTGATGTGAATATATACTTATATAGATATATGTTTATGGCAGCTTTTTTTTTTAATAGCTAAAAACTAGAAACAACCAAATGTCTATCAACTGGTGAACGATTGAACAAAATGTAGCGCATTCATAGGGAGGAACACTACTACCACATAAGACAGAACAAACTACTGATACATACATACCACACCGAGGAGAGGTCTCAGAAGCATTATGCTAAACGAAAGACACCAGACATCAGACTGCATGGTTCCACTTTATAGGAAATTCTAGAAAAGGCAAAGCTGTAGGGACAGAAAGCAGATCAGTTGTGGCCAGGGTCTGGGGGCAAGAGGAAGGCACTGACCAGAATAAGGCACAAAGGTATTTTGGGGGGTGATGGAGATGTTCTACATCATTTTAGTGGTGCTTACATGAATGAGTGTGTACATTTGTCAAAACTCATCAAATTGTGCACCAATTTCATGGTGACTTTTATTCAGTGTAAATTATACCTCAGAAAAATTTTTTTTCTTTTTCAAGTTTTAAATTCCAGTTAGTTAGCATTAGTTAGTGTAATATTAGTTTCGGGTGTAGAATTTAGGGATTTATCGCTTATGTACAACACCCAGTGTTCATCACGACATGTGCTCTCCTTAATAGCCATCGCCCTTTTAACCTATCCCCGTCCAGCCTCCCATCCAGCAACCCTGAGTTTGTTCTCTATAGTTAAGAGTCTGTTTTATGGTTTGCCTTTCTCTCTTTTTCCCCACTCTGTTCATCTGTTTTGTTTCTTAAATTCCACCTATGAATGAAATCATCGGTAATTGTCTTTCTCCGACTGACTTATTTCACTTAGCATAATACTCTCTAGTTCCATCCTCGTTGCTACAAATGGCAAGGTTCATTCTTTCTATGGCAGAGTAATATCCCATCATATATGTAATGTGTGTATATATATATTACATATATATGTATGTACACACATATATATCTTATCGCATCTACATTATCCATTCATCAGTCGATGGACATTTGGACCCCTTCCATAATTTGGCTATTGTTGATAGTGCTGCTATAAACATCAGAGTGCATGTATCCCTTCAAATGTGTATTTTTGTATCTTTTGGGTAAAAATTTATACCTCAAATTTTATTTATTTTTTTAACATTTATTTGCTTTTGAGAGAGAGAGAGAGGGAGAGAAACAGAACACAAGCGGGGAAGGGGCAGAGAGAGAGGGAGACACATAATCTGAAGCAGGTTCCAGGCTCCAAGCTGTCAGCACAGAGCCCAACGCAGGGCCCAAACCCATGAACCATGAGATCATGACCTGAGCTGAAGTCAGACGATTAACGGACTGAGCCACCCAGCCACACCTATACCTCAAATTTTAAAACAGACAAACCTAAGTCAGTATCTTGAATGACTTACAAAATGACTACCTCAATTGGGGAAATAATCATTTTTAAACTTTGAACTTTGAAAGGTTATTTGTAATTAACAGTAAATGATACTAACAGTATTTGTTTTTATGATGAATCTATACAAAAATTTGACCCCAAAATGTGTTTGCATAGAAAATGGTAAATGTTCAGCTTGTTTTAATATCTCACTGCATTTTTGCTTTCTCTTTACCTCTCTGCCCAACCTAGAAAAACTAATTGAGGGACTCAAATCTCCTGACACTTCTCTCCTGCTCCCTGATCTCTTGCCTATGACAGACCCTTTTGGTAGCACTTCCGATGCTGTAATTGGTAAAGTCGTCATCTCTGTTTCTTCAGTCCTGCATGATCCATGTGTCTGTTTCAAGAATGATAACTAGCTGGTTAACAGATCCCTATTGAACATCTGTGCTGTGGAGTGGAAATGCCACAGAGCCTCCTTTAATCTCATTTGTTATCACCCCAAATGAAGTGTTTTCTCTGCCTTTGCAGGGGCACCACCCTGTTATTTTTGCTTTGCTTGATAGCCTGAGATTTCTAAAGGGAATTTCTTATGAATGAGGAGGAATGGAAAAAATCACATTTAATTACAAAAGCTTCATGAAAGAAGTTGGTTTCAAGCTGGGACCTTACCTTTAGCAGATTCTTTAGAAGGCCTCTGTATGTGCCCAGTATCAATAATAGAAAATACCTGCCCAGTGGTGAAGCCCCATGAGTAGAATCCGGGGCAGGGGCTTAGTCTGCTCAGTCTGGTATTTCCCTGTGCTCCTACAGCAAGGCAGGCATGACCTACAAGATGTGCTGGGCCCCTTTTCTCCAGGGCACATAGTCCTTGAACCCAGGAAGGCCATGACCCTGTAGAGAGATGGGCCTTCAGCTGCGGGATGTCACACAGTGCAGAATACCTCCCAGCCACATCACGGGGTGGGATTTCAAATGGACTAGGCACCTTCGCAAGGCACAGAGGATGTCTGCCCCCAAGTTTATCCCTTAAGAAAAGCAAAATTAGCAGAAGATACTGCAATGCCTTTCAGCCTATGTCTTCTGACATGGAAGAAGTCTGCTGGGTGACTTGTGCTCTACATTTATCTATAAAAACCGAAAGTCACCAAGATTAGTCATAGTGGTTAACTTCACACGTGCCTGCTCAATCAGTGAAGCCCAGACACTCAAAGCAGCAGAAATAAAGTAACTTACTGTGCTGTCCATCTTGCCTGAGACTGGCATTTTAGACACCTGTAGAAGGAAGCCTTCACAGAATTGTCTGAAGAACTTTTGACTCCTTTTCTCTTACCATCTGTTCTCCTTTCTTAATGCTCTGTCACAAAAGAAAAAGCCGATGTTGCTGTTGAGAGTCTCATACCAGGACTGGAGCCCCCAGTGCCCCAGCGCCTTCCATCCCAGACGGAATCTGTGACCTCGAACCGCACAGGTCAGTCAGGTATCCCTGCAGCTGCAGGGACTGGTCATTGTTGTGGCCCTCGGAGCCAGCCTTTCCACCTGCAGCAGATGGTCCTGGGCTTAGTTTGCAGCCTGGTTAGTTCCTCCTAGAATGGATGCTCTGTTTGGTTAGAGCCCCAGCTTCTAGCTGTTTGGTGATGTGTTTCCTTGCTAAGAGCAGAGTGCTTTTTGGAGCCATGATCTTTATAGAGTGGTCCTTGGGCTTTCTCTGGTTACAGTATTTCTGTATTCAAGATTCTTTTCACTGGTGGCAGGTTCCCTCCACCACCTTCCCCAAAGAATTCTGAGCTACAAGGATGACCTTGACTCCTCTAAGGTTTCTATCCAGCCATGTCAGTGACTTCATGGAGCTACTACTCTGTGTGTTGACATTCTATCCTCAGCACAGTGCTTTAATCCTAGATAGGTGGTTTGGTGTTAAATTGTAGGCTGAGTCGAAATCTTCCCCTGGATTCAGCATTGCTTTCACTCTAATTTCAAAGTTTGCTCTTAATAGAATTCCTTAACTCCCCATAAATACAGAGTTGATAACCTGCATTTTTATTGAGTCCATAGTCAACAAGAGTCTGATAAAAGAGTGATTTCCTCACTTGGAACAGATACCATTGGAAGTCTAGGAACTATGAAAATAAACTTACATTTCAATGGGAAAAAAATGAACATAGAAAACAACGTGGTTCCTTTCTCTTGTGTGTACTTGACTGTTTTCTTTTAGAAGACTTTCCCAGAGAACAATTTGTGTGTGAAAATGCTTGAACTCTAAATTTTGTCTTCCTTCTGTTCCTTAACTAAAAGTGAAAATCATGTGTTTAGAGGAGCAATTCAAATTTAAAGAATACTAGTAAGAAGCAAGATCATTTTATTTCGAATGAGGATCTGGTTGAGTTCTAGAAAGTATTGTTTAATCATGTCATATTCTGCTAATAATAAGTCAGGGACAATCCCCTCCTAGTCAACTTAGATACCACATCCTATAATACCTTTTCCTTTAACTGTTCAGGGAGAGTTTAAATGAAACTCTTTAGTTGCAAAGTCCTTTTTCCCAAATGGCATTTGCTGAGAACTGAGTTGCCAAAGTTTTATTGGCATTCAAATCACATACTTGCTTACCCAGCAATCTCTGAGCAAAGAATTATTCCGTATTTATATGTTAATGTTAAGAAAATCTAGAAATACTTGTTACTATAGATGAAAATGCAGGGGGCTTAATATGTTACTTTTGGTTTTCTTTCTCTTTTCTTGGCTTATTATGTATAAAATGTAAATACAGTAACTTAAAGGCTAAGATCTAATCTCATGGTATTGTGTGTGCCATTTAATGCCATCACTGACCTGGGATGCTGTTAATCTGGACTCAGATTCTCTCACCGGGGAAGATTCCCTGATTGATTGCTCCTTGCTTTCTAACCCTACTACTGACCTGCTGGAAGAGTTTGCCCCCATAGCGATCTCTGCTCCAGCCCATAAAGGTAAATGCTTTCCTGTCCTCGGGCGCACATGTATCCTTAAAGGGGAACTGAATGATTCCTGAGAATTTTTCTTACCAAAAGTCTTTGGCAGTAAAGTTTTTTAGCCCCCTCCTCTATATAGAAAACTTAAGTTTGTACTCTTGGCCACTGTGTTAGAATTCTTCCACGAAAGAGTACCTAATAAGGCTTAGACGACAGGTTGGCTTAGGCATTGCTGTCCGGCAGTGTTCCGGAATGTACATAGTCCAAATTCTCCATTAAAGGCAGAGCTACATACTTTGGAGTCCGTGTACTGTAGATGGTTGCGTTGACTATCCACTGACTCACTTTTATCATCAATACGATATTTGTTAGCCTGAGACCTTAAAATTGTTTCATCAAATCTGATTTAAAGTTTTTGAGTAATGATTGCTATGATAAAGAAGGAGGCTAAGTCCTCAAAAGTCAGGCTTCAAAGATTGAACTTAACAAAAGTTTTGAATTTTGAGTCATGATTAATTACTGGATTTCTTTTTCTGATCTACCATTTTCATTTCTAACTCTTGAGTTAATGCTGGTTTGAAATGCTCCTGGACAGAAGTAGCTTGAATTGGATTCTCTTCAGTGTGAGTTTGTAGAAGTGAGAGGCACAGCACCTGGCTTACTGTATGCAGGCATTCACTAATCTTATTTCTGTACTTGGGTAGTGAAATTGGTTTTCTGGAAGGAGCACATATATAGAAAAGAAACAGTGTAAGTTTCTTCTGAAGGAAATTCAAGAAGGAAGCCTCCCTGAGATGACTAAAACACAATTAGTTTGGGGCTCCTGGGTAGCTTGGTCAGTTAAGTGTCCAAATCTTGATATCATCTCAGGTCTTGATTGCAGGGCTGTGGTTCAAGCCCCTCGTTGGGCTCCACACTGGGCATAGAGCCTGCTTTTAAAATAAATAAATAAATAAATAAATCAGTTTATGGTAATAGCTGAGGTTTTGTTTTCACCCTTGACAACATTAAAATGATTATGTTTTTATAGAGTATGTGTTTAACCAATTATGTCTGGCAGGAGTGTGTCAGCATCAATGTGTAATTACAGAAAAGCATCACTTGCAAAATAGGTGCTCAGCTAGCACTTGTGCTGGTAGGATAGTCTTTATCAAAATGGAGAAGAATATGTAACGGACTTTTGCTTGAAATCTCAGTGCATGTTATCTTGGGCCCCAACATCCCCTGAGGCATCAGAGTTATTAGAAAGTCTTTTTTCCCTATCACAGGGCAGCAAGTCTTTTCAGAAGTATTTTGTTTGCCTTGTATACAGCAGTTGCTACTAATGATCTCCTCCCTGTCCCTGGCTTTGAATTTCTTGAATATGGTTTGTTAGTCAGGCCTCTGTTTGCTCAATAAGGAAGATGAATGACTAATCGCTGTGCCTTTGTGAATTACTGCCATTGAAGAGATACTTCACAATAACTACAGTTAAAGGTCTTAAAATGATAGAGATCATTCTATAACCCTTCTCCCTAATCATTTATGAAAGTCTTAACATGGCCAGCTTGAAATCATTTTTTTTTCTGTTTCCCTATTTTCCAGTTTTGCTACTTTTATTTCCACTCATGAAAATAAGCATTTTCATCTTCAAAAACAACAGTGATTGTATAGGTGGGAACTTTGTGCTTCTGACATGTTCTCTCATTTGCTAATCTCTGCCTCTGTTGTTTCTGCTTGTGTACTTGCATTCTATATTAAGCTGCAGAAGATAGTAATCTCATCTCAGGTTTTGATGTCCCTGAGGGCTCGGACAAGGTGGCAGAAGATGAGTTTGACCCTATTCCTGTATTGATAACCAAAAACCCACAAGGTAAGAAAGAGAGGATGGGGAAAAGAGAAGAGCTTGGCATCACAACTGTTTACAAAATAGTAATGTACCTAATCTGCAAGAGGGAAGAAAGCATCAACACTTAGTGAAGGGAACTGGGGTAATGACAGGCCTTGGGGCTGGACCAGTATAAGATACAGATACAGATGGAGATGTAGTTATTCTTAAAGCTTCACTGTGGTGTTTATTCAGAGAGAAGAAAAATATTTAACTCTGACTAAAACCTGGTTTTTACAAAGTTATCAAACCAAAAATAAAGTGACCTTTAGTCAGTGGAAACCTGAAGTCATATATATATATATATATATATATATATATATATATATATAAACACTGAACATTTTTTAGCATGATTTGAAAAATCTGCAATAAATACTCTTCCCAAAGAGATTAAGCATGGTGCTTTGATATCATTTGTATTTTTTGGACATTTGTAGAGCATCCTTTTTCCTCTTTGATGGATTATAACCATTTGAATGTGCCATGAGACACTGAATTACCATGGGACCATCTATATATTTCTTAAAGCATGTTTCTATTGCAGTGGTCTTAATAACAGATTTTTCCCCCAAAGCAACAACTATTGATTTTTACTTTATCGGGGAGATGAGTTGATATTATCAGGAAGTTAGTGTACAGCCAGCAGTTCTCAGGCAAAATGTATACTCCTTGGAAAATAGCATCCTCTGTGCAAAGTGTTCTGCCTGTGGTATGGTGTGCACACAGTGCCTAAAGTTTTGGTGGGAGGTGGTGGATACCTAACTTATATGTTTAAAAATCAACACGTAAGAGTTTGCAAATGTAAATTGTTGCTTCTCTAGGGTTTTGTTTTGTTTCTCCTTTGCTTGCTCTGCACATCTAAACCTTAACCCTCTGTGTTTTGTACTGAATTCCTATCTCTCCACTTCCAGGTGGGCACTCTAGAAACAGCAGTGGGAGCTCTGAGTCCAGTCTTCCCAACCTAGCCAGGTCTTTACTGCTGGTGGATCAGCTCATAGACCTGTAGCCGTGACCCAGTAGCAGATGCAGTTCTGTAACCTTCATACCGTAATATACATTTTCATTACGGAGTTATAGAAAAATGATTTTTTAAAAAATCTGCTAATAAGGGGCCCTCCAGCCCTTATCTCCTACCCCTTCCTGGCCTTCTCCTGTAGAAATGATAAGGAAAGAAAATCACTTTGGCCCTCCAGATATTCCTTGGCCAGTTCCTCCCTGTTAGTTTGCTGTGTTTTCTCATTACCCTTCTTCAATAGCATTATCTTAAATCAAGCGCTAGATGCCATGAGCTTCACCTCTGCTGGAATCAACTCCACCAAAAGCTTAACTGTAACTGAAACTAGTGAATTGACACCTTTGTCTCATTCTTGCTAGGAATGGCCTCCCACACCAGTCCTCCCAACCCCTGTCTCCTTTGGCCAGATGCTGATGAATGTGTTTCTCTGTTTTTGCTTTTTACGCTGCTGCATTATCATGAGGACATGGCTTCTTCAGTTGGTCTTGACTCTAGGCAGTAGCCTGGAGATGGGTGTGTGATTTAAGAGAGGGTAAAACTGACTGATGGATGGGATATGTTTGAAAAGAGAAATTGAGCCCAGCTCTAGCCAACCAGCTTTGACCTTGTTTGATCATAGACTTAGCCAAGGGATTTTACACCCCATGCAACCTGGCCAGCATTCATCCAGCATTCTGGCTTCCACTGAACCGTGATTTCTCAGATCTGGAGACGTGACTGCAAGTACTTGAGATCCTTGGATAAAATGTGTACATTATATAAAACCCAAGTATTGCCATTCCTTTTCATGTTAACTGTCCCAAGCCAGGATCTCAGAATTAGACCAAAAGAAGACAATGGTGGTAATATGATACCTTTTATTAGAAGACTTTTCACAGGGGGGTGGATGGGGAGGGGAAGGAATTGTAGCAGAAACAGATGTATTTTTCTTGTGATTTTTATTTTGAATCAAATACTGTAAATTGTGTATAAATGAAGACGCTGAATAGTTCTGTTTCCACTTGGTGTTTCAAGTCTGATATCAGGTGTCTGTACAGGGTTTTGATCTCTTTCCCTTGTATAACTACACAGCAGTCCTACAGTGTAACATATGGAATCATTTTGAGTAGACTTGTGTGTTGCTTTAAGCTTTCAGCAGGTCCTCTGTCTTTGTAGAATAAGCATGTTGTTTATTTTCAGATAATCAGAAATAAGTGTGCCTACCAAGCTGGGCACAATTTGACTCTGGCTACTTACCTTTCTTTCTCTCTGATGTTGGAACCGAAGGATGCAACCAATGAAATATGTTCAGTTGGTTTTCCTTGGCTTCCTAGATTAAAAAACAAAAAAAGCGTAGTTCCTCACTAACCTTAGAATATTGTTCATAAAATAAATAAAGGACCCTGCACTGACATGACAACATGCCTCATGGTCACCCTCTGTATATGTACTTACTCATTGAAGTGTATTTTTTTTTCCTTACATAGGAAGCAATTTTATAAAATTGCCCTTTTGAAAAAGAGGTGGGCACAGAGCAACCCACTATGGTTGTCTTCCTCGAGTGCCATTTTCCATGATCAGAAGAGAAAGTCTTAGTTGATCAGATTTGTACAAATAAAATTCCAAGCCCATTTGCCTGTTTCTCTATCTAGTACTTTTGTTTCTCCTTCCTCACGTTTGCACTTTAAGGCGGGGGGGAAAGAAAGTTGAGTGGCAACAACAGCCTGCAAAACACTGCACTTTGGAGGTCAAGCTTTGACCCCAGAAATGTGAGAGCAGTGTTTGAAAGGCAGCGGAGGAAAAGTCAGAATCTTTGTCTTCCTTCTGACTTTAAATACTTCCTGTGCCAGCCGAAACTAGATGAGCAAAGTAAAGCCCTCTATTAGGATAATAGATCATTTCCAAAATTGAGGGAGGCACCTCCTTCCTGCTGAAGATAAAAAAAAGAAAAAAGATATTCTTGAAGAGCTCTCCATGATTGGATAGCAGTGAAAATGGGACTCAGTTTGCCCCTTTATGGACAGGAATATTACTGAAGATCAAAACTGTATTCTTTTTCCTGGACATAGAACGAATGTATAATCTAATGAAGGAAATGTTTATTTTTTAAATAAGAACAATGTTTTATGCTTTATGTTTTCCAATTTGATTTTTTTTCATACATATACATTATTAGAAATATAATGAAATATCTAGTTTCTCAATGTAATTGAAACCATGAAGAGTACAGTTTAGAAATTAGGTATCTCTAAATTGTTCCTTTCATGTATTACCCATAATCACATTGAGATATATTATCTAGTCCTGGCTCAATAAAGCTTAATGGAGACTGTTAATGAAAATGAACAGACTAGCAGCCAGAGACTGGATGGAGGAAGTCTGAGGAGATAATGACATGAAATCATCTTTGGTTTGTTCTTTAGGAATAGGGCCTCAAAGGGAAGAACTATTTTTCTGCTAAGGAATCTGTGTGAGTGACTCGGTAAATGGGACCTCCCTTAGTTTATAGCTTCATCCCTGAGCTCAAAGGGTTTATTTGATATGAGTGAGGTATGCTGATAATTGGTAGACATACAGACTCCACAAGAGGGATCGGGGAGACCAGTCTCTAGTCCATCCACTTCATTTCACAGGCATGGGACTGAGGCCAGGCCAGCTGAAGAGGCCTGGGCAGGACAGGCTAGGTCACCTGGGTCTCTCCCTGACCTTTGCCAGTCACTGGCCAAGCAGCCTTCAGCAGGCGCTTCACTTCTAAGAGCTGTTGTTCCTTTTTTTTACAATGATGAGTTTAGACTAGATGGTCTTTAAGTTTATGGAATTCTAGAGTTCTGCGTACATACTATTATGCTTTGGAAGGACTATGAAGGATTTGTATAATCCTGATGTTCTTCAGTTACCTTCTGTAGTTCTTACTGTAGCAGTATTTACATTTTAGAGAGTTATAATGGGCTTTTTACTAACTTGGGTTGCTCTTTCTTGGTTATCTGAATAGAAGAAGCCTATATTACTGGACAGTTTAGGACATAGATTTTTTTTTTTAATATTACTCACACACTCCTATCTATTCCAACAAAACAGTGTCAGAAGATTTAAATTCTTTTAAAACATAAAATCAGTGATCTGGCACTTAAAAATGGGCAGATACTATAAGCATATGTTTCTGATTTACTTTAATCCAACTGTATAAGAGTAGTAACTCTACCAGAACACATAACACGTTGTTGTTGTTGTTTTTTCTTTAGAGCATTCAAATAACTAGATCACCAAATTCAAGTCCCAGTGTTTCTAAAAACACAGACTCAGAGGAGATAAGGTTTAAATAGAAACTTCTAACTCTGATCATAATTAATGACTTCTTTAGCAGACATATCAGAATTTTGACAGCTAATTGAGTGTTGTTCCCTTCAAAGCCATCTGGTTTTACTTGGGAAGCTAATACTTACTCTAATGATGCTGCCATCATTTAAGTTATTTTTGAAACTCCTCTCTTTAGAAATACCATCAAGGAAGGTAATAAGGTATAGGAAAATCAGTTGAATTATTATCTAATTAGTATTGCTTTCAGCATCTGGAAGCATCTCTTTCTTGATCTTTTTCCATGACTTCTGGTTCAGGGTAACATTTAGCAAAATCACCCACCCCCTTCCTTAGATGAAACATGGCTTCTATTAAAGACAGTAAAAGGAATAATCCACAGAAAATTCCCAGAGAGGACCTTATAATGGAAAGTGACAACAATCAGTCTTAATTTCCTTGATATTCTGAATAAGGGAACTTCCATAATTTCACCTGTCTTTAGTAGTTTAGAAAATGGAAAGATGAGGATTTTAAAATATCTCTGAAAGAGGTTGTCACTTTGTTCGGTGTCATTTGATACTGGACTTGGCTCTTTCTGAAGCAGAATTATAGAACTTGGATTGCTAATAATGACAGAGAAACAAACTCAAGAAAAATTTTCTCAAGATGAAATAATTAGTTTTGCTTATAATACTCTTTTCCTGCTCTGCTGACAGGTAATTAATCATTTTTATTTAACTAACACAGTTTTCCCCAAGTCAGGAACAGTCTGCCTTCAGTAATTCTATGGGAAGGGGAGGACCCTCGGGGTGACCTCAGCCCAGAAGTATGGAGGGATCTGAGTTCACCTGAATAAATGCACACTATAGATACCTTGGGCCAAAGTAAAGTCTCCCATGATGATGTTTGTCTAAATTTCCAGGAGTCTTTAACTTTTTCTGTCTGTAAGATTACCAGGATCATGTAGCCACTAACTTAGAGTTTGGGGACAAAAATGACAGGATTGCCGAAAGTACTGAATTAAGTGAATTAGAGGCTGCCAGGCAGAACAAAGATACTAGCAGAGGGATATTTAAAATGAAATCTTGACTGAAACACTCTAGATAATATAAAACTGTCTTTTATTCCTCTCTAGAGACTATAATTTTACCAACACAAAGTTAGTCTTTTCATTTTCCACTCTAATCATGTTCCTGAAGTTGGATGTAGTTGGGTTTCTTGAGTCAAAATGAATCCCAGATGGCCTCAATTTCAAATAATGTGTAACAAGATACTACTTTGTTTATCCTGGGTTTCTTCTCACCAAGGTGGAGGAAGGAGGTTCTCTGGGTAATGCTAACTTATGCAGAGTTACCAAATGGTGGTAGTTGCTTGAATGGAAGACACTTTCTTGGTTCCCACTTTGGTGTAGTGTCCTGACCTTACTCTTCTTCCTGTGAGTATTCTGCTCTACCCTATTGCACACCCCCTTGTCACATGGATGTATATTTACCACAGGTCTTTATCGTGTCCTCCCCAGGAAGACAAAGCAAACAGAGGTACACGAAGCTATCTTGTACAGTAAAAATACGAAATTTAAACACTGCTACGCAAGTATTGTATAAAAAAAAGTCTGTAAACAATTTATTATGTAAACATACAGGGGAATAAAGACTTATCTGTTCAACCAGGAGCCTGATGTTCACAGATGTAAATAACTTAAAATAGCTGCTGTTTTCCTAATCTGAAAACCCACTTTTGCACAAAGGATTTAAACCCATTGTCGAGCGGCAGTAAGTAGCCGTGCACAAGGAAAGTGCAGACACTTGCTGAGGACATTTTAATGAGTCATGGCTACCTTGGAGTCAGGGAGAATAAAACCCCCATGAGCCTACATTTGATATGACGAGACGCGGGTTTGAAAATGGAGCACAGATTTGCAGCTACCCTCCTCTAATTTAATCTTTAATATACCCAGGCCAGTTTAATTAAACATTTTATGTTGGCAACAGCAGTTTTATGCCCAGGGAGAAATCTCATTTAATTGCTCCACTGGCTTGAGAAGCACAGCATCACTGGCCCGTGCTCGCTCCCATCAAATCCCTATTCCCCAGTCATGGGTCTTAATGCCACCACACAACATATGGTAGAACCAAACCCTTAATTTTATTATCAAAGCTAAAACGTCATGGAAAATTACTAATTTGATATACATCTCTTGATTCCCTGATTTGGCTCCAAGAGTGTGACTTTCAATTGGTGCTACATTTCTGACATTCTTATGAAGGGATATTTTACTTTCTATTTGCTAAATATATATGAGAACGTTTCTCAGTACTCTCCAAGTCTTCATTTTCAGTTTTTAGCAAGAATTATGTTTTTGATACTTCCTATGCCTGTGTTTTCAGTTTGTAGTATGGAGGAAAGGAAAATTCTGGATTGTGAATGATATATTGCACTAAAGAGTATCCAGCCTGAAATTTAAGTCTTCAGATTTTGATTTTTTTTTAAAGCACTCTGATGACCCTCTCACTTTGTCTATCAGATAAAGTTCTGAGGGTAAACATACCCCAAATCACTCAACAGTTATGGTTGCTTGGGAAGTTAATAGGCAGTTAGTGAGGAGAGTTGCCACGTTATCAGATACTTTTGGGGACTCCTTTCCTACTCTGTCAAGCATATGAACTCTTAGGGAAATCTACACAATTTGGAGCCTCAGAATAGATTAAAATGGCGTTATCCCTGATAGAAGTCTCAAAAAGTGTGCTTAACCTTAATTTTGCACACAGTCCTAAATGAGAGCAAGAAAAAGAAGCATGTCTTGCCTTCTTGTTTAAGTTAACGCCCCAAACCACAATGAAAAGAGACAGCCCAGTTTGAGGGAATTAGAACAAAATGCCCTACTTTAGGCTTTATGATATGAAAGACCCTGTGAAGACTGTAGGACCAGGTCCTAGATTTAAGCCCCCCTCTCCCCCCACACTCCTCAGGAACAACGGGCTGACTTTATTGAGCTCTGTGGTCATAGGGCATCTGCTATGTGTGGTTGGTTACCAAAGGAACGGGGCCAAGACATGAGGTTAAATGAGTGCTAATCCTTCATTACTAGTAGCCAGACTGCTACAAACATGTTTTCCTAATAGTGCAAGGCTGTCTTCATCTATAAGGACTGTGCACCTTGAAAACACGTGCTTTCCCTACCCTACAAGAACACACTCATATTCCAAAAAGAACCTCAAACTGCCAACAAGACTCAATGTCCATCTTCTCAGTTATTTAGAATCTCTCATTCTCTTGACTGTTTGGTTCTTGTGCTGAGGGAGTGGGGATGTCTGTGCTTCCCCAAACCCACCAGCATTATTTGGTCTCCAGAATGCCCAGCTTGGAGAGGTGCAAAGGGTGGTTTGCTCTCTGCTGTAGTCACACCACACCTTCTCTAAAAAGAATGAAGAGGTTAAGAGACTTGGCCTTCTCAGGAAAATCCTTTAAATCAGTTTTCCAACTCTAGAAAGCTAGAATAATGCTGAAAAATAGAAATGGGTCTGGCCTTGTTTTGAAGAACAGGAAATAAGTTTTCCCTGCCAACTCAATGTTGTAGGGTTTTTGTTACTGTGCTTGTGAATTTTTAAAAGTTCTTGAAATTTTAGGTACGATTTTCCTATTACCATCAAAGTCCTAGAATATGCTAGCTTGGCAGGTTTCCAGTTGACCAAGAACCCACTTTTTAAGTAATCTAGAAAGGTTAAGCATGTTCTTGCGTCCTGTCCAGCTCTGGATGTGGGCACCTCTACTTGGTATTTGGTAGTTCTCAAAATGGAATCTAAGACTGCAGGCATCCGAGTTACCCCTAGTTCTATAGGTAGCTGCTTTTTGGCATTCTCTACATACAAATTGATCTGACTGAATTCCGTTTAAATTTCCCCAAAACACTAACTCCTGTCAAACTGTTGTTCAGTTTTCATTATTGAGGTATGATGCTGGAATCGGTCATTAGCTTGACTAAATATACCATTTTTTTCCCTAAGAGATATTTTGCTCTCCTACAGAACTAGCTTGATAACATCAACTTTTAGGGTAGTTTTGGAAGATGAGAAATTGTGCCTTAGTTTGGGCAACTGAAAACTTTGTCTAGCTGATACTATGTTAGAAAGTGGTTCAAGGAGTTTGGGGTTGGCTTTCATACCCCTTTGCTTGGTAAACCTTATTTTGGAAAGCTTCTTTGCCCCCTTTCATTTGAATTTCCTCCTAGAAATCATAATCACCTAGGAATCACAGTGACAGAACTAATAATCAATATACTTGTCTGAGAGGTTAGGACTATGTCTCTCCACATATATTGCAAGAGAAAAGGTGTTCTGTTTACTTCCTGTCAGCTGACTAGTGCTTTCATATCACCACGTAGGTACACATACTAATGCTGTAACTCAAAAATTTATCCTCTTCAAAATCGTATTCTTCAAACACTACTTAGAAAGCCATTTGGCACCAGTACAGAATTTTACTTAAAGACTCGAATTAGGAATTCACTGAATGCATTCGAACTCTTAGAAAATGAGGGGGACACCCACCTTTTTTTTCTTTCTGAAAATATTTAAGGTCAGAGCTGTTTAAAAAGAAGCACTGCTAAAAAGTTATAGAATTCCTAGAAACATATTATTTTTGTACAGTATCTTCTAAAATGTTCCAATCTCTCTCTACATCTCTTTACATACAATGTAATGTCTCTAAGTGACTGGTTTCCCAATAAACTGATTTTGATGCGCTTCTGCTGTGTTCTGTGTGCTTAATTCAAGCAGAAACCTTAGCAGGGGATAATTGTTAGCAGAAGTTTCTACTATCTAATGATTTGCCTGGAAGGGGAGAGGGCAACCTGGGGAGGGGATGATGGAATTATCTCTGTACAGAGGTTCCAAGTCATCTACAGAATCCAAACCATTGTACCCAATGCCTGGTGGGTTGGGAAACCCATAACGAAATGAAATCTTTACCCCCAACCACCCTTTCTCTGGATTCTTCTTGCTTAGTTACATATGCCTTTTTCCTGCCCTCTTGCTAACATGTGCCCAATGACATACTTCTAACCTGCTAATATTTCTTGGAAGGTAAGCTCTCTTGCATTCTGATAATTGTCTATTTGATTTTAAAAGCCAGAGCACCCTGAGGCACCTCTATCTAGATAGAAGTAGACTAGTATATTAGAGTTTTCTGTAATTATCCTTGTATTTTACTCCTGCTTAAAGGACTTTATGATAAATTTATTTAAGCAGAGGAGATCTTTGCTAACTTAGAAGACTGAAAACAAAATTCCAGAGCAACTCCAGCTGAAGGTGATTTATTTAATATGATTTTGACTATGTCTCCTCCCCTTAGAAAGTGCCTTCAGTGTTGGTATTTGGGGCACTGTTGTGCTCTTTGACTAGTGCTTATGATGTAAATCTTGCATTTATCAAGCAGCCGTGTTCTGCTGCTCTTCGGGGGGTGGGAGGCGGTGGTTGGGAGGAATCTGTCCTCAGATACAGGCAGTGTGGAGCAGATGACCACGTCAGATAATTGCATTTGTCCCCAGACAGTATTTCTGCATAATCCAGAACTGCCATGGTGTATGTGGACATGAATGACTGGGTTTGTTTTCATTCCATCGTGAGCCAGTGCCAGGTAGAGCAGGTGTCCCTGTCTGGCCCCACGAGTAGGAGCGGCGCGTAGTTATGCTGAATGTCTGTGTGCCTAACATCTTCATCTCCTTTCCTGTACATTGTGCCTATCATGTTCCAAAATGTGAGACAGTGATTGCTTGTGTTCCAGTTTGTGTGCCGTTTCCTTGCCTGACTTTTATTTTTCCGTTTTTCCTTTTCCATTTTCAACCTTTATTATTTGGTCCCACAATGTTTCTGCCGCGGGTTGACCATTAAATGTTCCAAGGAGAGTTGGACTGATCTGTGCATTAATTCTGTATTTTGTGCTTTTCTAGGTCTCCAGAGAGAGCCCAATCCCTGTCCTGTAATAACTGTAGAGCACTTTAAAGACTCAACTGGTGTTAAAGGCCTTCCCTTGTATCCAGACCCCTCCAGAGTACCTGGCATGAAAACTCAGAACAATTTAGAATCTGACTACTTGACCCGAGATGGCCCATCAAGCAACAGTTCATTCCACAGCAGCGAAGAGGAAGGGACTGATCTCGAGGGGGACATGCTAGACTGCAGTGGGTCCCGACCTCTCCTCATGGAGTCTGAAGAAGAAGATGAGAGCTGCAAGGCTCCGCAGGGGAAGCTGGGAGGAGCCATTACATTCACTCAGCCAGAAGTCTCTACTGAGCAAGCAAAAGCAAGCCAAGGTGGAAGAAAGAACCAGTTCCAAGCCCTCACACAACCGACCACTGACGGTCTCGGGGAGCCAGATGTTTTTGCCACGGCCCCCTTCAGGAGCTCAAGGGTTCCAACTGATGACATGGATATTTTCTCCAAAGCTCCATTTGTCTCCAAGGGCAGTGTGGCTTCTTCCCAGCCAGAGGAGGCAGACGTGTTCTTGAGAGCTCCTTTTACCAAGAAGAAGAGCATGGAGGAATTAGCAGTTGCCCAGAGCGCCTCCCAGGAGTTGCCTGTGCAGGCCAGTCTCCTCAGCCAGACTGATGATGCCCCTTTGCTCCCAGGCCTGGAGAGAGCGGTGTATGCCCCCGTCCGAGCTCAGTATTCCATGGCTGCTTTTGTCCAACAGTCTAACCACCCCTCCCATTCTGTACAAGCAGCAGACCATCTTGACAGCATCTCTCCCAGGGGACCCTCCCTGGAACCTGGGAGTCATCCTAATGACAGAAACAAAGGACCTCAGCCCCAGAAAGAAGCTGTCTCAGGCCCCGTGGCTGGCAAACCATTCCGGCCCCAGTCTTTATCCAAATATTCCCGCCACTATAGCCCAGAAGATGAGCCAAGTCCAGAAGCCCAGCCCATTGCTGCCTACAAAATTGTTTCACAGACCAACAAACAGTCGATAGCTGGCTCTGTTTCCATCACATCCCTTTCCTCCAGGACTACGGAGTTGCCAGCTGCGGATCCTTTTGCTTTAGCACCCTTTCCTTCAAAGTCGGGCAAGCAGAAACCTTAGGAGCGATACCTGAGCCTTAGACCTCTGTCTTTACCCCACCCTCAGTACCTATCACATCACTCCCAGCTGAGCCTGTCTCAGAAGAAATACACCAATTATTATCTTTCAGTTTCACATATCCGAGCAGAACGTCTGCGCTCAACAAACTCAGTTGCAGTGATACTTAGCCGAAACCCCTTTAAGTTATGCTCATTTCTTTTGTTTATATTGATTTCTGGACTTCCAGGCATTTCCATCTCCACCTCTACCCAGAACTCTGCTTTCTTTGTTTGCCCTAAAACTGTTTGAATCCAGAAATATTTCACCCCAAACCCAAAGGGGCCATGTTACTGCAAGGTTTATTCCTGCAGTTTCTGTTCCAAGTCATGTCCATTGGAGGACACAAGATTAGTCCCTTCAGGACTTAATGCTCTTTCAAAGGGGATATTTCTGGAAGGAAATGCAAGATAAAAATCCTGCAAATCAAAAGGAAGTGTAATCCTGCAGATATTAATCATTCCTGTAAAACCAGCAGCTCTACAAGGATTCTCTGGATTTGAGTCTGTGCAAGCCAGGCTGGCCTCTCAACACATAGGAGTGTCTGTGGGTGTGTAACATGTGTCAGCTCCTTTCCTACATAGAAAGGCAAACAGATGAGATATTTGTGCTAATGTCTAACAGTGTTGAGCCTTTCCATGCCCACGCTTTTTAAATCACTAGGAGTGCACAGGTATGTGTGTGCCGTGTGTGTGTGTGTGTGTGTGTGTGTGTGCGCGCGCATGCACAGGGAGCATTTTTTCCTTTAGGTAAATCCTGTCTTACTATGCCTACCTCCACAATCACTCATTTACTGGCATTTGTCTCCTGACCTAATTGACGTGAGCCTTGTTTTTCTGTAGTTCTTTTCTTGTGGCAAAATTCATTGGAAGGTGTAGGAAAATCCTGCTGCAACTGAGGTTTCAGAGTCTATTTTTCTTTCTCCAAAATGTGCTATTTGCTGTTAACAAATTCCCTTTACATGGTCTTGAAAAATTAATTATTTTTATAATCCCCCCCCCCAGAACAATAGAAACGAGCACCGTGTTACAGTTCTAACCATTGGGTATGTGGTGTTAGTAATATTTTATTAAGTACTTAAAAACCTTTGAGCACTCCAAGCTGTCACTATGGAATTCGTCATGAGACTAGGCTACAAACTAGATTTGCTTGCTTATTTGTTTTTTCCAATTTCTTGCTATCTGTCTCCATTGCCTCTTGAGGAAAAATAAATCTGAGACATGTAAATCGTTTTGGGAGAAAAGAGCTGAATCAGCTAGCCATGAAAACCTTTCAATTCTCTGTCTTCTGTAAATGTTTAAGTAGGCCCGGTAGGTGACTGACTTGTGGTTTTGAAATGTCTTCTGTTTCTGGAGAGATCTGACTCATTCCTGGCTGTTTTCATACCCTTACTTATAGTGCCTTAAGTTGAAACTCGTGTCTCCCTCCATAGGAAGATTTCTGCTGAGTAAGTTCAATTTAATGGAAAGAGCTGCTGCGCCATGTGTCAACCCGAAAGTCAACCTTCCAGTGACTTGTAATAATAGGTGTTAATGATGTCTCTGTTAGCTGGAGAAGTTGGGAGAGTTACTTACCAAACCAACTTAATGATGTTAGAGTTGGAAAGTCATCCAAAATTCAAGCCAGAATGCCACACTCTTGTTGCAGTTGATTAGGTATCACACTCTTTAAATTTGAAGCTCAGGGGTCTTGGCGGTAGGATATGAACAGCAACTTTTCAAGACTTTTGCTAGTTTAGTCTCCACCTATTTCAAATGTCCAGGTTAAAAGATAAACTTTGATCACTGGCACTGGATCCAGGCTATCAGCAGTGGATTTCCACACCTGAGTTTTCGACCACACCAGTCTTTTCGCTTTGGGGAATGTGAAATGTTCCCTCTCAGAGTTTGCTCTTCTCCCAGTGATTATTTCTGATTTTTCTGTGTAACAATCGATGGAAAATAATCTTTTCAGTTGAATACATGATTTGGACTAATGCATATGGAACTTTGCACCCCAGACTCTTCCCTTGGCCATTATCAAAGCCCTCAAAGGCAGGAGCTAAGAGGATAGGAATATTCAGGGAGGTTCTCACCCCCTGTCAGAAACTCTTAAAGTAGAAGGTCATTCTCACTCATCTTCCAAATATTTAGGATTACTTCTGTAATGGCCCTGCAAATGTCTTTCCTTTGCTTATTTGATCACTTCTTCCTAATCAAGCAGCCATGTTAGCTCTCGAGGTAAAACTGATAAAATTATGGTGATTTTATTACATAGCTGAATCATTTGTCAAGCATGGGCTTGTAACCTTTTTTTATTCTCACTGGAGACTTAGGATGGGTGGAGACTCTAAATACATGCTTTGAATAGGAAATGAATGTAAACACATGCAAATTACTTTTGTGTTCTTATTAAGTGATGCATGAAAATTTTTTGACTATATTACATTAATTATTAGCTAATAACTAGTAAATTCTGCACTGATCTTCGGATCATATAGGGTAAATGCATCATTTAAAGATAAAGTATTCTTGCGGGGGCACCTGGGTGGCTCAGTTGGTTAAATGTCCAACTCTCGATTTCTGCTCAGGTCATGACCTCACGGTTCGTGGGATTGAGTCCCACATCAGGCTCTGCGCTAACAGTGCAGAGTCTGCTTGGAATTCTCTCTCCTTCCCTCTCTGCCCCTCCCCTGCTCATTCTCTTTCTCTCTCTCTCTTTCAAAATAAACATTAAAAAAAATAAAGATAAAATATTCTTGCCAGAGGCCATTCTTAATCTGGAATTCTAGAAAATTTAGTGTTAAAGGAATTAGGAGTGCTCAGGGTGCTTTGCATTAGTACCAAATGCATGTTTCCAAAAAGTATATTGCAACAGGTTAACATTAAAGAGAAAAAGAAGATATATAGTCAACAAAATACTGTACCTTCTAGTTTTATGTGTTATTTGCTTTTACACATCTGTTAGGGAATGCAGGAACTTGTGATCTCTCATTTCAGTGGAGCACGATGAGCCAGAATATATTTAGATGTAAAGCATTGAACCACAACATACACTGATGAACTTTTAAAAAATCTATGTCAATTGACAGTCACTATTAAAGTAACGAAGTTTTACTATGTGTGGTGGGAACTATTTAATGTATCTGTTTCTTGAGCTAAATATGACCCTTTAGGTTCCCAATCCTTATTAGATTGGAAAGTGGAATGAACAAAATTTGATGTGGAAGCAGATACTGGGCAGGGCCTACAGGAACCTGGGTCATAAACTCAATTTCATTTTGGGCTCACTCATTATTAATGAGTTGAAAATGTCCTATTTGTAGACTGGTGTGTGCATGTTCACGTGGCCACATTAGGTCTGAGTTTAATCTGATGACCAACGTTTCTTTCTAAACTTTCAAGAAAAATATCAGCATCTTATTGGCCCATTATTGATTTAGTAAGTTTTAGAGTACATATATATGTTTCCAGTGGACATTTCACTGACTCATAAAGTAGGAGATCTCAGGTTTATTTAAAATTAATATAATCACCAGAGTGATCTGACAATAGAAATTAAATCATGCTGTATTTGATACCATAAGGAAACGTCATCAAAACAGATCATATAATATGTACACATTTTATCAATAGGAAATTGTATGGGAAACTGGAGAAGGGTGAGATCCAACTCATTCTCCAGCATGAGAATGAAGTCATTGGGTGCCTTTAATAAGAAAGATGTCATTCTCTGCTGTGTCTTTGGAACTGAAATTGGAAAACACGTGCCAGTCAACTGTGGAATGGCTGCTGGTCACACAGGTGCAGCTTTATCTGAGAAATTTGGAACCTGGAATATCTTGATAAAAGAAACATAGGAGAGCCATTGGAAAGACTACAGCTTTTGAGGAGGTAGAAGCGCTTTGTAAATGCCCACAGTCACTCATGGGTTCTAATCCTCCGATCCTGCCTGATGGAGTAAGCATGAAGATTTTAAATGGAATCATGTAAATTAAGTTCTTCATTTTTCAATCCCTTTGTGAACTACTACTTGTAGTTTGGGGGGCTTTGTTTTGCTTTGTTTTGTTTTTTTAAACCATCAGAATATTTGCAAACTTGTGAAGTTCCCTTAAGGGTTTCAAGATGCTTGAAAATAAAAAAAAAATAGTATCTGGTTGGGAATTGTTTTTGTGTTCTTTTGCTACAAAATAAATTTTCTAAGTTGCTGAAAACAACTAGCTGCCTCAGCTTAGATGTGAAAATCCACACTGGCAGTGTCTTGATCCCCCAGATGCCACCTTGCTCTCTGACTTACTGTTCCTACTGCTTCGTTGGTACCTTGACTTTTATAAGGAAACAGTCCTCCCACGTCTGATATCCAAGATCCCATCACTAAGACCCTGCCAGACACAGCTCTTTCCTGCTTTATTCCTGCAAGCCTTCCTGGTTCACCTTCCTTGTACCTGTTCCCACCCCTTCATTTCCTCACTTAACATTCCCCTATTATGACCATACCAATAAGTGGATGGAGAGAGGTGGGACTGAAGGATCGTGTTAATTTTTATGTGCCTTTGTTACTATAAACAGTTTCTTCTTAAGTTTCAGCCTAACCTCTGATAATCTCACCACACTGGAATAATTCCAAATAAGAATGAAATGTCTCACCATCCCCATTTCTTATGCACTAGGAGAACAGGTGAAGGAAGGTTGGCAGAAGTCCAGCCTTACTCTGGAGACAACCCAAAGGCATCTCTCCAGCATGATCTAACACAGGCCCAGTGTGCTCCAGAATGCAGGAGCAAGTCTAGGTGTGAAAGGACTCTGGAATCGCTTGTAAAAATGGCTAAGTGCTAACCAGCACACTGGTGGCTTGGTCCAGGATTCCCATAATTTATAATTCTGTAAGAAATGTAGTCTGAGCTACTTCCCAGCAGTCTCAATATGGGTGGCACTGTTTTGAGTTTATAGTAACAATGTTCTGTTCTTGAAATCAAGTCAATGTTATCTGCATTGCGTTGTAATAGAAGTGTATGTATGTGTTAAAGGGATCTGTCTGATTCCTTTTGGCAAGGAATTGCAGAAATGGTTTTTAACAATGTCAGTTAAAGTGAGACTTTGGGAGTGAGAGAAAACAATTTAGCCTTTTCACTCTGAAATGGCAAATCCAGTTGTATTCTCTGAGTCTACCAAAGGCTCCTGTTCGAGGATTGTGAATGGAGAAGGGTGTGTGTGTCTGTGTGTATGTGTATCATCATGCTTTCTGCCATGGTGTGAAGACCTCCTTACGAAGGCATCCAAAGAATACCAAGTGGTGGCAGTAGGTAGTTGGCTTGAGTAAATTTAGTCCCATTTGCCAACAACTCTTTTGAGTTAGGACTGGAGTTTTGTAGATAAAGGTGGGAAAATCAGCCATTGCCTCAGCCTGTTTCCACAGTAAGCATGCTCGTCTCATCCACAAGAATGAAACTCCGTAGGGTTTGACCTGAACCCTTGGCTCATGTGTGGTGTTGGACTGGCAACAGTGACCAGACAGCACAAGGCCTGCAAGATTGTTCCTTTGAAAGAGAAAGTGTTTGATGCCATTTGTAAGGGATAGAAACCAAATAAAGACCAAGGACCATGCTCATTCCATGGAGAAGAGGTGAACCCCTCTGCTGACAAAACATTCTGAGTTGACTGAATGAGGAAGTCAACCCAGCTATAAGGAATACTGAAGTCCTCAGACCTCAGAAAACAGTATGTGCATGCAATCTCAAGGGCTGTAAACATGGGAAAGGAAGGGAAAAAGACATTTATAAAGTCAATTTTAACAGTTTTTGCAATACCTCTTATTTGCAGACTATTGGATTTATGTTATTGCACTCTTTGTGTGACCTATCTTCTGTTTCTAATAGTTTTTATGAATAATTGTTTGAGTTGTAAACTCTTATACACTTTATTAAAATGGACCTAATAAAAATAAATGATTTATATTTTGTATTATTTCCTAAGCCAGATCTTCCTAGGATTGAAGGGCTCCATAAGTACCTTTTACAGTAGCCTTGTTTTATGTTTTTAAGTTCCAGAGAACAACTTTTGGTTGGCTGCTTGCTTGGTTTCCAGTGCCAGCATTGTTATTTCCTGAGAACTTCTTTCCATTCTAGATGTTCCATAGAGACATAAATGAAATAATACAAGACAATGGGGCCATACAGATTGAGCTGGGAAAACCACAGAGCGCCCTGCTATTGTAAACTTTACTGTGAGCTCCTAAAATATGTTATTTGAATATGACCTGCATCAATATTCAGTCTTTAAAAACACACAAAAATCCCTTAAGAGAGACCATCATTAACATAGCAAGTCTTGGAAACAACAAACTAAAAAGCCAAAAAGCCAGAGTCTTAACTATGGAAAACTAACTGGTGATTACCAGAGGGGAGGTGGGTGGGGGGGATCAGTGAAATAGGTGAAGAGGATTAAGAGTACACTTACCGTGATGAATACTGAATACTGAGTAATGTATAGAATTGTAAAATTGCTATACTGTACACCTGCAACTAATACTGTATATTATACTGAAATTAAAATTAAAATACACAAAGAGAAGTCTTAGGGGGAAATGAATTATTCCTAAGAATTTTTAAATCTATACTAGGGAGAGAAACTGCTTATTTCCTCTCCAAATTCGAGAAAATAACATTAACATTTGAGCTCTAACGAGTTTGACATCCATTTTTCAGGGAGAATTGGCAAAAGGCTGAGTTCAGTTCTGAGTTCAAACTGGTAATGGTTGTTCAAGAGAGTCATGGTGTATATATATATATATATATATATATATATATATATAAGTAAAACCAAAGTTGCCTACTTTTTCTGAAGATTCATTTAAGATCTGATTCACCTGTCGTTAAATACATGCCTACCTAGCTCCTCAATGTGAAGTTCCTATGCTTTTTCTATTTCAAGTTATCAATTAACCAGGAATACAATCTTCCTTGTCTGTGACTTGGACTGCTCTGGGGGAAGCCCTTTCAGATAGATGCATGACTCCCACTAAGATAGATGCCGGAATCAGAGCCTTCTGCACATGTGGACGGACTCACCTGCAGTGACTTAGCTCTGCCTTCCTTGTAGGGAGAGCCAAAGTTAGAAGCCCGGCTCCCACAGGATGCTATCATTTGCATTCATCCTTTTGTGGCTCACTTTCGCCAGCCCTGAGACTGGTTAATAAGAGACCAGCAAGGGAAGTATCAGCCCGTAATTGAGAACCAGCTGGGAAGAACCAGAGTGAGGCCCAGAGAAAGGCCGTAGACCTGTCCCTCTGGATGTGGAGACAAAGATCTTTTTCCTTCCATCATAAGAATTTTTCCTTGAGTGTATCTTTCCTTATGTTGGGGTAGTAAGATCTAGTGGGCCTCAGTTAACATCTCAGCTTACATGGAAGAAGACAAGTAATTCTTTAGCCTGCTTTTATGCAAGTTTAGCCCAGAGGCCCCAAAGAATCCAAGTATTGTCTTCAGAAGGCAGCTCAGTTCTCTAGCACTGAGAGAATCCCCCAAGTCACATATGGTGAAATTAGTATTTCTACCAGATCTCCCCAACCTCATCCTGTTTCTGAGCATGACCTTTAACCCAAGGGAAGACTCTGTTTTTACTCTTTAGAGAAACCCTAGATTATCAGAGGGGAATTGATCACAGTTTTCTCATGGAGTAACCAAAAATTAAATATAAACTGTCAGTTGTTCAGTTTCTAATGAATATTCCTGGTAGAAATAGTTCAGGTAAAATTCAAATAAGTTAAAATCACACATCATTAAAAATTGATGGAAGAATGAAATTTTGACAAAGTTTGAATCAAAATTTAGACTCAGGAAATTTGAATTTAGTAGGTATAATAGCCACAAGAGAACTCAGTGGCAGGAGATACATTGGTAAAATTTGAAATGAACCAAAATTTGTCTAATAAGCCTCCATTATAAAACATATATAGAAAAGACTGGATCCCAGGGCTTCTGGGTGGCTCAGTTAAGCATCTAACTTTGGCTCAGATCATGATCTTGGAGTTTGTGGGTTTGAGCCCCACATTGGGCTCTGTGCTGAGAGCCTGGAACTTGCTTCAGATTCAGTGTCTCTCTCTCTCTCTGCCCTCCCTCTCCCACCTCGCATGCTCTGTTTCTCTCTCTCAAAAATAAATAAACATTAAAAAGAAAGAGGGATACCTGGGTGGCTCAGTCGGTTAAGCATCCGACTTCGGCTCAGGTCATAATTTCACGGTTTGTGGGTTCGAGCCCCGCATCAGGCTCTGTACTAACAGCTCAGAGCCTGGAGCCTGCTTTAGATTCTGTGTCTCCGTCTCTCTCTGCCCCTCCCCTGCTCATGCTCTGTCTCTCTCCCAATAGCAAATAAATAAATAAATAATAGAAATAAAATAAAAATAAATAAAAGACTGGATCCCTGGAAATACATTGCATAGGAAATTGATCAAAAATTAAATTGGCCTAATAGAGTTAGTAGAATTTCTTAGTAGAATTTCTTGATGAAAATTCATCAGTGCTAGCCCAGTCTTGACTGTTGGTTGAGGGAAGTCATCAGTGAGTTCTGGATAGAGATGAGGTCAATGAAGGAGAACGTAGAATGAGAAGAACACTTACAACACCCTTTGGGAATGACAACACTTAAAGGATGGGCGGAGAAAGCAAGCCATGAAGGAAACTGACTCACAAACGTAAGGCAAACAGAAGGGGGATACCAAAGCTAAGAGAGGAAAATTTTCAAACTGAGAAGTGGTCAGTAGATTTAAATGCCACAGAGAGATCAAAAGAGATAGAAAAATGTTAATTGGATTTGCCATCTGGAAGCCAGAGGAGGACTCAAGCAAGAGCAATTTCAGTAAAATAGTCGGGGCAGACTGCAGTGCATTGAGGACTGAGTGGGGTGTAAAGAAGGAAGGATATATTTTAGAGAACAAGGTGGTTCCATTTTATACAAGGACCTTGTATAAATAATAATCCACAACTTAAGGGCACACCACAGCTGCACTGGTCTTTTCCCTAGAATAGCAACCTGGTCCCCAATTTTTTTTACATTAGATAGTGGGTTTTTTTCTTAAAAGATTTATCCTTCTTAAATTAACAGCCTTCTCCATATCTTATATCTAACTTGCATTCCAATCATTGATTTGGATGGTTTTTTTTCCCTCTAGTTCTCATACTAGTTACATCATTGAATAAATGTTTAGATGACATTTGTAGGACAGAAAAGGAAAATTGCTCTATAATATCAGTGAATTTTAAAAAATGGGGGTACCCGGGGGGCTCTGTTGAGCATCCAACTCTTAATTTTGGCTCAGGTCATGCTCTCACGGTTCACAGGATCGAGCCACAGCAGTGTCCATAAAGTTGTACTGGGACACAACTATACCCATATATTACTGATGGCACAGAGCCAGCTTGGGATTCTCTCTCTCCCTCTCTCCGGCCCTTCCCTGTACAAGCACATACGTGCACTCACAAAGTAAATAAACATTAAAAACAAAACAAAATACTGTGTTCACTGTGGTAGGCTGAATAATGCCTCCTACATTATCTATGTCATACATCCATGTCCTAATCCCCAGAACCTGTGAAGTATACCTTATAAAGCAAAAGGGATTTAGCATGTGTGATTAAATTAATGATCTTAAAATGGGAAGACTACTCTGGAGTATGCAGGTGGGCCCAACATAATCATAGCTTCCTTTAAGAGAGATGCAGGAAATGGGAATGCAAACTGGTGCAGCCATTCTGGAAAACAGTATGGACGTTCCTAAAAAAATTGAAAAATAGAACTATCCTATGACCCAGCAATTGCACTACTAGGTATTTATCCAAGGGATACAGGTATGCTGTTTCGAAGGGGCACATGCACCCCAATGTTTATAGTAGCACTATCGACAATAGCCAAAGTATGGAAAGAGCCCAAATGTCCATCGACGGATGAATGGATAAAGAAGATGTGGTGTATATATATATATATATATACACAATGGAGGATTACTTGGCAATCAAAAAGAATGAAATCTTGCCATTTGCAACTACATGGATGGAACTATAGGGTATTATGCTAAGCGAAATTAGAGAAAGACAAATATCATACGACTTCCCTCATATGAGGAATTTAAGATACAAAACAGATGAACATAAGGGAAGGGAAGCAAAAATAACATAGAAACAGGGAAGGGGACAAAACATAAGAGACTCTTAACATAGAGAAGAAACAGAGGGTTGCTGGAGGGGTTTTGGGAGGGGGGATAGAGGATGGGCTAAATGGGTAAGGGGCATTAAAAAAAATAGATGCAGGAAATGAGAAGACGGCAACATGGTGACAGACACAAAGTCTGGAGTGGTACTTTGAAGATGCAGGAAGCCAAAGAATACAGGTAGCCACCAGAAGGTGAAAAAGACAAGGAACCAGATTCTCCCCTCAGAACCTCTAGACAGAACCAGCCTTGGTAACAACTTGACTTTAGTCTGCTGAAAATGGGCTCCAGGCTGTACCTGTACCTGTACCAGACTGTATCTGACTTCCAGACTGTAAGAGAATGAATTTGCTGTTTCAAGCCATTCCGTTTGTGATAATTTGTTATAGCAGCAATAGGAAACGAATCTAGTCACTAACGCTACTCTCCAAAGTTCTAACAGAGTTAACAACAGCACCGTTCTTACTGACAAAGGGCAACGGATACCTTGTGTTGAGGAGTGGAGGTGAACACAAGTTCAGACTGCTTAGGGTGACATTCCTCATCCATCACTTCCTAGCTGTGTAAACTTGAACAAATCACTGAACTTCCGAATCTCCGTTTCTTCATCCGTGAAACAGGGATAACGTTTAATACCCACGTCACAGACTGTTATGAGTTGTACTTAGAAGAGTGGCCATTTTAAGTGCTCAATCAGTGTTAGTGATTTCTGTTTGACTCACCAGTTTTGGTGGCACCACGACGTGGTAATGGCACAATTCCCTTCAGTCTGCCAGCTCTGAAGTTGTGCTTTATCTGACAATTTTTAATATTTGCATTTATTTCATATTTTGCAGATGAGGTGACACTTTATTACTCTTTCATGTAGCCCTTTCAAATTCATATAAAATGTGACCATGCTATAAGCTTGAATAGAAATGAAAAGACAGCTAGGGAGCTTGACAGTGGGGGACATGGATGAAGGATTAATAGGGGAAGTGCTTAAATATGGCTGTACCTTATCAGCTAAGGACAAACAACCAGTAGAGAGGGAACAGGTGAAAATGAAGGAATAAGAGAACGAAAAGCAAATGGACAAGCACACTGAGCACCGCACCCAGATCTTGGCTTCTAGATGAAAGGAACCAGGACTCCACGGAGAATGGCTGATTCTAGAGCTGGGGGCAGGAAATACACAAAGTGAACTAGGAGCACCTTGTACTCCCAAGAAGTAAAGAAGGGCTAAAAAAAAAAAAAAAAAAAAAGTCACAGAGACACAGGCACCAACCTGATATCGGCCCATACTGATATAAAAATCATTGAAAAAATAAATTGGGGAAGAAAAAAAACTTATCTCACATAGAAGAATTTCAACTAATTTGTGTAGACCCTCCTGCTTCTAAAGTGGAGCTTAATTCCACACACTTTAAATGTTGTCTATGCTTCCAAAAAGTAGTGTATGGATAGGGGAGATGGAAAGAGTAATTTTGCGTGGAAAAACCTGACAACCACCACCTCAGCCAGAGGATCAAGGTTAACATCAACAGTGATATGTTGGTAAATACTCTTGACATGATGTGATGAGAACTGTATTTCACTTCTGTGGTCTTCCTCTCCAAAACCCATAACCCCAGTCTAACCAAGAGAATAACATCATACATATTCCCATTGAAGGACATTCTACAAAATATTTGACCAGCATTCTTCAAAACTGTTAAAAGTCACCAAAACAAGAAAAGTGTGAGAAACTGTAGGCTAGAAGATGTTGGGAGATATGACAAGAAAATGTAATATATCCAGATAGGATCCCAGAGCAGAAAAAGAGCATTAAAGAAAAAGTAGTGAAATCCAAATAAACTGTGGAGGAGTTTGGTTAATGTTGGTTCCTTAGCTATAATAATTAGTAATACTGGTTCCTTACTTTTGGTAAATGTATAATTGTAATGTAAGATGCTATCAACAGGGAAAGCTGGTTAAGGGATATATAGGAACCATCTGTACTACCTTTGCAACTTTTCTGTAAATCTAATAGTACTTTGGAATAAAAAGTTTACTGCTTTCTCTTTGGCAGCAGCCATCAGCTCAAAGGTAAGCCAAGATGGGCGCTCACTATTACATCAGGAGCTATGGAGGAAGAAGCAGTTGCATGTGATGCGCTTTCTCCTCAGAGTGTGCTCCTGGCAATACTGCCAGCTCTCTGTGCTCCACAGTGGCCCCCCACCCAACCCAGCCCTATGAACTGTACAGAGTGGGGTACAAGGCCAAACAAGGTTATGTCATATATCAGATTCGTGTGTGATGTGGTGGCTGCAGATGCCCAGTTCCTAAGGGTGCTCCCCATGGCAAGCCTGTCCATCATGATGTTAACCAGCTAAAGTTTGCCTGAAGCCTTCAGTCTATCACAGAGGAGCGAGCTGGATGCCACCTCGGGGCATCTGAGAGTCTCGAATTCTTACTGGGTTGGTGAAGATTCCACGTACAGATTCTTTGAGGTTATCCTCATTGATTCATTCCATAAAGCTATCAGAAAAAAATCCTGACGCCCAGGGTATCACCAAACCAGTCCACAGCACAGGGAGCTACGAGGGCTGCCATGTGCAGGATGCAAGAATACGGCCTTGAAAAGGGTCACAAGTTCCACCAGATGCTTGGTGGTTCTTGCCGTGCGGCATGGAGAAGACACAATACTCTCCAGGTCCGCCGTTACCACTAACATAAGTAACGTTTGTAAAATTCTTACCTAATAAACAATTTAGGTCAGGAGAAAAAAAGAAAAGTTTACTTAAAAAATAATAAATTGGGAGGGGTACCTGGGTGGCTCAGTCAGTTAAGTGTCCGACTTCGGCTCAGGTCACGATCTCACGGTTCATGGGTTCGAGCCCCATGTCGATTCTGGTTTGGATTCTGTGTCCCCCGCTCTCTCTGCCCTTCCCCCACTCGTGCTCTGTTTCTCTCTCTCTCAAAAATAAACATTAAAAAATTTTTTTAAAATAATAAATTGGGCAAAGTCCCTAAGGAATGGCAGGGGCAGTGAGGAGTGGGGTGGATCCAGAACACAGGTGAAGTTACTGGCTTTGGGTGAGGAAGACGCCTCTTCTCCTGCTATGGGAGAAAGGAGGTAAGAATAATGTAGTGCCAAGGAGGAAAAACTTTTCCCTTACTTTCTCCTGTTATTTTCGTGAGGGCCTGCCAATTAAACTGCCAAAAAGACAGATTAGCAAAAGAAAAGATATTCTGATTCATGTACTTACACGGGAGTTCACAGAAAAATGTAACTCAAGGAGGCTGTTAGAACTTGGGTTTATATACTGTCTTAATAAGGGGAATGGGAGATGAGAAGGGAGCCTTAGGAAAACAAGTGACTTCTAGGAAAAGATAAATGGGGAATAGAGATATGAGAGTTTTGTGAAAATACCTGTTTGGGTGATTGCTTCTTCCTGAGCCAAATTCTCTCTAATGATAGGAGTCCATCTTTCCTGGTGGCCAAATTCCTGGAGAGGGGATTGGTTTATAACCAATGGATTCTTTGGGAGACTCTGCTTTTAGGTGGAGAAGAGCAGTTCAAAAGAATAGCAAACAAAACAGAGCTCTTCAGCAGTATATTCTGGATGCCTCTGGCAGAGAGAGAGGAGTGTGTGAGTCTGGGCAGGGCTCTGACAGGTTAGAAAGCCCACTGCCACCAATGCTACCATCAAGTCCTCTAACTTTTTCTCCACAAAGTAAAATCTGCTAAGAACACCGGGACAAGGGGTTAACTTCAGAGTAGCTAATAAATAAAGGGAATTGTTAAAATATTTGCAACCATTGTTTTGAATAGACTGAGTTCAGTAAGATATACATATAAGAGTTCAGGAAAGGGCTTAACTGTGGTCCTTATGATCTTCCTGCTTCACTGATGAAATTAATGCAGGTCCCATCGCTTTCTGATCTTCTTCAGCTTTAAAAATGATCATATTTCCCGCAGGCCTCTCAAGTGGTAAGAAATCTAGCCAAGTCTTTACACTTTCCATCCTCGATCTGCCGGAGAGCTTCCCCACTTTCCCTAGGTTGGGCTCAGGAGCCAGCCTCCTCCTACTACACCTGCCAGCTAGGGCAGGAGGAGGAGCATTGGGGTCAGGGTGCAACATCCTTGTTCTTGGCTGGGGCTGCCCATGGCTCTCTGCCCTGTTCCTGTTCAGGGTGATCTACCCTCTAGCTCGGGTGGTTGGCAAATAACAGCCTGTGGAACAAATCCGAGCAGCAGGAAAGCATGGTTTTTCCATTTTTTGATGTCTGGGAAAAAATCAGAATAGTATTTCATGACATGAAATTATCTGAAACAAAAATGGCAGTGTCCATAAATAAAGTTGTATTGGGACACAACTATACCCATATATTTATTTTATGTATTGCTCATGGCTGCTTTTGCTCTATAATGGCGGGGTTGCGTGGTTGTGGTAGACACCATATGGTTAGGAAAACTAAAATATTTCCTCTCTGGCCCTTTACAGATGAGTTTGCTGAGCCCTGCTCTCACTCAACCTTGCAATCCACTCCCCTCACCTTCTTCCACTGTTGGTATCCCCACGCAGTCAGTGGAACCCCTTACCCTCCTGGGGACCTTCGTGAGCAGGAAGGAGCCCTCCAGAACACTTCAGCCTGGCTCGCTTCTGCAGCATCTCCTTGTTCCATGGAAAGTCTTGCATCCTCATCCCTCCAAGTGTCAGGAGTGCAAGCTGGTCCCCTGTTCCTTCCCTTTTTGCTATGCCATTGTGGGGTGCTCCAGATACCCTCCTATCTTTAGGCTTCATCCCCCAAACTCCTGGGGATACTTCAAGGACTCCCTCACTGTTTTACCCAAGTAACTGGGGAGGCAGACCCAGAGTTCCTATAGTTCAGGAAGCCTATGGCCAGTAGGTGAGACACCACACTCCTTGTGGGCACCCTGGGCCTTAACATATGATTTTCAGGGGTCTCTGGGAGGCTCAGTGGCTTAAACGTCCAACTTCAGCTCATGTCATGATCTCACGGTTTGTGAGTTTGAGCCCCGCATTGGGCTCTGTGCTGACAGCTCAGAACCTAGAGCCTGCTTCGGATTCTGTGTCTCCCTCTCTCTCTGCCCCTCCCCTCTTGCACTCTCTCTCTCTCAAAAATAAATAAAACATTACAAAAAATGTATTTAAAATAAATTAATAAATAAATAAAATGTGATTTTCAGTCAGCCTGTCTTATATAGCCAGGATGGGTTGAGGGGGTGGTCACCATTTTTTTGCATCTTTTAGGAAGCCCACAGGGTTGTCTCTAATCACTTTAAAACATTGGAGCCCTTATCACTCAATATCCTTGACTTTGAGGCCTTAGCCAAAAAAAGTCCCCGACCATGCACTGTGACACAGGGCTATGACAGTGCACAACTTCAGGGGGTGTGATTCACATTGCGGCCTGTGTCACTGTGGCCCCTAGGGTTATTATACAGGGCACACCCTGCATGGCCAGAAGCCAAGCTCCTATGGCTACATATACACAGCAGGAAACCCAAATGACCACATGTCTTCTCTTCCTTATAGATCTCAAATCTGAGGACACTTTCCTGGCTTTGGAGGTGAAAGCAGACAGTGAAGTATGATGAAGGGAAGCCAGGATTTTGGTGGTTGTTGGTATAAGCTTTTGAGCATAAAACAGCAGAGGAATTCCAAGGCTTGCATAGTGATGTGGGGAAATTTGAAAGTAGTAGGACTTTTGCTTTTAAAACGTTTATCCCAGGGCGCCTGGGTGGCTCAGTCGGTTAAACATCCAACTTTCGATTTTGACTTAGGTCATGATCTCAGAGTTTGAGAGAGAAACCTGCTTGTGATTCTCTCTCTTTTTCTCTCTCTGCTCCTCCCCCACCCTCTCAAAATAAATAAATAAACATTAAAAAAATAAAATGTTTATTCTAGAATATTTAAGAAAGAGTAACATAATTTTTTTTTCTCTTAACCAAAAAACCAAAGAGTGTGGAGCAAGCTATATTTAATTAGAGTGATAATTAGAAGGTATTCTCTCTAAAAAGAAGGAGGAGGAGGAGGAGGAGATGGCATTATCTCTGTTGTCACCTCTTTAACATTTCTTGAGACCTTAATCAATCTCTGGGTAAAAATAGTCACATTACAATATTTCTCTGTTCCCACCATCTCTGTAGAAACTCTAATGACCTGCATCTCTTTCCAGCTATTCCTGGGATCACATGTGCTTGGAACAGATTCTGTTCTGCTATCATTTACATATTTACTTCCAACTGCTCTGCAACTTGCTGCCAAATCAGCCCCAGAAGGCCAAGGCACCCACCATATAAAATCCTCCCACTACTCCTGTCCGGACGGCTGCTGCGGCCTTCTAATAAAGCGGCATGACCCAGGGCTCAGGGCTCACACAGTCTTGCACACAGTCTTGGATGTTTTAACAAAGCAGCTCCCTTATTTTGTGTGCCACCCTGGTTTCAAGCCCCCTTCCCGGGCCTCAGGCAGCGTCCATGGTGTTGGGCCAAAGACAGTCTGAGCAGCAAGGTTCACTGATCTTGAATCAAACATTTTTTTAAACGTTTGTTTATTTATTTACTTTGAGAGAGGGAGAGAGAGAGAGCACTAGTGGGAAGGGGCAGAGAGAGAGGAAGAGAGAGGAAGAGAGAGAATGAGGGGCTCGATCCCATGAACCATGAGATCATGACTTGAGCCAAAATTAAGAGTCAGATGCTTAACCAACTGAGCCCCCAGGCACCCCATGAATCAAATTTCTGAATACTGACTTCTTCTCAGAGAAGAATTCTTTCCCAGGACAAATTATTTCCTGGCAGGTCTTTCAATGCCTCAGGTAAACATTTATCTGCTGGAACTTGCCACATTGGCCCCCAGAAATGCTCAAACCTGTCTCAGTTCTAGGAGGAACAGACCAGGCTGCTGACCTCAGGTGTTGCCACTTGTAGATGTGTCAGGAGTGGGTCCCAAAGTTTTACAGGAGAAGACAACAGCACCGTTGTAGCTACCCATGTGACAAGCTCAGTGCACGACACCTGAAATGCAATTTTCTCTCATCCACTAAACCATTTTTGATAGATATTGTTATCCACATTTTGCAGGTCAGAAAAGTTAGGGTTCATTCACTCAACAAGTATTTGCTGAGTACTTCCTGTGTGTCAGGCATTGTTCTCAGCAGGTGAGATACCTCAGTTACCAAGGCAGGCACGCTTGTGTGGTATACTTTCTAGGGGTAGTATATGACTCTAAATAATTAGCATACTAACAAAATAAAATATGGTAGAAGGTGACTATGGGACTTCAGAGAGGTTTCAATTCAGCAAGTATATTTTGAGCCTCTCTTAAATGCCAGGCACTGGGAACAAAATCAAGAAGAAGATAAACTTGGAGTGCCTGTGTGCAGTTCACGGTCTAGTGAGACCAATGTGAGCAGCAGAACCAAGACTCGGTGCTGGTGGTCCAGGTCTGTACCGGCACTACCTCCATGGCAGGAACATCTTAACGCTTATTTTTCTTTAAACGGTCAATGCAAGGAGTTCCTCTTATGTGAAGCCTTCCTCCCATTCTCCTCTCACCCAGAAATCATCATTCACTTCTCTTACCTGCCACCAGTGGGCCCTCAACATAGCCCTTGTGTTGCACTTTGTTCCCCTGGGCTGCCTTCATTGATTTACAAAGTCTCTCCTCTAGGAGTTCCCTGAGACCAGGAATTCTTTGTTCATCTTTGAATCCTCATACCAAGGATTTTGATCATTTGTGAGTAACAGGAAAGCTGATTAACCAGTGGCATCAACAAAATTGTGGCCGATTTTCTTCTCATGCAACATGAAGTCTGGATGAGGGTGGTGGCTGGTAGTTGTTGGCTCATTTCCTCTGGGACATCATGGCTGAAGCGTGACTGCTTTGACTCCAGTATTCCCACCCCATGCAAGCAGGATGAAGGGCCAGCACCTACAGCAGGAAAGCAAAACCTTTTCAGACATTTCTGGCAGTCTTCCACACCCGTCTCATTGGGTGGAACTGTACCACATGAGAAGACAGGTTAGAATTATTATTATTATCATTATCATTATTAGATTGGACATGTTGTGACCTGAGCAAAGTCAGTGTTGGCTAGTAAAGAAGAAGGGGAAAGTGAATATTGGAAGGTATCTAGCATTGTCTGCCTCAATCCCTAGTACAAACCATAGTGCCTGGCACCGTTATCGAGAAAGCATTCAAGGTTATTGAACAAGTATTCAATGGTTATTGAAAGAAAAAAAATGAACAAGGGAAAAAGAGACAAACAAAAAATAGGCTCTTAAATATAGAGAACAAACAGTTGGTCACCAGAGGGGAGGTGGGTAGGGGATGAGTGAAATAGGTGAAGGGGATTAAGAGTATGTCTATCATAATGAACATTGAGTGATGTATAAAACTGTTGAATCACTACATTGTACACTTGAAATTAATATAACATATGTTAAATGTACTTGAGTTTTAAAAATAAGTTAATTATTTAAAAAATAGTTATTTTGGGGGCACCTGGGTGGCTCAGTTGGTTAAGCATCCAACTTTGGCTCAGGTCATGATCTTGCAGTTTGGGTTGAGTTCAGGTTCCGTGTCAGGCTCTGTGCTGACAGCTCAGAGGCTATAGCCTGTTTCAGATTCTGTGTCTCCCTCTCTCTCTGCTCCTCCCCAACTTACGCTCTGTCTCTCTCTCTCTCTCTCAAAAAGTAAATATTTTAAAAAGTTATTTTTTAATCATTTTCAAAAGTTTTAATTCCAGTTAGTATTTTATTAGTTTCAGGTGTACAATATACTGATTCAACACTCCATACATAAACCTGTACTCATCATGACAAGTGCACTCCTTAATCCCCATCACTTATTTAAGCCATTCCCCCCCCCCACACACACTTCTAGTAACCATCAGTTTTTTCTCTATAACAGTCTGTCTCATTTCTCTTGCTCTTATTTTTTCCCTTTGTTTGTTTCTTAAATTCCACATGAGTGAAATCATATAGTATTTGTCTTTCTCTGACTTATTTCACTTAGCATTATACTCCTTAGCTCCATCCATGTCATTGAAATGAAAAGTTTCATTCTTAAAAAATAGTTACTGAATAAATGGCAAATGAGTAAACAAATGACTTTTTGGCCATGTCACATGATCTGGGAATCTTCTCAGGGAACGATTAAAATAGTTGACATCTTATTGAAATGGTATTAGTGAAAATATCAGTTGTCTATTGATTATCATGGTGAATGAATGTGTGTGTGTGTGTGTGTGTGTGTGTGTGTACATGTGTGATGTAGAGATGGAGAAGAAGAAGGGGAGCATAAATAGAAAGATACAGATATCTCAAGTAGTAGTTTTACTTTTTCTTAAAAGAGTCCCCCTCCCCCTAGTATGTTTGGGGAAAAAAATGAAGGCTGTTTCACATCTGCTCCCTAATTGTCCACCTGGCTGTGGACCCCAGTTTCATGTGCCCAGTGGTCACAATCCTCTACATAGATGTACACCCTGCCTTTGGCACAGCACCAGGTTAGGGGTGAATGAGGCCAGGCCCTCTCTTTCTTCTGTCTGCAGTCATCACACAGATTGAAGGAGTGTACTGGATTTGACAAAGGGTTCAGGTGACTACATTCATACATTCAACTACTTCTTTTTTGACCACCTACTATGAGCCAGGTATTTTACTAGGTGCTGGGGTACAAGAGTAAAGAAGACAGACATGTCACTCCTAAAGCTTAGGATATAGCAGAAAAAAGTATCATTAGAAAAATCAATACCCAAATCCATAATTTTAAGTTGCGATAATGTGCTATGAAGGAAAAGGAGAGGGTGTGTTGAGAGACAATAATAGAGGAGACTGTTTCAATGGGGATGAAAGGAAGTGTCAGGAAAGGCTGCCTAAGGTAGGATATTTAAGGAGAATATCTCTACCTTATAGTCAGACCTGGGGGAATTAATACAGGGGTTCAAGAAAAGAGGGGAAAAGGAAAAGAAAAGGTGGGGGGGGAAAGGCATTCCCCACAGAGGGAGAAATTTGTGCAAAGGCCCTGAATAATCTGGTATATTAAGGAACTGAAAACAGCTAGGGAAAGGGAAAAAGAGAGGAAGCTGGCACCTCTATGCAAATATGTACACAGTTTTACATAAATGGGATCATACTGTATGCAATGTTTCTAACCTGTTTTATTTTTCACCAAGTCATTAATGTAAATAACCAATACCAGGTGAAGGTGTTTTTCTTTTTTTTAATCCGGTTTTTGTAAGGGAGAGAAACACATATTCCGATGGCTGACTGAAATGCTACCTCGAGTAAACTCCCTGAAGTTTTCAATCACAAAAGAATGGGGAAAGAAAAGTGCCTGGAAGGAGGTCCCAAAAAGCACTAACATTTAAGAGGCTGGCAGCTGAAACCTTGCGAGGGGAGACAGAGGAGTAACCATTAAAGTTGTGTGCCAAGGAAGATTATTAAAAGGAGGGAGAAATCTTCAGCATTAGATGTTTCAGGGGTCAAGGCTATTAAAGGTAGTAACAGAGAAGGTATAGCAACATGGATGTTGTGGGCGGTCTTGACTAGAGCAGCCAGGGTGGGGGCAGGGGGAACAGTGAGACACAAACGTGGTTTGAGTAGTGAGATGTGAAAAACTAGAGATTAAGAGTGTAGACAACTTTTTTATGCCATTTGGCTCTGAAGGGAAGAAAAGAGAGAGTGGTGGCTGGAGGGAGATTTGGGGCAAGGCAGGAGTATTCTTTCGGGAAGGAACCTATAAGAGAGGAAAATAAAGACAGAGAAGAAAAATTGTTCCCTACCCAGGTCCAGTTCCTGAGTGGAAAAGTCATACTTCATCTAGGATCTAAAAGAGAGTAAGGGGGCAAGCGTTGGACTGTACTGAGATCTAGAATGGTCTGCGAGGAAACAGTAGTTGGAAGCCAACGCATGGCCTCCAGAATGTAAGCTGCGCTAAGGAGGCACCGCCTGCTCGGTGTCCAAGCCCACACCTGCCGCAGGCCTGCAGCCCCACCCACCCTCTCGGACACTTCTCTGGGCCATAGAAACCAAGGTTATCGTGGGTGGGGCTTCCACCTGTCCAACAACAGGTGTGTTGTTTCTATCCAGAAACCAGTACTGTGCTTACCTTCTAGAGCAGTGCCTCTCAAATTTCAGCGCAAGGTCCTGTTAAAACAGATTACTGGACCCCACCTCCAGAAACTGTGATTCAGTAGGTTTGCGGCAGGGCTTGCTAATCTGCATTTCCGTTGTTGCCACCAGTCTACATCTTGAGAACCCTTGTCCTAGAGAAAGCGAAATACTCAAGGAAAGTTCTGGAAGAATAGTTAATAGGCCTTTGCACTTAGCTCTGGAAGCTAGTCAAATACTCACGTCTATAAAGCAAAGGGCAGCACCGCAGTTGGTGAGTCCTCTGTGGGGATTGGTCCAAGATGGCCGGGTCTATAAGCCCAGCCTAACAGAAGGATAAGAGAACCAACCACACCCCAAGGGAGAAGAGCAAGCATCTTGCTGAAGGCGAGGATTCTCTCGAGGGGATGCTCCAGGGAGTCATTTGACGCATTGAGCTGGGCCTGGAAGGTGAGGGATCCTACAAATGGCAATGGGGCAGGTTTAGGGGTGGAGAACAGCACTGTCATGTAGGCATCCCTTCACATAAGCAAGCATCCAGAAGGAAAAGCGAAGCACCTCTCCGCGCATGTGTGCTGAGTCCTGCATGCCTTACCTAGGGCTCCTGCCCAAGTGTCTCTGGGGCTTCTCCCCGCCCTGGTCCAGGCTTACTCTGTAAATGGGCAACGGTTGCCCGGCTCAGCCGCAGCAGCACCCGCCGCGGCCAGCAGGGTACGCTCTCGACAGAGCCTGTCCCGCTCCTGGCTGGCCTGCGCCTGCGCCTGCGCCTGAGCCTGCGCCTGCGCGGGGGCTTTCGCCGGTCGGCGAATGGGGAGAGCTGCACCACTTGCTGCGCACTCGGACTAAGATGGCAGCGGCGGCCCGGCTGGGTTGGGGAGCTGCGGCTGTGGCCGCAGGACTGTGTAGGCGGTAGGTGACGAGCCAGGAGCTCCGCACAGACTTGCTGCTGGGTTTAGTTAACCAGCGGAGCGGTCGCCGCCCCCGCAGCGGGGTGGGGAGAAGTGCCCCTGACCGAACCTTCGGGTGCGCCCCCGTCGCAGCCGTTGGGGGTTTCGCCCCGAGGTGGGCGCCTATCCGTGAGGCGGCTCTGCGCCCCCAATTCGGGCGGGATCTGCAGCGCCCGGTCCCAGCCTCCGAAACCCGGCGCCTGAATCCCTGCGGTGCGGAGACCCGCAAAGACTGGCAGCAGAGACCCCACGGAGGAGCTCTTTTAAACATCAGTGTGACCCCCTCCAGCCCTTCCATCATATGCATTCCCTCTGCTTTTTAAACACAAATCAGAATATCTGCAGAATGGGAGAGAATACCTCATTTCTTCATTTTCTCAATAGGCCCAGAAAAGGGGACGTGACCTGTATGAGGTCATACAGCTTCCAAGTGATGGAAATCTGATGAGAATCCAGACCCCTAGATTTCCTCCCTATCACCTAGACCCACCCTGTTCCCTTGTTTTTTTTTCCCCTTTGTGCAACCTGCCTTTGAGTTTGGCCTCCCAGTGACATCTGTTATCATTGGTTAGATGAAAAGGATTGATGACTTAAAGTAGGTTTTGGACCCTGATTTTGCTACTGGAACAAAAGGACAAAAGGGCCTACAAGGTTTCACCTAGTGAATGTTAGGGGTTTTAGTGCTAATGATGCCCTTGAAATTTAAATGTATTAAGTTTGCTGAAAGATTTGTTGGTCACCTCCTGTGCCCTGTGCTGTTTGGGTAGATGTCTTACCGGAATAATTGAACTTACCTTTACTATTTTTTTTAAAGTTTGCCTATTTTGAGAGAGAGAGCCAGAGCGCGAGTGTATATGAGTGGGGGAAGGACATAGAAAGGGAGAGAATCCCAGACAGGTTTCATCCTGCCAGCGCAGAGGCGGGCACTGAGCTCCATCTCACGAACCTTGAGATCACGAACTGAGTCCGAATCAAGGGTAGTGGGTGGCTCAACCGACTGAGCCAGTCAGGCGCCCCCTCACCTTTACTATTTTGTCACTTTAAACCCATCTGTGTCACAGTATCCATCCATTCTGTTGCCTTTTCCCTGGGCCTAAGGGCCAAGAATGCCAGTCTTCAGTGTATTCCCATATTCCAGCCTAGTCAAGATTGAGGCAGTGAGCTATAGATAAAAATGTTTTCACCCCAAACCTTAAACCTCATTCAGTAATTAATTGGGCACCTATCACATAATATCAGTGGTAGCTAACATTTATTGAACTCTTAACTACAAGGCTTGGCACTGATTTATGCACTTTACATGGATTATCTGGATCCTTTTTTGACTCAATCTTTGAGGTAGCTGTGAATATTAATTTCATTTTAGAACTGAAGCCATCCATTGTGCTAGATGCTGAGGGGCACAGAAATGAAGACACTGCTTCCCTTAGTGAGTTTGCAGATAAAAATAATCAGAAAATATTTTTTCAGTGATCATATATATATTTAAAATTCTTTAGCAACTGCTGTGAAATGAAAACTGTGATTATAGCAATAGTATTCTAAAGAAAACTGGATTTTAAAGTAACTTGCATCAGATTTCTAAACATTTTTACTGAAGTTTTTTTTTCCTTTTCTGGTAATATTTGTTTTTCTCCTTCTCCCTTCATTTTTAATTTGTTAAAACCTGAAAAAGTAGCCAATCAATACTTCTCTATCACAGAGAAATAACCAAAGTTACAAACACTGGCTTAAGAGGTTTCCAATCTAAAAGCATATGTAGGGGCACTGGGGTGGCTCCATGCGTTAAGCATCGGACTCTTGATTTTGGCTCAGGTCATGATCCTACAGTTTGTGGGATCGAGCCCCACATTGGCCTCTGCAATGAAAGCTGGAGCCTGTTTGGGATTCTCTCTCTCTCTGTCTCTCTCTCTGTCTCTCTCTCTCTCTCTCAAAATAAATAGATAAATTTAAAAAGATAAAAGCATATATAGATTATTGGCTTCTTTAGCAGTTTGGAGGAGAATAGTACACTTTCTGTTAGACTTTTTGAAGTATTGGAGCATTGAAATACTATCTGTTTCAAAATAGGTAGTATTGATTCTCTCTTTACAGGAAAGCATGATTGTAGAGACAGAAAAGAGAGGGAGATTTCATAGTGTTTACTTTTGTTCTCTTTGAATTTTGAACCATGTGACTATCACGTCGTAGTTTTTTAAAATTTGAAAAGAAGGAAAAAAAACGGTTTGTAGTTCTTTGCATCCTTCATGCATAGCTAAGAGTCTGGGAATCCAGGTTATAAATCACAAGCGTAGCTGTATTTCTATTTCTTACACTGGATATCACACAATCCTGTGTACACTCAGTTACCAAGGCTATAAATTTCCATCTGAGCTCATGTTTTTAAATTGTTTGCAGATGTTGCTTGCCTAAAGAAGGGGAAATAATGTGGATGGAGAATGAAAATTCAGCTTTGTTGTTATTTTCATTTTTTTTTTATATAAGACGTAGAAACTGAGCTTAAAAGATTATCTCTAGAAATATTATTTTTGTTTGTTTTTAAATGTAGATTCTGTCCTATGATGAATCCATACACCATGAAAAAACAGCCTCTGCATCAGTTTGTGCAAAGACCACGTTTCCCACTGCCTGCAACCTTATGTAACACAGGTAAACTTTCACCTCTTTTAGAACAAATCATGTTTCAGAAACTAATGAAACTGTGCTCAAAATTTTATGGATCATAAAAGATGAGTTTGTAAATTTTCTATTTGGATGCATAAAAGAACATAGCATTTTTTTGTATCGTACTTCACACTTGTTACATGTATCATTGACATTAGATTTCAAGAATCCTGAGCACAGTGTCCAATAGACTATGAAATCTCAGTATCTTGTGTAACATCTTCTGGAACATTGTTCAGGAAATTATTTCTGAAATGAAAATATTATAGAGAGAAGTTACAAATGGATTTGTTTCAAAAAATCGTATGTATGCCCTTCATATTTTGATAAGAATGCACCTAAAATCAGTAAATTTTTAGCTTTAATCAAGGGTTTAGGAAATAGTACTTTCAATGTAATTTTTCTTTTTTGTGTGTCCAAATTAATTAATTATGACTTTCTTGATAATTTTGTAGATGTTACTTGCTTTTTTTTTCTTTTATTTTTATTGATACTGGAAATAAATAATGAAGACAGGATATGAAAATTATTGAAATGTGACCAAGTGTCATGTGGTTAGGGAACCTTGGGAGCTGTCTCTGTGTGTCTGTGTGTAAATGTCTGCTTTTGTGTGCTTACGCCTTTGTGGAGCTGTAAGGGTTTGGATTCAGTTCTGGGGCCCTCTCCCATTTCTATCACTACCTTGAACACCTTGTGGCTATACTCTGGCAGGTGACTGACTCTGGCTAACCACATGAGCTGGATCTAGGTAGATAGAGACCTTACCTCCCCTGTATATTGGGGCAAGAGGAGGAGAACTTGCATGTCCCCTTGATTCACAGAATGAAAATTTAGGCATAAATAGTAACTTAGCATGTTAAGCTACTTTAATTGAACTTTTAAATTTTGTAGGGTGGAATTAAGTGGTCCTCAGGCTTTTCAAATTGGAAACCCACCGATCTTAGTCTTTGATACTGACTTTAAGCATCATACATCTGTAGTTTTGGAGTTTTGGAAGAGCTTCTGCCTACCTATTACCTATTAGTACCAAGCATAATAGGAAAGTTATTTTACATTAGTCTATTTTGTTGTAACCCTTGTGACACATTCATGGGGATCTTTCTGGATGATGGACCTGGGGGTCATTTCTGAAAAACCAAATTAAATCCAGTTTAGACTATAATTAAAGAGATTTTGTTAATGCCTAGTCAAATTACTATTTTGAAATAGCTTTGTTCATTGTCAAAAGAGAAAGTTTATGTCCTGATGTCATGTATTTTCTACTTCAGAACGTATATATAGATTCTGCTCTCTTAAATTTTTTTACATTTATAGTTTTTTTTAAGTTTTTATTTTTATTTTTTTAGTAATGTCTACACCAACATGGAGGTTGAATGACTCTGAGATCAAGAGTTGCATGCTCTTCTGACTGAGCCAGCCAGGCACCCTATATTTACAGTTTTTACCTTCAAGTATATCTGAAATTTTTTTCTGCATGTATAGTTGTACACAAATGCATTGAGTAGAAAAATGCCACGGGGTGCCTGCGTGGCTCAGTTGGTTGAGCATTCAACTCTTGATTTTGGCTCGGATCATGATCCCAAGGCTGTGGGATCGAGCCCTGCTTCGGAATCTGAGCTGAGCATGGAGCCTGCTTGAGATTTTCTATCTCTCTCTTTTCCTCTGCCCCTCTCCCCCGCTCGCATACTCTCCATTTCTCTCTCTAAAATAAAAACTTAAAAAAAAAAAAAAAAGAAAAGAAAGAAAAATGTCATATTTAGTTTTTCAAATGTTGTGGTAAAGTGCTTAGTGTGTGCAGAGGTTTTGATTACCAATAAATTATTAAGAAAGGCCTTAAGAAATGATTGGTCATAACCAAGGTTAAAAGAAGCTTGTCTTATAGAAATTGGTGACAGTCCGGCCTTCTTTCCTTCCTTCCTTCCTTCCTTCCTTCCTTCCTTCTTTCCTTAATGTTTATTTATTTTTGAGAGAGAGACAGAGCGTGAGTGGGGGAGAGACAGAGAGAGGGAGGGAGACACAGAATCTGAAGCAGGCTCCATGCTCTGAGCTGTCAGCACAGAGCCTGACACAGGGCTTGAAGTCACTAACTGCAAGATCATGACCTGAGCTGAAGTTGGACACTTAATCAACTGAGCCACCCAGGTGCCCTGGCGGTCCATTCTTTAATGTTCCATCTGAAGAATTGTTCCCATGTCACACAGATTTTCAGAGGAATTTATTGGTTTGATGTATAAATATTTTATGTCAAGTATTTAGACTTTGGGGCACCTGGGTGGTTCAGTTAGTTGAGTGTCTGACTCTTGATTTCACCTTGGTCATGATCCCAGGGTCATGGGATTAAGCCCCGAGTCAGTCTCCTTGCTGAGTGTGGAGCCTGCCTGAGAGTCTCTCTCCCCTTCTCTTTCTCTCTCTCTCTCCCCCTCTCCCTCTGCCACTCTCACCTGCAATCACTCATTCTCTCTTTTTCTAAAGTAAAAAAAAAAAGAAAGAAAAAAGTATTTGGACCTTGAAGTTATCATTTTATTTTTGTTGTTGTTTGTAATTTTAAAATTTAATTTTTATTATTTACTATTTTTAATTTATTTTTACTTATTTTTTTATTTGAGAGGAGAGGCAGGAAGGAGAGAGAGAAAGAGATAAAGAATGAGAGAGAGAGAATCTCAGGCTCCATGCTCTGTGAAGAGCCAGGGAGCCATTGGGGGGGCTCAATCCCACAACCTTGGGATCATGACCTGAGCTGTAATCAAGAGTTGGATGCTTAACCGACTGAGCCACCCAGGTGCTCCTGAGATTATCATTTAAAATTTTTCTCTTTTTTTAGGATTTGCCTGGTCACCAAGTCATCAACTGATATCTTTATGGGACAGTGACTTAAAATGTATGGGAGTTTTAGTTTCAGTTTCTCCTTCACCAAGGAAATGACGCAATGTCAGTTAGGTGGCTGCTTGGCAAGGTGCAAAAACCACTGTCAGCTGTCAAATTAGAATCTTCTCTAATGAGTAAAAACAGCACTTCCATACCAATCATACATTTTGCTAAATTTCATTTCTTTCTAATTTAGTTTTTATTTTATTTTATATTTTAGAGAGAGCACATGAGTTGGGGAGGGAGCAGAGGGGGAGAGAGAGAATCTTAAGCAGGCCCCACATTCAGCACAGAGCCCTATGAGGGGCTCCATCTCACCACTGTGAGATCATGCCCTGAGCTGAAATCAAGAGTCAGACATTTAACTGACTGAGCCACCCAGGCACTTTCTCATTTAAAATAAAACTGGGGGTGCCTGGGTGGCTCAGTTGGTTAAGCGTCCAACTTTGGCTCAGGTCATGATCCCACAGTTTGTGGGTTCAAGCCCCACGTCGAGCTCTGTGCTGACAATGTGGATGGAACCTGCTTGGGGTCCTCTCTCTATCCCTCCCTGACTTGTGCTTTTTCTCTGTCTCAAAATAAGTAAATAAACTTAAAAAAAATGAAACTGTTGCTTTTTGATATTTTACTGTTTTTCCTTAGGCATATGTTATGAGGATTATGACAGGATAGGAAGACTGATCTTAAATGTATTTTCCTTTTATGCTCAACACTAGTAAGTATGGAGTGGCAGTATGTATAGCGGTTAAGCAAGTCCATGGTAGGAAATTGGTGGGGCTTGAATCCTGTCTCTGTCTCTTAATTAGCTGAGTGACTTTGAGCTTTAGTTTCCTTATTTATAAAATAGGATAAAATCAGTGTTTCCTTGGGAGAATGTAGGATTAAATTATGTAATTCACAGAGAGTGCTAAGCATCTTGGCCCAGCACGTGATAACTACCAAATAAATTAATCTATTTCAGTATACTGCTCTAAGGTGAGAATTGTTTTGGTTTGATTGGAAGGTTTATTTTCATAATAAATAATCAGGGCCTGTTTAGTAAATTTTTATACTACTAAAACCCCAGTACTATCTCTTGTCCTACAAGCTATTATCATAATAGCAAGGTAGGAAAGTAAAGATTCTATTCATTTTTTTATTCCTTTAATGAATTCATTCTTGAATCTATTCATGGCCTTAGAAGAAATGAAGAAGAACCTGTAAGATAAGTTAAAAATATTCCAGAAAGTAATTCACATAGATTTCCACTTACATGATAATTCATAATGTCACTAACTGTACCATTGGGCAAATTACTTAACTGTAAGCTTCAGTTTCTTCATTTGCAAAATGGGAATACAGTAAAACCTTGGATTGCGAGTAAGTTGTTCTGTGAGTGCTCTGCAAGAAAAGCAAACATTTCTAATAAATTTTAACTTGATAAACAAGAGATGTCTTGCAATATGAGTAGTACATTACACCAGACATCACATGATCACAACTGAGCCAATGGTTCTTCTCTCTCTCTCTCTTGCTGTGGGATTGTGAGTGATCATCTCCCAGGCTCAGATGCTTGGTCTCAGGCCGTGGTGTTTGGCAGAAATCAGTGATTTAAAAAAAATTTTTTTTTAATGTTTATTTATTTTTGAGAGACAGAGAGAGAGACAGAGGGTGATCAGGGGAGAGGCAGAGAGAGAGATACAGAGAATCTGAAGCAGGCTCTGGCGCAGAGCCTGATGTGGGGCTCGAACCCACGAGCAGCGAGATCATGACCTGAGCTGAAGTCAGACACTTAACTGACTGAGCCACCCAGGTGCCCCAGAAATCAGTGATTTTTCAGAACGTTGGGGGATGCCCACAACTGGCACTAGTGTATTTTTTGTCACTTCAGAGCGCCTCTGGACGGTCCTCTGCTATTCCATACAAGAGTAAGCTTAGGAATGCTTTGCTTCATTCTAGGTCAGGCTGTCTGCAGATATAGACCCTTTCCTCTGCTGCCTTATTGCCAGTTACATTAAATACAGTATATGATGAGTTTATTAATACTGTACTGTAGTCAACAGTATTAATGTGAGCATATACAGTGGCCTCCATGCAGAAAAAGATTCCATTGAGCCAATAGCTAGCAGTGATTCCGTTAGTAATGGTGAAAGTTGTCCTACACAATAACCCTCCTCTCTCTTACCTCTTTCACACCAGCCACGAAGGTTTTCAAAGGTAAGTGCAGGTTAATTTGTTTATTTTTCTTTATATTTTGTATTTTCTTTATTATTTTGTATTATGTTACAGTATTATTATCATTTTTATGTGAATATTTTAGGGTTGTGGAATGAATCATCTGAGTTTTCATTATTTCTTATGGGAAAGTTCACTTTGATATACAAGTGCTTTGGATTACAAGCATGTTTCCAGGACAAATTATACTTGCAAACCAAGGTTTTATTGTAATAGGGTTTCTTCATAGTATTATTAAAGGCTTAAATATATATAAAGTACTCAGCCCTGTCTCTGGCATGTAGTAAGTACAAACACAATAAATATTAGTTACTATTATAAATGTGTCTTTAAGAGAATGGTAATGGGACTTCTGGGTGACTCACTCAGTTGAGCATCCAAATCTTGATTTCAGCTCAGGTCATGATCTCATGGTTTCTTGGATTGAGCTCCACATCCGGCTCCACAGTCCAGCTAGGATTCCTCTCCCTCTTTCTCTGCCACTCCCGTGCATGTGTGCACATATGCACATGCGTGTGCTCTCTCTTAAAATAAATAAGTAAATTGGGGCACTTGGGTGGCTCAGTCAGTTGAGCAACTGATTTTGGCTCAGGTCATGATCTCATAGTTCATGGGTTCGGGTCCTGCCCGCTGTGCGGACAGCTCAGAGCCTGGAGCCTGCTTCGGATTCTGTCTCTCTCTCTCTCTCTCTGCCCCTTTCCCACTCACACCCTGTCTCTCTCCCTCTCTCTCTCAAAAATAAATAAATATTTTAAGAATATTTTTAAAAATAAACATTTAAAAAAATAAAAGAATGGAAGCACTTTGGAAAGAAGAGAATGTAACATTTTACTGTTTTTAATATCACGGTAATGATGATTTATGATTATGATAGCCATTAGTACTAAGTCAAATAAAATACATTCAAGACTCTTGAATGATGATATGCCTTCCTAGTTAAAAGTAGGATATTGGTGGGGTGCCTGGGTGGCTCGGTTGGTTAAGTGGCCAACTTCGGCTCAGGTCATGATCTCACGGTTCATGGGTTCAAGCCGTACATCGGGCTCTGTGCTGACAGCTCAGAGCCTGGAGCCTGCTTCAGATTCTGTGTCTCCCTCTGTCTCTGGCCCTCCCCTGCTCATGCTCTATCTCTCTCTGCCTCTGAAAAAATGAATAAACATTAAAAAAAATTTTTTTAAGTAGGATATTGATAGAATATGTTGAGTAACAAAACTAATCAGTATTAATATAAAATTCAGTGCAATTATCCTGTATTGATAAAGTTCATTGTTGTCTTTAAAAATTATTTCATCAGCTTGGGCAATAAAGCCTTATTTTCTTTTTTCTTCTTTTGATTCTTTGAAAATAAGCACTTTGTAGTCCATAAGCTTAACTACTGTTTTTTCTAGAATAACATTCTTTCTTCTTTTTTCTCTTTTAGTGAGATACATGTTTATTCAAACACAAGATACCCCAAATCCCAACAGTTTAAAGTTTATTCCAGGAAAACCAGTTCTTGAGACAAGGACCATGGATTTTCCCACACCAGCTGCAGCATTTCGCTCCCCTCTGGCTAGGTATATTACTATTTCTTATTGGCTTTTACCAAGAAACATAACTGACTTTGGGGGTGAGGCAGCCTCATTTACTGATTACATTTTTATGTGTACTGCACTATTTTCAACATAAAGAATGTTTTATTTTCTTTTCAGGTAAGAGATAAAGGAAAATAATAGTGATACTAGGAAACCCTTCTCGTGAAAAGTGATGTATTTGAGAGATTTATATCATGACTAAATAAGAAGTTATATTTATATTAAAAAATTGTATCAAAATGATTATATGATAAATTTCCATTCTAAATCTTTAAAACTGTTTATAAAAAACATTGAAAACTTCTTCAATTTTTTTCCCTGAGGATAGCTAAATTTTTAGATGTTTCAAAATGGAGTAGTTTCTAAAATATTCCACTCAGAAAGAACTATAAATAATAATAGTTATCAGATTTGTCATGACTTTTTAAAGACCAGTCAGTGGGAGACCATTTAAAAATTCACTAGAGGGGTGCCTGTGTGGCTCATTTGGTTAAGTGGCTGACTTCGGCTCAGGTCATGATTTCATGGTTTGTGAGTTTGAGCCCTGCATTGAGCTGTCTGCTGTTAGCACAGAGCCCACTTCAGATCCTCTGTCCTCGTCTCTCTGCCCCTCCCCCACGGTCTTGGTCTCTCTCTCTCTCTCTGTCTCCCCCTCCCCTCCCTCCCTCCCCCCTCCCTCCCTCTCCCCCCCAAAATAAATAAATAAGCATTTTTAAAAAATTCACTAAAGACATGTTAAATGTATGTCAGATGATGAAGGACAAATGATAAAATTACTGGAATGAACCTCTTTTTAATGATAGCTAGAGAAATTATAAGAAATATTATAGTCCTGAGGTGCCTGGGTGGCTCAGTTGGTTAAGCGTCTGATTTTAGCTCAGGTCATGATCTCACGCACGGTTCCTGGGATCAAGCCTTGTGTCAGGCTTTGCACTGATAGCACGGAGTCTGCTTGGGATTCTTTCTCTCCATCTCTCTGTCTGCTCCTCTCCCACTTGTGTGCCTGCACTCTCTCTCTTTCTCTCTCTCCAAATAAATAAATAAACTTAAAAAAATATTAGAGCCCACATCAATTGAAATTTTTGATAACGTAAGCCTGATACTGATTGCCAGGGGTGTTTGGAAAGTAAAGCTTAGATAACTATTTCTGTACTCACAGCTGTTTTATATGTCTCATTTATGGGAGCCAGAAATATGTTTTCAGGTATGTTTTTTTTTAATTCCTCATTAATAAAAATGCACATTTCCTTTGACCTACACATGCCACTTCTTACAGTATACCTTAGAGCATTTGTTTTTCATACTTTTTGATGCAGGCCAAAATAAGAAATATTTTATATTACAACCCAGTACATACATACACGCGTGTATAGATAGATTACACACAGGTATTCGATGGGACAGTTTTCATCCTGATGGTGTGTAATACATTCTTATTTCCTTTCTTATTCTCTTTATTTTATTCTGTTTTATTATGTTAGATAAAGTCCCATTCAATACCTAATTGATTTCACAAGGTACTGTGGAGTTGTATGTATACATACATCATATGTATACAAGATGATGTTCCTTACAGCCTTGTTGGTAATAGTAACAAGTTGGAAACAAGCTAAATATTCATCAATAAGAAGAATTCAATAAACTTTGTTCATCCAGAGTCTGCAGATCATTAAAAAAGATGAGGAGAACCCTCTTAAACTGGCCTCTAAGACACACAGTTAAGTGAAGAAAACACGTTGCAGAACAGTGAGTACAGGGGGCCCTGGGTGGCTCATTTGGTTGTGTCCAACTTTGGCTCAGGTCATGATCTCGCGGTTTGTGAGTTCGAGCCCCGCGTCAGGCTCTGTGCTGATAGCTCTGAGCCTGGAGCCTGCTTTGGATTCTGTGTCTCCCCCTCTCTCTGCCCCTCCCATGCTTATGATTTATCTCTCTCTGTTTCTCAATAATAAATAAATGTTACAAAATTTTTTAAAAATAGAAACAATGAGTACACCATGATTGTTATGTATATAAAAATAAAAAACACAAAACAAAAATACAGTAACATAAAGGTCTGGAAGAATGTACACCCAACTGGTAACAGTGGATTTGGGGGAGGGATGGTCAAGAGTCATTTTCAGTTTATATAAATAGTGTGAAATGTTTACATCAAGAATGAATTCATGTATTTTGTATTTAGAAAGAATATAAAAAGAAGACTGTTAACTTACAGATTAGTTGGAGATTATTTCTGTCAGATGTTCAGTTGGCAAAAGCCCTTTTCAAATTAGTCTTTTGAAAGTAGCTCATTTCCTGAATTCACAGAATTTATTATCTTCAGTCAAGTAAAACTAATCTTGTTTTTGTTTTGACAGAGAATGTTTTTGCTGTAGGCTAGAATGTAAGTGTCATAAAAACAGAGACCAGTTTGTCTTATCATTGTATCTCCAGTGCTTAGTACAGTGTCAGATATTTAGCAAGTTTTCAAATATTTGTTGAATGAATAACTGAATGAATGAATAAATGATAGTGTATCTTACTTCAGAGAGGCATTTGAATTGTTTCTCACTATCCTAATAGACAAGACAATGAAATTTAAGTCGAGTGTAAATCTGTCTCTATAGATAAGTAAAAGGGCCTGTCGTATCTGCAGTATCTCTGTAGTTGCCATGTTTATTCAGTACTTCTCTTTGTCAGCAACATTAATAATGATAAAATTATCAGTTTTCAGATGGGAGGAGTTGTTTGTGATGTGGCAAAATTCAGAGAAAATTTTAAGTTTCACTAGGCTAAAATGGTAGGTTAAAGCAAGTAAGGTAAAATCTAACAGGAACAAATATTAAGCGTTGTTATTTAAATTTTTAAAACAAATAGCACAATTACAGGATAGAAGAATCTGACTTTCAGTTATTTCTGTTGAATATGATGCAGTACTCACAAAGGTCAGTCAAACTTTAACAGAGACCTAGTGTCCAGCTCAAGAGAGGTTACAGTCTTTGTACTCTGAATAAGTCCGACTACATTTGGGATATGTGTTCAGTTCTGGGTGTCATAATCTGGACATTGTAGAAGTTGGAATTGCTCTAAAGAAAGTAATCTAAACGGCAAAGCATGTATAATAATGTTTGAAACTCCTTTTCAGCTTTTTCTTTCTTTGGAGATAGAACCTATGAACTCTTGCCTGAAGCAGTTCCCCTGACATGGCCCAAAGATTGGGTTGCTTTTTTGCACGGTCCTTTCATTTGAAGAAAAAACTTTGCTAACAGTGCAGATTGTAGAGCCAATCAAAGGACATACTTAAAGATCTGTGCTTGGGTTTATTGGATCAAACTATGCAACCAAGTATCTTGTAACTTCTTATCAGTGTAATGTTGGATGGTTGTGTAGAGGACCCAGGTGACATAATTTCAGACAAATTCCTAAAGAATTTAAGAATACTAATTCAGGGGATGGCTCAGTACATTAAGTGTCCAACTCTTGATTTCAGCTCAGGTCATAATCTCACAGTTTGTAAGTTCTAGCCCCTGCATCAGTTTCTGTGCCAACAGTAGGGAGGCTACTTGGGATTCTCTGTCTCCCTCTCTCTCTGCCCCTCCCTCCCATGCACATAGGTGCTCGCTCACTCTCTCTCTTGAAAATAAATAAACATTAAAGTAATTCTAGTAACACTTTCAATGATAGACAAAGAAAAGGTAAACTGCAACATTTTGTGGAAGATGTCAGCTTTTATTCCTAAAAAGGGCTAAAGGAAAAAGGAAATTGCTCTGGAGTGTATACTAGGTATGTATGGTACATATATCAGTGACTGGGGAAGGAAGGTACATTTCAAAATCCCTTGTAGGGGCTTTTCAAATTAAAATATTCCCTCCTATCTTAGAGGATTTTAAAAATTAGTTTTATTGAGGCATAACTTATATGAAATGAAATTCACCAATTTTAAGTATACTGTCCAGAGTTTTGTTAAATATATATAATTGTGTAACTACCACTAAAATAAAAAATACAGGACACTTTTATCACTGTAGAAATCCCTCATTTCTGTTTGCATTCATTCTTCTTGTTTCACTTTCATACCCTGGTAACTTTTATTTCATGGCAATGAATTCTAGCTTTGTTGAGATATAATTGATGTAAAACATTGTGTAAATTTAAGATATACAGTGTGCTGATTTGATATACATATGTATTGCAGAATGCTTACCGTAATAAAGTTAGTTCACACCTATCACTCTGGTGACTAGTGATCTTCTTTCTGCCACCACAGTCTTACCTTTACTAGAGTTTCATATAAATGGCACCATATAGTCTTTGGTGTTTGACTTCCTTCCTTCCTTTCTTCCTTCCATCCTTCCTTCCTTCCTTCCTTCTTTCTTTTTTTCCCATCTATTTTATTTATAGATTTTTTTTAAGTTTGTTTATTTATTTTGAGAGAGAGTGCAGGTGGGGACAGAGCAGAGAGAGAGAGGGAGAGAGAGAATCCCAAGCAGGCTCCATACTTGGGAGCTCAGCATGGAGCCCAACGTTGGGCCCAAACTCACAAACCATGAGACTGTGAACTGAGCCGATGTCAGATGTTTAACCAACTGAGCCACCCAGGCCGCCTTCTTTCATTTAGCATAATGCTTTTGAGAGTCCTCTTTGTTTCATGTACCGGTAGTCTGTTCTTTTTTATTGCTGAGTAGTACTCCATTATATAGGTACACACAGTCTGTTTGGTTATTCACTAATTGATAGACCTCTCCAGATACTTTTTTTGACTTTTATAAATAAAGCTGCTGTAAAGATCCATGTACGCATCTTTGCGGAGCATATTTTCATTTCTCTTAGGTAAATACCTATGAGTGGGATTGCTAGATCAGAGAGTAAGAGGATGAAACAAGATTGGCCATGAATTGATAATTGTTGGCTGTGAATTGTTGATGCTAGTGATGGGCATGTAAACGTTCTTTTACTTTTCTCTCTACCTTTGTATATGTTTAAACTTTTCTATAATAAAAAATTTTTTTATCTCTTATTTTTTATTTATTCACAGGCAATTATTTAGGATTGAAGGAGTAAAAAGTGTCTTTTTTGGACCAGATTTCATCACTGTTACAAAGGTAAACGTAGAATTATATAAAATAAGGTGTAAAGTTCTTTTAGTTTTTTCCGAGTCCAACATTCCTTTCTGAATTTCCTTTCTTAATGTATTTTATACATACTGTTCTTAAAAATCACAAGTTAAATTTACTTCTCACATTTCTCAAGTTAATTATTAAATAGAATTTTCAAGTTGAAATTATCCAAATCTCTCGTTTTTCCAAAGAGAAAAACTTGAGCTTCAGATAGTTAAATGCAGCGTCCAGGATTATGTATTTACCCTACAGCAGAGCCAGGACTCAACCTGGATAGAACTAGAATTTAGGCTCCAAGTAGTATTTTTTACTAATCTTTTTTTCTTTCATAATTGAAATTTTATTGGTGGATTTGATATTTTTACTAGTTCTTAATGTAAAATGATAGAGTAAAAAAGAAAAACAAATAATCAAACTATATGTTTATATATTTGACCAACAATGAATGAATGTGTGTCTCGATTCGAAATGGGGCTCTTTCATCATGGCATCTGCCACGTTGTACGTCCTGCTATAACACGGGCAGTGCACCGTGTAGTTCTGAGCACTTGGTTCATTTCTGTCAAAAAAAAAAAAATCAGTCTAAATGTGCTGTCCATTCCAACAGCTGAAGTGGTATCTGCTAGAAAAGGCGGTTTCATTTAAGTATACTAGATTAATGAGAAGTGAATGGTTTAAATTTGAACTATGTGTTCTTTTAGATCTGTTCATTGATATGTATGCACTGAACTTAATCACCATTTGGTATCTTGTCAACATCAGAAGTTTTCATTTAACTCTTCTTAAGCAATTTGAAAGGATTGCTCTGAGTTCTTGATGCACTGATAGGACTGATAACAGTGGACCGGGTTAGTGACATGGTACAAATAAATAGTCCCGCATTCTTTTGTAGCTGTTTATGTGTGGAAGAGAATTAAGGTTTTTCCTCTGTGGTGGCAATCCCAGTGCCCATAGTTGTTCTTGAAGATATCCTGATTGTAAAATGTTTTTTTCCTGTCGTTAAAGTATTTGAACAAGTGTTAATGCCTCTACATTCTCAGAAAGCCCCTTTTTGACCATATTAGTTAAAGTGGCCATCTGTCCAGGAGCTCATTACCCGTTTATTGTCTTCATTGCACTTATTACTTAGTCACTTTCTTTTTTGGTTTATTACCTGTCTCCTATACTGGAATGTAAACTCCTTAAAGATAGAGATTGTCTATCTTGTTAAATTCACCTAGAACAATGCCTGGCACATAGTATACAGTTTGAGAAATTTTTGTAGAACGAAACAATGATACAAGATTTCATAGACTAAATTTTCAGGCTTCGAGTGGTTTCTGTCAAAAGGATTGTGGTGAGTAAATCCGTGTTGACCGATCCCATGTCTTTATCAGTTTAGAGACATTTGGCCTATCTTTATTATTATTCAATTTGCTTTTTTTTGGTATTTTTTAAGGGTTGGGGGAGGACCAGCTTTTGTTTAATATTTCTAATTTGTCTGGTATGGCATTTGCATAGCAGAAGTGCTTTATATATTACCTAATTTGGGGCGCCTGGGTTGCTTAGTCGGTTAAGCTTCCAACTTTGGCTCAGGTCATGATCTCATGGTTAGTGGGTTCGAGCCCTGCATCAGGTTCTGTGCTGACAGCTCAGAGCCTGGAGCCTGCTTCTGATTCTGTGTCTCCCTCTCTCTCTGCCCCTCCCCCACTCGGTCTTGGTCTCTGTCTCAAACATAAATAAACTATAAAAAAATTATATGTATTATCTAATTTATTTCTTAGAACTAGATAGTCTGGTCTTCATTTTATAAATGACAAATTAAATATTTATTTTAACAAGTTTTTTTAAGTTCTTTTATATACAGCCAATGGCATATAAAAAAATTTTTAGATGAAAACGTGATTATGTGAGTTGTTTTTTTCTTTGATTTGATTTTGGTAAGTCATCTTTTATTTCCTTTTTTGTTCATAACTTAGTTACTCTTTGAAATTTCTCTAGCTGTACTATTTTTCCATAAGTGAAATGATATAACTAAAAAATAATAATCTAAGGGCATATATTGATATTTAATAGGTAGAGTAGTAGATTTGTTTTTTTTCAGTTACCTTCCTCATTATGGACTGTCTCATCTACCTGATAACTTTGGCTATTGTCTATTTCCCTTTATTTAAAGTGAATCATTCATTTCTTTTCTTTTTTTTTTAAACACTTATTTAAGAGGGACAGAGTACAAGATGGGGAGGGGCAGAGAGAGAGAGAGGGAGACACAGAATCTGAAGCAGGCTCCAGGCTCTGAGCTGTCAGCACAGAGCCCGACATGGGGCTTGAACCCTGAACTGTGAGATCATGACCTGAGCCGAAGTTGGATGCTTAACTGACTGAGCCACTGAGGTGCCCCTGAATCATTAATTTCTTTAGCAGAGTAAAGATAGTTTTCTATTCTTCTGTCCTTTGAAATAACTCTGATAATTTCAGTATTTTTTTTTTTAAGTAAGCTCTGTGCCCAACATCGGGCTTGAATTCATGACCCCAAGATCAAGAATCACATGCTCTACTGACTGAGCCAGCCAGGTGCCTGTTATTTTTTCTTTTTTTTTTTTTTTTTTTTTTTTTAACCTTTATAGTTTATTGTCAGGTTGGTTTCCATATAACACCCAGTGCTCTTCCCCACAAGTGACC
>CM053576.1:81355564-81395757 GCA_028646485.1 Cryptoprocta ferox | reverse complement strand
CCCGGCTGGCTTGCGCCACCCTTTTCGCGGAGCCGCCACTGCTGCCGCCGCCGCTGCCGCTTTTCAAGGCTCCCGGTGCGGCTGCACCCAAGGAAGACCTCGCAGGCCAGATGGGCCAGATTTCTGTCCCGGCGCTTGGCAGTTATATATGGGGAGACGGACGGGGATGAGATGCGTTCCCGCTGGTGGCTGGCCTTCCGGCCGGCTTGCACCACCCTTTTCACGGAGCCGCCACTGCCGCCGCCACCGCCGCTGCCGCTTTTCACGGGTCCCGCTGCCGCTGCCCCCAAGGAAGAACTCGCCGGCCAGATGGGACGGATTTCTCTCCCGGCGCTCGGCAGATATATATGGGGAGACGGGCGAGTTTTTCCTCCCTTAGAGATGGTTCTAGGTGCGTTTTCCGTCTCTCTTTCTCTTCCCCTGGTCTCTCCGGGGCACAGTGCGCTCTCCCTGTGTTGGGCTCGAGGGCTCCTTTCCCCTTTTACCACCGGGACCCACCCGTCCCCTAATTTCCCAGATCACAGTCACTCACTCAGGCATCTTTGAGGTTGTCTTCTTTCTGGCGTCTGTTTCTTCTTTCCCCCACTTGCAAATCCAAGTTTTATCCCTTCAGTCCTTCTCAGTTCAATCCATACGGGCGAGCGCGGATTACAGAGCTCCCTGTTCTTCCACCATCTTGTCCTCTCTATTTTTTCTTAAATAAATTTATTTGAAGCTTATATGCTGCATTTTTTTCTCATTTAGACAACTAAAGAATATTTTTCTTTTTTTATTATCAATATTTCTCTCTTCAGTAGAGCCCACTATTTTTATTTAAAAATATTTTTTAGTGTTTATTTATTTGGGGGAGAGAGAGAGAGAGCATGTGTAAGTGGAGGAGGGGCAGAGAGAAAGGGGGACAGAGGATCTGAAGCAGGCTCTGCGCTGACAGCAGACAGCCTGATGCGGGGCTTGAACTCACAAACTGCGAGATTGTGACCTGAGCTGAAGTGGATGCTTATCTGACTGAGCCACCTAGGTACCCCTAGAGCTCACTATTTAATGAAGATCTCAGGTAGCCTTCTGATCCATCTTCCAAATAATTTATTAAAATGTTATTTAGAACTAGTTCTCATTCCCAGTCACCAAGGCAACTCACTAGTTTTGTTCTTGTATTCACAGCGGTGCCCATTTATCTTGTCTTCTTTGTACTGTCTCTAAGTTGGTTCTTAGTCCATGACAAAAATAACTCCTTTTATGCATGTAGACTCATTTTTAATAGTATCTAAGGATAGGCAATATCTAACAACCTCCTGAGAATCTAAATGGAATGCATCTAATAGTTTTTCCTCCTGCAGAGCTCCCCTTTAAAAAACTAAAACAAAACACGCTCCCTTTCTCTTTTCAGATGTTGGTACTATTTAGGTATTTAATAATCCTATCTCTTTTTTTAAAGTTTGTTTTTGAGAGAGAGAGAAAGAAAGAATGCAGGTACAAGTAGAGTAGGGATAGAAAAGAGAGAAGAGAATACCAGTGTAGGGCTCAGGGCTTGATCTCACGAACCGTGAGATCATGACCTGAGCCAAAATCAAGAGTTGAACACTTAACTGACTGAGTCACCCGTGTGTCCCTTAGTCCTGTCTTTTTCTAATGGAATCAAGTAGTTGGTCAGACACAGAGGTGACATAGTTATGGATTCTTTCATAAGGTCCCCGGCTTGTTGGAGGTCCACAAGTCATCTAGCACAGCAGCCAGAGATAAGACATATGTTTTGCTTCTATAGTTGTGTCACTGGATTTCTTCAGTACTCTTGAGTAAGATACGTAAGTTGAATTCTTTGAATACTTGGGGAAATCTTGTATATTTGGTCAAGCAACTGTATCCTGTTTTCTTTAAAAGAGTGGGAAGTCTCTTTCTCTTCTGAAAGACAGAATTCATGCAGTATTTTAACTCTCTTCACCACATGAAAAAATATCTTTTAATCATTGTGATATCCTCTATACAAGACTTGGTACATTCAGTGCACTTGACACAAGTTTGATGAATGAATTAATAAATGCATGAAGAATGTTCTAAGATCGTATCTTCTAAAAGTCGTTATAAGCCAGATCTATTAAGAACTGGAATTAACATGTGTTCCTCCAGAAATGAGTGCTATTAAATAATATAGGATATATATAGGAAAAAATTCTTAAAAGATTCAGAGTATTATTTTGTATCTGTCTTTGCTCTTGATTAGAAATACAGCATTTTCATTTAAATATTTACAGGAAAGTGAAGAGTTAGACTGGAATTTACTGAAACCAGATATTTATGCAACAATCATGGATTTCTTTGCTTCTGGCTTACCCTTAGTTACTGAGGAAACATCTTCAGGAGAAGCAGGTAATTTGTTGGGTAATTAATATTTATTTTAATTTTTTAAAAAGCTTTTCTACTTTCTTCACATTTGTCTTGATTTCAGAAGTCATGAGAATACTGGGACAGCTGGGTGGCTAAGTTAGTTAAATGTCTGACTTCAGATCAGGTCATGATCTCATGGTTCATAAGTTTGAACCCCACATCAGGCTCTGTGCTGACAGCTAAGAGCCTGGAGCCTCCTTCGAATTCTGTGCCTCCCTCTCTTTCTGCCTCTCACTTGCTCACACTCTGTCTCTCTCTCAAAAATACACAGATTAAAAAAAGAAAAGAAGTCATGAGAATATAGATTTTTATCATTGTACCATATTTAGGTCTGGAGCCAATTCCAGAAAACATATACTAGTTTTATCCATTATTTTTGAAAACTGGTGTACAAATTGATATATTACCCAAAAATTAATTTTTCAATTATAGAAGTTTTCATACAGAAAATAATGTATACCAATTTGCTCTCCTTTCAGATTTAATAGATGTTAATTTTTTGCCACCATTGCTTCATACACATTTTTAAATAAAACGTTAAAGACACAACCAAAATCCCACAACCCCCATCCCTTTCCCCTTTCTACTTCCAGAGATTTGTGTAAACTTGGTTTGTTTTTAAACTTTTATACACATACAAGTCTCTGCAGGTAATATATAGTTTTGGTTTTTGTTCTTAAATGTAAATAATGTATATTATATGCAATTAGCCTTTTTTTCACTGAGCATAATATTTTGAAATACATCTATTTTGAAAAAATGTAGTTCTGGTTTATTTAAGTGCGAGATAGTACTCTATTATATGAATAAAGTACACTTAATTAATGTGTTCCTTATGGTCAGGTGAATTGTATGTGCTAATTTCTATTACAAACATTGCTGCAGTGGGCAACCTTGTACAAGTCTGTGCATATGTGGAGAGTTCCTTTATGATATATTCCTCAAACCAGAATTGCTGTATTGTAAATTATTTTAATTTATATGCTAATTAGTATATACAAGAATTTGAGCTTTCTTTTATCTTTATCACCACCTGGTGTCTTTTTTTTTTTTAATTTTTTTAATGTTTATTTATTTTGGAAAGACAGAACGCAAGCGGGGGAGGGCAGAGAGAGAGGGAGACACAGAATCTGAAGCAGGCTCCAGGCTCTGAGCTATCAACACAGAGCCTGATGCAGGGGTCGAACCCACAAACTGCAAGATCATGACCTGAGCCGAAGTCAGATGCTTAACTGACTGAGCCACCCAGGGGCCTCTACTTTTTTTTTTTTAATCAGTATGTTAAGTGTAAATGGTATCCTGTTTTAATTGCAGTTCCTTGATCAGCACTGAGTCTGAAGGTTTTCATATGTTTACCGGCCGTTATTTTTCTTGTCAGTAAATTTCCTGTTCATAATATTTTCCCATTGTTTAAAAATTGAATTGTCTTTTTTGTGTTGATTTTAGCAGGTTTTTGAAAAATATTCTGGGCATTTATCCCATGTTAAGTATATTTATTCCAAATAACCTACCTCCCTAACCATTCCTAACCTTCTCACTGTGCTTAGGATTTTTGTCATGTAGAAATTTTTCTTTTTCCTTTTTTTTTTTTTTTGAAAGAATATTTCATGAATTTGCATGTAATCTTTGATCGGAGTCCGTGTTCATCTTCTCTGTTTCATTCAGGTGTTAGTATTTGTGCTATTGAAGCAAGCACAGTTTTTCTTTTTAATGTAGTCACATATATTCATCTTTTCCTTTGTGGTTTGTGCTTTCTGTACCTTTTGAATAAGTTAACTTTGTGTAAAGCACTTGGAAGAGTAAGTGCACGTGGAGCTTAATAAATATTAGCTGTGTTTATTACAATTTGTTGAAGTTTTTCCTTTCTCTAGTATCATAAAGATATTGTCGTGCATGTGTTTACATACATATATATGTACACACACAAACATTTGTATAGTCACCTTGAGATGAACACTTCCACTTCTAGATATATACCCGAAATGAATCTTGTAAATGTACACAGAACAGTACATGAAGCATGTTCATTGAAATACTTAAAAAATATATCAGCAATTAAAAGGAATGAACTAGATTGGGAAATACAGTGTGAAAAGATATAAAATAAAATACTAATTGAGAAAGGAAAATCAAAGGGTATGCTTATTTACAGACTCTTACATATATACCATTTATGCAAACTTTAAATAATAAACGAAATAGCTATAGGTGTTCTCGGTGGATATATATGTAAAATTGATATGTTTGTAGAGCCATTTTATTATACCTCCCCAAATTGAAAAATACACAAGCCTGTTGTCCCAAATATCCCACCACTAGGAATTTATCTAATATATACATTTGCAAAAGTATAGTGATCATACTTGATACAAGCGTGTATGCTGCAGATTGTTAGAAATAGCATTAAACTGGAAACAACTGAAATAAGCAAGAAATTAGCTGAATGAAAAGATATCTATACAATTACTGTGTACCTATTTTAAAAATTGAGACATATTGGGACACCTGGGTGGCTCAGCCAGTTAAGGGTCTGACTTCAGCTCAGGTCATGATCTCCCAGTCTGTGAGTTTAAGCTGCATGTCAGGCTCTGTGCCAACAGCTCAGAGCCTGGAGCCTGCTGCAGATCCTGTGTCTCCCTCGCTCTGTGCCCCTCCCCCACTTGCATTCTGTCTCTCTCTCTCTCTCTCTCTCTCTCTCTCTCAAAAATAAAAACATCAAAAAAATTTAAATGTGAGGTTTATCTATGTATGCTGATATGGACCTGTAGGCTGTATTAGATAGAAAAAAGGTATAGAATGGTATGTGTAGTGTGATCTCATCTGTGTAAATTTGCACATTAAATCTAATGTAAATTCACTAGAAAGATATACACTAAACTATGGTAGTGGTTGTTTATGGAAGTGATGGTGGGGAATGGAACTTAGGTTTTGACAAAAGAGAATTTTAGCTTTATTATATTTAATTTCTTTTATTAAAAAGATTTAAGGGGCACGTGGGTGGCCTAGTCAGTTAAGTATGCGACTCTTGATTTTGGCTCAGATCATGATTTCATGGTTCGTGAGTTTGAGCCCTCATAGGGCTCTGTGCTGATAGCAGAGCCTGCTTGGGATTCTCTCTTTTCCTCTCTCTCTACCCCTTCACCTCTCTCTCTCTCTCTCTCTCTCACTCTCTCTCTCTCTCTCTCTCTGTCTCGAAAATAAATAAACTTAAAAAACAAAGAACATAAAAAAAAAAAGAGACTCAAAGCTGGGGTTCAGTTGATCTCTGCTCAGGTCATGATCTCATGGTTCATAAGATCAAGTCCCGAGTTAGGCTCTGTGCTGACAGTGTGGAGCCTGCTTGGGATTCTCTTTCTTTCCCTCTCTCTGCCTGTTTCCCATGTGTGCAGGCGTGTGCTACACTTTCTCTCTCAAAATAAGTAAACTTTAAAAAAAGGTACAAAGTTAATATAATTTAATATTGATAATTGTTATTTACATTGTTGTCAGAACTCCAGTGTATATTATAATGTAATTTGAATTACTTGTATTTTTAGTTTTCCTAAAGGTAAATTTCTCAAAAAAATTATTTTATTTTTTTTCAAAAAAAATTTTTTAAACCCTTAAAAAGCATTGGGGAAGATCAGTATATAATCTTACAAAGTAAAAGACAAATAAAAATGACCCAAAATGAAAAAACTGATTTTTTAATTCAAATTTGTGGAAATTTTAGCCATTTCCAGAAAGCTTATATCTATATTTATAGTGTCATTGTCATTTTCTAAACCATTAAATTGAAAAATTTAAAATGTAACTTATGAAGTTGGTATGCTTTTGTGTCTCAAAGTTTCCATCAGAATCCAGGCAGTCTTTTTTTCTGCCATTTTTCAATCCTTGAAGATGATGAAAGTTTACAAATTTATTGACTAACAAAATTCAAACCCTAAACATCATTAGTAGCTCAAGGTATATCAGTTACTCACCTTTTTTGCCACGTGTCGAGTTGACCAGTGCTGCTTAATTTTTCTTCAGAGAATCAAATGAATGATCTTTTCATCATCTCCCCAACCATCATTTCCATTTTTCTTGTATTACCACTTCAAGTTACATGTTCTACGCTTTTATTTTTTAATGAGACATTAACTTAAAATCATCCTGTTTTAATACTTGTATTTGTGTGGATATAAAAATTTCTACTGTTAATATATTTTATTTGTAATTGTTTCTAGGATCTGAAGAAGATGATGAAGTTGTGGCAATGATTAAGGAATTGTTAGATACCAGAATACGGTACATGCTCATCTTTCTGCCTGAAATCAAATATACTGCAAAGGCAGTGTTCATTATAGCAGTTCACTTTTAGTTGTCCGTGAGGGGGAAAAAACCCCAAACTCTAATAAATAACTACAAATAAACGTAACCCACAATCGGTAACCATAGCAGTTGAATTTAAAGCCTGTACATTGTGTCTGTTCATTCAAAATATTAAAATAGTCTGTCTCAACTAGGTGAAGGACTATATCATTCACAGTCACCATCTTCATTCACAGTCACCATCTAGGTTTGATTTGTTGTAATACTAAATTTCTTAAAATGAAAAAATGAGTTAAACAGTGTTCAAAAAGAGTAAATTTCAATGAGTGGAGAAACACAGGCTTCCCCTTTAGCTTGTAGCAGACCAGTGGTCCCGGTGAGGACTCCCAGAAAAGCTAGATAAAATTCAATCAGTTTTTTTTTTTGTTTGTTTGAAAACAGTAGAGAGCTGCCAAAGCACACAAGATCCTAGAGAGAAGGGAAGTTCATTAAGGCTTCCCATGGGACATTTTGCTGATTCCTGGTATGAGGCTAGAGCCCGAGAAGCTGGGCAGAGGGCATCTATGTGGCCATGTCTACTACATCTGAATGTGTGTGCATTCTTGACCCAGCAATTCCATATTCAGTATGTGCCCAATGATAATATATATGTATAGCAAAACACATCTGCAAGGATCTTCATAGCTTTACTGTTTTAAAAGCCAAAAACTGATTTTAGCCCAAAAGTCCATCAGCAATAGCAGGGATAAATTCTGACATTTTCACTTAAGGGAATCCTATATGATGATGTGGAAGAATCTCATAAAGAGTAAAATAAGCCAAATACAAAAAAGTAAGTACTGTATGTTTTTTAAATGGAATTTATATTTATAAATTATAAAGTTAAAAAACAGACAATTAACCAATGGTAATAGCAATTAGGAAATTGTTACCTTTGGTTGCAAGGAAGTACAAAGGGGACTTTTGGGGTGCTAAAATTGTGTCTTGGCATGGGACAAATGTGCGTTCACTCTGTGAAAATTCATTTAATTGATCATACATGATTTACATATTTTTCTCTATTAATGTTATATTTTGATACTTAGTTTACCTGGAAAAAAAAAAAGCCAACATGTCAGTCTGCCTCTGTTCATTCAAAAGAAGTGAATGACGGGGCTCCTGGGTGGCTCAGTCGGTTAAGCGTCCGACTTCGGCTCAGGTCATGATCTCACGGTTCATGGGTTCCAGCCCCGTGTCGGGCCCTGTGCTGACAGTTCAGAGCCTGGAGCCTTCTTCGGATTCTATGTCTCCCTCTCTCTCTGTCTCTGCCCCTCTCTCTCTCTCTGCCTCTCTCTCTGCGCCCCCCTACTCATGCGCTGTCTCAATAATAAACATAAAAAAAATTTTTTTTTTGAAAAAAAAAAAGTGAATGACTATACCTTAGCTAATCCCTGTAATTATTAGGAAATTTGAGATCTTAAATGCCTGAAAAGATTATTAATGAGCAAGATTAAAGTATAACAAGTGGAGAATATTTGTATGCATGAATTTTGGCATTTTATCCAAAAGTAAAAAGAGAGTTACAAATGAGACTAACTACAGTTCTCATTTCCTATTGTATGGGTAGCTCTAACTTTGTGAATTTTACTGGTAAAACATCTAAACCCTGAGTTGTTTTAAATTTTTTTGATTGATACTTCAGTTCTTTTACATACATCACAAATATTCTGTGACCACAGGCCAACTGTGCAGGAAGATGGAGGAGACGTTATCTATAAAGGCTTTGAAGATGGCATCGTACAGCTCAAACTCCAAGGTTCTTGTACCAGCTGCCCCAGTTCAATGATTACTCTGAAAAATGGAATTCAGAACATGCTGCAGTTTTATATTCCAGAAGTAGAGGGTGTAGAACAGGTATGCCAATATTATATGACAGTTGAGATTCAATGCCTGCCATTTCCTCTTTGAAGACCTTATCAGTCCTCTGCTTGGACTTAAGCTCTGCTTTGGTTCCAAACCTCTTTCAGTGTGTCTGCTTTAGACTTAACGTTTATAGGTAAGTTCCTTGAGAGATTTGTAATCGTATCCAGGTCTTTGTGTTCCTCTGCAACACTTAGCCTGGGCGTTATACATGTTGTGTACATTGTTTGTATTAAATAAGTATTTGGCAATATTTTTTCCAAATTTAGGAATGTTCTGCCTAAAATATGAAGTGATTGGCAAAATTCTTTGAATTGACTGTTGCTAAGATTGATTATAAAATACTAGTTCCTTGGAAGTAAATATTATAAATTTTTACTCTACCCAAAAGAGAAACTATAAGAGAATTATTTTTCCATGATAGTGTCAGATCAGAACCAGATTCTTCTAGATGTAAAGAAACAAAAGTGAGTTAAGTGTCCAACGTCAGCTCATCATGATCTCACAGTTCGTGAGTTCGAGCTCCACATCGGGCTCTCTGCTGTCAGCGCAGAGCCCACTTCAGATCCTGTCGCTCCCGCCCCTTCTGCCCCTCCTGTGTGCAAGTGCTTGTCTCTCTCTCTCTCTCAAAAATAAACATTAAGAAGAAAGAAAGAGATAAACTTATCTTTGTTCCATTATCTTCTCTATGCCTTATATGCCTTTTTAAAGAATTACATTACTTGACACTTTGGTGGATTGACAAAGGAACATTTTTGTTCACTTGTCCAGGGTGGGCTAATGAATTGATAGTTAGATTATAAACTTGAATTGGTGTTTAATTGTAGTAGGTGTGTTGAAGACCAAAAAAATATTTCTTAGGTTTATATAACTCTTTTCCTCTTCAAAGGAGTTGATCTTTATTTTCTGAGTAATATGTTAACCCATGGAAAGATGTTAATCTTTTCATTTTTTTAATATCAGGCATTCATTAGTATTCTGATATTTTAACTTGATAGAAATAAATGTCCTCATATTTTTCTGAGGTTTAAAATGAATTTTTATCTGAATAAAACCAAAATAATTAGTTGCTAGTATATTTTATTTCTTTACTTTTTTAGGGATTCATTTTTCTAATATATATTTTTATAATAACAGTTTGGTATGGCTCCCCAGAATATATTTAAGTAAATAGAATACTTTTGGGAAAAACAAACAGTCAATTACATTAGTCTTGTGGCTAGGAAATCCCATTTAGTTAGTGGCTATATTCAGTGTTCAGCTCAGACTCTGCTACTGGAAGATTTTTTTGGGGACAAGCAAAAGAGACCAGTACTTAATTAATTTGTTAATATTAAATTTGTTTTTGTGTTGTTGCAATACCAGTTATAAGACAAACTTGTGCTTTGGGGACTGTTGATAGATTTCTTCTTAATGGATTGACATGCGTTATTATAGAATTATAGAGTATTTCAGGTAAGCAAGTAAGAGTAAAATCAGGAAAATAGCAATTTCTAATCCTTTTCTTAATTCTTAAATTCTCTTTTTTTTTTTGGTTTTAGGTTATGGATGATGAATCCGATGAAAAAGAAGCAAACTCACCTTGAAATAATTAGAGTTTTCTTTGGGCCCAGCAGTTGGACTTATTGATAATATATACCAAGCTTTTATTATTAATCTGCTAAGGATCTTGAGGATTAATAAAATACACCCTTTTTTCAGAGACTGATGTATAAATATTGCATGTTTGCTTTACCTCATATGAGTTATTTATAACCTCCTGAATCATCTTCTGTACACGTGGATTTTATCCAGGGATATTTTAATGTTTGTTCTTCATTTCTCATGGTTCCTGCTTTGCATAATGTGTGAAGCAGTTCATTTTCCCCCATTTAATTTATTTACTTTTTTTTTATACAGAGAAGTAAATAAGGAGAATGCTTTAAAAGATATTCTAAAATGGGTTAGCTTTTTGTGCAATGTTTGAAACTATCTTTACTGAATTAAAAAAAAAATGGTATTTGACTGGTAGCCCCCAATGTATATAGCACATGACTTCTCACTAAAAGACCAAAACAAACAAATAAACAAACAGTGCTGAAAACTGATAACCCAGTTCCAGAATGTAGACAGAATTTCCATTGATATTAAGACACAGCAGCTGAATTGAGGAAAAACTGCCTTAGTATGTTCAGGCTTTGTTTTTTATGAAGTACAGTCTCTGGAAAAGAAGATGAAAAACTACTTTGGTTCTTCTTCCACTGGCTTCTCCTGACTCCTGACTGTGCCATGCAAGAAATGTGGACAGTTATCTTTCTACCATAGAGGTAGCCAAAATAGTAAATTACTCTTCTCTCTCTTATTTTTTATAATAAATAATAATAATATAATAAATAATAAAGACCATAGTTCACAGACAATATCAGGATAGGAAAGAGGGAAATAACAGTGGTATGTTTTATTTCTGGAATTCTGGTCTCCAAAAGTATGAATAGGAAGCTAGGGATGGAAACAGGAAGAACTCCAGCATTTGTGAACGCTAGAAATTTAAGGTTTATATTTTTGTCCTTTGGTTCATAGAACCAGATAGTGGGGTTGGAGAATTTGTTCCCTGAGCTAGTATAGATGAATTTAGGTCAGACTCTGGTGATTGCTTTGTAGACGAGACATGTTAACATGCCCTTTAGAAGCTACCAGAAATGGAGACTGTGGAGGAGATCAGCTAATGACGAGTCTTAGGTATGGCCATGAAATAAGTGGTGGAGATGGGGGGTGAGTTAGATTATTGGAGGAGAGGAAATCATGGAACTGAGAGGTCATGGTATTGGGAAGATTTTCTGCAAAAGGCAGCAGCCATGGGGAACAAGGAGAAAAGGTGGAGGGAGAACATTCTAGGCATACAGAGCAGGGTAAACAGAATCTGGCAGCTGTGAAATGTATTTAGGAACGGCAAGAAGCTAAGTATGGCCTGAGTGTATGGTGAAAGTGCTTACCTGGAAATGGTACAGAAGCAGGCAGTGGGCGGAACAGAGTGCTGCAGGAACTCTTGGTTGCCTACCCAGCATATACCCCTGTTTCTTACCGAGAGAGGCCCTCCCAATTATTGTTTGGTTGTGATGTGACCAGGGAAGGTCCCACTTTTGGATAAATTATAAGTAATCTAAGCCAGTTATTTTACTTTTCTCTTTGCCAGTCATTAGTCTAGGTGTGGACACATGACCCAGCTCTGGCCAAGGAGCTGGAGGAGAGGGTCTAGTGGCCTGTTTTTAAAAGATTTTCCTCCTCGATTAAGAGAGAGACAATTTATATAAAGAAAGCTCTTTTCCCACCAATTCCTTCCTTTCCTGTTTGGTATGCTGTAGAATGAAGATGATATCTAAGGCTTTGACAGTCAACTTGCAATCGTGATGAAAAGCCAGTCCACTAATGGCAAAGAGGAAGGAAAAGAGGCCTGGATCCTTGAGGACATTATCGACCTTTGAGCTAGCCTGGGAACCACCCATTTTCAGAGTCATGTGAGATAAGAGGTTTTCTTGTTATTAACAACTCCTGTTAGGTATTCTGTCACTTGAGGCTGACTGCCTTCTAACCAAGAGCCTTGGTAAATCATGGAGGACTTGGTACATAATTTTACTGCTTATTTGTGGCAGTTAGTGCCAAATATCGATCTTAAAATGAAAACAAATTGTGCCTGGGTGGCTCAGTTGGGTAAGCATCTGACTTTGGCTCAGGTCATGATCTTGTGGTTCGTGAGTTTAAGCCCCGAGTTGGGCTCTGTGCTGACACCTCAGAGCCTGGAGCCTGCTTCAGATTCTGTGTCTCCCTCTCTCTCTCTGCCCCTCCCCCATTTGTGCACGCTCTCTCTCTCTCTCTCTCTCTCTCTCTCTCTCTCTCTGTTTCTCAAAAACAAGCATTAAAAAATTAACTTATTTTTAAATTAATTGAGCTACTTTTTCAAAGATTAATGTAGAAGTTATGGTTTAATCAGGTAAAAGTTTTTATTTTTGAATTTTATACTTAATATTCTCCTAAATAGTCCCAAGGAAAGGAAGTAATCATTCACCATTAGTTGTGTTTGGTGAACACAAAAATTAATCCCCCAAAATGTAGAAAATCTTACAATCATTACTGAAAACACTTTATAAATATGGAACATTCCAATAGGTATTTGAAACTAAGATCATTGGCTAAGAGTCAGCCAAGCATTTGGAGGATTTTTTGCTAATGAAAATTAGGCTAAAGCCCTATCCAGAATGACAAGGAACAAAATATTTTAAAATAGCAAATTTTCATTGGCATTCACTATCTGACAAACACTATTCTAAGCACCTTACATTTATGAAGTCATTTAATCCTATGAGATCGGTAACTATTATTGTCCCCATGAGACACAAGGAGAAGTACATTTTCCATTGCCATACAACTTCAGTGGAAAAAGCCAGGAACATGAACCTTGGCATTGTGGCTGAAGAGCCTATGTGCATTGCTGCTACACTATTGCCTTAAGGGGATTGGACCCACATCCCCCTCCTGAGTAGTCCTACCTGAGGGAGGAGAGAGCATTCCTTGTCTTCATAGCCACTGCTTTTTAGTGGGCCAAGTCTTTTCCATTTTTTATTTGCTCCTGACCCTAATGGGCCAAAGTGGTAGTATGTGTGTGTGTGTCCTTCTCCACCCCCCAACCTTTTTCCAGCAATATGAGGCTAGCTGCTCTTCAGTCCAGTGGGAATTTACACCCCTTTGGGAAAAACCAGCTTTATACCTACATTTTCCTCGCAGCAGAGTTATCTATGGAATCTCCACAGGGTGCTTGCTGACTCTGCAGAAGTGCCTTTGTCCCCTGAAAGAAACTAGAAAATAAATTTTTTCTGTCACCTTACATTTCTAGTGTTCTTTCAGCTCTAGGCAGCTCCCTGAATGGGTCTGCTTCCATTCCAGCTCTGATCACTTCCTACAGAACAGAAATAGTACATAGGACTAGTTGATCTCATGGCTTCCCATTTGTGGATAATTTCTTGGCAGTAGAATGAGTTAGTTTCCTTCAGAGCTAGAAAGCTCTGCCCTAGGTTCTGCCTACCAGGAAATCTGGAGGTACCCCAGAGAGGAATATAGGGGAGTATACTAATTCTAGTTGGAGTCTGTATCTTTTATTCCTAAAAGGTTTATTCCTTAGGTTTCCTAGTGGAGCAGTCAAGGCTGTGTTCATCTGATATAGTGGGCATGTTTTGTTTGTGTCTTCCGGGTGTGCCTTCTTCATTTTTTAGGCAACATCTTCTCTTTTCCTTTAAGGAAAAGGAGTCTATGCAGCGCTGGCAGGACAATCTAATCACAGTGTCCTATCCTCTGCCACAGGAGTGAGTGGGGTATAGGAGTCTGCATTGGACTGATTAGAATACTTGCTAGAATATGAAAAGTGAGGATGGAGGAATAGCCTCTCTCCCCTTGGGCTTCGAGCTGTAAAGATGTGATTCCAGAGCTGTTTGGGGGTCATTTCGCTGTGCATAAGGTCAGGGAGAGAATCAAAGATGAGTTCTGACAAGACTGTTTTTGTCTCTGGATATAGATGTGCCTGAAGCTGTATCCCTGTCCTTTCCAATGACATTAGCCAATAAATCCCCTCTTCAGCTACTCTGAGGGTATTTCTGTTACTAGTCATTGAGAGCTCCCTATCCTTAAGAAATTTAAAGTACAAATATTCAGCCTTGAGGAAATCAGTAAGATCAACTTTAAGTCGATGTATTAGGGCTCTCCAGAGAAACAAAACAAATTGTATGCATGTATGTATGTATCTCTCTCTCTCTCTCTCTCTTTCTCTATCTATCTTTATTTCAAGGAATTGGCTCATGTAATTATGGAGGCTGGTGAGTCCGAAATTTTCAAGGTGGGTTGTCAGGCTGGAGACCAGGGAAGAGCCAGTGTTGTAGTTCAAGTCCAAAGGCTGTCTGCTGGCTAATTCCTTCTTATTCCAGGGAGGTCGGTCTTTTGTTCTATTCAACTGATTGGATGAGGCCCACCTACATTATAAAGAGCAATTTGCTTTACTCAAAGTCTACTGATTTAAATCTTTTTTTTTTTTTAGTTTATTTATTTTGAGAGAGAGCATGAGAATGTGTGCGAGTGGGGGAGGGGCAGAGAGAGGGAGAGAGAGAATCCAAGTAGGCTCGGCACTGTTGGCGTGGAGACTGATGCAGGTCTAGAACCCTCAAACTGCAAGATCATGACCTGAGCTGAAATCAAGAATCAGATGCCCAACTGACTGAGCCACCCAGGTGCCCCCAAAGTCCACTAATGTAAATATTAATCTCATCCAAAAGCACCCTCACGTAAACATCCAGGATAGTGTTTGACCAAATATCTGGGCATTGTGGCTCAGCCAAGTTGATACATAAAATTAACCATTACAGCAGATAAAGTTTGCTTCCATATCTTACCTCCCTCTCTCCTTACTATCATATTCAATTCCACATGCCCTTATGTTGTCCCTTTCTTGTCCAGTGTCATCAACCAACATGATCTGTTCACATCTGCCTTCTTAATGATTTCAGAATCAACTTCATCCTCATCAAAACTCTAATTTCCTCAGTGACCTTTTCACACCTGATATCTAAATGAAAATTAATCCTATAGGTAGTGTTACTGTCATGTGTTACTAGATGATAATGACATAATGTATATCTCCTGGGGCAAGGGGAGGTGCTCTGCATTAAATACAGAAGTACAGATAGTTTAGGCAAGATGATAGGTAAGGAATGGGGGTTATTTTGAACAAGGGAACTTTTTGGTGCCCTTAAGACACCATTTTGTGACTGTCTAGTTCTCTGTAGTCATGCCCTATTTAACATCTGGTTTCCTTTTTTTTCTTTTTTTGTAGTAGTATGGTTTTATTAACACAAATACGACACGAACATGAGCTGTCTGTTTCTTTTCTTCGCTGTGCAGCCTGGCATTGGGATTGGTGATCCTGAAGGCCAGTTGGGCTGCTCTTTCCACAAAGGCTTTGCGGTTCTTGGAGGAGATATTGTGAGCAATCCCTGCGCAGTGAGATTTGTTGCACATCAGGAGCACTTCAGTTTCCTTGACGTTGTGGACCAGGAACTTCCGAAAGCCACTGGGCAGCATGTGCTCTGTTTTCTTGTTGCTCCCGTAACCAATGTTGGGCATCAAGATCTGGCCCTTGAATCTTCTGCTCACGCTATTGTCAATGCCTCTGGGTTTCTGTCAGTCATGCTTAATTTTGATGTATCAGTCTGACTGGTGCCAGATGAACTTCTTGGTCCTCTTTTTAATGATCTTAGGCTTCACCAGAGGTCTGAGGGCAGCCCCCTCCGCAGGAAGCACCAAGGAAAAGAAAAGCTGGTTTCCTTTTTAATGCTTCCTTTCAAAAAGGAGCAAACGCAAAGATGGAGGAGGATCATAGGCCTTTTTTAGGGAACTGTTTCGGTAGACCTTGGCCCTAAGACGCTTGACAAGAGGGGTGGGAAATGGTGCTGATCAAACTGGCAGGAATGAAGTACTGAATGATTATTTGTGTGTACACAGGAGTCTGGACTTAACCCTGCAGGTGGAGGATACCCACCAAACTTGAAGCATGGAGAAACAGAATCAGATTTATGTTTTTGAAAGGTCACTTCGGTGTGAAGGTATGTAGGATGAATTGGGATGGTGGTGGAACCAAAGGGGTTCACTTAAGGGATCTTTCTAAGGCCCTGACTGCTGTCTTTTGTTCTTGTGTCCATTTCTTCCATCTCATAGACATTAGTGATTTCACCTGTTTATTTTTCCTTGGATACCACCATCTTCTCTGGCCACTGGGTACATTTCTCCACTAAAAATCAGGACATTTGTGTCCCTGCTTCCCATATTCTTGTTATGCACAGACCTTTCTTTTTAAATTGAGATACAACAGACATATTAGTTTCAGGTATACAACAGAATGATTTGATATATGTATATATTGCAAAACATCACCACACTAAGTCTTGTTAATACCCATCACCAAACACAGTTTATATTTTTCTGTGATGCAAGATTTAAAAAAAATTTTTTTAATGTTTATTTATTTTTGAGAGAGAAAGAGTGAGAGAGCATGAACAGGGGAGGGGCAGAGAGAGAGGGAGACACAGAATCTGAAGCAGCTCCAGGCTCTGAGCTGTCAGCACAGAGCCCAATGCAGGGCTTGAACTACAAACCTCGAGATCATGACCTGAGACAAAGTCGGACACTTAACTGACTGAGCCACCCAGGTGCGCCCCCCTGTGATGCAAACATTTAAGATATACTGTCTTAGCAACTTTCAAATATACAATTCAGTGTAGTTCAGTATAGTTATCATCCTGTACATTACATCCCCAGGACTTATAACTGGAAGTTTGTACCTAGGACTTTTTAATTTTAAAACTTTTATTACTGTTTATTATTGGAATTCAGATAAGGGCTAACAAAATTCACAAACAAGGGAACATTTAAAAATCTTATAAAGCTGTTTTATTTTATTATTTAAAATATTTTTTTAATGTTTATTTATTTTTGAGAGACACAGAGAGACAGAGCATGACCAGGGGAGGAACAGAGAGAGAGGGAGACACAGTCTAAAGCAGGCTGCAGGCTCTGAGCTGTTAACACAGCCTGACCTGTGACTTGAACCTATGAACTGTGAGATCGTGACCTGAGCCAAAGTCGGATGCTTAACCAACGGAGACACCCAGGCACGCCTTATAAGGCTATTTCAATTATGGTTCTCCATTTCTTTAGAAATGGCAGCTGGAAGCCATGGTGGCCTTCTTCCCATCAGGCTGTAAGGCATAGAGGAGACTGAGAGCCATCAGGTTTAACAGGATGTGAACAGGGAAATGGACTTACATAAAGAAATGATGCATGACATTTCCTTATTATCATTCCTTTTTTTTTAAGTACAGTTAGTTCAGAATTTTTGATGAGGTGAGAAAATCCGTATCTTCAGATGTTTGAATTAGACCCAGATGTTCCCTTTCCTTCACAGATCATTTATTTTCTTTACCAGCCCCTAGTCCCAAAGGTCCAGCTAAGGCAAAGCTCTATAGAGATGGGGGTCAGACAAACAGAGTTCTTTCACATTAGTGTCTTGAATGGAGCATAGTTATAAAGGGCTCTTTGTTACATTGGGTTAGGAAAATATTGGCTTTCAAAGTTTCTTTCAACCTCCTTCTTGCCATACAGCCTGATGGGCAGAAGGCCATCAAGACTTCCAGTTGCCATTTCTAAAGAAATGAAGAACCAACAGTATTAATTAGAGTCACCAAGGAGTGAAAGTATGATTCCAGTGTTTGAACAACACCTTTGTGCATTGCTAGGAAACCTGTTGATGCCACAAAGAAAGTGCCAGCAGTACCACCATAGTTCTCATGCTCAAACTAAGATACTATTGAACCCCTTGCTTTTCTCTTGTTTGTTACCTTGACTCCTTGGTAATATCACTGTGATTTTACTAGAAACTCTTGGATGAGGGTTCTGAGGCTAAGATGTACATCTGTAGTGTTTTGCCTCTTGAATTAGAAATGTGTTGTTTATTAACAAACAGTTCACTGGTTTTTGGGTTCTTTTGACCCCTTTGGGGTCATTTAAGGACCTGTTTAAGGGTCCAAAATGTTAAAGGATTCTTAGGTGGTAAATACTTTGATTAGTTAAGTGTTATATTTTCCAGCCATTGAGGCAAGTTAAGAAAAGGCATTTTTTTCCCTCTAAGAAAATCTGAAAAGCCCTTGGTCACTTGATTATATAACCAGCTGTAAGAAGTCAATTAGGATTTTTTTCACTCATTCAAAAACACTTTTTAAAAAGATTTTATTCCTTTAAGTAATCTTTTCTCCCAATGTGGGACTCAGACCCACAGCCCCAAGATCAAGAATCTCATGCTCCACAGACTGAGCCAGCCAGGCGCCCCAAAAACAGTTTTGATCTATTATTTTGTGCTAGGGTTTATACTAGGTGTTGGGTATGCAAAGGCTTGGTCTGCCTCAAGAAACAGCCTGGTAGGGAAATACACAAATGTCAGAATTATATTGGTTTTAAGGTAGTTCAGAGGTTAATACATGTCCCTAACTCTGAGGAGACAAGTTTCCCCAAGAAGTAGTAGCATTTAAGTAGATATGGGGTAGGGATTCCACAAAGAGAAACCAATGTGTACAAAATATTTGAGAATGTTGGCCCAGTTGGGAAACTGTGTAGCATTGTTGGAATGTAAAGGGCTGGGGTTGGGGTAGGAAGACAGCAAATGTGAGGTAAGGCCAGCTATCTGGGGTCAGAAGTCCATGCCACGTTCTGTATGCCAATCAAGTTTTTATTTGATTCTAATCTGGAGCCATTAATAGTTATGATAACCATCTACATTTGACTAAAGATACCATTTAAATCTTCCTAGAGCAAATGCTTGAGTAATAAATTCTCAAAAACATCATCTCTCTCTGATTAACTCTGTCTTGGCAGGAACGGTGCATTAATTCATAGAATTAATCGTCAGTGAGTCAAACATTAGGCTGTCAAATCTAGGCAATTCCTAGTCTTCTCAGGTGGGCCATCCAAAGTCTGAGCCAGCAGTGTCATAAGCCCAGGAGCACTGTGTTGTTCGGTTTAGCTTTACATTTCCCCACCCTATCCCCTCTGCAAATAAAACCTGGGGGTTAGGCACCCAATGGATGGGGGTGGGGATGGGGTGCGGAGGGCGTTTAGAGGCCAAGTATATTATATAGAGCTTAAGTTACTGAATTGCCTGTCACCAGAAAGACTGGCCGAACCTGAATGGCTCTTTGCATCAAGAATTAGATACCTTTCCTCCCTACTTCGCTCAATTTTCTTTGCAATTTTTTTCAGCTTTATGTCCCTTTTCTAACCTGACTTGTTTATTTGCCCCTCAGGATCCCCTTTTTCAGGCCTCCCGCTTTCTTCCTCCTCCTTCCGGCGCTTAGTGGGGTGCCGGAGCCTGGGGCCTTGGACTGCATCGGGCGTGCGCTCCGAGGCTATTTGCTTTGCTAACAATTCCATCCTGTTTCCTTAACGCCCGTCTTTCCCTGCCAGCCTCCGAGTTTCTGCCTCCCCCACAGCGTGGTGCCTCCAGCTGCTCGCCCGGGGGCCGGGCGTCTCTAGGAACTCCAAACGGATGCGGCCGCTGGCTGGTGCCACGTCTTCGCCGCCAGCAGGCCAGCGCCTGCGTGGGCTCGGGGGCGGGGCGGGGCGGTGCGGGGAGGCGGGAGCTGCGCGCGAACGGCGCGGACGCGGCCCAATGGGATTCGCGAGAGGCGGCGGCGGCGGCGCGGTGCGCGCCGAGGGGCGGGGCCCGTCGGCAGTTGCTGGCGAGCCCGGGAGGCCGAGAAGGCTGTCGTTGCCTCGGCCGTCGCATCCCCGAGGGAGTCGTGTCGGCGTGTCCCTGGCCCCCCAGCTCGCCGATCGCCCCAGAGGCTCTTGGGTGCGCTCCCGACCTCGCCAGCTGCTCGCCGCTCGCCCGCGGACCGTGCCTTCTGCATCATGTGCGGTAAGGGGGCTGCGGGCGGGGGGCGTGTTGCGGGGCGGTGCTGGGTTGCGGTGCGGGCGCAGCCGAGGCCGGAGGCGCTGGCGGGAGCCGGAGTGGGGAGGGTGTGAAGTCTGGGTGCTGGGTGCGGAGGCCGGCCTGTGCGAGCGGGGGTGGGGGTGGTAGACCTAGTAGGGCACCTGGGTGGAGGACGGGCCCCAGAGGGGTTTTGGGGGTGTAAAGGGGGCGGTTTTGCGCGGAAAAGGGAACCAAAAGATAGAGAAATGTCTTGGAAAAGGAGAGAGGGCAGAGGGAACTGAAGTGTGGAGGGGTTTGCCTTCAAAAGAGTCCGTCAGGTGAGTGAGGCAACCTGTGGAACATCAGGTAATATCTCTTGAACTTATCTTGCATTCATCCAGGATTTATCTTTTTAAAAAATATTTATTTTTAGTTGCTTTCTTTCAGGCAGGCCCAATAGAAGACAGAACTATATATAGCTATAGCTACCACAATGGCATTATACATGATCTTACTTCCTGCCACCCTGTCTCAACAGAAACCATTGCTAATCAATAACTTGGTGAATGGGCTTAGACCCAGTCCTCTAGTGGAAGAGACCTGAAAGTGACCATAACATGCTTTATCATGTGCATTTGCACCCATTTAAAACACTTATCTATGAACAGTGTTGGTCCACATTTAATAAATTTTTTATCAAGTGGGGTTAAAACCTAGGTCCTTTTATCCCATGTTTTGAGACAGTAGTTTTATTACCTAAAACTGGTAGTAAAGGGGACTGTCAGAATTGTATCTAAAATGATTGATAAGCAGTAAAATAGGTATTAACTTGGCCATTGTTAGTAAAAATAATTGTATTCTTACCTCTTTTATTGAAATGTACAACTAACCTTATCCCTGGAAGAGGAATGCTTTTTAAGAAGGAAAGTAGGATTGTAATAGAATTGAAACTATCTGGGAAACTTATTCTTTATAGCCTTTTGCAAGAATACCCTCGCAGAAGGTAGCTTGCACTCATTAGTTTATATTTTTCCTGTATAACTCTATGCTAATTTCAGCTTCTGAAAATAAGCAATAGGTTTAAATTTAGAGTAGATTTAAAAAAACACAAAAACAAACGTCTATAGATAGCTTTTGAAATTATTAGATTGAAGCTGACTTTCAATCATGTATGTTTTTGCTATGTCTGATTAGTAGAGTGATTTTGAAAAACACATTATTTATAGTTATGAAGAAGTGAATTTGCAAAACTGGTTAATCCTCAAGATAACTTTTCCTGAATGATGAGGTGTGAGCCTCGTTAAGTATCAGGCTTTCTGGTTGCAAGTCATCTTGTTCCAGGAAAAAAAGGAGTCAGAGTACCATAAAAGAAAAAGTCAGATTTGCTTTAGAAAGGTTCAGATAAGGGTGAGGCTTTGGGGGTGGAGACTAGATAAGTAAGAGTTTTCACACAGCCAGCATCCCCATTCCATAGAGTTTTATTGCTGAGGGAAACAGATTGGTTGTAAAGAAATAATATTTGAAGACTTTCTAAGGTCCTGCTTGTAACCCAGAACAGAGTTTTGCAGGATTCCAGGAACAAGGTTCAGAATTTATTTCCTTTTTAATGTAAATCCTGAAACTGAACTGTTAAGACATTGTCTTTTTCTTCTCGAATCTCGGTCATTGAAATAAAATTTCTAGGCAGAGGAAGTAACTGGGAATGAAATTAAATGGGAAAACTTAGAAGTTTCTTTTTTCCATTTTACTTTAATTTCAGTACAGTTAACATACAGTTTTATGTTAGTTTCAGGTGTACAGTACAGTGATTCAATTCCATACATCATCCAGTGCTCATCACAGACAAGTGTCCTAAATCTCCATCACCTATTTCACCCATCCCCCATCATAGTTTTACCTTCTGATTACCTGCTGCCTAGTCCTAGTTTTTCTAAAAGATTATTTTGTTTCAACACTGTAAAATGTTGAAGCAGAAGAATGAAGATTCTGTGATAGGACTTTTCCAATCAGATATACTGGTAAGACTGTCATAATGTTTATTAGCTTGTGTTGGGATGTTAATAATGTTAATTAGGAAAAAAAAAGATTCCATGGTCAAGTAAATTAGGTAAGTAGATTAAATGGTGTTGAAATGGCTGTTTTTATTGGAGAGTTTCTTGGATCCTTTAATGGGCTAATAAATGTGAATCTCCCTGAGAAGAGTAGTGTACCTCTTTTCCAAATTTTTTTTATCTTCATATTCTTGGTTCTTTGGAATATACTTTGTCCTTTTTTATTTGTACTACCTTTTGTTTTAGTGAGAGATGGCAAGTCACTTAAGTAAGCTACCCCCAACTTTTCAGATTTTGCTGTTGTTTTTTTAATAAATGTAGGGTAATAATCATTCTTTTTTTCTTTTTTTTTAGTTTTAATACATTTTAAAAAAATATTTGTTTATTTATTTTGAGAACAAGAGTGAAGGGCAGGGGCAGAGAGAGAGAATCCCAAGCAGGCTCCATGCCATCAGTGCAGAGCCCAGTGGGGGCTCAATTTCACATATCATGAGATAATGACCCGAGCTGAAATCAAGAGTCTGACACTTAAACCAACTGAGCCACCCACATGCCCCTGATTTTTTTCCTACTAAAAACTGCGTTTCTTTTTCTTTTCTTTTTTTTTAATGTTTATTTATTTTTTAAAAATATTTATTCATTTTTGAGAGACAGAGTGTAAGCAGAGGAGTATCAGAGAGAGAGAAAGGGAGATACAGAATCCAAAGCAGGCTCCAGGCTCTCCGCTGTCAGCACAGAGCTGGATGCAGGGCTTGAACCCACGAACCACGAGATCATGACCTGAGCCGAAGTCACATGCGCAACCGACTGAGCCACCCAGGCACCCCATCATAATGTTTATTTGTTTTTGAGGGAGAGAGAGAGAGACAGAGTGCGAGCAGGGGAGGGGCAGAGAGAGGGAGAGACACGCAATCAAAAGTGGGCTCCAGGCTCTGAGCTTTCGTCGCAGAGCCCAGCGCGGGGTTTGAACTCACGAACCATGAGATCATGACCTGAGCTGAAGATGGAAGCTCAACCGATTGAGCCACCAAGACACCCCTCAAAACTGCATTTCTTAATTTAGTTTTCTGACTCTGTTTGTTCCTTCAACACTTTAAAGACAGTATTCTGCTCCTCAGTAAGGAAAATGTGCTTGATCCAGTCACTGACAGCAAACGCACGGAATCACCACAGTCTCTGCCGTTGTGTTTTTTCGGTTTAGACAACCTCTAAGAACTGTAGGTCTCACGGCACAAACTCCTCGAAATTGGCCTGGGCACACACCACATGTGGATTTTGGGGCTTTTCCAGCCTCCTTGGTATAAAGATAAGCAGTTATATTACCAGGGGTTTGGGATAGCCTAGTGTTGTTAGAGGCTGTGTTATAGGATAGCCTATGATGGTGTGTCAAAGGCGGAACCATTCTGAATGCCTCTAGATATTGTCCCTGGAAGAGCAGGTACACCCCTCTGATCCAGGGGTGTATATAAAGGACTTTTGGTAAATGAGGCCCTATTTAGACGCAGCGAGGGAGCTTATAATTTAAAAGTATCCTTGGGGCACCTGGCTGGCTCAGTCGGTAGAGCATTTAACTTTTGATCTCAGGGTTATGAGTTTGAGCCTGACATTGGGTATAGAGGTTACCTAAAAAATACCTTAAAAAGAAATAAAAGTATCCTGAAGTGACTCCTTAAAAAGATTTTTGTATTTGGGGTGCCTGTATGGCTCAGTTGGTTAAGCGTCCAGCTCTTTGTATCGGTTCAGGTCATGATCTCACAGTTCATGAGATTGAGCCCCAAGTCGGGCTCTGTACTGATAGTGAGGAGCCTCCTTGGGATTCTCTTTCCCTCTCTCTCTGCCCCTCGCCTGCATGCATGCGTGCCTTCTCTCTCTCTCTCTCTCTCTCTCTCTCCATAAGCATTAAAAAAAAGATTTTTGTATTTATACTAATAGCTTTGGAAGTAATTGAGGGATGCTGAGACTGGCTGTTAAGATAAATCATAAAACCAGTACTATTAATATATCCTTAGAAATTATACTGGATATAAAGTAGTTGTGAAAGAAAATGATTAATTGCTTAATAAGCATTTCCTCAGTTGTGTTCTCTGGAAGGGAGAAGTTAATAGGTGCTGGTTATGAGCAATAGAAGGTGGGAAAGAGTTTTATAACACAAGTGTGGGAAATTCTGCTTTTGGAGTGTCACAATTAGCAAGATTAAAGTTTCTAGAAAGTTCTACAAATCTGTTGACTTCAATCCAGTATTTCTTAAACTTTTAATTATGGAACATTTCTTTCACTTCGTCCCTATTTAGCATCCTGCAAAATGGTGTTCTCTTTCTGTAGTTTGGGAATTTTTGACTGTCTATTTCAGGTACCTAGAAAGCATTGGAAGATATTTGAAGTGATGGCTTTATACGTGGTGCTTTGCCCTTCAGAGAGATGACTAAAATAAGGGAATTGCCTTCATGGAATTGCTGTTGGATTGGAAGAAACAGTGAATACACAGGTGCAATACAAGGAATGCAACAGCTGTGGGTGATGCTAGGCATTTTTTGTTCATCGTTCATTGCCATGTTATAGACTACAAGTGGAACGAATAGAAATTCAGAGACTAGTTAGGCCAAGAATGTTCCAGGTAATGGGGCAGTACTCTTTTTTCTTTTTTTTTAAAGTAATCTCTGTACTCATTGTGGGGCTCAAGTTTACAACCCCAAAATCAAGAGTCACATGCCCTATCGACTGAGACAGCCAGGCGCCACAGGAGCAGTACTCTTATGTTGAGGAATAGTGCCAGCTGGTAGACTGTGAGAGATATCATTGATGGCATTTACCCAACCGTGAATGGAGTCAGAAATAGGTTGAGAACTGTTGCCATGGGGTTTGAAAGAAGAAATAAAAATTCTAGGAAAAAGGGCCAAAAACTCTATTTAGAGGCAGAAGAGTTCCAAAGTAGTATATTGACTTGAACAGAGTCTGCAGAACCAGATGAATGTCATTCATGTTTAATATTACGGAGAGAAGTTAATTGCATTTGGCTCTAAAATTATTAGAAAAGTTGCATGTATGAAGACAGAGGGGCCTGAGTTTGTGTTGAAGAGGAGGGAGTATTGTGGAACTGAGGTCCCCTGATAGAGTTGAAGGGTTGAGTTCTAGAGAGGTGATTCTTGACCTGTAAACTGTAAAGTTATTACAGGGTGTTCACTGCTTGATTCATACTTTAAGTATTGTCTATAAAATTGTACAAAAGTTGTTCTACACCACTGGTTAATAAAAATTCAACCCACTTTTCTGTAGGGTCCTCAAAAGTATTTTGATGTTAATAAAAAGTTCTGTATTTAGAAAGTTGAGGAATCACTTATCACGAGTTACAGGTAGGAGAGACTGGCTTTCAGGGAGTAGTATATGAAATATGCTTCTTTATATTGAGCTTATACAGGAGGATAAGGCACCTTGGAGTTGGTTTGCCCTGAGTGGGGGGGACCTGTGCCTGGGAAAGTGAAGATGTTCCAGATGTTCCAGTAGTGTCTGATGAGCTCTTGCTGGTTCTTGAAAATCTGGGGGATGGTGTGGATCTCTCGCCAGGCTGTGTCCATATCCATAGCAGGTCTCGAAGGGGAACAGCCTCTGGCGTGTCGGAACAATGTAGGAAGGATGAGAGGGTATATACTGTTAAGATGAAGATGAAAGCTTCAATTCTGTAGGTGAGAATCTACTAAAAATTGAAGAAGAAAGCAGAAAGAGAGAAATGGGGATATGAGAGGAGTGTAGATTCTAGCTTTAGGATAATATCTGGAGAAGTTTGAAAGTTGAACCAGCAGCGAATTAACAGGGTTGGCCAGCAGTAGGGCGGGCCCTACAGAAGTGGGCCTGAAGTGGATGGACCTGAAGGGGATGGACTCTGCTGTAGGCCTGCTTGGGGACTCCAGAGTAAGAGCACAGTGGGCCCAGCGGGGCTAGTTGTCAGGATGATGGAAAATTGTGGTCTGATGGGATTGGTTAGATGGAAGCGGGAGAGATGGAATGTTTGATGGTTTGCGAGCAGGAAGTGCATGCTTTTTCCAGGAAAGATGATCCCATAGGTAGGCTGTGAGGAAATGTGTAATTAGAGATGTCAGGGTTTAAACAGTCCTTTGAGTTCCAGAGTGTTCAGTGTGTAAGAGAGAAGTGTTAACGGAACTCCTTCCAGCGGCAGCATGTAGTTACAACAAAGTAGGGGACACTTGAACCAGCCTTTTGTAAACAGGGAAAAGGTTTTAAACACTTAAAAAACCACTACTAATTGAAATTCCTCATTTTGTCACTGTATATATGTTATAAGTTTTTCTTGGTGTTTTCAGGATTGTAGAAAATGTTATCTCAAATATTTCCCCTTTTAAAGCAATCTTTCCTGTAGAATGTGCCTCTGTGATTATAGTGTTGAACATGTTTTATGACAAGCATCAAGTTGATGCGTATAAGTTTAGTTGCAGCATTGTTTGTAACTATGAAGAATCAGAAAAACCTCAATCAGGAGGGAAATGATTAGGTAAAATAAATCTACTATGCAGTAGTATGCAGCCATTAAATAGAATAGGGTAGATGTGTATATACTGACATAAAAAGATAGCCAACATCCTAAGTAGAAGAAACAATATATATAGAGACATCACAGTTATGTGGTAACGAAGTGCCCTCTAAAGCCATGTACATCTAGTTTTATACATGTATAGCTAAAGGACTGTACATATACACAGGTTTATAGCTGAAGAATTCAGACAGTTTGTATGGGATTAACAGTGGATAGCTCCCTTATATGGAGGTACACAATTTATTCTGTAGCATTTGTGTAATTTGAATCTTTAATGATGATCGTGAATGGATTACAACTTGCAGAATGAAAGTTAAGTGGCATTGCAGATGGATTTTGACTCAGAAAGTATAAAATTTAGAGAATGAATTTGAACACTTATCAGTGATAAATTATACCGTCTGAGATCTCAAAATACTGAAGATGTCAAGGGAAAAATATGTAAAAATATTCTCATTTATAAGGATATAAATTCAGCCAGGCATAGGAACTTTAATAATTTAATTAGTCAGCTAAGTTGCATTCAGTTTTTATTTCAGTAAGGTTTAATAGCCTTTTAACCAAGTGTGTCTGTGACCCTGGTTGCATCTGAATATTTTGTTAAGCAGGGTGCTCATTAGTGCTTTTACGTCATTGACTTTAAGTTGCAATTTTCCAAGAATGATGCCTGTAGGTGCAAGCATCCACTTCATTTAGGGGGATATTTATTCCAAGAATATTCCATTAATAAATGAGAAAACTTAGGTGCAAGCATCCACTTCATTTAGGGGGATATTTATTCCAAGAATATTCCATTAATAAATGAGAAAACTTACACTCTGGAAGCACATGGTGATATAGGAGAGGAAAATCTGCGCTCCATAAAACTACTGTGTGTGGTATTGGAGCAATTACCGAAGAGCAGTGGAGAGTTGATTTTTAGGCTTTTAGTAGTTAACCTAAAGCAGGGCTGTTTATGGGAGGTTTGAGAAGACAAGTCAAAGACTTGAAATGGGGCTCATTCTAGTGATTTCTATGCTAATGAGCACCATTTTGAGTTATGAATGCCTCCCTTGGGAACATGCCCTGTATGCCTCATTGGCTAGTTATTTGCCATTATATTTTCCCAGCTACCCCATGAGTACACATAACCCACTAATGCCAGCAGGTGCACTGTCTCGGGCCAGCAGTCCTGGCGAGCGGCTGGTGTGTAAAATTGACAGGTTCAGCCTCTTTATCTCTCATTTCTCTAAGCAGGGATGACTTAGGATAATCCCCTCCCCTCTGTTTTTTTCTTTTTCCGGCTCTGTTACTTTGATCTTAGAAAACTTCTCTACATATGTTATCCTTTTCTTCCTTTCAGTTCCTTCCTGGTTATATATGGAGAAATGTTACTCCGACTTCTTCCTCTATTTCTCCTCCTCTTTTCTTTGTTCCAAGAGTGAACCCAAGAATGACAGTGATAATTATTGATAATAGTGGTACTTCCTCTCAAGGAAAAGGCAGGTTTTGAATTGGAACACAATATATGGTATTTTATTGAATTTTAAGATGCCACTGATTGGGAAGTGCTCCATTATTATATAGATCCCAAAGAAAGAGAGAGAATATGACTGTCTTAAAATCAATGCTGTCAGTATCTAAAGCCCTCAAAAGTATTCTAAAGATGCTTTCAGAATATGATAGGCTAGATGATCCAATTGTCTTTACTAGTGACACTCCTAACATTGCTAATAAGGGACTTACAGACAGTATAAAATACATATGTGCATTGTGAGTAATTCTCGCCCCTATATTTTAATCTAACTAAATCAAATCTGTAGATCTATCTTCCAGTCTACAGGAAATACAGGGGTTAGAGAAATTGGTTAGACCATTCCTAGTTTAAGCAATTAGACACAGCCAGAAGGTGAGACATTCAACAAGAAAATTGGCTTCAGCTTGCTAGTAAATTGGTGTCTTGGGGAAAACAGGGCAGTAGGGGAAACCATTCTGAATTCAAAGAGACTTTTGAGACAGAACATAAGGTGTGGTTGGCGCTCCTCATGCTGCTGTTTTTAAAATGTGGACTTCTGGGTCACCTGGATGGCTCAGTCGGTTGAATGTTGGACTGTGGCTCAGGACGTGATTTCACAGTTTGTTTGATCTCAGAGCCTGGAGCCTGCTTCGGATTCTATGTCTCCCACTCTCTCTGCCCCTCCCCCGCTAACGCTCTGTCTCTCAAAAAAGAATAAATGGGGGCCCCTGGGTGGCCAGTTGGATAAGTGGTCGACTCTTGGTTTTGGCTTAGGGCATGAGCTCACGGCTCATGAGTTCAAGCCCCGCATTGGGCTCTATGCTCACTGCACAGAGCCGGCTTCAGATCCTCTGTCTCCCTCTTTCTGGCCCTCTCCTGCTCACGGGCTTGCCAGTGCTCTCTCTCTCTTGAAAATAAACATTAAAAAAGTTTTAAAACAGTGAATAAGCATTATAAAAAATTTTTTTAATGTGGATTTCCTTTACCTCTGTTATACTGCTTGTTTGCTTTTCTGGTTCAGTTCACACTGTACTAGTCCTTTTTATTCTAGTTTTGTTTTTCCAAATAAGGACTCCTTTTTTTATGAATTATCAGTAGGTGTTAACATGTGCCATAATTGTTGTTTATCTTTTGGTAGTATCTGGTGAACAAAAGATTCCAGCCATTTTCCCTTAAGATGATTATATACATGTTTTCGTGCATTTTTCCCTATTATTATTTAGGTTGTATTTTTCACATCATTGATATTTATAAGTTGTTTATTGTTACTGTAATTGATAACCAGGATCATTGGAAATACGAAAAATTATTCCAATTGTATAGTTTTGTAGGGCCCATGTGTTACTTAAAATAGTTCAGAAAATGTTTTCTTTTAAACAATGCTCAGTATATAGGACATAAAGTACAAAATTGATTGGTTAATCAAAAATTTTAAGTTTATTTATTTGTTTTTGAGAGAGAGTGAGCGTGAGCAGGGAGGGGCAGAGAGAGAGGGAGAGACAGACAGAATCCCAAGCAGGCTCTGCACTGTCAGGGGAGAGCCCGATGCGGGGCTCGAATTCCCGAACCGTGAGATCATGACCTGAGCCAAAGTCAGACACTCAACCAACTGAGCCACCCAGACACCCCTGATTGGTTCATGTTTTTTTTTTAATGTTTATTTATTTTTGAGAGAGAGAGAGAGAGCGAGAGAGAGAGAGAGTATGAGCGGGAGAGGGGCAGAGAGAGAGACAGAGAATCCAAAGCAGGATCCAGGCTCTGAGCTGTCAGCACAGAGCCCAACACGTGGCTCGAACCCACAGACCGCGAGATCATGTCCTGAGCCGAAGTCGAATGCTCAACTGACTGAGCCATCTAGGTGCCCCTGGTTCACGTTTTTAAGTTAAATTTTACCCAACAAAATGGCAGTGATGAAAGATATGTGACTAGCTTTATAAGCTTTGCAAAAACTAAACATTTATTTGCTTTAGTCTTTTATATTAATGAGAAATACTCCTTTATAAAAGTTTCACCACCTTTAAATAATTTGAAGTGAGACCTTTCTTTCTTTATTTCTGCGTGTATTTTAAAGTTTATTTAGAGAAAGTGCATGTGAGCTGAGGCAGAGAGAGAGGGGGAGAGAGAGAATCCCAAGCAGGCTCCACACTGTCAGTGCAGAGACTGATGGGGCTGGAACCCACAAACTGGGAGATCATGACCTGAGCTGAAATCAAGAATTGGACGCTTAACCAACTGAGCCACCCACGTGCCCCTCTTTCTTTTCTAAAGTCGACTCTAAGTTTCCTATTTCTGCACATCTTAGACATATTATGCAAATAAGGATTTTGTCATAATTGTGTCAGTATTGTGTCATTAGTCAAAATTTTTATTAAATATTTGTTCATTTGCAGGTATATTTGCTTACTTAAACTACCATGTTCCTCGCACAAGACGAGAAATCTTGGAGACCCTAATCAAAGGCCTTCAGAGACTGGAGTACAGAGGATATGATTCTGCTGGTATTTCCTTTTAAAAAAAAATATTATAGGTTTAACATGATTCTTGAGTCTAAATAAAGAGGTTTTGTTTGTTGACTAGATTCTTTAGTAATGTCTATTTTTGAATAAACATAAAAAGAATTTTTATCTTTTATCATGTTCAAAGGGTTTATTCATGTAATTTCAACAGTATTGCCATTTATATTACTTCTTATGGAAATCTTCCTTTGTTGAGAATGTTACTATAAAAGCATAAATCACCTGGGGCATGTTCATGGTAGAACAAAGTTCTTGAAGGCCTTACTTTATAAATTATCTTTTTTCTTTCTGGTAACTTTAATTTCTTTTTCTCCAAGGATTCCCTGCTATTGGCATATAAACTTGTCTGAGATTCTTCTACCTTAAATGAATGACAAAGCAAATAAAAATACCTTTTTATCAGCTTACTGTTCTATTCTAGCTCCTTTCCTTAACTATGTTAAGGGCCTCCAAGGCCACCTCCCGAGGAGGACTCAGCATATAATTGTACTCATGGCTATGATTTATTCCAACAAGAGAATCCAGAGCAAAATCAGCAAGGGGAGAGGCACATGGGATGAAATCTGGAGGATATGAGGCACGAGCTTCTGAGTATTCTCTCCTGTTGGAGTCACACATTGTGTGCTTCATTCAGCCACTGTGACAACGTGTGTGAAATGTGTATCAGTGAAGCCATTCAGTGCCCAAGCTTTTATTGGAGGCTAGTCACCTAGATCCCATCTGCCTAACACGGACCACAATTCTAGACTCCCAGAATGGAAGCAGATGTTCAGTATAAGCCACATTGTTTGCGCAGTTAGGTGCAGTAAACCTTTCTTTATCAGTTAGGTAGCCCTCCTGAAATGCCAAGTTCCCAGATGCCAGCCACAGGCCAACTTTGCAGGCAGACCTTTCTAAGGAAAGCAGTGTCAGGCTTGTTTGTTAAGCCTTTTCTGTACTCTTGACATTGCCAAATGTAATGGGGACTTATTTTCCATAACTTCCTCAGTTAACGGAAAGTGAATCCTCAACTCCTTTGTTCATAAAATTCTCTCCTTCCTTAGCTTTTTTGATAACACATATTCTCTTCTTAACATGCTGGTTCTTTTCTGTTTCCTTTGAGGGCTCTTTCCACCTTTTGCTTAAATATTAATGTTCTTCAAAATTCTTTCCTATGTCCATTTTAAAAAAAATTTTTTTTTAACATTTTTTCATTTTTTTGAGAGAGAGACACAGAGTGAGCAGGAGAAGGGGAGAGAGAAAGGGAGACAATGTGAAGCAGGCTCCAGGCTCTGAGCTGTCAGCACAGAGCCCAGTGCGGGGCTCGAACCCATGAACTGTGAGATCATGACGTGAGCCAAAGTTGGATGCTTAAGCAACTGAGCCACCCAGTCACCCCCCATTTTTCTCACTTTGTATCGTCATGGGTGAGCTCTGACTTCATCAGCCTCCCGTGTGTTGATGATGAATAATCCACATGTATTTCCCAAGCTGCAGACCTGTATTTCCAGCTGCCTCTTAGAATTTTCTTCTTGGATAAACCATGATATTATAAACTTAGCATGCCCAGAAGTGAACTGAACACACTCCCCATGCTGTTCTTTCTGTGTTCCTTTTATCAGCACTCATTCAACAAGTTCTGTGAGCCTAGAAGGTCTCTCGGACCCAGCCTGCCTTCTCACATTGCATCCAGGCAGTTCTACCCTCAGTATCACTGATCCCTGTCTTCATCACCACTGTTTGGTACAGGGCCTCCTCACTTTTGCTTTCCTGTAGCAAAAAGGAAAGCTTTTGCTATCTTCTGGCAGCTCGTTTCTTCTTCTGTTCCTCCCCTTCCTTCAGTCTACACCATTTCCAAAGAGAGTCTTCTAAACATTTTTGATTTCTCTACTTAAACTTACTCCATGCTTTTTTAGTACCTTTGGGTACCTTTTTCAAATTTTTTAGAAACTTAAGTAGAATTTCAAGGAATGTGTTCCCTGATTGTCCTTGTGTATTTCCCTTCTGAGGTGGGTGCCTATCTTCTGCCTTTCTCCATGGTGCTCAGGTTGACACCCAACCTGTAGTGCTTTTTTTTTTCTTCAGCCTGTGGTACTTGTATTATATAATCCAAACACATACTGTATTATAATGATTTGTTCCCTCTCTTCTTTTTGTTTCTTTTTTAAAAATTTTTTATGTTTATTATTGAGACAGAGAGAAACAGAGCATGAGTAGGGGAGGGGCAGAGAGAGTGGGAGGGAGACACAGAATCTGAATCAGGCTCCAGGCTCTGAGCTGTCAGCACAGAGCCCGATGGGGGGCTCGAACTCATAAACCGTGAGATCATGACCTGAGCCCAAGTCGGACGCTTAACCGACTGAGCCACCCAGGCACCCCATTATTCCCTCTCTTCTGCGTAGACCATTAGAACTTTAAGGATAAAAATTGAATAATTTTCATTTTTGTTTCTAGCAGCTATCACTTGACATAATAGGTTTTCAGTAAACATGAATTGATGAACACATGAATTAATTAGATGAAGAAATGATTTTTAATTGACAGTCTTGTCTCATGATGATAATCTAAGTTTCTAAATCTAGCTTTTCTGCCTCCATGATTTAGGTGTGGGAGTTGATGGAGGCAATGACAAGGATTGGGAAGCCAATGCCTGCAAGATCCAGCTCATTAAGAAGAAAGGGAAAGTTAAGGCACTGGATGAAGAAGTTCACAGTAATGTACTTAGTTTGAATTTTGTCCCCTCTCCCCTCCCTTTGCTTCCTTCTCCCTTTCCTATCAAATTATCTTTCCTCTCGTATTTTGGGGTTCATTTAAGAATTGCGATGTTTAAAGTGGAAGGAAGGGAAGAAAAGTAGTTTTGTTACTGTCTCTTCTAGAGTACAGTACACTTAGCTTCAAAAATGACGATATTAGCGAGGTGAGGAAATTAGCTAGGTACATTGTGTTCATAGCAAGCTCAGTATCCGAAAATTAAGGAACCACCATCCCTGAGGAAGGCCTTTCATAGGACAAAGGTATTTTTAGTGGTGCCCTTATTCTAGTGTCTTTGGAGTAAATGCCTAGTGTGGATGTATAGTCAGTCTGGATGTTGCCCTTTTTAGTAGATCTGATATAATCAGGTAAGTATCATGTTTTCTTTCAGATTTTCTTGCTTCTCTGGTATAAAGTAGTTGCCCAGAGATACATGCTCCATTAAAGAGGATATACTTCTTAATATTTAGTCCATAACATTATGCTTCAACATTTTAATTTTTCACAGGAAGCTTAAAAACAAACCAAAGCTTTGAAATAAATTGAAAAAAAAAAACCATTAAAAAAATCTTCCACAAACCCCAGGAAACAGAAGGTTTTTTATGTACCTGCTCAAATGGATGCCATTATAATCGTGGAAAGGAGTGCAGGTCAAAGAGGAGAATGATAGACTTAGTCACTTTTTTTCCCACATAAGCCAAACATTTAGCTTTGTAGTACTTAACAAATTAGATACTTATTTTGCATGTATTGTGGGTAAGATTAGTTTAGGGATGAGGCAGGCACCCAAATAACTATACTTCAAAAAGTATAGTATAAATATTCAGTGTACTATGTGTACTGTATCCTGTATATCAGGCTGATTATAGTAGGTTCCATAGGAGAGAACAAAAAAATTGCTGAAGGATTCAGGGGAGCGCTAGTTCCCACTTGAAGTTGGGCACTGTTAGAGAGACTTGGCATATATAAGGAATGCCTGTTGATTCTATTTGGGCAGGCAGGGTGAGAAGAGTGGACCTTCTGAATAGAGTAGCGTCGGCAAAGATAAGAATAGGGAAGCCAAATTTGATGGTATGGTGGGTAGTCCTTTTACTCTATAGTGTTGGTAGTTGAGTGTGGGAGGCTGGAAGGCAGATTGTGACCAGAATCACCATCTTTGCATATCAGGATATCGAGACTTGCCACCTCCTGAAGGAAGTGGGAGATTGGGAACTTGCAGACATTGCTGCTGAATTTGTAACTGAAGAATCACTTTGGAGAGGAAGCTGGCAATGTTTAAATGGGAGATGCCTATACCCTGTGACCAAGTGCTTCCATTCTTGGGCATATACTTGAAAGAAACTCTGTGGATAAGAAGATAGGACAAGATTCATTGCAGGAAAATGTAGAAATAACCTAAATGTCTACCAGCAAGAGAACAGGAGACTAAGTTGTATGTGATATAGTGAATGAATATATGTAGCTTTTGAAAGGAGTATACTGGATCTGGTTCTGCATATGGGAACATGAATAGGTTGTGGGAACCTAATGTTGAGTGAAAGAATGAAAAAAGCATCCTTAGAGGTGTGTAAAATTAATACCATTTAAAAAACAAAAGAATACTATCATTTGTGGACACATGTTACTGTCTGTATTAGGGGTTCAGAGGCATAGGTGGGGAAGTGCTCCATCAACCTGAGAATCCCCTGGGGAGGAATGGGATGGGGCCAGGGCATAAAGGAGGCATCAGTTGCATTTTTTACGTTTTAGATCTTAAAAAATCCAGAGCACAAATGGTTAGATGTTAACATTTGTTAACTCTGGGTGTAGGTATTTGGATTTTTGTGGTATTCACCTTGTTTCTTGTAGCAAGTTTCAGTTTTTGACCTGTTAAGACAAAAGAGAAAGGAAGTCATTTCAGAAAAGGCCATTAGATTGGTTATCAGTTAACTTCTGACTTTGATAGTAATAGCTAACATTTATTATTGCTGTGTCCCAGACACTCTACTGAATGCCTTACTAGTCCTTAATATAACCCATTAAGTAGGTAAAATTATCATCCTCATTTTGTAGGTGAGGAAATTGAAACATAGGAGTAAGTACTCGTCACGGAGGAGTAGGTGCTGTCATTAGACGGTGTCAGTAGTAAAGGCAGTAAAATTTGGTGGCAAAGGAAGGCTGTTATTCTAGAATGTAACAAAAATTGAAGATTGTTTTACATTTTATGTCATAAATATACATTTTATATCATGGTTGTATGTTAACATTTGTTACCTCTGGATGTCAACCAGACTTGGGTTCACATCCTATTTCTGCTTCCTATTAGCTATGACCTAGGGCAGGTTCTCTGGCCTCTTAGAGCCTCAGTTTCTTTATAAAATGGGGACAGTAGTACCTAACAGAGCATTGTGAGGATTTGGTAACAAAATGAATATTTCTTGAATACTTATTCTAGCCATTGTGCTAGGCCTTGATGACACAGTAGAAAACAATATAGGCAAACTCGCTGACCTGATGGAACTTACTGTCTAGTGAGAGGGCCAGACAACAAACAAATATATAATGTTAGGTAGTGATTAGTGCTGTGAAGAGAAAGTATGGTAGAAGTGACATTTGAGCAGAGACCACATTATTGTCTGAAGGGGAAGATTCTAGGCCGAGGGAACACCAAGTGCAAAGACTCTCTGTGGGGTTGGGCTGCATACAGCTGAAAGTCAATGGGCTAGCACAGGGTAAGGGAGGGGGAGAGTGGCACAAGATGAGCTGGAGAGGTGACGGAGGGCTGGGTCCTCTAGGGTCTTAAAAATAATGGATTTTACTACATATGCCATGGGAAGCCAGAAAATTTTGCATAGGGGATTGACATGATTTAACGGGTTCACTTTGGTTAGAGTGCAAAGACTGGATTGTACAAAAGAAAATTGGACATTGGGAGACCAGTTAGAATTCTGTTGAACAAGTTTAGTTGATGGTTGCTTTGGTCATATTGATAGGGATAGAGTGATGAGAAGTCTTTAGTACCTAGCAACAGGTAAGTTCTCAGTAGATAGTAGCTGTTGTTATTTGTAAAAGATGTATTGAGAGCTTTGATGAGTAATTGGAGAGGGGTAGAGAGAATGAGAATGTAAAGGTAGGTAGGTAGGGACCAGATGGTGAAGGGCTTTGTATCCCATGGAAAGATACTGGGACTTTATCTTGTGAGAAAGTGGCTCTCTGGATCCATGTTAGAATTTGAGGATCTTTTAATAACTCCCTGTGACCATGTTTAAAATGATTCAAATGGGTAGCTAGGGATGCAGACCACTTTTTAAGCAATAGAAATCCATTCAAGGATTTAAACATTGTGTCCTGATCAGATTTGTGTTTTAGAAAGACTTCTGATTAGCCAGTATAAAAACCACAAAGACTGCTAAAATAAATGCATGGACTTTTCTGTTAGAGACTTCTGAGCAGTTTGCTCTTCTTCTTTAAAAAAAATTTTTTTTTTAATGTTTATTTTTGAGAGAGAAGGAGAGAATGAGCACAAAGTGGGGAGGGGGCAGAGAGGGAGGGAGACACAGAATTCAAAGCAGGCTCTAGGATCTGAGCTGTCAGTACAGAGCCTGACATGGGGCTCAAACTCACAAAATGTCAGATCATGACCTGAGCCACACAGTTGGATGCTTAACCGACTGAGCCACCCAGGAGTCTCAATGTTTATTTTTGAGCGAGAGAGCGAGAGAGAGAGAGAGAGAGCGGGAAGGAGAGAGTGAGCACATAAGCAGAGGAGGGGCAGAGAGAGGGAGACACAGAATCTGAAGCAGGCTCCAGGCTCCAGCTGTCCTCACAGAGCCCAGCGTGGGACTTGAACCCATGAACCGTGAGATCATGACCTGAGCTGAAGTCAGATGCTTAATCAGCTGAGCCACCCAGGTGCCCTGTAATACTTATATTTAAATATAGCTTCTAGCATTATCTCTACAGCATGATTTAATATTGGAATTTTTCATTTTATATCCTTCAGAGCAACAGGATATGGATTTGGATATAGAATTTGATGTACACCTTGGAATAGCTCATACCCGTTGGGCAACACATGGAGAACCCAATCCTGTCAATAGCCATCCCCAGCGCTCTGACAAAAACAATGGTATGAACACATTCTGCATGCTTTGGAATGATTATAGAGGGATGGCTGATGGGAGAAAAATGCAGACTCTTAGGTTTTTGTTATTTTAATTTTTTTTAATCTGGAAAATTTCAAACATACTCCGTAGTATACAATATGTAGAACCTGATGTACCTGTTACCCAACTTTAACATTTATCAATACAAAACCATTTCTATTTCTCTATATTCCTCCACCCAGATTATTTTGGAAGCTCTGTCTTTCTCTCCTTTTTCCTTGCCGTTTACTGTGTTGTTTGTCCTGTAGAGTTTCCTGCAGTCTAGATCTTGCATGGTGTCATTTAACAAATTTCTCTGTCCCTTCTATTTACTGTAAATTGGTATGGTATTGATTTACATGTGGAGGTATGTAATGTTTGAGCATTTTCTTTTTGTATTATTAGTGGCCATAGATCATTGCCAACATTAATTATTTCTTTAGAGATTTGTAAAATGGTGATAGTCAAATACTGTCATTCACTTTTCACTTATCTTAAATACTTCTATAAAGAGAAACTTCTCCATATTAACTGCTTAGTTACCTAGAGTTACAGATTATATAGGAGAGGCAGGATAAATATTTGATTTTTTTTTTACTTTATTTACCATTTTTCAAAAATGAAGTGGTTCTAATGTTCTAAGATGAACGAGTTTCTTTTTATTATTATAAACTCAGATTTAAAATACTGCATTTTTTTGAAAACACAGAAGTAATAATCTATATTCATGCACAAATTTTCCCTTCTTTGGCCATTGGAGCTTATTTAGGTTGGTTCCTGACATGACACCAGTAGGCTTAATAGTCTTTGTTATTTTCTGGTAGGTTAAGATGTTTCAGGTTCATCTAATTTTGCCCCAGACTTGGAATCATCCATTTCTTTAAGAACCCTTAGTTCCTTTTAGTGGAAATGGTATATAAAGACTATAACCCAGGTGCTCATTGCACCTAGGCCTTTAGGTGGACAGAGCTAGAAAATAGCTCTGTGGGTGGGTGCATGCTTGGATAAGTTTAAAGATAAAACACGGCATAGTATTACACTAACACTTCTGATTCAAATCTAAGGCTGGAAGGTTTTTACTTAACCTCCTTGCTCTGATAGATTTCCTTCCAGTCATACCTAAAAACTCCATTCTTAACACCTGCAACATACTTATTTGATTTATTGTATCATCTACATACAATGGAATCCTCATACCAACACTACCATAAGTATGTTTACTGTTTTTTGTTAAATTTTTTATTAATATTTTTGTCTTTAGAGTGTATCTCTTTAGAGATATATAATCAGATTACTGTGTTTTAGAGTCACTTGGAATAATCCCCTGTGGTTGTGATATTATCAGATACATTATGTTGATCTGTTTTATTTTATTTTAATTTTTAGGGATTGACCATCTTTAAAAATTAATTTTACTTCAAACTATGTGCATAGTTCTGAAGTCATACCAATAAAACAAGGCATATTAAAAGAAGTCTAATTTGTATCCTATTTCCTCTTCTTATTCCTTAACTGTAGATAACCACTTAACACATTTTTTAGTCTATTTAAAAAAATTTTTTTTTTACTGTTTATTTTATTTCTGAGGGGGAGAGAGCGATAGAGCATGAGCAGGGGAGGGGCAGAGAGAGAGGGAGACACAGAATCCGAAGCAGGCTTCAGGCTCTGAACTGTCAGCACAGAGCCCGATGTGGCTCCAGCTCACAAACCGCGAGATCATGACCTGAGCTGAAGTTGGATGCTTAACTGAGCCACCCAAGCACCCCTATTTTTTTTTAATAAGCAAAATATCCATTTGTATATATATGAGTATGTGGGTATATACATACCTTTTGAGAAAAGATTTTATAATTTTATTATAATAATTCAGTAGCTGCCCATTTCAGGTTTTTATGCTTCACATAATTATTATTGAATTGGATTTGAATGCTAACAGCTGCTCAAACTTTTAATATTGACATGGCCTTTATAAGATTCCTGCAAACTTGTATCTAGATTATGTTCTGAGACTTTGACGTTAAGGTTTTGTATCCTGCAGTCAGCTGTTTATGATTCTTTGTTCCAGCAATACATTTTTTTTTCTTAGATTTATTTTTGTAGTATCATTTGGTGGTATCTTTTTTCACTTAAAAATCTAGCGAAAATGTTTATTATTTGATTTCTAATTAATTCAGTTCAAGCTCATTTAATATCAGCCCCAATTGTCAGATCTTTAAGTATATTTAAAAACATTTTGATAATTTAGTATTCTAATTTTAACAATTTTTTTTTGTTTTAAGTAGGCTCCATGCCCAGTTTGGGGCTTGAAGTCACGACCCTGAGATCAAGAGCTGCGTGCTCTAGCAATGAGCCAGCCAGACACCCCAGTATTCTAATTTTAAAGAATAATTTACAAGAATTTTAAATAATAAATCCATATTCATGGTCTTTACATACATTGTTGAGGGCTATAAAAATAATATTGCCAACTCTTAATCAAAAAGATGAAAATTATGTTGCTACATATGCACTTGATCTTAGAATGCTGTTTTAACATTAATTTATCTGACATTTTAAGAATTGTCTGGATCTCAGCTAGGTAAATTTTACTATAGGTCTGGATAGCTGGATTTTCTTTTTTCTTTTTGAATTTTAAAAAAATTTATTTTTAGAGAGAGAGTAAGAGAGAGGAACAGACGGGG
>CM053576.1:81274789-81355464 GCA_028646485.1 Cryptoprocta ferox | reverse complement strand
GCAAATGAAGAAACCCAGGAAATTTACCCCATTCATATGGTGAGATTAGATTAGTAGTTTAGCCACAAATGAAATTGATATCTCTAGACCCCAGTTTATTATATTTCCCTTTACATCCACTTCTCCAGCACTGTGTGCTTCCACTAAACCACATAAATAATGCTGCTCATCTACCCAGGGATAATCTGATAATAAAAAGTAGAAGATACTTGATTACACCTGGAATTCTAGCATGTGACTTGACAGTCATGGCTATTTACAGTGTTTACTAGACCTATAATTTTTTGTCATCAATACTTTTTATCTCTCTTAGAATTTATTGTTATTCACAATGGAATTATCACCAACTACAAAGACTTGAAAAAGTTTTTGGTAAGTAAAGTGACCTGAAAAGACAACAGGCTTTGAGAAATTTCTAATGGAGGCCAGTGAAGTGCGTTGGGATGTGCCACACCATCTATGTGTCATCAAGTAATTCCTAAGATGGTTACAAGGGTTTGGGGTTTACCGGACTTTTCTTTGTGATAGTGGAATATTTTGTTTCTTTGTGAATAAGAAGTAATTACTTGGCTTTATTATAAATGACCCAAAAGCTCAAATAAAATTGGAATTTGGGGGCAAGGGACATCTTTTGCATTGTGAGAGACCTTGTTTGGCATTTTTATTTATTTTTAAATTTTTTTTCAGTGTTTATTTTTGAGAGAAAGGGAGAGAGAGAGAGAGACAGAGCACGAATGGGGGTGGGGCAGAGGGAGACACAGAATCCAAAGCAGGGTCCAGGCTCTGAGCTGTCAGCACAGAGCATGACACAAGGTTCAAACTCACGAACTGTGAGATCATGACCTGAGCCAGAGTCAGACGCTTAACTGACTGAGCCACCCAGGTGCCCCTTTGTTTGGCATATTTAAAAGCTTCAATATATATAAGAAGAATTAGGACAGATTAAATGAAGGTTCTATGCCCTAAATAGCTATGTACTATATAATGATGTTTATGATGATGACTTTCATGAAGGCCTCTTGGGGCTGTCCAGTTGAACTTTTCTGCAGTGATGGAAGCCTGTATCTGTGCTGTCCAGTATAGTAGCCACTGTCCACATGTGGTAATTGAGCTGGTATGACTGAGGGACCAAATTTGAAATTTTATTTCATTTTAATCAGTTTTTAAAAGTTGTTTTTAAATGTTTATTTTTGAGGGAGAGAGAGCAAGCGAGGGAGGGGCAGAGAGGGAGACAGAGGATCTGAAGAAGATTCTGAGCCGTCCGCACAGAGCCTGACATGGGGCTGGAACCCAGGAACTGTGAGGTCATGACCTGATCCAGAGTCAGAAGCTCAGTCGACTGAGCCACCCACGCACCCCTCATTTTGATCAGTTTAAATTTAAATAGCCACATATAGCTAATGGCTATTGTATTGGATAATGCAATATCATTACCCAAGAAAGAATCATTCTGTTCATTATGGAATTATTATTTTGTGAATGTTATATATTCCACTATATTTTAATCATTTAAAATTTTCTTTTTTAAAAAAGCTTATTTTTAGAGAAAGAGCAGGATCAGGGGAAGGGCAAAGAGAGCAAGAGGGGGAATCCCAAGAGAATCTAACAGTGCAGAACCTGATGTGGGGCTTCATCTCATGAACCGTGACATCACGACCTGAGCTGAAATCAAGAGTAGAGGCTTAACTGACTGAGCCACTGGGTGCCCCTACAATTTCTTAATTTATATGTGGCATATATTAGTATAGATAATTAAAAGTATATTCAGTTGCACAAAATACTTGACTATTTTGGGTTTGCTATAATTAGATGGTGACCTTCATTTTGAACAATGGATAATGGGGTATGGTGGTCAAAAAAGATTAGCAATTGGTTAGTGAAATTTTTGAGAAAATTCTTTAGAAAAGATTTGGATATCATTAATATTTTCTTAAATGTGTCAATTTTTTCTTCCTTTCTAATTACAGGAAAGCAAAGGCTATGACTTTGAATCTGAAACAGACACAGAGACAATTGCCAAGCTTGTTAAGTACATGTATGACAATCGGGAAAGTCAAGATATCAGTTTTACTACCTTGGTGGAGAGAGTTATCCAACAATTGGTATTAAACCACACTTTTTTTTTAAGATTTTTTTTTTCTAAGTAATCTCTACTGTGGGGCTTGAACTATAATCCCTAGATCAAGAGTCGTATGCTCTACAGACTAAGCCAGCCAGGTGCCACAAAACCATACTTTTTTTTTAAGTTTTAAGGTTTATTTATTTTGAGAGAGAGAGAGAGCACACGCAGGAGAGGGGCAGATAGAGAGGGAAGAGAATCCCAAGCAGGCTCTGTGCTGTGAGCTCTATCTCAACAAACTGTGAGGTCATGACCTGAGCCAAAATTAAAGAGTCAGATGCCCCTAAACCATGCTTTTTAAGATTATCGCCAACATTAATCACAAATTCTTAAGCAGAAACTATGCAGAAACTATGCTAATTTCTTAAGTATTTTTGACTTTTATTTCCCATATATATATTACTATGCAACTTGAATAGTTTTTTTAAAGAAAGTTTATTTTGAGAGAGAGAGAGAGGCAGAGAGAGAGGAGACAGAGAATCCCAGCCAGGCTCTGCTGTCAGCACAGAGCCCAACATGGGGCATGATCTCAGCGAACCATGAGGTCATGTCGTGAGCTGAGATCAAGAGTTGGACACTTAACTGATTGAGCCACTGAGGTGCTCTTCAATTTGAATAATTTTGAGAGACTCTGACCACTCCCTTCCCACACTCTTAAAACTCTACTACTTTCACTAGTTTAGTGTCATGAGAATTACAAATAATCCAAAATCAAAGAGTTTGTCTAAAAACATAGGAACCCATAGATACCACACACAAACATGTACACAACAGATGCAGTCATCATCACTTTCTTGCTTCCTACTCACTCATATGTTCTTCTCAGTAACTTAGCACAAGGGTAGTTTCAGTGAAATGCACACTCTATTCTGGTATAATGTCTGTATGTCTCTGAGCCTGTATAGTCAATTCTGTGTTTTCCCTTATGGGGATTTTTTTTTTTTTTTTTTTTGGCCTTGTAGCACTACAGAAAAGTATTTCCCAGCTTAAGAAAAAAATGGCATTCTTTTTGATCCCGTCCCAGTTGTCGTAAAGATTAAAGATATCAGAGATCCACAAAAATCCAAATGCACAGGGATTACTGCACTCCCCAGTCATAACTCTAGCTTTCCCATTGAAAAGCCCTTCACTTTTCTCTGAAGGTCCAGCCCTCACTGGACCTCCTTCTACCCACATCTTTTGATGTCTGCAGCAAAAGGAGGAGTCAGGAAGATGGAGAAAATAGAGGCCTGGTCTCTTTACTCAAGACAGAGTACTGTGCCTTTCTAGCCTTTTCTTGTTTCTATTCATTATATAACCCAGTTTGTGTTCTGTGGTGATCCCTTATCTCTCCTACATTCTGTTCCTTCTTTATTCACTCTTGAATTCCTTAGGCCCTGGAAGAGGTTGGGTTGAGGGAGTGGTATGGTATGTATGTTAATAATTGTGGTTATGTATATTTTTATCTCTAGTAACAAGGTCAACAAGCCTGGAAGTTAACAGTGGTATAAAATCGCTGGACCAGCGAATGCTTTTGGATTCTGAGCTAGGGGTCTTTTCTAATTCTCTCCTCCTTGCACTCTAACGCGTAATATCTGAGATAGGTTGTATCTATTGAGAAATGTTAGTAGTGCATAAAATAGTGCTTTAAGTAATAGTCTGTTTTGGAGCTATTATCTACTGAGAATATTTCAAGAGTGGGCTTGGTTAAAAAGTGTGTGTTGGATACACCAGAGCTCAGGAAGGAGTGTCTGCCTGAAATTTGGATTTGTCTATAACTCTAAAAAGAGCAGCACGTGAACAAAAATTTCTGTACTAAAGCCAGTATATTTTAGGCATTTCACATTTGATAATTGATTATAATAAATATTGCTAATGTATTTTTTTTACCTTTATAGGAAGGTGCTTTTGCACTGGTATTTAAAAGTGTTCATTTTCCTGGCCAAGCAGTTGGCACAAGGTATGTACAGATTTAATAATGACTAATAATTACGTGCATTTTGAAACGTGAATTATACGTGTTTTCTCTGTACATGATGATTACCCTTTACTGTAAAGACTTGCCCTTTCCTAGATCTACATGCTACATGTATATGTTTATTTTCATACGCCCTTCCTTATCCATTTTTCACCACTCTTCCATTTCACAGAACCCCTTAATAAAGCAAATATATTTTGGTGTTTATAACTGGCCTTTTGTCTCTAGTGGGACACTATGGTTACTTTGTGAATTTGGATATTGAATAGTCTCTAATTTCAGGCCCCCAACATTAACTTTCTCCGTATTTTTTGGAAGCATACATCCTAAACAAATTCCTGGATAATTTTACCATCACTACTTTTGCCAGGATATTTAGGCCCATGATGTCCTTTTTAGAACAGTGAGAAGCTCTAATATTTGCAAATTCTGTTTATGCTGTGCTTTTGTTATACCTGAAGTTGAGCCTGGAGGGACAGTTTAAACATTATTTGAAGAGTGTCAGCTCATTAAAATTTATATCAGTGCATTATTTATAGAAATGGCTTAATTCTGTCTTAATTTTGCGTAACAGACGAGGTAGCCCTCTTTTGATTGGTGTACGAAGTGAACATAAACTCTCTACTGATCACATTCCGATTCTCTACAGAACAGGTAAAAACTATTCCTGACTTGCCATGAGGAAACTGTATAAATTGAGTGCAGTAGAATAAAGAATTGTTTCCATTAAATTGAAATAAATGCCTCTTTGGTTAGATCCACACATATGTATATATAGTTCTGTCTAGACATGAAAAGGATTTGTTGTTGTGGTTTCTCTGACGAGTAGAATTTTTTTCTGTTGTATATCTTTAGCTAGGACTCAGATTGGATCAAAATTCACACGGTGGGGATCACAGGGAGAAAGAGGTGGGAAATGCACTCTGCATGGATGGGGAGGAATCTTACCCTCTTTTGTTCATTCTTTACTAATTCTTTGTTCTTGGAGTGAATGAATGTGCTGGGCCTCTAAAAATGTGCTTTTTTATGGGGAAACATATTTTGACATTTTTCTAATTTGCAGAGTATATTTTGTCTGTCCGCTTTTGGCATTTAGAAAACTGCTTTTAATAATATGTTTCTTTAAAATTTGAGATTGAAATTATAAAATTTATTTTTTTATTTTAAGTTGAAATCATGTAAGATACATTATTATAAATGAGATGCTTACATTGAGAAGAGAGTGTTGTGTTTTAGGCTATTGTAGATAGAATTCAGTGGTAGTTATTTGAATACTGTATCCTAACTTCTTTACAAAATTATGTTTAAATGGTCTTTATTTTATGCATGACATTTTACTTTTGGATTTACATTCAACATCTTGATTGCCTTGTTTGAAATTGGAGTCTTTTTTAAATTGTTTATGTTTGAAGTTTATTTTTTTTTTCTTCCTAGGACTTTCAGCCATACAAACTCTGGATCATTTTATTAATATAACTAGACACCAAAAAAATGGCATGCTCTTTTCATTTACTTATTATTAAAAGCTTTCCAAGTAAAAGATAGGGAGTGGTAAATTCAGAAAATTGAAACCCATATTATTATTGTATAATTCTTGGTTTCTTGAAAAAAAATAGCAAAGGACTCTAAACCTCTTCATCTTTAGATAGTGGCTGCTTTAGCTCTTTCATCTAAAGCAGAAAGTTACTTCCTTAAATAGCCTTCAACCTTGAAATGGTAGGATTTCTTCTTACATCCTCCTCCCTCTCTTTCCCTTTTCAAAAGAAAAACTAGTTTACCAATGAGGGTACAGAATTTTGGATCCAGAGTTGGCAGATTTCTGTTAATAATCCTGCTCCTGTATACATTATCTTTGTGTTATTATCTTGCACATTTTCTTAGGCCGCTTTTAGCAATAATGGAAAAACATTGGCTAAGGTCTTAAGAAGTTAGAAGAGAAACTTATCATGAGACATTCTTTTAAGACAGGCATTATATTTTAGTGACCTTTATTTCTGTAGTTGCTGGTAGGTAGATAATGTATGGCTCAGCAAAGTTTCATTTAAAAAGTTTTGCTTCTTACTGAAGAGACTGTGTAAAGGGGAGAACACGGGACTGGCTTTTAGGCTTTTGCTATTTTCTCCAGGTGTAACGACTAACAGAATAAAGGGGGACGGTAGTAATTGTGTGCCACTCAAATCAGATGAGATAATTGATATACAGCAAAACATTTTATAGATTGTAACAGGGATAGGTATCAAGTGGTAATGTTCTTTTCATTTAAATAGGCAATGATAGCTTAAATCCTTCTAAATATTATAATTAAATATACCTTGTTGCTTGAAGAATGACCAGTTGGAGAAGAAATATAGTGAAACTTGATACCGTTAGGGCATTTTATGACCAAAGCTGGTTGTATTTATTTTGAAAGTCTAGGTGCTGGGCTATCCTTCTGCATGTTTTTTGATTCACTTTTTTTACATCAGTAAAATTCACTCTTTTTGATGTGCAGTTTCATGAGTTTTGTCAAGTGCAAATGGTTGTATAATCACCACAATCAAAGTATAGAGCAGTCCCGTCCCCAGAAATTTCCCTCCGGCTGTAGCTCGGTAGCCAGCCAGCCCTTGTTCCCATTCCCAGCCCTTGGCAAACACCAATCTGCTTTATCCTTCTGTAGCATTACTTTTTCTAGGATGTCACCTTACATGTATTTTTTAAAGTGTGATATCTTTTTTGCTGTTGAATTTGGATGGAAAGGGCTGTTGTATTTTCATGTCTAAAACCCACCCACCAAATGAGCATGGATTGTGGAGAAATTTGGATGTGCATTTTTTTTTTAAAGTTTTTTTAAGTTTATTTTTTGAGAGAGAGACAACATGAATTGGGGAGGGGAAGAGAGAGAGGGAGAGAAAGGATCCCAAGCAGGCTCCATGCTGCCAGCGCAGAGCCCAATGTGGGGCTTGAACCCACGAAACCACAAGATCATGACCTGAGCTGAAACCAGGAGTTGGATGCTTAACTGACTTGAGCTAGCCAAGCACCCCTGGATGTACATTTCTAAGAATAATTATAAGCAAGTCTTTATAGACCTGCATTTTAGACAACGGACACAACATGAAATTTTATAAGTATATTTATAGTGTCCTCTGGCCATTGTGTCCATAGGTTATAAGGTCTAGTATGTCCTGATCTCAGATAAAGGGGCTTTTTGTCTCTATGACATTTATATAGATTTTAATTTGTGTTTTTAAAATATTTGTCTAATTTGTCAAACTTCACTTTGCTTTCCAGTTTTGACTTTAGTTGTGAATGAGCAAAAAGGAAAAAAATTCTTCATTCATGACTTGACATATTAAGTAGAGATGCCAGAATTCTAAAGTTCTAGAATTAAAAGGATATTATTGCAGGCAACCAGTCTCTCCTTTGCTGTCCTGCCCACTGTTCCTTTTTAGTGTATTCAATTAACTTCTATCTCCTAAAAAAAAAGAAAAGAGATATATTATTATTGCAAAAGGATCGTATTTTATCCTGACTTAAAACAAATGTAAGAAAATCCCATTTTAAGAAGAAGAGGTTCTAGTTTATAACATTTCCAGTCCTTAGCAGTAGATGCCATATATGGTGAACCATGGTTAGAGAGTTATAAGTACCTTAGTTTTAAAATCACAATTAGTGTAGACTGCAACCTGATTTGCTATGCTGACTTTTAAAATCTAGAGAAGTTTTGTTATAAGATAATAAAAATTAGTATGCCACTAGTTTTCACTTTATTTTTCATTGCATCATTTTGACATTTTTAATGTAATTTTTACGATAAGTTTAGGTACACAAACTTATATGTATTCTATTAAGTTTTGTATAAAGTTAAATTAAGATTAGGCTTATATATACTTTTGATTTAAAAAGAGTTAGTGATAATAATGAATTATTTGCCTTTTACCTAGAAAAGAAATATTCAAAAATTTGTAATGTAGCACTGTTATCTGCCACGCTCTCTTTGATAGTTGCTATTTCACTCTACACTTTTTGTCTGTTCATGTTGGCTTATTGCATGGAAAAAAGGTGATCTACCTAGCATTTTAAAATTGCTGAAATTATTTTGTGTTGCTATGGTTTTTTTTGTTGTTTTTGAAGGAAATTATATATATTTCTATATTGGCCATGGTCTTCTACATGTTTGCTGATTTGTGTTACCTCTGTGCTCTAGGGAAGGACAAGAAAGGAGGTTGTAATCTCTCTCGTGTGGACAGCACAACTTGCCTTTTCCCTGTTGAAGAAAAAGCAGTGGAATATTACTTTGCATCTGATGCAAGGTGAGCGTCCTTGATTCAGAGAATTTAGGAAAACCTCTCATGTTACGGAAACCAGAAGTCATTTTGTATATATCTCGTTATGCTGTGTAAAAGGATTTTCTCAATTAGGGAAGTGTAGGGAGATGGGGTCTAAGAAAACTTTTTCTCTCAATTCAAAGCATGCACGTCCATTTTCCAAGAAAAGATAACAGTCCTTGAGTCTTGTTCCAACATATTAACTGATCTTTTGTATATTTTTCCTCTTTTTGGAGCCTTAGCCAGGTCTTACAGTGAGGAGAGATTTTAGATTGGAGAATAGAATGGCTAGGTGTCCCACCAGTTATAGTACAGTTGCTAAACCATTGTAGTTTTAGTCCAATAAGGACACTTACCTTTTTAATTTAGAAGTAATTTGCAGCCTAATCACTTTTATTAAAGAAATAGTACTAAACTACGACATGTTGAATGAAAAATACTGTGGGATGCTTAGATGCATTTTAAATGGAATACTAATAGTAATGAGAATAAAGTGGAATCACTCACATTGCCAAGAAGTATTTGGAGTCATTTGTTGTGCCTGCAAGTAAGGGGATCTAAAGATGAGAGAGTGTCTCAGGTTAGATCATGACGGGAATGCAATATCTAGGTGGGAGAATAAGCTTCACAGTTGCCTAAGTGTTTGCAGGTGTCAAGTCAGTGCTGGGATGCTTCATTGTTGTCATTAAGTAGGTTGGTTGGACTTGATAGTCATGGCTTAAATAAACTAGAAATTGCAGAAGCTTATTATCCTTTTGTCGTTCACTCAGACATTCATATTGAACACTCTTGAATGTGGTAGGCTTAGAAAATAATGATGAGAAAAATAAAAATATACTTGTCCCATGGGTGCCTGGCTGGCTCAGATGGTAGAGCATGTGACTCTTGATCTTAGGTTTGTGAGTTCAAGTCCTATGTTGGGGGCGGAGATTACTCTAAATAAATAAATAAATAAATAAATAAAATCCTTACACACACACACTTGTCCTTAAGGAGCTCTTTCTTACTGGAGGAGACAAATTTTAATCAGTCATGTGAGTGTAGAATTCCAGCTGTGACAAGAACTATAGAATGCCTATAACAGGGTGACTTACATTCCTGTGGGCAAATTTCTTTAAAGGAATGACATTTGAGAGATAAGGACATATTAGGAGTTAATTAGGTTAAGAGGTAGAGGGAAGAACATTCATTTCTGCAGATTGATCAGTCTGAGAGTTCAGGATGGGTAGCAGTGTGGCTGACATAGAGAGAGGAAGTTTGGTGGGAGTGGAGGCTAGGGAAGGAGGTGGGGTCCTGCTTTGTGCTTTGTGGTTTTCTGAAGAACTAAAGGGAAGCCATCAAGTGTTTTGTTGGGTGAGGGAGAAATCTTGGTTGGAGTTGCCTTTTGATACTCATTTTGGCAGAAATGGAAAACAGATGGAGATTAGAGGGGATGTGGTTGGATAAGTTAGCAGGTTGCTATGGTAGTCCAGCCAAGAGCTGATGGTAGCTTGAACTGGTTTGTGGTGGTGGACATAGAAGCTTTGAGAAATATTTAGGAGTTAAAATGAGAGGATTTGGTGATAGATAGAATGAGGAGGAAATAGCCATGCTTCCTGATCTGATCTAATCTAATTTGGTTTAGTGTGTTGCACAGAGATCCTTTATTCATTGTGCATAGTAACTGCCCACTGCCCTGTAGGGAATGGCCTTGGTAACCAGAAAGTTATCAGAGATACTGCAGATGATAGGTTTGTATTTTAACCATGGGCCCTGTGTCCTAATGATAGTTTTATTTGTAATAATCATCCTTGATTGTTGATCATAATATCTCCTTGAACATTTTATAGTGCTGTCATAGAACATACCAATCGCGTCATCTTTCTTGAAGATGATGATGTTGCAGCGGTGGTGGATGGCCGTCTTTCTATCCATCGAATTAAACGAACTGCAGGAGATCACCCTGGACGAGCTGTGCAAACCCTCCAGATGGAGCTCCAGCAGATCATGAAGGGTGAAAGTTTTTGTCATGTTATAGCTTGGTGTTCTTAATGGGAAGGAGGCGTTCTACTTCCTGTTGTAGTGTAGGAATCTGATGACACAGTGATGACTGAAACCTTCCACACGATTAGTGAGGGGATAACCCCAGGGAAAGGGATGATTCTTTGGAAAATTATCTGCTGGTCTTCAAGTGGTTGTCCTTCAAACTAATTCATGGTTTGTTGTTTCTGATGTTAAAAAACAGAAGGATCATTGAAATGGTTCTCGATATCTTAAAAATATCAAGCATGCTTGATATATGCTTTATAAGCATAGTTTTTGTTCTCTTCTTCATTCCTCTCTTATTCTCTCTGTGCCTCAGTTTTCTCTTCTACAGAATGAGGAAACTAGGACCTACCTTGTTAAGGTTGTTTTGAGGATTAATTTATATGAAGCCTTCAGAATAGTACCTGACCTGCTTAGTGAGCCCTACATACTGTTTGCTGTTGTTAACTGTTAACCATTATTGCCGTTGTGGTTTTTATTCTCTTTTGTCATGGGATCGAGGTGGGATTAAGGCTAACGTTTATTGCATAACTGCTGTATGTCAGGTCTTTCATATATTAATCCATACTACAATGCTGTGAAGTAGCTGCTGTTCTTTACAGATTCAGGAATTTCCTCAGAGCCATTTAGGTGGTAAAGGATAGAACCATGATTTGAACCTAGATCTGACTCTAAAACTTAAGCTTCCCACTCCCTGTTTTGCTCTCACTTCATATTTTAGGTATGAAGTTAGTAAAGTGAGTTTTCCTCCTTACTTGCTTATTTTTCTTCACATAGGATAAAATGTCATATGTGATTATTGTACTCTATTGCATGAGCGCTCATTTCATTTAGTAAGATCATGTTACAGGAGGTAGACTTTTAGTTGTGTACAAATTTGTTATTTTAATGATATAACTTATATTACTTTAGGCAATTTCAGTTCATTTATGCAGAAGGAAATTTTTGAGCAGCCAGAGTCTGTTGTAAACACGATGAGAGGAAGAGTCAACTTTGACGACTATACAGGTAATTACATACGAGTTATTGTTTCAGAGTCTCCCCTGGGGCTTGGCATTGGCAGCCTGAAAGTTCATTGTCTTTTACAGCCTTCTAGAAAACTGTGGCTACAGCCATCAGTGGAGCCCAATCATCCTTTAAAAATCCTTCAGTATATTATTCCACTGATAGGAGATATACCTAGAATAGTCAGATTCATAGAGACAGATGGTAGATTAGTGGTTACCAGGAGCAGGGAGAGGGCACAAAGAGGGAGTTATTATTTAATGTGTATAGAGTTCCAGTTTGGGAAGATGAAAAAGTTCTGGAGATGGATGGCAGTGATGGTTGCACAACAGTGTGAATGTGCTTAATGCCTCTGAACTGCATCCTTGAAAATTGTTAAAATGTTAAATTTATGTTCTGTGTATTTTACCGCAGTAAAAAAGGGGAGATAATAACTAATGGTTGCCATAGGCTGAAGGGAGGGGTGGAGAATGACTGCTAATGGCGATGGGGTTTGGGGCAGTTAATGAAATGTTCTAAAATTAGGTAGTGGTGATGGTTGCATAACTCTGAATATACTAAAAACCACTGACTGTACACTTGAAAAGGGGGAATGTTATGGTATGTGACATCTCAATAAGGTGGTTATAAAAAATGGCTTGAAAGTCACATTTGACAGTTGTCAGTTAAAGGAGTATTAGGGTGATTTTCCTGGAGGTTTGGGGGGGTCCTCTAGTGTATCATTAAAAACATTTAACTTCCTTTCACTTCAGAAAACCTTTAATGGCCACTTGCTGTATACCAGGGACTGTTCTGGGCACTGGTTCTTTCGTTGGGAAGCTTACATGTATGGGCTTGGCCTAAATTTTCTTTATCAGTTTCTTTTTTTTTTTTTTTTTAATTTTTCTTTTTTAACATTTATTTATTTTTGAGAGACAGAGACAGATCATGAGCAGGGGAGGGTCAGAGAGAGAGGGAGACACAGAATCGGAAGCAGGCTCCAGGCTCTGAGCTGTCAGCACAGAGCCCGATGCGGGGCTCGAACCCATGACCATGAGATCATGACCCAAGCTGAAGTCGGATGCTCAACCGACTGAGCCATTCAGGCGCCCCTTCTTCTTCAGTTTCTAGATGAGTGAAGATGTAAACTTCCCCACAAGTTTTCCAGGTGTTTGCGTAATACCTTTTGGGAGAACCTGTACCTTCCTGCCTGTTTAAGATAGAGCTGAGTATGCCACTCTGGTCGTATTTCTGGAGATTCTGTCTGGACCTTGTGTCACAGGAGTGTGTGCACCTTGCATAGATAAGTTTGAGGTGGACTCTCTGTGGTCAGAAGATAAAGTGTTTATTGTGAAATCACATTTTTGGAACACTGATCACTTATCATGACAGTTTAATAAACAGTTTAATAGACTTTGGGCTAGGCTTCTCAGCATTAATTAGCTTTTGAGAAATAATAGCTAGTGTGTAAAAATCTGTTTCCAAATCTGTGTGTCATATGGACAGTATTAAGTGTCTTCTTTATACCATGTCCTGTTAATTGATTGATTTCTCGGAGTAAATGCTGTCTGTATTTTTTTCTTTTCTGAGCAGCGTCAGACTTTCTCAGCAGGAGAGCTTTGTTGAAGCTGGATTATAAACCTAACCTCTGTGTTCAGAACACTATGTTGAACAAAACAGGGACTGTAGGAAAATTATTTTTAATTTGGTCTCCTCTTTGAGGTTTTTATAAATCTAGAAGCAGGGAGACTGTATAAAGTATTTAAAAAAGGTAAAATATGATACCTGACATTAGAAACACAGTTTAATGTTGAAATGTTTTAAGTTTAGAGTTGAATTTGGAGGATAGAGGAATCTGTCTGTGGCCAGGGCCTTTGGGGCCAGGGAAGGGTTCATTAAGCAGGCAGGCATGAGTTTGAAGATTTGTTTAAATAGGTGGAGATGACATGGGAGTGTTGCAGCTGGAGAGAACAGCGTTAGCTGAAGGGGAGATTGTGGAAAACCATCGGCAAGCTGTTGGTGTAATAACGTGTAGTCCAGTTGGCCACATCTAGTACTTGAAGCGGAGTAAGGAACAATAAGTCTGGGCAAGAAGGGGGGAGGAGCCGCCAAGAGGGGCCTGGAATGCTCTAAAGTGGGGGTTGCGGGGGGCCGCCTTGTGTAGAAGTTGTAGAGCTAGCAGGAGGCTTAGAAATCAGGGCGATCAGAGCTTCACTGGAGTGAACTGGGTACCAGTCTGCAACGTATACTGGAGGGACGAGAGGCAGAAAGGCAGGCAGTTGCCAGTTCGGTTGTTGTTCCATCTGGGGCGAAGTGAGGGGGAAGGAGAGGAGAGAAACGGGCTGTGTGCGGGGCTGTTAAAGTGGTTGCACTGAAAGGACTGGGAGAGTAGCAGTAAGGACCATCTTATGGTACTTATGGGAGGAAGATTGGGGAAAATATTTAATTCTTAAGGGAAGACAGTGAGAAGTTCATGATTTAAAAAAGCTCTTTTCTCAATGTTATGTTCCTCATAAAAGTTCTGTAATACAAACAGCATAGCTGTTAATTTTTTTTATTAAGGCAAGGAAATTGAGGCTCTGTCAGTTTGAGTGTCTTGCCAAAGGTTACATTGCTGGTCCCTTATGGAGCCAGACTAGGCTCCTGTGTCCAGGGGTGATCTCGAATATGCTCCATCCTTGCTCCTGTCCTGGGGCACTCTTGCTGCTTCTAGTAGCCTGGCCTACCTAAGCTTCTCTCGCAAGCATCATCCATTCAGACCTTGGGCATCTCCTTCCAGAACTACCTCAAACCTCCCTCAGCCAGCAGGGAATTTGCTAGTTTTTAGGGAACTTGTTGTCAGGCACCTAATCTTACCATCTTACTTTCCTGTCATTGGTCATCTGGAATACAAGTCTCTCTGGTAGTATTTCTGCTTTTATACGGAGTCATCTCCGCACTGATTTGCTGTTGGATGACCTGAACACAACCTCTTGATATTGTTTGCTTTCTTCCCAGACCTTTCCAGTACATGCCGAGGTCTGTGGAAGAATGCTGCAGGCAGAGGTGCATGAACCTTGGTCTAGTGCAGAAACCTCAAGGAGGCCAGTCTGGCTGCAGCGGTCGGGGTGGGAGGGAAGGTACTAGGAGATGAGGTCAGAGTTAAGCAGGAGACAGGGCATGTGGGCACTTGAAGCCATAATAAGGAGTTTAGATTTTATTCCAAGTTACTTGGGAAGCTGTTGAAGCTTTTTGTGGTTTTGTTTTATTTTCCAATTTGCTGATTTTATTTTAAAATAGAGAAATGTAATATACCCTCTCAGTATTGAATTTTAAAAGGGAGAACATAAAGTTATTTAGAAAAATAAAAAGAAAAAAATAGAAAAATAAAAAGCAAAACATATGCCTTGATTTTATATTATAACCAGTTAAGGTAGAAAGAAGTATATGGAGGTAAAGAGCAGGGGCAGAGTAGACAGACTGAGGGTGTGTCAGCCGCAGAGGTTGCTGCCCGTGGCTGTGCAGGTCCGTCTTCTCAGCCATCCCCTCAATTGCCCTGATCTCTGGTAGCCGCAGGACCTTGGGTAGCATACTCACTTGGTGGGTGTTCAGGAAATATTAGTCAAATAATGGAATGGATGTTAAATGAAAATTTCTCATGGGTAGAAAAGTAGCCTTTCGTTGAAGTATTTCTACACAAGATGCCCTTAGAAGAACACATAAATAGCTATAGGGACAGAAAGAGGACAGACTCATTGGAAGGTTTTGAAGTCACTTTACTGTTTTATTTTATTTAAAAAAAAATTTTTTTTGTGTTTATTTTTGAGAGAGAGAGAGAGCATGAGTGGGGAAGGGGCAGAGAGAGAGAGAGAGGGAGACACAGAATCTGAAGCAGGCTTCAGGCTCTGAGCTGTCAGCACAGAGCCCGATGCGGGGTTGGAACTCACAGACTGCGAGATCATGACCTGAGCCGAAGTTAGAGGCTTTAACCAGCTGAGCCACCCAGGTGCCCCACTTTATGGTTTTAAAGAATCACTCTAAGAGGTGATTTTATTCTGGCTGCGGGTGGAGAATATGCTCTAGGAGGTGGGGATAGAAGAGAGAGTAGTTAGGAAAGCATTGCTCTTGTCCAGGGCAGAGATGTTGGACTACATGATGGCGTTAGAGGCTCCTTTTGAAGGTGCGCTCACAGAACCTGCTGGGGGTGGTTGTGAGGATGGGTGGGGCCAGTTGAGGGGCACTGCCATCAGGTGCCTGGGGATAGCATTTACTGAGATGGGAAGGACTGAAAGGAGAGGGGTTTATATTGTGTTCAGCGCACTGTTCTGGGTGGGAACACTGTTCATGTGGGAAATGAAGGTAACTAAGTATTTTCCCAGGTACCTTAAAGAGATATAAGTAGATGTAATAAAATTCACCGTTCTTGGTGTATAATTCTGTGAATTTTGACAGAGTTTCACAACATGATCATAACCCTAACCTCCACAGCCATCAAGATGAAGCACAGTTCCATCACCCTAGAAACCTCCTAGTGCCCCTTTGTGGCCAGCCCCTTCCCCACCCTCAGCCATCAGCATCTAGTGGTCTCTTGTCATGTCCCTGTGGTTTTTGCCTTTGAGATAAATTTTAATCTAAAGAGAGGAATGAAAAAAAATGACCAAACAGGGTAGAGTGTGATAAAACTCAGAAGTGTGTGGGATGCAGGAGGGTAAGCCTAGTTACAAGTTTGGGGAGGACAGTTAAGTTGTGACCTATTTAATTTAATTTTATTTTTTTATTAAAAATTTTTTAAAAATGTTTATTCAGTTTTTGAGAGACAGAGACAGAGCATGAGCAGGGGAGGGACAGAGAGAGAGGGAGACACAGCATCCAAAGCAAGCTCCAGGCTCTGAGCTGTCAGCACAGAGCCCAACGCGGGGCTCAAACCCATGAACCGTGAGATCATGACCTGAGCCAAAGTCAGGCGCTCAACCAACTGAGCCACCCAAGCACCCCTAATTTCCTTTTAAAAACCATAGAGAACTGTGCTTCCTAAGAGGAGTAGAAATTCTTTAAAATGGTATTGTTGTTTCCCAGTCCCCAGATTGGCAGTGGACACTCATGAAAAGTGATTACCTATTTCATGTGGTTCTTTCCTAAATAATTATATACCCAAACTTTTATTTCAGTGAATTTGGGCGGTTTGAAGGATCACATTAAGGAGATCCAGAGGTGTCGGCGTTTGATTCTTATTGCTTGTGGGACAAGTTATCATGCTGGTGTAGCAGTAAGTGGCTTCTTAAGATTTTCACTGTTTGATGTTGGATATTAGAAGGTATCTGTAACACACCATGTAAAATTATGCTTTGTTACATTATGTTGTCAAGACCAAAATCAGGAAGCTCAGGGGCAGAAATGTTAATAGCTGTTGGAATTATTTATCAATGGAAGATTTGCTTTAGGAAGGCCCTTAGATAATCCAGGTAGACCACCTGCAGTGACTTCATGGAAGGCCAAGGGTGGGAAAGGTTTTCTGTAAGAAAAACTTGTGTAGGAGCAGTCATTAGGTTTTGCTTATCATTATTTTCTTGACTCTGACAGATGGCTGGTAATGTGTTGAGCCTCAACAGAATTTTACTTGGTAGGCACATTTCTGCAAGCAGAGAAAGTCTACTTTTTGTCAGACTTTGTGCTTTAAATTATTACTTTGGAAGCTAAATTTTTAAAAAATTTTACTTAGAAAATGTTTTCCAGTTCTATTGAGAAATAATTGACATACATCATTGTATAAGTTTAAGATGTGTAGCGTGATGGTTCAACTTAGGTACGTTGTGAAATGATCACCACAGTAGGTTCAGTTAACATCCATCTTCTCATAGAGATACGATAAGAAGAAAAGAATGAAGGAAAGAGAGTTTTCTCTGTGCTGAGAACTCTTAGGATTTTCTCTCTTAACAGCTTTCTTATGTATCCTACAGCAGTGTTTGCTGTAGTCATCATGTTGTACATTACATCGTTAGTGCTTGTTTATTTTACAACTGGCAGTTTGTACCTTTTACCATCTTCTTCCAGTTCCCCTTCTTCCCACCCCCACCTTCTGGTAACCACAGGTCTGATCCTTTTTATAATGAAAATTTTTTAAATTAATTTTTGTTTTTTTTTAGATTCCACAGATAGGTGAATCATACAGTATTTGTTTTTCTCTGTGATACTTATTTCACTTAGAATAATGCCCTCAGAGTCCATCCATGTTGTCACAAATAATACGATTTCCTCATTTTTCATGGCTGATAAATATTCCTCTATGTGTGTGTGTGTGTGTGTGTGTGTGTGTGTGTGTGTGTGTATGTATGTGTATGTGTGTGTACACCACAACTTCTTTATCCATTCAATAATTGATGTACAGTTAGGTTGTTTCCATGTCTTGGCTTTTATAAATAATGTTGCTATGAACATGGGGGTGCAGATATCTTTTCAAGTTAGTGTTTTCTTTACCTTTGGATATATTCCCAGAAGTGGAATTGCTGGATCATATGGTAGTTCTAGTTTTCATTTTTTGAGGATCGTCTGTAGTGTTTTCCATGGTGGCTGCACCAGTTTACAGTCCCACCAGCAATGCACGGGGGGGAAATGTCTGTTCAGGTCCTTTGCCCAGTTTTTTATTTGGTCATTTAATTATTTTGCAGTTGAGTTTTATGAGTTCTTTATATGTTTCAGATTCATGGTTTGCAAATATTTTTTTTCTCATTCTGTAATGTACTTTTCACTTTGTTGATGGTTTCTTTTGCCATGCAGAAGCTTTTTGGTTGGATATAATCCCACTTGTTTATTTTTTAATTAGTTTTTTTGTGGTTTAGGTGTCATATCCAAGAAATCATCACAAAGACTCATGTCAAGGAACTTTGTTCCTGTGTTTTTTTTCTTCGAAGTCCATGGTTTCAGGACTTACATTTTTTTATGGCAGAGTTCATATTTTTTTATTTGAATATAGCTAACACACAGTATTACATTAGTTTCAGGTTTATGACCTAGAGATTCAATAAATCTGTAGTGTATGCTATGCTCACAAGTATAGCTACCATATTTCAGTATATAATGCTATTACAACATAAATGACCGACCATATTCCCTATGCTGTGCCTTTTATTTGCATGATGTAAATAAGTGGAAACCTGTATCTCCCACTCCCTTTCACGCTTTTCTCTCAGGCCTTACATTTAATCTTTAATACATTTTGAGTTAATTTTTGGGAAGCTGAAACTCAGTATCCAAGATGTGTGTTGGTTGTCCATGCAGAAGCATAGGAATATGATGGTCTTTTAGTCCAGTAAATCAGATCCATGTGTAGTTTTCTTATGAAGAGACCATTTATAATGCTGTTGATGTCAACTCCCATAGTATAGAAGACCCTTACACACTCACTCAAATTCTACTTTTAGAATTGATTGCAAAGTTTATGATACAGTAGTTTTTTATTTGCTGGGGCCTGAGTATTTATTATCTGTACTTGCGGGAGCCATTCGTTTAACTAGTGATAGAAATTAGGTGATCATCTAGCCCTTGCATCTCAGTTCTCTTACCCACCCACTCCCCAAATCACATGGTGTAAAAAGGAAAGTCTAGGCAGTATTCAAGGGGAGAGTTCTAAGAAAGTGCTTCTCTGATCATGGAAATAAAAGAATGAATTAAAGACGTGAGTGTAAATGAAGGGATTGGACAGTTCCCTGGTGGCTTAGATCTGTTGTTACTGAGTAAGCCCTCTATTCAGAAATAAAAAAATTTGATTAAATGCTTCATCTAATGCTAGGCCTGAATTTTAGGGCAGAAATTTTATGCTATGTTAGAATTCTCTAATTATGAAATTAGAGAAAACGTAAGGTTTGTTTTGTTTTTTGTTAGATGCTGAGTCTAACTGTAGTTAACGAACATTAAAAGTCCGATTGTGGTTTGTCATACAAAATAGTGTCATTAATTCTGTTCTACCTAGTTGTTTGGTTTTGTGTGGTTTTTGATGGAGTCCGAAGTGAATGACATATATGCAGAGCTGCTTTTTTATGTATGTAATGTGTATCCTGAGCAGTAACAATCAACTAAAATCATTCTAAGTATAGTTTGCATTTCAAAATGTTAATTGTCACTGGGTTTTTACAGTGACATGCAGTCAGTGGAATTTATAACAGTAAATTAGTCTTTTAGGATGAAAATATGTCATTCTGTCTGTTTATAAAGAGTTGCTTCCACTGAAGGAAAAAGACATTTATTAGCACAGACATATATGGAGATTACTTTTGTGGGCTATGTTTTAAAATATCTGGTAAGTTGCTGGATTTGTATCTTTCTCTTTTTATTTTGAAGAATATAATTCCGATATAATAATATATTGTGAGGGGGAGGTTTGATTTCTATTTGAGAGAAAACATTTAGCATTTTAGAGTCAGTAACTTTACGTATAATTAGTAAGTAAAATACATCAATGGAAAAGGTTAGTTAAAAACAAGAAGATTTTATCTTTGGAGACTTTCTGTATATGATGTTATAACATTGTTAAAAAGTGCCAAACCAAAGATATAGAACAAAAACCATTTAGTTTACTTGTTTTTAAGTTGATTTATTTTTGAGAGACAGAGTGTGTGTGCATGCAAGCAGGGGAGGGGCAGAGAGAGAGAATCCCAACCAGGCAGAGCCTGATTTGGGGCTCTTACCCCTTAGTTTACTTTTGTGGAAAAGAAAGTTAGAGGGGTGAGGCGCCTGGGTAACTCAGTAGGTGAAGCATTTGACCCTTGATTTTGGCTCAGGTCATGATTGTGAGATTGAGCTCCAAGTCTGGGCTCTGCGTAGACAGTGCGGAGCCTGCTCAAGATTGTCTCCCTTTCCCTTCTTCTGCCCCTCTCCTGCTCCTGCTCTCTCTCTCTCTGTCAGAAAAGGAAAAAGTTAAAGGGCTATGAAGTAAGGAAACCTTTACAATTGTTCACTGCTTGAAGGAGGAATGCACTGGTGGGGCAAGAGATGGGGGGTGGTGCTTACATAAAGAAGCAGGTGGTATCGACAACAACTAAATGTATGCGTCATTAGGGCCTAAAATCTTTGCTGCCTAAAAGTTTAATTTTTTTCTATTGTTTTACATTTTCTGATGGTAAAAGGAATTGAATTGGAGTAGAAATTAGCTATATGTTAACTAGCTAGAATTTAAATAAAAATTTGAAAAGAAAAAGAGAAATTAATAAAAGAAATGCTTTGGTACTCTTTAAATAGAAGCACACTACCCCTTATTTCATCCTCCATGCCACGAAGTTTGGAAATAGTAAGCTTTCTTAAACAAGATTTCTGAAGTGTATTGACTTTTTTGGGAAATGGTACTACTTATAGATACATAGTATTTTTGAAGTGTTTAATTTTTCATGAGGTGTTTATATATCTGGTTATCTCATTTGAAATCTCTCAGTGACTCGGTATTATATGAATTGTCATTTAAAAATTAGGAATTAGGAAGTTAAGAGAGAATACTCAAGCTAATTCAGAACAGTGCTTTTTCTCCTTTCAAAACATTTTATATGTGTGGATGTGTTTGCTTATAAGAATATATGCATTGGTAACTGTCTAAAGAGACTCGTACTAAATGTTAACAGTGCTTGTATCCTGGCCAGTGAGATAGTCTGTATAGTTCGTATTTTCTAACAATGCATGTGTATCATTTTTGCAATCAGAAAAAATGGTAAGTATACATTGAATCCAAGGATGTCCATTGTGCAAGAGTATCTGAAGTAAGGTCATATGACCAGGTCATCTTTTCCCTGCAGACACGTCAAGTTCTCGAAGAGCTGACCGAGTTGCCTGTTATGGTGGAGCTTGCCAGTGATTTCCTGGATAGAAACACACCAGTTTTTCGAGATGATGTTTGCTTTTTCATTAGTCAGTCAGGTATGCTAATTTTAAAAACTTGAAGGAAAGTCATTCTTGCTAATAATCATAGCATATCTTGGTAGAAACTGCTATTTGAAGATAAATAGGTATTGCAGATGACTTGACAAATACAGATTTATTTTGAAATTACATAATTATTTATGAATTTGTAAAATTAATGCATTTTACTCTCAAGGAGCTGAATTTTCCAAGACAAGGAAGGGAGATCCTAAAAAGTAGGAACCTATTATTAAAAGTTTAAGAAACTTCTTATTTTAAGTGCATGTTTTAAATTTTACTTAAATGATACTCTTGAAAGTATAGTCAGTTTTTTGTTTTTGCAGCTAAGAACCAGGGTCTGCTGATTGCTCTGTGTGTTACTTCTGTCGCCTTACACAGGTGAGACAGCAGACACCCTGATGGGTCTTCGGTACTGTAAGGAGAGAGGAGCTTTAACTGTGGGGATCACAAACACGGTGGGCAGCTCCATATCCAGGGAGACAGACTGTGGGGTTCACATTAATGCTGGGCCCGAGATTGGCGTGGCCAGCACAAAGGTAAGTCTCGACTTAGTTCTCATGATTATCTAATCATAGCGCTGCTGGAGCACACTAATCCGTATCTTCTAGTTCGTTTGTTAGCACTTAACAGCACTCATAAAGTTTACTAATCATTGTACTTATTATAAGACTTAATGGTCAATAATAGATAAAACACTTGTCGTTCCCATCTTGAGGGGTTGAAAGGGACAAGTGTATATAAAATACTTCCATTCTGGAAGGACCTCTGCTGGCTATTCCATTTATCACTTCTGTTCCTCCTGCCGGTGCCATGGGGTACATGGTAAGTATGATGTCCTCTTCTCTTATTAAGGATAGTTAGGGAATTAGAAAAATAACAAATTCAGAAGCATCCAATTTAAAAAAGAAAAAGAAACATCCGGTTTAATTCTAATAGTTTTTAACATTTTTATTTGCATACTCATAGTTTCTAACAAATATGCCAAAATGTACATATTACCTTTGAAAGTTTGTAAGGGGAGGTACACCTTTGGTATAAAATTTGCCTACTTAAAAAAAATAAAAATACTCATTTTTTTTATATATCACGTATATGGAACAGTATCTGTTTCTCTTTGGATACTACATCTGTGGAGACTTAAACACTTTTTTTAGGGCCTTCGACTACTTTGCTCTTTGAAATTGGGATATATGTAAATTTAGTATTAGTAATAAAAATAGGAATCTTAGATATATAAATGCAAAAGATGTTTTCTTTCCACAAATGTATTACTCTTTATGATTTCTATTTTTCTGCTTAAGTGTAATAAGTGTAATATTTCTTGCTGATTATTTAATAGGATGCTTGGTGTTAGGTATCTGTGAATTTGATTGTGGAAGATGATGTTAACATGGACATAACCACATTTGAATTTTTTTCCTTCTAAAGAAGCTCAGAAGTTTTGGGGGGAAGGGGAAATTTGTGATTCTTCTATAAAAACTCTGAGTGAGGTTTTTTGTTTCTTGGTTACTTTGATGTTGCTAACACTACAATTTACAGAAAGCTGAAACCTGAATTTTCTCCATGTGGTAATTAAAACATGTACGATGTTTGTGCTTGGGTTTCCATTCTGTGCCTGAATAAATAACCAGCTGCCCTCAGCAGCAGCGGATTTTTGGAACAGTGTTCAGACAGACAGCTTTGATCAGGGATTGGCATTCCAAGGCCCCTTTATTCACAACACATGGTGAAACAAGGGCTTCACCGTGGGATATGTGGGCTATGGGGTAATACCACTGAATGGACACTATTGACTTCTTTTTTATTGAAATCTTTCTAACTGTGAGCTTCCAGGGGAAGTACAGTTTTTTTTATTTCTAATTCTGTTTATCACGGAAACTTTAATTTTTCTCAACATTTTATAATGATAATTTTCAAACACACAGCAGAGTTAAAGGAATTTTATATTAACACCCACATACCCATCACCTAGGTTCTACCATTAACCTTTTTTTTTTCTACAGCTTTATTGAGATATAAATTTCACACCATAGCATTCACCAATTTTCGGTGTATAGTGTTAGTAAATTTGTCTGTGTCACTGTCGCTACAGACCTATTTTAGATGACTTACTTGAAAAAAAGTTACTTTGTGCCCATTTACAGTTAACCCCCACCCCTGTCTCTTAGCTTCAGCCTGAGGTAGCTACAATTGCTTTCTCTTGCTATACTATGTCATTTTCTAGAAATTTCTTATAAATGGGATTGTATAATGCATGCCTTTTGTGTCTGGCTTCTTCCATTTAACAGGACATTTTTGAGATTTTTTTCATGTTATTTCTAGCAGTAGTTCTCATTTGCAGGTCCTTTTAAAAAATCTTTTTATTTTGAAATAACTATAGGTTTATAGGAAGCTGCAAAGATAGTACAGAGAAGTCCATCTACTTTTCACCCAGTTTCCCCCAATGGGTACATCTTACATAAGAAAACAAGCATCTTTTCATAGTACCTATTCTAATTAATTTCTTTAAAAAAATGACTCCCTTAAAGTTTTTAATAAGCCTGGCACTTTAGTCTTCTTTAATTTTTATTGTATTCTAAAGTAATTTTGTTTTCTTCAATGCAATAGACATTCTAGGGTTGGAGTTGTACAAGTTTTGTGGTTTTTAGTAATAGGCTGTTTCTGAATGGCTAATATGTTTGTATGTTAATAGGTGATCCTAATCCCTGGCCCTGTGATGGAGCTAGCACAAGAATTCTATAATCTTGATTACAAATCCCCAACTTTGCCTGAAAAACTGTCAGGGCCTGAGAGAGGATAAGTTTCTCATAATATCAGACCATAGGCAAGTTGTGTTTCTGTAGGAATTGATGGGCATAAATGTGTAGGTTTGGCAGTTTTTGTATGTTATTGCAGGTGTTTAAAATTTAACCACAGTACTGACTTTTGTTGAATTTTAAAAATAAACCAATAATAACTTTTTGGCTGAATAAAAAGTAAAACTAAGTTTAAAAGTTCAGAGTCAACATTTTCCTAGTAAATTCTTTCAAACTTCAGTAAATTCTAAATGTAAGGTGTAACTTGCTTTTCTCATAATTTGTTTTGTGGTATGTATTGATGAACTGAAAAGCATGAAATTGTAAATTAAGCTGCAGTAAGGATGCAGTGGAAAAATGTGTGTGTTAAAAGTTATTCTATTTAATATTTATGCTTAAAACCAGTGTTGAGATGTCTTAAGTCCAAATAAGGAAATGTTACTCTGTACAATAACATTTTTACTCATGTAAAAACCATCTGATTGGTTTGAATTGGAAACAGTTCAGGTATCCCAGAGGTCTCAGATACTGGGTCTCTCCCCCCGTCCTAATCATATGTTTTGTGATTAATCGGTTTATTGAAAAGTAACTGTCAGTGGGAAAAGGTAGACTGGAAGAGACTGGAGTTTAGAATGCAGATGTGCTCATTAGCCTGGAGGCAAGGGGCTGCGAATCACTTCAGTGCTGTGGGGGGAAGAAATCACAGCTTGCTGGTAGGACACATAGCAACACAGGGACAGGTAGCTGTGGAGGAATGTGCGAGCAGCTGGCAGCTTGGAGGTCCAGCAAGGGGCAATAGGGAGTCTCCTTTAACTACTGGGAAGGTAAGGAGCATTAGCCGACTGTGATTTTATTGTACGGGAGGCTCATTATCCACATTATGACAGGAAAATATTCACTAATGAAGGCATTCCTTATCCAGAGAAGAGTAGTAGAAATTCAGCCTATAATCTACAAAAAATACCAGAATAAATGTTTTAATGTTAAAATTAAACATAACACTGTAGCTGACCACACCACAAACATCCTAGTGATTTAATAATAAAAATATAAGGGGGCACTTAGGTGGCTCAGTTGATTGAGCGTCTGTCTGACTCTTGATTTCAGTTCAGATCATGATTCCAGGGTCATGGGATCGAGCCCTGACTGGGATCCTTGCTGAGCGTGGAGACTGCTTAAGATTCTCTCTCTCCTGAGGCACCTGGGTGGCTCAGTCAATTAAGCCTCTGACTTCAGCTCAGGTCATGATTTCATGGTTTGTGAATTCAAGCCCCACATTGGGCTCTCTGCTGTCAGCTTCGATCCCACTTAGGATCCTTTGTCTCCCTCTCCTTCTGCCCCTCCCTCGCTTGCTCGCTCGCTCGCTCTCTTAAAAATAAACATTAAAAAAAAAAAGTTTCTCTCCCTCTGCCCTCCTCCCTCATACGCACGCATGCCCTCTCTTTCTCTTTCAAATTAAACAAATTAATAAGAACCTCAAAGGCCTGAAGTATAAAATACAGTTTCTCTAAATGACTGGTGAGTTAAAAAGATCTCAAAACTGCTATTAAAAAGACAGTACAAAAATAATGACAATGAACAAACATGGTTCAAAATTTAGAAAGTGTGGCCAAAATGGTAATTAGAAGTAACTTCATAGCATTAAATGTTTTACTAAAAAAGAAAAAGGAAACCCAAAAAAGCAGGAGACAAGTAGAGAAAAATGAATGAGACAGTTCTCCTTATTTGCAATTGATATGACAGACTACCTGCAGAGTTTAAGAATACCAAGTGAAAGATTTCTTAGAATAAGAATTCATACAAAGTGCTATAAAACATGTACAAGATATTTTCTTTATAAACTGACAGGGGCTACTTAGAAAAGATATGGGGGTGTGTTTAGAGGAGGGCTTCTGTTTTCAATAGCTATAAAAATACTTATAACTTTACCAAGCATGTCTAAGATGCTCCCTAATAAATACCTGTCAAGTAGATGAAAACTATAACTTTACGGACTTTTAAATTTTTAGCACCAATTGATGGAGATGCCGTGTTTCTGGATGGGAAGATTGTTTTGTAAAGAATTGACAGATCTGCGGGACAGAATCAGTAGTTCTGCAACACAACTTTAGTACGAAATGTCATGAGCCAGTAGAGAAGGGTGGCCCGAAATGGAAGGAAGATTGGCTATTTATAAGAAAAACACAAGTAACACCTTGCACTAAAATTAACTGCAGATGGACTAAAAAGAAAAAAATAAAAAGGGACAATGAAAACACCAGAATTAAGAAAATGAATAGTACTAAACTGATGTTAGAATGGAAGGACTAAGCTTAAAGGTACTACTTAAAATTTTAAAAAAATAAAACTTCTAAGTTAATAAACACTATTATAAAAAAGTTTTAACTCGAACTGGGAAAAAGTATTTGAAACATTAATGATAAAGACCTCAAGACCAATAAAAAAACAAAACAGAACCCCCAAATCCCAAGTCCAGAAACAAGTGAAGAACAATGAAGTTATGCCTTAAAAACAGAAATGGCTAATGAACATGAAAACAATCTTAACTTTTCAGGTTCAAGATATTTATGATGAAGTAGTATTGAGAGACCATCATCTAGCAGGCAAATGGTAAAAACTCGTTAAAAACAATTTTCAGTATTGCAGAGAATGTGGCACAACTATGCATCTATGCGTCTCATATTCTCATACAGCTAATGGGAATGAAAATAGTCTTGGTAGTTGACTGCGAGTTCCATTGATTGATTGAGCACAGGGCTCGATCCTGCAGACTGTGATATCATGACCTGAACCGAAACCAAGAGTCTGATGCTTAACCGACCCAGCCACCCAGGCGCCCTGTTGTTGACTGCAAGTTTTAAAATATTCACCATTTTATAGCCTACGAAAATAAATGTCTTTTAGTTCAAGCTTTTATGAGCAAAAACTTGTTTTGAGCGCCTGTGTATCAGGTATTATGCCGAGTGTTTTACACTGGTCTCATTTCATTCTCAGGATAACCTTGTAAATAAATGTCCCTTTGACAGGTGGGCCATCTGAGACCTAAAGAGATGGAAAGCTGCTCAGGTTTCAAAACTGCACATCACACACTAGTAAACAAGAAAGAAGGCACTCTTCCTTGGGAAAATGCTTATAATTTAATGGAGAATAAGAGCAAGTTATGAAATTATACCTACTCATTGTTTTTTTTTTAATTTTTTTTATGTTTATTATTGAGACAGACAGAAACAGAGCATGAGTAGGGGAGGGGTAGAGAGAGAGAGGGAAACACAGAATCCGAAGCAGGCTCCAGGCTCTGAGCTGTCAGCACAGATGCCGATGCGGGGCTTGAACCCACGAATAGTGAGATCATGACCTGAGCCGAAGTTGGATGCTTAACCGACTGAACCACCCAGGCGCCCCACTCATTAAGTTTCTTAACCATTTAAAGAAAGAAAGACAGTAAAAATTAGAAGGCAGTATTCACAAATGTTATTAATACCATTATTAAAATGTAATTAATTCTAAGATTGAGGATTATTTTAATTTCTACCTACTTTTCTACAATCGAAGTTAAAAAAAATTTTTTTTTAGCCAAACTACGGGGGCGGGGAAGGTGACAGCAACAAGTATATTGGCAAAGGTATAAAAAAAATTTATTTATTATTTTTTTAAAAGATTTTTAATGTTTATTTTTGAGAGAGAGAGTGAGAGAAGGAGCGGGGGAGGGTTAGAGAGAGAAGGAGACATAGAATCGCAAGCAGGCTCCAGGCTGTCAGCACAGAGCCCGACATGGGTCTCAGACTTACAAATGGCCATATCATGACCTGAGCTGAAGTTGGACGCTTAACTGACTGAGCCACCCAGTCATCCCTCAAAGAACAATTTTTTTAAAACCAACCAAACCAGTGCAAATACCTCAGGGATCCTTCAGTGAGTACCTTGCTTTTGACTTCTATCAGAAACTTAAATTGGTTGTGCATGTGCAGAGTTACTCTCTGCTCACCTTTTTTCCTTTCTCAAAGGTATTAGAGATTTGATAAGTATCAGTGCATTAGAAGGAACTTCTGTTTTGTCTTTGGAAATAAAGGTTAGGTCATTGGTTCAAATTCAGAAAAGGAGAATAATAATAGATTTCCCAAGTAGTGGTTCAGTTTGCTGTTACTAATGTTATTTAAAAAATATGGACAATATATATTTGTAAAACTGGTGGGAGGGAATTCGTTATTTTCATCTTGTTTTAAATTAAAAATTCCAAATTCTTAAAACGCAACTGCAACTAATTGTGCTTTTTTTGTGGTGTTCCAGGCTTACACCAGCCAGTTTGTGTCCCTTGTGATGTTTGCTCTCATGATGTGTGATGACAGGATCTCCATGCAAGAGAGACGCAAAGAGATCATGCTTGGATTGAAGCGGCTGCCTGGTACAAAGATCCTCACACAGTATATTTTTGTTGTCTGAGGGAGTGGCTAATGGGTGAAGTTCTCTTCTTATCCTTGAAGCTGTCGTTTATAGCTATTTAGTCAAAAAGATCTTTTTTGCCTATGTATTTAAAAATCCCTCATTGAGATCACAGAAGATAGAAGCACTGGTCATTTGTTGGTTGCTACCAATATACTATTGTTATATCAGTTCAGTTTATTGTCCTTTTTTCATAGACTTTGTTAATATTCTTAACAGATTTGATCAAGGAAGTGTTGAGCATGGATGATGAAATTCAGAAACTGGCAACAGAACTTTATCATCAGAAGTCAGTCTTGATAATGGGACGTGGCTATCATTATGCTACTTGTCTTGAAGGGGCACTAGTAAGTCTTCTCACTTGTAATTTCAGTCTGTGGACGTAAGGACCCGGCACATAGCCATAATTTTTAAATTGAATGAAATAGGTGGAACTTTTGAAAATGCCTAGGTTTTTATGTACTCTGATTTGTTATCTTGAGAAAGGGTAAAGAATATTTAATTCAAAAGTGAAAATCAAGAAAAGAACATTTTAGCATGGTAATTTGGGTTTAGCAAGTCACTTGGGTTAATTTGTTGTCCAAATATGAATAAAAAAAGATTGAGTTTTCTAGGTGTGAGATTTTGAGGTCAAACATGAGGCAAGTAGAGAACAGCTACAGAGTAATATGAGTATATTCATGATCACCTAAAATCTTCAAGAAGTTTTTATGGTTTTAAAATTTCTAGTTACTTGTTGTAGTTTAGAAATAATGATCTATTAACCTATATTTACAGGTCAGTGGTCTTTAATACCTCTGGATAAATCTTCAGACACCAGATGTTTTGTGTAATATTTACTTAAGAATGGGTTTTTGTAAAACAAACTGAAGACTAATCTAGTTCTTTCCTATTAGAAAATCAAAGAAATCACTTACATGCACTCTGAAGGCATCCTTGCTGGTGAACTGAAACACGGCCCTCTGGCTTTGGTAGACAAGTTGATGCCTGTCATCATGATTATCATGAGAGATCACACTTACGCCAAGTGTCAGAATGCTCTTCAGCAGGTGGTTGCTAGGCAGGTAAGTTAAGGGCTGCTGTGAGGGGACCTGGGGTTGTCTCAGAGTTGGGTCACTGAAGCTTATTTGAATTTTATGACATTTAAAGTGATAGTCCAGTGCCCGGTAGGAGGCTTACAAAATATGTTTAAGTTTGCATGTGAAGAATCTGAGATACTGAAGAGTTCTGACAGGACCCAGCTCCTAGATCTCATAATAAGCAGAACGAAGACCAAAACTGAGATCTTAGTGTCCAGATCCTGTCCTCTTTATTAGTATATGCTGCTCCCTCTTAAATTAATATTCTTAAGAGTATATTTCAGGAGAAACTAGGTTTTACGTTAATATTACGGGTGCTGTGCTTAACAGAGTTTTCTTCAGATCATTTGGCTTTTATATAAAGCCCCAAAGATCTTACTGTCTGGGCACAATGTAGTGGTTATGAAGTTGAGCTTTGAGGACAGGCAGACTTGGATTCAAGTACTGAGCCTGGTATTTCTCATTTGTGTGAGTTTAAACACATTAGTGTATCCCACCAAGTTTCTCTTTCCTTGGCTACAAGTGAGATCAATCTGATTTACCACATAGGATTGTGAGTCAGTGAGGCCACATGCAAATGTGCAAAGCAAAATTTGCACATTTGTGTGCAACAGCCCAGCCTTTGCTTACTAGTGATGCTGTGTGTGTGTGTGTGTGTGTGTGTGTGTGTGTGCGCGCGCGCGTGCGTGTATTTCCCAGGGACGCCCAGTGGTGATCTGTGATAAGGAAGATACTGAGACCATTAAGAACACAAACAGAACAATCAAGGTGCCCCACTCCGTGGACTGCTTGCAGGGCATTCTCAGTGTGATCCCCTTACAGTTGCTGGCTTTCCACCTTGCTGTGCTGAGAGGCTATGATGTAAGTGATGGGCCCCTTCTGAAATCTTGGGCTGGCTTTTTACCCGGTTCATTCTTAGAGTTTTCCTTTAAAATTTTTAGCTGTAGCATTTGAGAAATCCTTCAGATATTTATCTGTCATCTGTTATAGCTGCATGGCCCAATTTGTAGGTTACATGATAACCTTTTCTTACGTATAGAACCTGAAGGAACCTTAGACCCTACCTCCATGATTGGAGATGACCTCCTTGGGGAACACCTCTGTGTTTCCTGTTTCTTTTGGGGTAGCACTTGGCAGTTCTTGTTTGGAGGCCCCCAAGCACCACAGGACTTAGCATTCCTGGCCTCGAGGTCACTCTGACAACCTAACATCCCACTCTTCCACACTTCCAGTGTCCCCTGAGAGGGCTGCCACCTTTATGGAGGACCCCAGGAGCACTTCTTGTGCTGAACCGGCTCCTTCAGAATCCTTTTTCCTCATTTCAGGATTTTTAAGATACGTTATTTGGTTATATTTTCCCATTTTAGTTCTTTGTAGTGTGTAATTAAGATGGTTAATGAACATGTTGTTTTCTGGTTTTGTATACAAAAATAATTTGCTTAGAGTAACTGCTCCTCTCCCCCCAGTCTATACAGTCTTCAAATCGCTCTTTTTTTTTGCAGGTTGACTTCCCCCGGAATCTTGCCAAATCTGTAACTGTAGAATAAGGAGCATCTGCAACTCTGGGCAATTGAGCAACACAAGACACCTTTTGTATTTAACACCTTGATTTAAAATAGCACCCCTTGAAGCCTTTTTTAGTAAATCCTTATTTATATATCGGTTATAATTACTCCACTCAATTTGTGATTTTTGTGAAATTACCTCATATTTTTCCAGTAATTTGTGGGGGAGTTTAAATAACGGAATTTATATTGGGATCATTATCACAAAGAGATTTAGCTCTCATTTTCTTTAAAGGATGCTGGGTGTTGGATTTCTGGGCCCTCCACTTCAACCTGGGAGGATTGTGTGTTTTTAGAATAATTGACCTTTGTTTTACCGAGCTTCTATTCATTTGGCTCAAAGAAAGTGTAGTACATTTAGTTGAGATATCTAAAGCCAACAGCAATGTATGCTAATACTTGGACATTTAATTAAGGTCTTGCTAAGTTTACATGTAAAGAGAAGATGCTGTGATTCATTTTGAAATTTGTTTGCGTTTTGTTTTTAAATCAAACTGTAGAGCTTAAAAAGTGAAAGCTCTTTTTGGTGGGATTTCTTGGTGGGATTTCTATGTAAGTTAGGTTAACCCAAGTCTCTCAGACTTGTTGCTTGTTAGGTGGAGATTGAGTTCACTTAGGAAGCTAGAATATGGTTAGTGCATTGGTTTTCTCCAGTTCTTAACAGCAAGTTATTTTGCACAGTCTCATAGCACAAACTTTAAATTTGAGCTGCTTTGGACAAACTGACAGCATGGTTTTCAGTGTGAAGATGGGGACACAGAGATGGAGTGTCCTACTCCTAGTTTCTCCATCTTTTGAAACTGGTTTTTATTTTCTTGTGTCTGTAGTTTTTTGTTTTGTTTTGTATAATGACTGCTGAATGACTTAGTTTATCTTATTCTTTGAAATCACCACACAAAATTGCTATCAAATGTCTGAGATTAAACCAGTACTGATATATGTAGAATTCTCTTTCATTTTGTCCCTAGGAAAATTTTCCTGCAGTGAATTTTAACTTTTTACTGCCTTGTTGCATAAAACGAGTACCTTTGCACCAGGTGGAAGTTCTCTGTAGTTTGGAAGATTTGCAAGTCTTTTGACTAATCATTTGACTCTAAGTGTGTATGCTGGGCTCGGCTTAAAGAAAGGTGTATGCTTCACACTGAGACTAGTGAAGGATTGCATCAAATACAGGGTTACTTCCTCGGTATTTTTCTCTATTATCTGTGTTTTACTCCTGAAATATATTTAGGAATGAAGAAGATATGAATAGATAAAGTGAAACCGAGGTGCCTTCAGCTGGTTTACATCAAAAATGGAAATTAACAATTTAGATTAAAATAGAGTAAAATACTGGTTTGACACCCAAAATGGCTTGAGTAATAATTTCCCCACGGGTTTTTTTGGCCAAATCTTGGGGATTATAGGGCAGTGTGTTTGTGTTTTGGTAAAGTCCTTCTTTTTTTAAAGTTTTCACTTAAAAAATTTTGAAGGTAAGGGGCGCCTGGGTGGCTCAGTCGATTAATCGTCCGACTTCGGCTCAGGTCATGATCTCACGGTTCGTGGGTTTGAGCCCCGCATCGGGCTCTGTGCTGACAGCTCAGAGCCTGGAGCCTGTTTCGGATTCTGTGTCTCCCTCTCCCTCTGCCCGTCCCCCACTCGTGCTCTGTTTCTCTCTGTCTCAAAAATAAATAAACTATATAAAAATTTTTTTTTAATTTTGAAGGTAAGATACTTTGCATAATTATTCAAGTAAATTCAGCCTTTTTCTTTTTTCTGTGTTTGAACTTCTTATTGAGGTTAAGATTTTCTAATAGCTATTGCTGCAAAGAGGGCACAGAATTCTGCTTGTGTATTAGGGTTAGAAAAATACTTTGCATATTTTGAGGTACTTTGGAAGGACCGTGTCATAGATGGAGACTAGAAACCTGATTGTTTTTAAAAATAAAGTAAGGTTACTATTTACATCTTCTATATAGCTACTATGGCTATATCTGTGTATTTTAAATGTTTCTCAGTTATTTTGTTTAGGCTTGCTAATTTTAGGATGTGTGTAGTGTCATTTCTTATGTTTTTAAATTAGCATTTTATGTCTGATTTGTATGGGTTTGTCGTTTTCTAATGGTCTAAAGTTTGAGTCAGCATTCTAAGTGAACAAATGTGTGAAATCAATCATTAGTTTTCAATTTCTCTGTTTTTCTCTTCTATGTCTGTCTCTCACACACACATGCAGACACACACAGACACACACACACTTCAAGCTAGGATACATCCTGAACTGAATATCAAAAGGTGATATTAAAGAACAAAGAAGCGGTGTTTTCCAGATAAACATGGTTTCTCCTCCTTGCCCCTTCTTCTTATTTTACTTTATATAGTGATTTTTAAAGGCTTTTATATATTAATTATGAACACAAAAAGATACTCTCATGAGGCAAATCACTAACAAGTACATGCCCAGTTAAAACCAATGTAATCTAGGATAAGAAAACCTGATTTTTCAAGAAAGATACTCTAGAAAAGAAGTCCTTTATATAAAAAGTTCTTTCTTATAGTACATTTAAAGTTTAAATTCACTCATATTTAACTTAAGAGTTTCTTACCTCAGCCATGAGCCCTTTTTAGGCCTGGGTCATGTGTAACCTCTAACACATGGCCCAGTAAATGATTGTTACTTTGCAGTCAGTCAGCTCTTCTTTTTTAAATTACCTATGCCATAGGAATAAATGATAAGAGGAAAATTAATGTTAACTGTTCATAGTTATAATAGCGTCAGCATCCTATTATGGGCAAGTCAATGTGTAAGGAACTGAAAAGGACATCTTGCTAAGTCAAGTCTGCTTGTCCCCAGGCCGACTTATCACTGGTGAAGACTAAGGTGATTGCAAGGCACAGGGTGAGAGAGTGGAAAAATGGAGGTGAGCTGGGTTGTTAAATGTTGTGAGCAGATTTGTTCACTTAATGGTCCAAGTTTAGGGGCATATTATGTTCAAAAGAGGTGTAAAATTCATTTTGTAGAGTAAGCTATTATTGTGGGCTGGGTAGACCATATATCTGTGGTACTCCAAGGAACAGCAAAGGCGAAATGCAGGTAAAAAACAAGCAAGCGTAGATAGTATTCAAGGGGGCTGTGGGGGACGACACAGGGTGGTATGCAGATGGGGCTGGGGGTTAAGAGAGCTAACACAGTTTTCTGTCTTACGTTTTGTGGAAAGTTGTTTTTAATATGGTAGTGTCTTATCCTTCTGAATACAGGTCTCTTAGGCTACGCTAATAATGAGGACGGGAGGAAAAGGAGGCTCCCCCCTCTTTTTTTTTAGCTCCTTGGTGATGCTCATTTGGCGCTTATTTATATTAAAATCTTCAAAGAAGGAAGACCAGCTGAAATGTTTGCTTTAAAAAAACATTTAAAGAAGTCTTTTGGAGTCAGTGTTTTATCTTTAAAAAATTAGGATATACTGTAGCAATAAAAGGGAAAGACTAATGTTAACTATTTATTGTATGTTACAATTTAAGTGATTTTTCTAAAAGCACAATGTCATTGGAAAGTGTTCAGTGAAAAAGAAATCATAGCTCACATGGAATTTGTGAAGGCCAAAGAAATGGAAGGAAATGGTAAAGGAAGATATTTTAGCCTTATATCCACATATTTAGTGGATTTTGTATACCAGAACACCAGATAGATTGTCTTATCCGTGAAAACATATTTCAGATTACTTTGCTGTAACATTAGAATCTCAAGTTTAGAAGTATTAACACATGAGTTTTTCTCACAACACTTAAGGATAGTTAAAACATCAGTGTTTCCCTAGCTCGATGAATTTAACCTTATCTTCAGATCTATGACATGACAACCAATAGGACTGATAACATTAGCTTAGAACCAGTCATTTCCAGGGTTAAAATGAAAATCATAGTTAACTAGCAAGACCGTAAAGTTACACTTTATTAACCAATAAATCTGTAATAGGTTGATAATCAATATTATGGAATCGACCATAAATAATGGCTAATGAGAACATTTAGGAAATTCTTGAATAGTCTTTCTTACGGTACTCAGAATGAATATGGGAATGATCCTGTTAGCTTTCTTAAATGTTTTGTGGCTGTTTTGCTTGTTTGTTTTTACTTAAATAAAACTTTTCGTATTTGTTTAAGATACACTTTTTGTGAGCTGGAGATTTTTAGAATCCTTGCTTTGTTTTGCTCTTTTAAGATGAATGTTTAGTTTACTGAGCCAGTTGGTCATTTCTTCATGTCTTGTAAGTCCAAGAACTCTAACATTGAACTGTGAATAAATTACCAAACCTAACTGAGAATTGCATTTTGAAGCAATTTGCCAATATTTGAAGTGTATACATGTTTGTAGATGTGTTAAAGATTGTATTGCACTCAGAATGTAGCCGGTGTTTAGTTGTTAGTAAACATCTCTGATGCTGAAAGTTAGTCCATTACTGTTGCTTTTTAAAAAAGAGATGATTGCATAAATGTAATCAAAAGTTACATGTCTCTACTTCAACTTGCCAATTGTTTTAGAAAGGATCCTTAGATAAAACAAAGGCTTTACTTTTTCTGATGTCATACTCCATAGATACTGTAACTTCTCAAACCTTTTGAAATTTTTTGTAAGAATGCGTTTCTAGCAACTTTCTAGTGTATATACAGTGATCGACAACTTTGCTTAAGTGAATTGATAGTTGGAAAAGAAGGATATTTAAAATGGGTGAGTAGCAAGCCAGGATGCACTCTAAATCTAAAATTTCTGAAGTATCTGGCAATCTGTTCATTATAGAACAAAGGTTCCTTTTACAGGATCCTTTTATAAACAGCAAACTAAAATCTCTATCCCTAGTGCTTACAGCACTCGCTATGTTCTGCAGGAGACAGAGTTATGCCAGGGTGGTTTGAATGAATAGTTGTGCTGTTTTGCCTTCCCATAGATCTGAGCCCAGTCTCTCATCTCTGTCTCCGGGTTGCTCTGCAGCAAAGCCTGTGGCTGCCACACAGCACGGATCACTTTTTCCACGGGCCACATTTTGGCTTAAAATCCAGCTTTATTCTTAATTAAACGGTTGTCTTTAAATTCTGCTCAATTGGCTATCAGTAAGTATTTACTGAGTACTTACTAAAGGCCAAGAAATAATTTACCTAAAAATTTAGAGGCCAGTTTTTCATTGGAGTGGTGTTTAAGAAAAAGGAATTCTTTAACTTTTTTGGGTGAGGAAAGAAGGGTTAAGTTTCCCTCCTTAATCTGTAGGTAAATCGCTCTCCTTCATTTTAAAAAATGGTGTAGGAACTTTATTAGCTTAAACATCCTGGAACTATAAACTAATCTTGTGATAATATACAGACAAGTTGCCAGGTTACAGGTTATTTAACAAGCTGATCTGTTCCCCAGAAGTATGTGTGTACTTCGAAAAATTCATTGTTCTCTTTTTGAAAAGTTAGCATGTGTACAAGAGATTATTTCCAAGATAGAAAGGCCATGTTTTTGAACTTTCTATTATTAATGTGATTCATTGGCTCAAATTTCAAGGTTCACTTAATGTGTTTTCTCAAATGTATTTCTCCTAATGCTGTTATGTACCCATATTTACCTTTTCATATTGCAAGAGATTTTTGAAAATGAAGTATGGATGTGCAGTTGAAAATATGGAATAAAAAATGGAGCTTGTAAACAATTAGAGAAATGCTTGCTGGATAGAATTGTAGTTATTTCCTTCCATCCACTTATCAGTCTACCTCGGTTTGTATAAGATTTAAAAAACTGTTTACACCTGTTAAGATGAAAGCTCTTGACATGTTTTCATATGCTTTTAATTTTTGCAGTATAACAAGTGATTTAGCAGCATCCAGCAGTTTAAAAACCAGAGCCTAATAAGGTATATCCTGGAACTCACAGCTATTGCATACCCTGGGGGTCTTTAGGAGTTAATTTTTGCCCCTATCACTCAGTTTTGTGTGTTCTGAAATGGTGATAAATATAATGAGGTCTTAGAAGGAGAGAATTGCCAGACTTCCCAAAGCCTGTAACATAAGTACTCGAGAATTCTGGATTTATTATATCTAGAAGGCAAATGACCTCATACTTCTTAACTAACATATACTCTCTTTTTGATGCTTATTTTGAGAGAGAGTGAATGTGAGAATGTGCATGCGAGCTGGAAAGGGGCAGAGAGAGGGAGAGAGAGAATCCCAAGCAGGCTCCATACCGACAGCATGGAGCTCCACATGGGGTTTGAACTCACAAATCATGAGATCATGACTGAGCCCAAATCAAGAGTCAGATGCGTAACCAACTGAGCCACCCAGGTGCCCCTAATACATTCTTAATTTTGCGAGACCCAAAGGTTGATATCCATTAATTTTGGGTTGTCCTACAACATCCTGGCTGCAAAGGTCTAGGTGTATCAAGGTCACTACAGTTTGTTTCTGCCAACAGCCCCTTTTGGGTGACACTCTTGTCCTCATGTTGTCCTCGCTGATGCCAGTGTGGTAGCATCAGTCATGGATGTTCTACTGTGGCAAGTGCAATGTGAGATGGACTCATTAGAAAGCTTGGTCTTCAAACAGTGCCCCTAATGGGATGGAAAATACATGAGACAAAGCTTTTAGTTCCTGGGCAAGGGAAATAGCAATAAATTCAAGTTTCTGTTAGACTTGAATGTAATTAGCCAGTTTGATTCATGGGGGCTTTTTGCCCCCATGCTTTGTATGTAGAATTGTTTTGAAATGTTGAGCACATTTGCCTTGAATTTTATCTCTTGCTTTCCTAGTTTTGTATTTATCCTTTGGATAAAAGTTAAACCCAATATTAAACTTACTTTTGCTGCTGCGTAGAAACCGAGGAACTATGGGAAATCCTTACAAGATTTTTTCCTATGTTCTTGGCCATTCACTTGGACCCATGTGTTGTTACTAAAGTTCAGAGTATTTCTTTGAAAGAAACAAATTAATTTTAAAACTTCCTCATATGTATGGTTTTTGCATGTGTGTGTGTATATGTGGTTTTGTTGGTTTTTTTTTTTTTTTTTGATGTTTTAAGTGAAGTGGAAAAATACTCTGGCTTCTTAATGCAGAATTGACTTTACTGACACAACATTAATGACTTAAGTGCTTTGAGTTATTTTCTCAGCAGAGACATATTTATGTAAATTCGTTTGCAAATGTCTGGTTCCGGGAGTAAAGGACAGAGTCTAGAGTTCCCCAGAACAGACAAAAGCTAGTTGACTTGTAGACACATTGGCCTCCTCAACTTGGCTTTCCCACAGGGTGACGTTCCTATGTTAACAGTCCTCAGTTCCTCTGGGCTCGATATTTTTGGAACTAAGGAAGGGCAGCTCTGAGAATGTTCATATCCTATCAGAAGACAAGGCTGATTTTTAAAGTTATTTTTTAAATTAAAGAATCTGTCATGGCTTGGCTTAGGCCAAAACAGGATGCCTCAAACTTACATCATTATTTAAATGGATAACCCTTCACAAAATGTAACAGCCAACTCTTGCTTTTTCATTCTTACCTTGAGCTGCCATCCTGGGTATACTAGGTACACAGACCATATGGGAAGGTCCTCTGGACAAATGGGCACAACATTTGTATTTCTCATTGCCTAAGCACAATGCCTTTGCCATAGCAGTCGCTTAATAACCACCTGCTGACCTTAAGTTACACTTTAAATAGCATTTTTATTTATTTTTTCTTTCAGTGTTTTTACTTGCTGAGTTAGTGTTTGGTCAAGAAGTCATAAACCACTACCAACTGGCATTTCCAGTAAGAAAGGATTTAATATGGGGAATTGGGCTCACACAGCCATTAGAAGGCCTCGGGAAAGATGAGTGAGGCCACTGTGCAATCTGCCAGTGTAGGAATTGCAAGGAGCCACTACTGTTGGGAGGTCTTGGCTGCCTGTGGCACCAGGGTGGGTGACTGCCAGCAAGATGCATGGAAGCTATAGGCAAATCCCACATTAGCTGTCTGATTCTCCTGTTTGCAGTTTACCACTGGAGAATGCTTATTTCTACTTGCCTGTTCTTTGTGTACAAGTGGCTCTCATTGGTGAGACCTAATTGGATCGCTGTGGATAGGTATACAGTAGAAAGGAGAACTTAGAAGGGTGGGCTAGTACAAGGTATTCAACAGACACAGTCCAGCGCAGTTCACCTTTGGGATTACCCAGCATCTATACTCACCCTTGTGTCCATATTTAAATTTACAAAGAAGAGCAAAAAGAATATGATTCTGGTTGATACATTACAACTATCCCTGTTGAAATAAAGACACACCGTCTTCCCAAGAAGAGAGAAATTTCACAAATTTCTCTCTGTGTTGTTCATTTGTTTTCTTTAGTCACAATCCTCCATAGTATAAAAGTCATATAGTCTTAAGTGGAATAATTAGAAGGGGGAGGAGCAAAGTTGATTAATTATATAAATGTATACATATCAAGGAAAGAACATGCATTGCTACTTAAGCCATCATTTATTTGTACAACTAGTCAACAGGCCATAGTTTAATTTATACATGTACACATATACCAATACATTTTCTCTTCCATTACCCATTTTGTGTTTCCTTTGCCCTCCGCAAGGACCCAGGTAGTGGTGCCTCTTTGCCAGAACGTTTTGCTTCTCTCTCTTTTAGCTAAGGTTGGGACCCTCCCGACCTTCTCCATTCTTATACATAAACTGGGGGTCCATATGTGTAGAAAGGTGGCAGCAGGAATTTCTGGCAATATTGAGACTAGATAACAGGAAATTCCTGGGATGAAAAAGTTAATGTTGGAAAGAAATGCAAAAGAAAATCTCTTATCAAAAAAAATTCTCAGAAGCAAAAAGTAAGAAAGCAGTAGGAAGAGAAGTGACAAGTACAGAAGCTGGTGACAATCCTGGGGGATGGGGGCATCTGTTCATCTCCTGGCTAGATCTTTTCAATTCCAGTGGGCTGCCCATGGTGGGCAGGAGACAAAGCCACAGTCTGGAGAAAGGTGGGAAGTCAGCAAAAAATTCTTGGCTACAGAGTAACCCAGGAAATATGTCAGAGAGGATTATGACAAGGGAAAGGGCAGGCCTCAGCCTTGGTTGTGGTGGATGGAGGAAAATCTCCCACGGGAACCCTTACCACAGCTAGCATCACGCAGGCTTTGTGTAGACGTTTGCCCTACCTGTTCCTCCTAAAAAGCCTCAACCTGAGAGGTTATTTTACAGTGATCCTGAGTTGATGGAGCCCCCAGGCACCTGGTGGAAGCCAACCCAAATCTTTTTCTGGAGCGGTGAACTTTCAGTAAAAGCCTCAAAGCATTTTCCAAAAAACAAGCTCAAAATCCCAAATCACAAACATGCTATCATAAGTGAGAGAAAAAAAATGACAAATGACAGAATAAAATTTGTAAAGACTTATTGTAAGTGGGAGGAAGAATTGATGCAGAAATTGTGAGGCATTTTGACTGCAGAGGCGGAGACTGGAATGATGCAGCCACCAGCAGCTGAGGGGGCAAGAAATGGATGTCCCCTAGGCTCTCCAGAGGGCGTGTGGCCCTACCGACTCCTTGATTTCCTTGATCGTGAGTTTGGACTTCTGGCCTCCACAACTGTAAGAGAATAAATCTCTGTTATTTTAAATCATAACATTTGTGGCAACTTGTTACAGCAGCCACAAGCAAATGGATTCAGAGACCTTGCATATCTTTTGTTATATTTATTCCTAGGTACTTGATAATTTTTGTTCTTGTAAATGATATTTTAAATTTTACAAAGACATAAATTTACATTTTCTAACAATTTGTTGCTGGTATAAAAAATACAGAGAGGGTGCCTGGGTGGCTCAGTCAGTTAAGCGTCCGACTTCAGCCCAGGTCATGATCTCATGGCTTATGAGTTCAAGCTGGGCGTCGGGTCCGGGTTCTGTGCTGACAGCTCACAGCCTGGAGACTGCTTCCAATTTTGTGTCTCTCTCTTTCTGCCCCTTCCTCACTCATGCTCTGTCTCCTTCAAAAATAAATAAACTTAAAAAAAATTTTTTTTGAAGAAAATACAATGAAATTCTCTATGTTGACTTTTGTTTACTGCAACTTTGCTAAACTGATTTATTAACTCTAGTGGATATTGTCTATGTGTACCATTATGTTACCCATGAATAATACCACGTTTGTTTCTTCCCTAATCCTTACACATTAAAAAAAAATTGCCTTACTCTGCTGCCCAGGACACCAAGTAAAATTTGAATAGAAATGGTAATGGAAACTTCCTTATTTGTGTTTATAATCTCAAAGGAAAACTTTCAACATTTTACCACTAGGTATTATTATTTGCTATAAATTTTTGTAGACACCCTTTATCAGGTTAAGGAAATTTGTTTTTTGTTTTTCCTTATTCTTGGTTTGCTAAGAGTTTGTTTTAAATCCTATATGGCTGCTTATGTTTTATCAGGTCCTTCTACTGACATCACATTATTTCCACCTTTCCTCTGTTAATGAAGTTATGTTGCCTTCCTAGGAGAAACTCAGTTTGGTTATTTTTAGGCTATAAATTTCGCTCTACAAATCACTTTATGTTGTGATGTGTAATATTTGGGTTACTGAGTTCAAGATATTTTCTAATTTCGGGGCACCTGGATACCTCAATCAGTTAAGCGTCCGACTTCGGCTTAGGTCATGATCCTGCGGTTCATGGGTTCGAGCCCCAAGTCGGGCTCTGTGCTGACAGCTCAGAGCCTGAACCTTGCTTTGGATTGATTCTGTGTTTCCCTCTCTCTCTGCCTCTGTCCTGCTTGCGCTCTGTCTCTGTCTCTCAAAAATGAATAAATGTTTTAAAAAAGTGGAAAAAAAGATATTTTCTAATTTCTGTTATGAGTTCTTTGACTCATGAGTTACTTGGAAGTGTTCTTAATATTCAAATATACCATTCTAGTTATATTATTACTGGTATCTAACATGCTCAGGGGATATGCTCTAAATTATTTTAATCTTTGAAAAACTTGCTTTTAGTGTGGTATATGGTCAGTTTTTTCAGGTGTTCTATGTGTGCTTGAATTTAGTGTAGGTATTATGCTGTTGCTGGAATGGTGTCCAGTATGCCCATTAAGGTTGTCAGTTGTGTTGTTCAAATCTTACATACCCTCATTGATTGTTTTGTCTGCTTGTTCATTCAGTTACTGACAGGCATGTTAACATCTACAGTGGTGGAATTCTCTCATTTCTTCTCATGTAACTGCTTTATATATTTCTTTTCATATATTTGCTTTATATATTTTGATGTAATGAGATGTATTCACATTTAAAGCTGTTGATGAACTGAAAACTTTTCTTATGAAAGAACCCTTTTTATCTTCTACTTTTTATTTTAAAAATCAGTTTGGGGGCACCTGGGTGGCTCAGGTGGTCAAGCATCCGACTTTGGCTCAGGTCATGATCTCACGGATTGTGAGTTCGAGCCCCGCGTTGGGCTCTGTGCTGACAGCTCAGAGCCTGGAACTTCTTCAGATTCTCTCTACCCTCCCTCACTCGTGTTCTGTCTCTCTTTCTCAAAAATAAATAAACATTAAAAAAAATTTTTTTTTAATAAAAAAATCAGTTTGTCACCTAGTAATATAGTCACACCAACTTTCTTCTGGTTGATATTTGCATGATAAATATTTTTATCTTTTGATTTTCAGCCTTTTTGGACCCTTATATTTTAGATATAAATTCTTGTAAAGCATATTCTTGGAGTTTAAAAAATACAATCTTTTATTTTTATTTCATTTTTTAAAGTTTATTTATTTGAGGGAGAGAGAGAGAGCAAGCCGGGGAGAGAGAGAGGAAGAGAGAATCCTAAATAGGCTCTGTGCTGTCACAGAGCCAGACACAGGGCTTGATCTCACAAACTGTGAAATCATGAGCCCAGATGAGATAAATGACTGAGCCACCCAGGCACCCCAAAAATGTTTGTCTTTTAAATAGAGAATTTAGTCAGTTTACATTTTAAAACATACCATAAGTTCGTATCTATCATTTTATTTTCCACCTTCTCTTTGACCTTTCCCTCCCTCCCTCCCTCCCTCCCTTCCTCTCTCTCCTTTCTCTCTCTCTCTCTCTCCCTCCCTCCCTCCCTCCCTCCTTCCCTCCCTGTTTTTCCCCCTTCTTGGATTAAATATTTTTTCATCATCCCATTTTATCACTTCTGTTTGTTTGGATGTTATAGTCCGTTTCTGTTCTTTTATGAGGTTACTGTAGAAATTACAATTTTCATATATAAGATATCAAATTTTAAAGTTAACTCATGTTGTTGTTCTTTATGCAGACTATGGAAGGACTTTAGGAAATTTTAACGTCATTTCCCTCCTCCTAATATACCTTAACATGTTATTAGCATTTATTTTAATTATATTTTTATTTAACCTCATAAGACCTTACTATTTTATACAATGTTAATTTAGATTCATCCTCATTTATTTTTATTCTTGCCTTGTGCCTGGGATCACTTCCTTTGGATTTCCTTTGGTGATTGACTACTGGAGGCTAACTCTGTCTGGTTTTGCTTGTCTGAATATGTCTTTATTTTGCTGGGCATAGAATTCTAGGTTGCTAGTTATTTTCTTTCAACATATCATCTCCTGACTTGCATTATGGCTGTTGAGATGTCAGACTATTGTTCTTAGAAGGAATCTATTATTTCTCTATGGTGATTTTTAGTATCTCCTCCTTGGCTTTCATGGTCTGTAGCTTTGCTCTTGTTTCTCAGTGCAGTTTCTTTTTGTTAACTCCACTTGGGCTTTGTGGAGCTTTATGGATTTTGCCTTGGAAAATTCCCATGTAGTAACTCTTTGGATATTGTCCATTCTCTATGTCATCTCTCCTCTGCTGTCCTTCTGGTACCTGATTAGACCTATGTTACCCATCTCACCCTATCCTCCATACCTTTTAACCTCCCATGCATATTTTTCATCTTTTTGTCTCTTTGTGCATCATTCTGGATAATTTCTTCTAACCTGTCTTCTGGTTCACCAGTTTATTCTCAGCTGTGTCTATTTGTTGTTAAAGCAATTCCTTTTTTTTAACAGCTCTATTGAGGAATACTTTTTACACTATATGCTTTTCCATCATCATTGCACAGTTCAGTGCATTTTAGTGAATTTATGGAGGTAGGCAACAGTCACTACAGTCCAGCTGTAGAGCATTTCCGTCTCCTTAGAAAGGTCCTTTGTGCCTGATTATAGTTAATCCACTGACTTTGAAATTTTAACTATATGCTTAGAAATTCTTTTTGTTATTTCTCAACTTTAGTCACTATTTTCTTCCCCTTGAAGCTGTTTTGAATCTTGTCTTTTACTTCTTTAAATATCCTATGCAGAGTTATTTTTAAGTCTATACCTGATATTTCCAATACCCAGATTGCTTGTTGTTTCTGCTGATGTTCACTTCTGGTGCCTTGTTTCTTTGTGTGCTTTTTTTGTTTTAGCTGTGAGTTCCTTGGAGAATTACTTTTGGGAGGTTGAAGGTACCTTTCTTCTTCAGAGAAGATCTGCATTTCTTTCTGTGAGGTGCCTAAGAATTAACCAGTCCAGGATCGTTTTCGACATTCCTGGTTTGAGATTTTGTGCCATTAGGTGATGTGAATTTGGGGCTTAAATCCATACAATTCTAACTCCTAAAGGACCTGATTGGTATCCTGGTCATCACTGTTTCCCAGGAGGGCACAGTTTTGCAAAAACAGACTACCATGTTTCCCTTAGACACAATGTCTGTCTCCTATTAGGCTTTGGGAAAGTGGCTCTCAAATTTTAACAAGTCCGAAGAGTCTATTAAAAGGTGCAGATTCTTAGATCAACAGCTGAGATTATGATTCAGTGGGTGGAGTTGTGGCCCAGGAGTTTGCATTTTTAACAATAACCAAAGATGATCCGAATGTAGGTGGCAGAGGTCCACACTATAAGAAACACAGTCTTTAGTCTTTAGATCTCCTATCTTTATTGGGTCCATTGTGATGAGACAGCAAAAGGCAAGCTGAGGGCAAAGCACAAGCTAATACCCTGCAAACCCCCCTCAGGTGGGATATGTGTGACATTCCTCAGGCACTCCTGGCTGCCTAAGAACAAACAAATGGTTAGGTTAACTGTTAGAGATCACAGTTTTGCAGGACATGAATCTCCATCAACTTGGGAACTGTCTTAATGATTTACAAGAAAAAAGCAATCTCCAGAAATCTATAGACTCGATTTCCTGGGACCCTAACGTCATTCTCTCCTCCATAGGATAGAAAATCATGTATAATCAGTCACTCCTCACAATCCCAGTGCAGCTCTTTCTGCCCATGGGTCCTGTCCCCGTGCTATAATAAAAACACCCTTTTTGCAATGAAGGTATCTCAAGGATTCTTTCTTGACCACTGGCTCCTGAACCCCACTTCAAACCACATCAATTGTACAATCTCATGGCTCTCTGTCTCCTTGAAGTGGAAAACATTCATTACAAAGTTCAATAGCCACTTATCTCTTTATATTCATGGGCTGGCCTACTTAAGTCTATTGTTTGGACCATGGTAAAAGAAGGAGCACTATGTGCCCTGCAGATATGACTCTGCGTGAAATAATAAAAGAGCAAAAGTACCTTACATCCTGTGGTACTGTGATTTATAATAAGACATCAATATGTGGTTGTCCAATTTCCTGCACAGAGCTCCTAAAATTCTAGAAATTTCCTAAGTGACAAATATCCTAAACATTGTGTCTTTTGTTAAATGTCTTTTGTTCTGTTATTGAGGTGACTAGGAAAGCCCCTGGGTTACCTAAGGATGGGGGCTGGTTGCCAGGGGAAACCATCATGTGATTAGATGATTGGAACTTTCAGTTCTACCCCTTGATTTCCAGGGAGGAGAGAGGGGCTGGAGGCAGAATCGGCCATAATGGCTAATGAATTAATCATGCCTATGTGACAAAGCCTCCATAAAAACACTAAATGATGGGGTTTGGAGATCTTCAAGGTTGGTGAACACATGGAGGTACAGGGAGAGTGGTGTGCCCTTTCCTACATACCTTGCCCTATGTACAAGTAGCACATTATCTGGCTATTGATCCATATCAATATACTTTGTAATATACTTTATAATAAACATAAATAATATACTTTGTAATAAACCAGTTATTTAGTGACTATATGGGTTTCCTGAGTTCTGTGAGCTGCTGTAACAAATTAATTAAACCCAAGGAAGGGGTTGTGAGAACAACACTTTATAGCCAGTCATGTCACAAGTACTGATGACAGCCTGGGCTTGCAACTGGCACCTGACGTGGGGTCAGTCCCTGTGGAATCTGATGTTATCTCTATGTAGATAGTGTCAGAATTGAGTTAATTGCTTGGTGGTGATGTGGAAATGTTGGAGTTTGGGGCCGATGGTTGAGAAAGAATTCTTGCTGAGAAGGCCATGCTGCATGTTGGCTTGCCTTGCTGAGTAGGCCATGAAGAACCCACCATTTTTAACCCTAGGAAAACACTGGAAAAATTTTACAAGGTGAAATTACCCAATTTTGTAATTTAAGTAGTCAGTAGAGGACATTGACAGGAAACAGTAAAGATAGAAATCCATCATGGTCTAAGCAACATTCCAACACATGTAGTCTTTAAAACCAGCTTCCTAGTCAATGGTCCTGGTTGGGAATTGGCCAGCTCTGAGTGGAGGCCCCTCACTCAGGCCAGAAGCGGCTAGACCAGAGATGTGGAGGGGATCACATTAGACCAGTGAGGAGGAAACCTCTCACAGGAGTCTTTTTTTTTTTTTTTTAATATTTATTTTTGTGTGTGAGAGACAGAGACAGAGACAGAGCACAAGTGGAAGAGAGGCAGAGGGAGACAAAATCTGAAGCAGGCTCCATCCAGGCTCTGAGCTGTCAGCACAAAGCCCAACGTAGGACTCAAACTCATGAACCGCAAGATCATGACCTGAGCTGAAGTCAGACACTCAACTGACTGAGCCACCCAGTGCCCCTCACACGGGAGTCTTAAGATTGGCAGCCATCTTGGTGACTTAGGTGGCTGTCCCATGACCAAGACAGACAACTTTGTATAAGGACAGAAACAAAGAGGAGGCATCAAGTTTCTGGGTCTTATTACCATTCTGGCCAGAGTACTAACTTCCAGCCAAAAAGCAGGCTTTCTCCTCCCCACAGAGTAGCCATGGGCTGGAGGACTGCAGCCTGAGCAAACGACATGAAAGTGTTCCAGTGAGACTGTACTCCCTGAAAAGCTCCTCAAATGAAAGTAAAGGATTAGGAGAGGAAGTACTCACCAAGTGTACACCAAGGCTCCAAGTCCAGACGAGAAGACTCAAAGCCCCGCATAAGACCCAAAAATGATGAGGTCCGAATGTCGGAATTCGGAGCCAATGGCCAAGAAAGAATTGAAACATCTTTGGTACTAAAAGGGGGGTTTTATTAAAGCACAGGGACAGGACCCATGGGCAGAAAAAGCTGCCCTGGGATTGTGATGTGTGACTGATTACAAACTTGGGAGTTGGGGGAAGTAAAGATAAGGGGAAGTTCCCAAAAGGACTGTCATATATAAAGAAGACTCGGAATCCTGGACGCCTAGCTATTGTCAAGCTAAAGTTGTTTTTCCCTCTAGCAAAGCATTAACATAAAGACAGTTGAGAGTTCCTGGAAGAAGGTCATACTCTGCCTATCTCAAGTATCTGTCAGTGGGCTGCAGGTTATAAGGAAATTCACTTTTATCTACATTTCCTATTGCTTTTGTTCCCCATATCAGTGGTGTGGGGAAGACCCCCAAACACAAGGGAATTGGTATCAATATTTACACTTTGAAGAAAGTAATGATGCATAAGGCCAGATTTATGCAGAAATTTGTGTAGCTTCTCTTCTTGCTCCTCAACTGGTGCTAGAATTAAGCAGGGGCATCATTTTCTTGGTGTGATGCTTAGATTGAAACACACCAGGGGGAGCCAATTTGCCCTTCTCTAAAAGTCTTTTTTGGCTCCCACCTACCCTGGGTTGAGTTGAAAATGTGTGAATTGAAGCCTGAGTTGAGAATGAACTGGGGCCTTGAAGCTCTTAAACACTTATTACTCGAGAGAATGTGTACTGGGTATGAAAGGACTTTTAGTCCTATATTATGTGTAACATATGTAATATAAGTAGCATATGGAAAGTGAAACTTACCAGAAATGTGAATGGGAAGTAGGTAATTGAGAGAGAAGGAACTATGCATTCTATATTAAATTAATAACTTTAAAAAGTAAGCAAAAACTATAGTAAGCCAAGAAAAAAAAAAAACCCAGCATTTGACCAAACTTAATAAAGGACTTTAACTCGATTTATTGCAGCATCACCATATCCCTGCAGGCCTGGTTTCCCTGGTATCTTGAAGAGAACATTTTGGGGAAAAGCCATACCTGGTGCTCAGCCATAAATCTCAGGCTTAAAATGATAAAGGTCTTGATTCCAGTTAATTTTATTTCTTTCTCTTATATTATTAATGCTCCTGTCCTTTTGGAAATTGGAATGTAGAAGGCAATGTGACAAATGTGCAGAAGTGGGGAAAGCTATTGGAAAATGATCTGATGTCAATTTACTTTTCTCTTTGGAGTAGAGTAGTCGTTTCCCTAGTGCCTGAACCTGGATCTTCTGCCTCAGGTGGCGGACAAGAGGGTGGCTGTCAGTGCTGTGTTCATAATGGTCTGTTGTTAGATGGATCAGGGATCTTCACTCAGGTATACGTGGGTCAGATGTGTTTGGACATGCCTGGAAGAGGGGGCTGGGCCTATTCAGGTGAAGGCCTGTGGATTAGACAGGATGACTTTGAGCTTAGCTGCTGGAGAAGAGCCAGGTGGCACCACTTAGGCCAGCCCCTGGACATGTGGTTGGGTTCTTTGGAGAGCAGGGAGAGCCTTGTTCTTTGTCAACAAGGCAAGAAGACAGCACAGCAGCCTTTTTTGGGGCCTGTTAATTGAGAAGAACACAATGGAAAATAAGGGGTTCTTCGCCGCTTCACCATACACCACCAAGTGGCCTGATTTTTGGGCAGAGTATAGAGGTGATGGGGGAGCCCTGTGGATACCACCACAGAGATGGGCTGCACTGCATAGTCTAGTGGTGGCTTTGTGCAGGGGCCACATCAAAGTACACCTCTTACTCAGGAATACTTCCTTTGAGGCCAAAGCCCTCTGTGAGCAGGTGGGAGAAAACCCCAGAGCAAATGTGGGTTACTGCTGGCCATATGTTAAGGTTATTTCATTGGCCCAGCAGGCCTGTGGGGCCCAAGAAAACTTGGGTTGCATAAAAAAGGAAAAGCATACTGTAGTTGGCAAACAAAATGCATCTTTGTGTGTGAAGGTGTGTGTGTGAGAAATGAGCTTTGATTTAGAAGCTTTGGCAGTGGTTTTAGCCAGTTCCCCAGCACTTTTTAAATGATATTTTCTGAGCCTGGAAGCCAAGCAGGCAGATCATGGAATTTTGGCTGGAGATGTTTTGTAAAAATGTAGGCTAGCCGTGAAAAAGGAGGTGGGAATTTGGTGGGGAGGCCTTTATGGGCTGCAGAGCAAACCAAGCCGGGTTACCATGGTGGTGCTTCTACTATTTGTATAAACAAAGGTTTTTCCTGACAAACATACTTCATGTTTAATAATCCTCAATCCACAGGGCCTCTGCTCTTTGTGTGTAGCTAGTTCATGCCATTTGGACTTGGGTAGAATTTCATTATTTTGTGTGTGTGTGTGTGTGTGTGTGTGTGTGTGTTTTCAGGTACCCAATACACTTCAAAATTAAGTGTGGAGTACTGATATCTGAAATGCAAGGGTGAGAGGTGTTTAGTGATTGGAAGAGAGACTAACCTGCCATACGAAAGCATAAAACAGACCTTTCGTGATCTAAAGTCTATTGGACCAGCCTACACTGAGCATTCAGAAGCATAGACTTGTACTCCAACTACCGAATTTGTGTCTCTTAAAAGCACTGGGGTCCCCCCAATCAATCACGCTTCATACTGCCATTGCCTGAGATGTCGCCCTCTTGTTGGCCCATATCCAATCATTTGGATTTGGAACTGCTGGATCCAGCTTGCATGCTCCTATCTCCAGGGGGTCCCCGATTCTGGCACATCTGACATTGTCTGCTCCCTGAAACCTCTAGGAAGACTCAGTCCTAGAAACTTAAGGCATGAGATAGGGAACTTAAAGGGTGCTTCAGGCATCCTTTTTTTAAGGAACATGGAGTGATTAGGAATCTCTGCAAGCTTGGGTAAAGCTGTTTGCATTTTTCTCCCTCCTGAATATCTGAACACATCTCTAGACCTGTTTAGAGGCTCAGCAGCCTGTGGGGGTCTCTTCAGTTGTTGCCTCATCTCTGCCTTCTGGGGTCTCCAAAACCAGCAGGGATCACTGAGGGGCCATGTCCAACTATGGGCACCAGACTTCTCTACTGATGCCCCTTCCAACATTTCCCTAATGGCTCTATTCCAAGGGTGCCAAAGAGCATGATGTATATATACATGGCACCAAGATTCCGGTGATCCAGATGAAACCTGACAGTGTCCCCTGGGTATCCCCAGGAGCAGCTAATCTGGGGTCCATCCATTAAGCTTTATTTCCTCAACTTCAGGGTCCCTTACAACTATAGGACCTCAGTGTCCACCCCCCTCCCCCAAATGACACAGGTATTTCTGAAAGTTCTCAGTTTTACTCATGTGTTTGGGAACAAATCCATTCATGTCTTCTATCAGGTCAGGGTTGGATGCCTGCCATACCTATTGTGTCCTCTTCTCAGGGCCAGGCCTGGCTTCATGAGCACCTCCCTGGTCACCCCACAGTTCCAGATCCTCGATGTACTACAGGGCTCGATGCCTAGAGTGGGTGGGGCTGAAACAACACCATGTTGTCCACTCTGTCATCCTTTGCTCTACCACCTCCTTTTCAAGCTCCTTCTCCAGGTATCTCCATTCCCCTCTCCCCACATGAACACCACAGGTCCGACTATTCCAGGCTTCTGTACTCACTACCTGCCAATTTAACAGGTGACCAGCCAGGCACAAAGAGACCTCCAGAATCACAGAGTCGGTTGTTGACCACCAGTGCTGGGATCCAGATGTCCTCATTCTCTGTTTTTCCCTTTATCACCAATTAACACTTTCTCAGTAAAAAATAGTATCCGAGAGCACCGTTAGTTTAAAATGTTAAAATAAAAAAAGGTATCTTGCCAATATAGCAAGGGTTTCAGTTTTGATATTCTAATTTGAGACCCGTGGGAGGCAGTGGAATAATACTGATGGGCTAATTTCATGGCGGTCCTAAGGGTAGTCACTTAAGGTGACTTTGTGCAAGGCTAAGTTCAGGGGGTACAGAGCACCAGATCTTTATCCCTGGAGGGCCTCCGCCAGGGGCCATGTTGGAGGTCAGAGCTGAGTATTGGGAATAGAGGGAGAGCAATGGGCAGAGAAAGGCTCAGCTTATGTCACAGGGTGGCCCAGAAGCCCTGGGGTTTGTTGAACTAATTGGTTGGAACCTGTCGGGGTCTACAGTATCCGCAATTCTTCAGGTGTCGTTGAACCAGAAAAAAAGCTGTTTTGTGCTGTTATTGTGACCCCCTCGTACCCCCACCCCCCCTGGCCCAGGGAGGTGTGACTGGCTGGAAGCACTGGCTTGGGGTGGAGGACAGAATAAACCTGGGGGAAACCGGTGCCCAGGACCAAGAGAGTTGCCATGACGGCCAGAGGCCACCAGGGGGCACTGCCTCCCCAGGCTGTCTCAGCGCAAGCGGGCTAAGTCCCGCGGAGTCGGGACGGAGGAGACAAACGCAGCCAGCCACCAGGCAAGGCCCTTTCTCCCTCTTCCTGTCCTTTCCTTCCCTGCAGGGCGCACCGCGCCGGCCGTAAGGGGGCGCAACCGCAGGGCCGCCTTGGGGAGCCGCGCGCACTGCGGGCCTGGCCGGGGCGCCCTCCGAGCCCTTGCGCGCCCTCTTCCCCCCGCTCCCTGCGCTCACGCACTGCGGCCTCCCTCCGGTCCTCCCGGGAAACTGGGGAGCAACCGCCAGGCGTCAGGCACTTCTCAGGCCCCGCGGACGCCGGGCGTCCAGGATTTCGGTTCTGGAGGGGAGGGGCAGAGGCAGCCTCGCGACTCCTCCCGCGCAGCCGCCGCCTCCACCTGTGCCCGGAGCCCCGGACACACCCGGCCGAACGGATGGTGCCGCAGTCGGCCCAGACCTGCCTCTGGGAGGACGGCTGACGGGGCCTCCCGCCGGGCCGCATCTGTCTCCGGCACCCCCGGGTGTGGCCGGGATAACGGAGACTGTGACCGAGCGACAGAAACTGCAGGGGCGCGCAGTGACCACAAGGGGGCGTGTGGATACTCCAAAGGGCAGTGGCCGCTGGTACCAGTGTGTTTCTTTGAGGCCCCAGTCCGCCACAGGGATCCGGCAAGCACGGTATCGCTTTGGATCAGCTCCCTCCCCGCTACTCGCTCAGAAAATCCCCAAGAGTGATCTGAACACAGAGATAAATATTCCCCTGTAAAATGAGGCCATCCCGCCTCCTACCCAGGGTCAGGGTAGGGGTAAGCTGGTGTCTGTAGGGCACCGGCCCCTAGACTGAAAACTCTCTCTCTGCCCTTTAGATTTCTGTGGTTTCTTTCTGCCCCCTTGACTGGATGCAGGAAATGGCTGTTGCCTGGGACAGCTGGGCCTGGAGTCCTGGCTGCTTGCCGAAAAAGGAGCCGCAGAGAAGTGGGTTCTGTCTGGTGGATGACCACTCAGGTGCGTGCCTTAAATTAGGTGCTGCGTTTACACACAAAAAGCCCTCCTACAGTTGTGTCAAGCCCCAGGTCCTCTCTCTTTCCTACTTGTTGGTGGCTAAAGCCCATGCTGTGCCCATCATTTTAAATCCTCAGGAAGCTGGTTTTGAGAAGAGAATTCAGGAAGCTGACACAACCACATCCCCCAGCCAGAAGTATGAGCGTTTGCGATTTGATTGCAAATTGCAGTTTTCTGGGGGTTTTGAAGCTCAGGTTTTGAAAGCAAGAAAGTGAATCTATCTAAATAGCGTGCTCAAAATTACTCTCTCGTCCCTGTTTTCTCTTTGGCTGCTACCCCTTTGGCACAAGGAACACAGCAAGGCTGGGCTCATTTTTCAGTCCACAGCTACAGGGGGGACAAGAAAGGAATGTTGGTGTCCCCAAGGTCAGTGTGCTGTCTGCCTCAGGTCCTGGGCTGTGGTGTGACCAGAGCACCTTTGTCTTGCCAACCGGAAAAAAAAAAAAGATGCAAAACTGAAAAAGAACAAAGGCCTTTATTTTGGGTCTCAGAATTGCAGTTTGGGGAGCACAAATTCTGGAGTAACCAGAAAAGTGCTCATGGGGGAAAACAGGGATTTTTCTTTTAAGAGAAAGAAGGAAGGAGTAATTACATGATTTGGATAAAGAAGAGAAGAAAAAAACCCCTTCTAACTTGGTACTGACTGGTTAAGCTGCTCTGTTTACTATCTTCTTGATTATTTTATTATTGGCGCTATCAAATGAAACTATCCCTGGTATTAATTAACGTTAGTGTCCTCATATGACCCCAATGCCAGTTGCTCTATTGAAAAACTTTTTAATGTTTATTTATTTATTTTGAGAGAGAAAGAGAGAGAGTGAACAGAGGAGGGGCAGAGAGAGAGGGAGACCAAGAATCCCAAGCAGGCTCTGCAGTGTCAGTGCAGAGCCCGACACAGGGCTCGAACTCATGAACCGTGAGATCATGATCTGAGCCAAAATCAAGAGTCAGATGCTTAACTGAGTGAGCCACCCAGGCATCCAGCTCTGTTGAAGTCTTATGAGCAACTGCTTGTAAAGCTATTGCCACTTCTGGCCCAGTCCAAGAGTTCATTAGTTGGAAAAGAAAACGGAGCTTCAAAATGGAGTCTCTTATGTCCAGAAATTTGATGCAATTCCAGAGTCTCTGGCTGTAGCTACAATGAGGGTCCAAAGTGAACAGAATCTGCCTTGGTTTAGAAGCTGGATCTGCTTTTTCAAAACAATTCTGATTACTAGATGTGGAGGTAGCCTTGGGACCCTAGGTCTCACTTAATGCCTGCTTCTGCAGGCATTAATGTGAGCAATGGCCCTGGTGGAGAGAAGGGCTGACGTGCAGCCTCGGAGGCAGCCAGCTGCTAGGCTCATCTTTATGGTTGGCCTGGGGGAGTTGGCTTGGCCAAGGTCCAGCTGAGAGGTGATCTGAAAGGACCTGGGCCACACCCAACTATAGGTACAAATGGGTCAATCATGCCTTGGTCTTGAATCGCAAAATGCCCGACAGGGTTGCCATTGTTGGACCAGTATGTGTGTCTCACAGCAGTTTCCCTGCTAGTGTAAAACCACGTTTCAGTCAACTTCCCAGCCCGCTGTCCACGCAGGGCCCTCGCCTCCATCCCCGCAGCATGCCTGGCCTCTCCTGAGCTTCACTCTGCGTACTGTCGTATAAGAGCGGTCATGGGAGTCCTGGCTCTGCCTCCACACCTCGTCAGTACGCACGAGGCTGTCCGGGGCTGGGAAATGGGACACTGCTCTCTTTCCTGCTACTCCCTGCAGGTCGGTACGCTTTTCTGTTCATGTCCAGCAATGCAGCTGAGATCAGGCTGATGTGTTGAATAGGGCTGTACTGGAGGCCTGGGCAAGCGGAGGGCAGTAAGATGCAAAGCGTCCTGCGTATCCCTCCACAGCCTGTCCTTGGGAGCATGGGCCTCCCTGCAGAGTTGTGATGGCTGTCCCTTTCTTCCAAAAAGAGGGCCCTGTCTGCCCTTGCTGCACCCAGGCCTTCAAGCAGGAGAGAGAGTGGGGACTTGAACGCACCTTTGGGATAGACCTTACTCTGTCCCCAGGCCCAGAGAGAAGAGGAAATGCCTTTTGACTGAAGCTCAGGGGTCAGATCCTCTCACTTATCTGTGTGCGGATCTGCCTTTCCGAAGACTTCTGACAGAGGCGTTGCTCATCCAGTTCTGGAGAGGGCCGGCAGCTCCCAGGCAGGGCGGCCCTGCAGCATGGGCACCACAGGGCCACAGCTCACCGGCAACCGCGTGGCCGTATCCGTGTATGGAGGACGTCAAGAGCACAGCCCCTTGGCATCAGGTAAAGCTCACGTTTGCCCAGAACATCCACATGCAGGTTCCTGGTGGCTGCCCACTTCTCTTCCGGGATCACATATGGGCCTTGGCCGCACACAAGGTGCTTTTCTCAGAAGAAGGCAAATCGGTATCAGGGGGTGGATTTCAGTACGGACTCCTCCTTTGGACACAAACTGCCTGAAGCTTGGGGTGTAGCTTATCCAGAGCCTAAAGTTTTCAGGCTCAGGTCCCAGCTGGAGCACCACGTGCAGTTCTGTGCTCATATCTCTCCTCCCTTCTCCACACCAGCTATTTTAAAGCTCTCCATTCCCTTCAACCCTCCTACTGTACCAGCTGCCCTCTGTTCTTGGCCACTGCCCTAGTTTGGGGAGAAAATAGAACCACCTCCCTCAGCTTCCATCAGCAGAACCACACAGGTAGGAGTACCACTGCCAGCCTCTGCACCCTTTCTCCTGTCACCCTGGAGGAGGTTTGCTGCCCCAGCAAACCTGGCTTCCCCATATTCAGACTGATGGCTGTGGAAGGCAGCCTTTAAAAAGTCTCTGGTTCTGTCTTGCCCTCTCTTGGTCTTTCACTTGCTTGCTCTCCTAGAAGCCGGCAGCCATGTTGTGAGCTGCCCTATGGAGAGGCTCACAAAGCAAAGAACAGATTTCCTCATTCCAACAGCCTGAGAGGAACTGCGTCCTGCCAAGAGCCATGTGAGTCAGCCTGGAAGTGAACCTTCTCTCAGTCAAGCCTTCAGATGAGACTACAGTCCCAGCAGACACCTTGTGTGAGATACTCTGAGCCAGAGGGCCCAGGGAAGCCCATCCAGATTCCCAGCTCACAGGAACTATCAAATAATAAGTGTTTATTAGTGTAAACTGCTAAATTTTGGAGTAATTTATATATAGCTGTAAATAATGCACAGGCTTGTCAGATTTTTAGCCCTGAACGTTTTGAAAAAAATTTTGGGATGCACATAAGGTTGCCACCTTTTTATTTTTCAAAATACATCTTGAAAAATGACAACAAAGCTTTACTTTCCTTAATATTTTTATAAAAGAAGGAGCACTTTTTCATTTTAATTATTTTTTTTATCATAGTATTATTTATATACAATTCATCCACTTAAAAAATTAACCAACTGAGCCGCTAGGTGCCCCAGTTTTTTTTTTTTAAATAAATACAATACAGCACCATAAATGAAGTTTCTCATGATTTTCTTAATATTTTTCTCTAGCTTACTTTATTATAAGAATACAATATATAATACATATGCAAAATATGTATTAATTGATTGTTTATATTATCAGTAAGGCTTCTGGCCATCAGTAGGCTGTTAGTAGTTAAGTTTTTGGGGAGTAAACCTTATATGTGGATTTTTTTTGTATTCACGGGGTCATCACCCTCACCCCCCACTGTTGTTCAAGGGTCAGCTATATATGTACAATATAATAGCAATAAATAATTTTTTAAAAATGTTTATTTTTTTTGAGAGAGAGAATGTGCTCACAAGTAGGGGAGGGGCAGAGAGAGAGGCAGAAAGAGAATCTCAAGTGGGGCTCTATCCCACGAACCACAAGATCATGACCTGAGCCCAAATCAAGAGTCAGGTGCTCAACCGACTGAGCCACCCAGGTGCTGCAAAATAAATCTTGAAAAGGAATGAAATTCTGATCATGCTACAACATGAATGAACCTTGAAGATATTGTTAAGTGAAAGAAAGACACAAAAGGATAAATATTGCATGAGTCCACTTATATGAGGATCCTACAACAGGCAAATTCATACAGACAGAAGGTAGAATAGGACTGAGTAGTTACTAAGGGCAAGGGAGAGGGGAGTTATCATTTAATGGGCACAGAGCTTCAGTTTTGCAAGCTGAAAAGAGTTCTGCAGATGGATGGTGGTGATGATTGCAAAACAGCGTGAATATGCTGAATACTATTGAATTGTCCTCTTAAAAATGGCTAAAGTGGTAAATTTTGTGTTGTGTATATATTACCACAATAAAAAAAGTCCTTATCTCCAGTTTTGAGCTCCCATGATTTCAAGACCCATTTCTTCAGGTGCTGGATGTTTTAATTTGGAGATCTCACCTCCAAAATCTGCTCAGAACTGAACTCTTGAGGTCCCACGCTGGGCTCTAAGTTTTAGCCCTGTGGGAACACACTCACAAGCTTAGTTGTTGACCTGCAAAACTGTGCATGCCAGGACAGAAGGGACTGGAGCTCCCTGCCTCCTCTATGACCCTTGGCTCCTTCAGGCCAGGCCAGATGACCTCCCCTCCAACAGACAGACATTCAAACAAGCAAACAACTTCTTCCTCTTTTCCTCCTGGTGAGTTCCTCTGTGGAGCCCTTGGTGTCTTTCCCCAATTTGATCTTCAGAGAAGACCATCCTGTCCATGTCGCCAGGTTTGGGACAAGCCAGCTGGGCGCTCCTGTGGCACTCAGCACTCCCTTTTTCCAGAATGCTGCCTGTCACAGAATGTCAGAGAGGGGAAAGCCTTGTCAAGCCTCCCAGAGTTCTGGCACACCCCTTCCTCAGGACCCAGGGGTTACCTAGGATGTGATGAATCACCTGACGCCGGTCCCGGTCAGCTCTCATGCCCACACCTGCTGTTAGACATGTTGCATATACTCCTCCTGAGTCTGCTGGTGCCTGCTCTCTGGAAACAGGTGGTTCGCTGCCTTCTATGAGAAGGAAGATTTTCTCCAAAGGGATATGCAGTGTCTGCCTACATATGAAAGAGTCAGCATAATGTAAAGCCCCCTGCTTCCCCCATCCCATTTCTACACATTCAAGTTAATTCTCAAGTTGAACAATCTGAAAACTGTGCACCAACTTTCCTGGGAGACATGCTAATTAACAGTGAGTTTGGGGGAAAAGATTGAGCTTCAGGGGACATTTCTAGTTGTATCTGGTTGTATTGGCTCAGGCACACATATGATCTCATTAATAACCACCGAAGACCTGATTGGAGAGTGGATTTGTTATCTGTTGCTGTGTAACAACCGACGCTGAAATTTAGTGGTGCAAAACAAGAATATTGATTATCTGACAGTTTTTGTGGGTCAAGAATGGCTTGAATGGGTCCTCAGTCTCAGGGCCCCACAAGCTTCAGTCAAGGTCTCTACCTCTAGGCTCAGTTGGGCAGGATCTTCTTCCAAGTGCACTCGGTGGTGGTTTCCAGGATTCAGCTTATTGATGGCTGTTGGCCAGAGGCCACCAGCAGGTCCTTGCCATGTGGGTCTCTCCGTGGGGCAGTTCATAGTGTGGCAGCTGGCTTCATCAGAACAAGCAAGCTAGAGGAGCCAGAGAAAGTGTGAGCAAGACAAAATATACTCTCAGAAGTGACATCCCATCACTTTCCCACTATTTTCTCCTAATTAGAAGTATGAGGGGTGCCTGGGTGGCTCAGTTGGTTAAGCGTATGACTTCCACTCAGGTCATGATCTCACAGTTCATGGTCTTGAGCCCCACATCAGGCCCGACATTGAGAGTGCAGAGCCTGCTTGGGATTCTTTCTCTCTTCCTCTCTCTCACTCTGCCCCTTCCCTGCTTGTGCTTTCTCTCTCAGAATAACTAAAAATAAACTTTAAAATGAAACAAAACAAAAAAGAAGTATGAAAATGTGGCCCAGCCCACATTTGAGGGAAGGGGCTACAGCAGAGCACCCATTCCAGGAGGTGGGGGTCATCGGGAGCCATTTTGGAAGCTGCCCACGGCAGAGTTCAGGATATTTCATCTTGCAGGGAATCTCGATGGATCAGTGAAACCAAAGACTAGGTGGATAATAAGCTGACAAATCTTTGAGTAGCTCTCCCTGGATCTCTGCAGTTATCTCTCCCACTAGCGTCAATTTCAATGTTTTTAAGCGCAGATGGTGTAGCTGCAGACAAACTGGAAGGACATGGTTTCCTCCTTGGGCTTTTAAGAAGTAGAGCGTGCTTGTTCCCAACAGAACTTTCCTCTCCTTGTCTGCCTCGCTCCCCGTGGTTTGGCTTTGCTCTGTGGTTTGTTTGCATGGCTGGGCAGGAAGATGGCTTAACCCGCCCAGGCTCCTAAGCAGCATAGAGCCCTGGCAGGGCTGATTTCAAAGTGAATCATCAGTCAAAATAAGCCATAGCAAATGTAATGAGCAGAAACCCGTCTTTGCTACAGATGCACTGTGACAGATCGTTCTCTGTGCCTTTGCATGAGCTGTTCCCCATCTAAAATGTCCTCCCCACCTTGTCCACCCATCCTTCCAGGTGTTCCTTCATGAACCTTCCTGATGTTTCCTGTCCACATAGTTTTTTTCCATCTCTTCTCTGAAGTTCTAGAGCAGCTCATGTCCATGCCACCAGTTTAGCTCCTGGTTACATTCTGCCTTGTGAGGTTCTTTATTTTCTGTGTGGGCCTCGTGCCCTGCCTCCAACGAGATGTGAGCTCCTCCAAGGCAAGAACTGCTGTCTGATTCCTTCAGACCTGCACTGGTACCCCGCCCAGGGTGGAGCTCAGCGATATTTGAGGGCAGAGGTCCGGTCAGGTCTCATATGTTGAGCCTCCCAAGCTCCTTGCACTACACCTGTCCACGCCAGGCTTTCCCTGAACTAATGTAAATTTGACATGTCTGTGGCATCTGCAGAGATGGTACCTGTTACAGAGGAGGGTGAGGGACAGGACTGTCCTCTCAGGCAGCAGTTGCTGTGGCAGAACTCATTTCCAGTCACATTCCACATGGCTCCTTTCACACGTCCTTATCCACAGGGTCCCTGTGATGCCAGCACTTGTGGGGCATCTCGGTCAGATTCGCTGTCCTCGGGGCTGGGGGTGTGATGCCCTCATGGTGATGCCCAGTCTGGAGAAATCTCTCCAACTGGGAAAGGAAATCTGGATCTTTATTTCTGGGCAAGCAACTCCCGCCTCCCCCAACATTCCTGCCTTTTGGAAAGGGTGGTTGTTTTTCTGCTTTGAAGGAAGCCGAGGGAAATGTGTGTAAGAGCTGCTGGGAGGCGGGGCCTGGGGGCTGGACAAGGCAGTCTGGGTGCAGTGGTGCAGACACAAGAGTTGGCCTCTTACAAGTTTCATTCTGTGGATTCTGTCCCCAGCTTTGCAGTTCCAACTCTGGGGATGAGGCCTACTGTGTCCTAGTGCCTAGTCCTGTTCCCTAGTTACCAGGAACAGGAGGCTGTGTGCTCCTTCTGGTGGAACTCAGTTCTCTTGGATCTGTGATTAGTTGTGGGGGGTGGGCTGGGCTGGGAAGTAGTGTTCCTTACGTTCTCCCGGGACCAGGAGAACTTAATAACCAACATTTACTGGGCACCCACGGTGTTGCCTGCTTTGGGATGGTGGACACTGGAAACACACAGTCAGAGATGGTGGGTTGCCCTGGCGGAGACGTCACAGTCTGAGGAGAGAAGGACAGTGTGATTTCAGAACTTTGCATCCCTTGCTACGGGTGCTCAGGGCCTTGAGGGGCCACCTCTGGCGGGAGGCAGCAGGGAGAGCTAGAGGAGGCCATGCTTAACTTGAGTCTTGACAAGTAGGAGTTAGCTCCCTGGAGCAGAAGATTTTCAACAGAGAAAACATAATGTGTATGAAAGCCCAGAGGCCTGACACCGCACAGCACATTTGCGGATGTAGAGTGGGTTTGGCCTGGCTCTAGTGGGAGGGCTTCAAGCATGAATGAAAATTCAGGCTTGGATTCTGGAATGATCACTCTGTCCGCTGTGGAAGGAGGGCTGGAGGGGTGGGATAGCGGAGGGTAAGCCGGTAGATGCTCTGTAGTCGACCCTGTGAGTGAATCTGGAGAGCAAGAGGCTATGGGGGAGACATCAAGGGACATCAGAGTTCCTGTGGCTGTTTTGTGTGTATGCATGTGTACACCTGCATGTATGAGTGTATGCAAGTACACATGTGTGAGTGCACGTGTCTGCACATGCGTGTGCACACGCATGTGGATTGTACATGCCTGTCGAAGTGCATGCTTGTGCATGTATGTGAGCATGTGTGGGGACTGTGGGAGGGTATGATAGAGGGGCTGGGGAGCCTACATTTAGTGACCCTTGTATTGTATTCTTCCTTTTACATATGAATAAACTGAGGCTTTGATATATTTTGTTTTATAAATTTTTTTACAGTTTATTTATTTTGAGAGAGACAGAGACAGTGCAAGTGGAGGAGCAGAGAGAGAGACAGAGAATCCCAAGCAGTCTCTGCAGTGTCAGCTTGGAACCTGATGTGGGGCTTGAACTCACAAAACCATGAGATCATGACCAGAGCCTTAACCGACTGAGCCACCCAAGCACCCCAGAGGCCTTGATATGTTAAATAACTTCCTTACTTTATTTGGTGACTATTTGATGACCTTCCATGTGGAAGGTATATTTTACATATTTTGCCACTTTTAGTCCTTCTGGAAACATTATAAAGGAGTTACTATAATCTCATTTTATAGATGAGAAAACTGAGGCTCAGTGATAAAAATCTTGATAAAATTGAGTAGAGTGTCATGTATTCTACATGGTGTCCCATGACAAACATCAGCTGGGGCTTTTTTAGACAGATAGGCTTCTCATTTTGGAAACCCCAGATCTTCTCTCTTTTTTCTTTTTTCTCTCTCACTCTCTCTCTCTTTTTTTTTTTTTTTTTTTTTTTACAAAAGGGGAATCTGGGTGCCTTTCAGACTCCTCCGAGAATACAGGCAGGAAGGCCTGAGGGGACAGGTAAGATTTTTTTAAAACAATAGGAAGTCTGTTAGCACACCAGCCTCCTGAAGTCCTCCCTCTAGGACGAAGCCCAGGGCGGTGAATGGGTAGAGGGGTTCCTGCCTGCTGCAGAGTCATCTGAACCTGAACGCCACACCTCTGGGTTGGTATATGTCAGCCCAGTGTTAGTGGAAGGAGGAATGGCTGCAGCACATGCTGTAAACTAGCACTTCTAAATCATACTGGGAATATTGGCCACCTTGGTCTCTTGTTGAAATGCTCATTATGAGTCATTCGCCCCAGCTGGGGCCTGAGGGCCCGTGTTTCTAATGAGCTCCCAGGGGACATCAGTACCACAGGGTTTGGACCACGGGAGGAGTAGCAAAAGTTTGTAAAGGCAAAGAAGTCAAGGTGTCTGTGGTTAATGAAGAGGGGAACATGGACAAGAGTCTGAGGGAGAAGAGAATGAATTTTGTTTTGGCTGTGTGGTGCTGAGGGCACTCACATTTTTCCTGTGCGAAATTGTGTGATTACTAGTGGGGTTAGCGTTCAGTGAGAGGTCAGCGAGAGGTCAGCAGTGAAGAGGCAGTTCTGGGTCAGCACCACCTTGGACGTTATGGTGGGTATCTCATGGGAAATGAAATTGCTTAAAGAGTCATCTGCTTAAATGAAATTGCTTAAATGAAATTGCAGGAGAAAGAGAGAGAGGGAGAGAGGGAGTTTGTGAAGAGAAGAACAAGCACAGGATCTGAGACAGGACATTTAAGGTGGTGGAAGAAAAGAGATGAGTGAAGACTGACCAGGAGTGGTTAGAATATTAGAACAACCAGGTTGGAGGACGGAAACCAAGTGAGAAGTCGAGAAGTCGAGAAGTCGGGAGGAATGCCTGCCTCACAGAGGCAAGGGGGCCTTGGGGAGGGCAGGCAGGAGGCTGGTGGGGAGGAGGAGACTTTGGAGAGTGTATTTGCGGGGCTCTCACCCTCCATCACAGGCCTCTGCTGCCAGCAGCCCTCTCTACAGCCACTTGCTATGGTAAGTTTCCTCTGTAACTGGCTCCATTATACTGCACATTTCTCGTGACTCCTCCTGGTGGATGAGTGTGCTGGTTTGAGAAAAGCAACCAAGTTCATGTATCCTCCATATCCCACTTGGACCATAACCAATATGGAGGGTCCACTCGGCAGGGCCAGATGTTGCAAGAGGAAGTGGAGAGCTCTCCCGGTTTCCCCAGAACCATTTCCCCAATACAACGGGCATAGTAAGTTGAGGGTTGAATGAGATTTGGGGAAGCATAGAAAGTTCAGCTCTGAGGAGACTGAGGGAAGCCGTGCAGTCAGCAGAAGGAATCATGGAATTGAGGAAGGGAAGTGTAAGGTTAGAGACCCTGGAGCACACTTACAGGCAGACAGGAAGGTGCTGTCAGAGAGGGAGAGATGGAAGATGCATGGGAGAGTGGGTGATAGATGGAGTGGTCCCAGAGGTCTGAGGCCTCAGGATCCATGCACAATGTGGAAGATTCAGATTTGTAAAGGAGGAGGCATGTTTCCTCAGATAAGGAGGAAAGGATGGATGAGTGATGAAACAGGGACTTTGTGCAGGGGTGAAGGGCATTGATGCACCTCCTCTTGGGTGCTTTGATTTTTTAATGACAAGGAAGTAGATCTCCATCTTAAAGTGATGGGAGAAGGGTGGGGAAGAAGTTTAGTGAAAGCTGTTAGGTGAGAAACCAGAAACATGTGGAGAAAAATGAACAGAGAGGTAGCAGCCAGGGGGCTCTTCTGTGTACTGTGATCCGTCCCTGATCTCTTCACCATGTGGGCACCCTTTATGCATTTGCCCATTCTCCCCTCTCACGAGGCTTCTGCCATAGCATTCCACAGTGGACGCACTGTATTTGTGAGGGCTCTTGTCTTTGTTGGGGGTAATTACTTGTCTTTCACAATTCTCCTCCTTTCCCCCTCTGTTCCAACATGGCGTCTGGGTTCAGGGTGGAGCACATGAGTCCCCCAGTGGTTTGCTTGCTGGCTCTGGCTGACCTTAGGCTGCAGCTCCCCCTCTCAGACCTGTGGGCATCTGCCTGCATCTTGCATTTGACTCAGCTCACCATGGCAGAACTCTGGTGGGTCTGGAATTCCAGATCCAGTGGCTGCCTTCCTCTTAGTTGTGGGCCTCTCTTTTGAAAGGGAGAATCTGATTGACTCAGCCCAGCCAGTGGATTGGTTTCTCCTGAGCCAGGTCTTCACTCATGTTTCAGTCAGCTCTGGCCCACCTGTTAAGTGTTACAAACATGGCCCACAGACTCACCCTTGAGCGGAAACTATGGATGGTGAATGAGCAAGTTTATATAAGAGGCTCCTAACTAGATTAACACCCTCAAAAGAGTTCAGTGCATGAGGCTTTGGATTGATGTGAATATAATTGTTTCAGGAAAATTCCTTTTGTTGTTTCTCTAGGATGCTGAACTCTCCCTAAGCAATTAGCTGATGGCTCTCCAAAGATACTTCGCCATGAGGTGAAACTCCCTAAGAAAAAGTAAGTGAGTTTTCTCATCATTCCTATTTTCTCTGTGGCTCCAGCAGATGGATCTGACTGGTGGGGATGTGTATTCAGTGGAGGAGTCGGTAGAAATTAAGCCTGTGAGTGCTCATCACCAATGTTTGCCCAGAGCTGCAGTTCCTTGAGGCAGAGAAAGTTCACAATTACAGGCCTGCCTCAGTCTCATAGTTCAGAGAAGAGACTCTAACCTACTCTTTCTGGCATAGTGGCAAGGTTTGGAAAGAGGTTGGGACTTGGAGTTGGAGGGTTTCATCTGATTCCTCATACTACATCATATAATTTCAGAAGAATATTTATCTCACTGAGGTGATAATTTTCAAGAGACAGCATCTCTAGAAGGATAATACATTTGGGTTAAATTCCCACTAAGGTGTGGATGACTGATTACTCCAACTTTCCCCTGGAGCCAGTTCTGACTCTAAGGAGGGTATTGAGCTTTGAAGAACAGGAGTGGAGGAAATACCATGAGAGGAAGACGTCAGTAAGGCTAAAGGCCAGAAGTTCTGTTAAGGAGATTTCTTCACATTTAGTTTCTGGCTGATTACTCTCAAGCCTGGGTACATAGGTGTGGTGCTCACTGGGCTTTAAACATTCTTGTCCCCTGGAAGAAACCCATCACTGGGAATGTTGGTAAGGGGGTTGTCTCTGTAATGGACTTTAAAAGCTGGGGTCTATGTTTCATGACTCTCCTTCCTGAGATACTTGCTGACTTTCATCTTGACTTCCACAACAATCCTGTTTGAAAGAGATCATTTTGAACACTATCAGAGTACTTTGCTGTGACCCTTTAGCCTGTTGACCCATGAACATATGCGTTCCTTCCATTAAGAGCCAAACTCCCTGTTTTATTGCTAGTTTTCTTTAAAAAATAAAAACAAAGTGGCACCTGGGTGGGTTAGTAGGTTAAACGTTTCACTCATGGTTTCGACTCAGGTCATGATTTCATGGTTCGTGGGTTCAAGCCCTGCACTGGGCTCCATGCTGACAGGGTAGAGCCTGCTTGCGAGTCTCTGTCTCCCTCTCTCTCTGTTCCTCCCCTACTCACACATGCACGTACACACACACACACACTCTCTCTCTCTCTCTCTCAAAAATAAACTAAAAAAAAAACACAAAAACTTGGGGAGCCTCCTTCCCAAAGCAACAATAACAACAACAAAGAGACATGTTGGGTCTGTTTCTCAAGATGTCAGTCCTTCATCAAGTCTCAGATGCCACATGCATTTCTTTTGTAAAGGATTCCTGACTTAATGTCTCCCCAAGGACTTTGTAAGGATGATCTCACCCTCTGAAATTGGCAGAGAAGAAGCGTTCCAATTTTGTTCCAGCATAAGAACAGAAAGGTGGTTGTTAAGCAGAAATTGTCCAGTCAGTAATCAGACGGGCCCAGACGCTTCTTCCCAAGAAGATTCTGACCAAATTCTGGCGGAGATACTCTCATAGGTAGGATTTACCCTAGATCCCAGAAGCATCTGCTTCTGGTCTGTCGAAGAGGTTTTGAGGCCCGGTTGGTTTCTGGGCCTCTGTGAAGGAAAAGGGGACTCAGGAGAGGGCTAATGTAGAATCCTTCCCACTATGTAAAAAAATGGGATAAAACAAAAACCAAATTAGTTCAGCTGCTGGAAATGAAGAGGGAATAGAAAAACGTAGCCGGAAGTGGTGAGTGGCGCCACAGCAAGCCAGGGGTGTGGGTGTGTCTGTCTCTGCTCTTATTAGGCTGGGGTAGGGCCCATGCAGAGATGAGAGTTAAGGCCTTGGGCCAGTGCCATGTGGAGGCCTGAACAAGAAAGCAAAAAGGTGGGGCAGTTGCAGGGCTGAACTCTCCATGAAAGGAGGACTAGGAAAAAAAAAAAAAAATCCAGCCATTGAATAAGGAAGCAGCCAGGAAAGTTCGCCTCTGCCTGGGTTCTGAGTAGAAAAAATAAAAGCCTTTTGAGAAAAAATGAAATCCCACGGTTGTGCTTTGAGAGGTTCTGGACACCAAGTGTATACTGTCCATGAGTTGTGAACATCCTAAATTAAGAGATGCACATAAAAAGTAGTCCCAGATATGTTGCTGCTAGGACACATGCAGAAGCAGACAGAAAATCACGCTGGTCATAGGAGATTTCCATTGAAAAAGCAAGCTCAGTTGAAGACGAGCTTTCAGTAAAAAATTATAAAACAGCTATTGGGAGATCCACTATAAATAAGAACTTGCAGACAGAATGAGCCGGAAGATCAGCAACCCCAAACTTGACATCATAGAATCTGAAAGAGCCCATAGATACATGGGTGTCTCAACAGTTAGATAAAAGGGAAAAATAGAAGCCACAGTGGAAGTATTAACACTAATGAGAAAGAATGGGAGTAACACTGATAATAAAACATATTAGCGTTCATGTTCAGATTTGAAAATAAGTAGACTTAAGCTGAGGGAAACAGGTTGCCACTAACCAACCAATAAAACAATAAAATCCAACAGCATCCTCTAAACTGCCCGCCCCCACCCCCCACGAAACAAAACCAAAAAGTACAAAAAAAGTCTAAAAGCCAGAACTTGGAAAGAGAAAATGGGAGGCGTACATTCTTGTCCTGGTATATTTCAACCCACTGGGGCTTAGCACGGTCTATATACCCTTGGAAAATATGCTGGCTAGCGTTAGGATTGTCATGAAGATAAGAATGCAGAGACTAAGCTTGGTCGCCTAGGACACCAAAATAATCTTTCTATTATAAAGACATGATACTGGAAAGATCTAGAAATGCTGGGCCTGTAGGATTCCTATGAACAGCCCCCAAAAAGCATACAGTAGGAGAGAATGAATGGGAAATCTGAGTGGAGTCATGAGATGGAAAAAAAGTTATTTATTTTCATATACATATATTTTCTTAGTGTGCTGTTTTTTGAAAAAATTGTATAGTTGTTCAATTCAAGTATACATGATAGAGAACATGGGTACTAGACATGCCTGATAATCAGCAACCATCAGTGTAATGAATCAGTGTTAGCTTTACCTCCTCTACCAGCTCATGTTCCACTACAGTATTGCTTGAGACAGTACAGTCCACTCTCTTGTTAGTACCCTGAGCTTGGTTGGGATTATTTTGCTTGCAGAACAAAGAAGAAAGTGGGAAAGGGGAAAAAAACTGTTATTGTTTGAGATTATATGATGGCCAACTTGGAACATCCATGAGAACTTATAGACAAATATTAGAAATAATGAAAGTTAAAAAAGATCACTGGGAGCAAGATTGATATACAAAATCATTGGAAAAATTTAGAAAGCTTAATTAAAAATATTATTTATAATAACAGCAGCAACGACAAAAAGTATGAGCTTTTAGAAATAAATATAATAAAAGAGTGTAAAACTGTTATGGAAGAATCAAAACAATTTATTGAAAGACATAAAATAAGACATAAGGAGTTAGGGACAAAATACCATATTCATGGATAGAAAGACTTGGTAGCATAAAAGATGTCAATATTTTGTCCAAATTAAATAAGTTAATTCAGTTCCAATAAAAATTCTCAAGAGTGTTTGTCATAGAGATTGACAAAATAGATCAAAATTCAAACAAAAGAAGGAAGGCCAAAAATATCCAAAAAATGTTAAATCATGATGATGATAAGAGATTTATTCTACTAAATTAAAAGAAATTATACAAAGCTATATAGTGATTTAAACAGTGTGATACTGGCATAATGATAGAGAAATCTACCAATGGAACAGAATAGAGAGTGTAGAAACAGGCTCATGTATATCAGGGATTTGGCTTATGTGAGGTAGCATTACAAAGCAGCAAGTAAAGAATGGACTATTTAATAAATTGTCTTGGACAATAAACTATGAAAAAATATGAAATAGGGTTCCTACCTCACCATACAGACACATATACACTTCTTTATTTTTTTAATATAATTTGTTGTCAAACTGGCTAACATACAGTGTGTAAAGTGTGCTCTTGGTTTTTGGGGTAGATTTCCGTGGTTCATCACTTACATACAACACCCAGTGCTCATCCCAACAAGTGCCCTCCTCCATGCTCATCACCCATCCCCCCCATCAATCCTCAGTTTGTTCTCTGTATTTAAGAGTCTCTTGTGGTTTGCCTCCCTCCTTCTCTATGGTCCTCTGTTAAGTTTCTCAAGGCCCACATATGAGTGAAAACATATGATATCTGTCCTTCTCTGACTGACTTATTTCAGTCAGCATTATACCTTTCAGTTCCATCCACGTTGCTGCAAATGGCATGATTTGATTCTTTCTCATTGTCAAGTAGTATTCCGTTGTATATATAAACCACATCTTCTTTATCCATGCATCGGTTGATGGACATTTGGGCTCTTTCCATAATTTGGCTGTTGTTGAGAGTGCAGCTATAAACATTGGGGTACATGTGCCCCTATGCATCAGCACTCCTGTATCCCTTGAGTAAATTCCTTGTAGTGCTATTGCTAAGTTATAGGGTAGTTCTATTTTTAATTTTTTGAGGAACCTCCACACTGTTTTCCAGAGTGGCTGTACCAGTTTGCATTCCCACCAGCAGTGCAAGAGGGTTCCCGTTTCTCCACATCCTTGCCAACATCTATTGTTTCCTGAATTGTTCATTTTAGCCACTCTGACTGGCGTGAGGTGATATCTCAGTGTGGTTTTGATTTGTATTTCCCTGATGATAAGTGACGCTGAGCATCTTTTCAGACACATACACACTTCTAGCTGGATTAAAATATAAATGTAGAATGTGAAACTTAAGATTTTAATAAGAAAATATAGAAAAATATCTTTATAACTTCAGGATATGCAAAATGTTATTAAACAAGATGAAACAGGCAAAAAAGTTATAGAGAAAATTTTGATAACTTGCATGAAAACGAGAGAAATTTGCAACATCTACAGCTAACAAATAGTGTGTAGAATATACAAAAAGTCTTGAAAATTAGTAATAAGGAAACAGGCAATAAAATTGGAAATTTATAGAAAGGAAAATTGAGTAGATGCTGATGATATGAAAAGAATCTTACATTGTCAGTTAATGAGGTGATTGCAAAATAAGATAAATAATTTCACAATATCATCAGATTGACAAAAATGCAAAGTCCAATAGCACTAAGTGGTGGTTAGGATGCGGAGAAAGAGAAAGTCTTTAATAGTGGCAATGTAAATTCATACAACAATTTCTAGGAAAATTTTACAGTATCTATTGTAGTTAAAAAGATGCAAGCCTCTGACTTAAGCATTTTCATCTCCACTTATGTATTCTAGACAAACTTTGGTGTTTATGTGTAAGAAAGTTCACTGCAGGACACTTTGGAATAGAGAAACTAGAGAATCAATCTAATCATCCATAAATGGAATAAAGTTTTGAGAAGTGCTTTTTGGCTCAGTTGGTAGGGCACATGACTCTCACTCTTGGGGTTGTGAGTTCAAGGCCCAATGCTGGGCAAAGTGCTTACTTAGGTAAAAATGAATGAACTAGATCTCCTATGTCAAGATGGTTTTAACTCTTAAAAAATAATTAGAAGTGAGAAAATAAGCTGTAAGATGACATTACAATGACATCCTATTTTTTTTTCAAACTGTTGATTATGACTCATCCATAAGTTGTGAAATCAGCTTAGTGGGTCACTGCCAGCATTACAAAATAAAGTTAGAATAGAAAGAAAATATCCGAATGTGTTAGAAGTAGTTAAACAGTATTTCCATGACAATGTTGTTTCATATTATATCCGCATCTACACATACAGGTATATATGGATACATATACATGTGTGTGCAGGTGCGTGTTTACCAAAAGGCAAATTGCATTTCTTACAATGAGTATGGTAGAGAAGTCCAAAAGTCACTGTTTTATATACATTAAAAGTGTGAGAAGGCACCTGGGTGGCTCAGTCCATTAAGCTTCCCACTCTTGATTTCAGCTCAGTTCATGATCTCATGGTTTGTGAGATTGAGCCCTGCATCAGGCTCTGTGGTGACATTACAGAGCCTGCTTGGAATTCTCTCTCTCTCTCTCTCTCTCTCTTTCTCTACTCCTCCTCTCATGCATGCATTCTGTCGCTCTCAAAAACAGTGTGAAACAATATTATAAGTTTACAGATCCCACAATATGCATGGAAGTGATCAACGGGATAGTGGTTATCACTGGAGTGAGAGGGAAGAAGAAGACATGGGGTTGGGGGGAGAAGATTTTGCTCCATCTATGCTGTTGCAAATGGCAAGATTTCCTTCTTTCTTATTCTTTACTGAATAATATTCCATGTGTATATGTACCGCATCTTTTTTATCCATTTGTTTGTAGATGGGCACTTAGGTTGTTTTCATGTTTTGGGTATTGCGAAGAATGCTGCAGTGAACATGGAGTGGAGATATGTCCTTGAGATTATGATTTCATTTCCTTTGGATATATACCCAGAATTAGGATTGCTGGATCACATGGTAGTCCTATTTTTAATTTTTTGAGGAACCTCCATATTGTTTTCCCTTGTGGCTGTGCCAGTATATATTCCCATCAATAGTGCACAAGAGTTCCCTTTACTCCACATCCTTGACAACATATGTTACCTCTTGCCTTTTTGATAACAGCCATTCTAACAGGTGTGAGTTGATATCTCATTGTGGTTTTGATTTGCATTTCCCTGATGATTAGTGATGTTGAGTATCTTTTCATGTACCTCTTGGTCATTTGGATGTCTGCTTTGAAAAAAAAGTCCATTCATTTCCTCTGTCCATTTTTGAATTGAATTATTAGTTTGCTAGGAGTTATATGAGTCCCTTATATATTTTGAATATTAACTCCTTATCAGATATATAATTTACAATTTGCAATATATTTTTCTTCCATTCTGTATGTTGCTTTTTCATTTTATTGATTGTGTCTTTTGTTGTGCAGATGTGTTTTATAATGTAGGTCCATTTATTTATTTTTGCTTTTGTTGCTTGTGCTTTTGATGTCATAGCCAAAAAAGTGTTGCTAAGACCAATGTCCAGGAGCTTTTCCCTATGTTTTCTTCTAGAAGTTTTATGGTTTGAGGTATAATGTTTAAGTCTTTAATCTATTTGAGTTAATTTTTTGTGAGTGGTATAAGATAAGGGTCCAACCACATTTTTCTGCATATGATTATTCAGTTTTTCCAGCACCATTCATTGAAGAGGCTATTCTTTCCCCATTGAGTATTCTTGGCTCCCTTGTCAAATATTAGCTCATTGTATATGTTAGGACTTATTTCTGGGGTTGCAATTCTGTTCCATTGGTCTGTATGTCTATTTTTAGGCCAGAACCTTACTGCTTTGATTCCTATAGCTTAGCAATATAATTTTGAAATCAGACAGTGTGATGCTTCCAGCTTTATTATTCTTTCTCAAGGTTGTTTTTGCTATTCATGGTCTTTTGTGGCTCCATTTGAATTTTAGGATTGTTTTTTCTCTTTCTGTGAAAAATGCCATTGGAATTATGATAGGGATTGCATTGAATCTACGGATGGCTTTAGGTAGTATAAGCATTTTAACAATATTAATTCTTCTGATCCATGAGCATATAATATTGGTGTCTTCTTCAATTTCTTTTACTAAAGTCTTATAGTTTTCATTCTATAGATTTATCACTGCCTTGGTTAAATTTATTCCTCAGCATTTCATTTTTATTGGTGCTATTGTGAATGGGATTGTTTTCTTTATTTCTTTTTCAGATATTTCATTGTTAGTGGATAGAAATGCAGTTGACTTCTGTATGTTGATTTTGTATTCTGCAACTTTACTGGATTTGTTGATTCATTCTAACGGTTTCTTTTGTATAGATTCCTTGGGATTTTCTTTTTTATTTCTTTTTTATTTTTTTCCCTTAGGATTTTCTAAATATAAGATCAGATCATTTGCAGAGACAATTTTACTTCCATTTTAATGTGGATGACTTTTGTTTCTCACTCCTGCTTAATTTCTCTGGTTAGGACTTCCAGTGCTATGTTGAATATGAGTGGTGTGAGTGGACACCCTTGTGTTGTTTCTGATCTTAGAGGAAAAACTTTCAACCTTTCACCACTGAGTATGATGTAGGCTGTGTGCTTGTCATGTATGGCCTTTATTATGTTGAAATATGTTCCTTCAATACCCAATTTGTTGAGTTTTTATAATGAGAGTATGCTATATTTTGACAATGTTTCATCTGCATGTATTGAGATGATCATATGCTTTTTATCCTTCAGTCTTTTATTTTTATTTTATTGTTTTTTTAAGTTTATTTATTGAGAGAGGGGGGCAGAGAGAGAGAGAGAGAGAGAGAATGAGAATGAGAATTAGAATGAGTGGGGGAAGGGCTGAGGGAGAGGGGGACAGAAGATCCGAAGCAGGCTCTGTGCTGACAGCAGAGAGCCCGATACGGGGCTCCACCTCACAAACCATGAGATGATGACCTGAGCCGAAGTCAGATGCCTAATGGACTGAGCCACCCAGGTAACCCGTATCCTTCATTCTTTTAATATGATATATCACATTTATTGATTTGTGTATGTTGAAACATCTTTGCATCCCAGGGATAAATCCCACTTGTTCATGGTGTTTAATCCTTTAGTTTCATATTCGCATTGCATATAAATTTCTTATTTTTAAGAACCGTATTTAAGATAAAATGGCTGTCAGTAATTAAAATGAAATAAAGGAAAAATAATCTATGAATTAGTACATCATTTTCTTTCCTCTTATTTTCTCTATCACATGTTTATTGTATTGTATCACTTATGCTCCATTTTCCTTCTTGCTCTCTGTTCCACTAAGTATTGCCCACAGCTGGAACCTGTATCTCATCAGGGCTGCCCTCCTAATAAGGTCTCCTACCCGCTGTTGTTCTTTTTTCCTCAGTAAAAATTTATCTGTTCTGTGTCCCATTCTTATAACAAAGTTTTCACCCAGGCATCCTGGTTTAAAAAAATCAATGAGATAAACTTTTCTGGGGCCTATGTGTTATAGCCCTGGTGGGTTCCCAAAGGCTGCACTGCTGACAGCCTGGGAACAGGAGTAGTGGGTTTACACTTAGGAGCAAGTGAGAAGTGGTCGTGACTGGGCAGGCTTGGTCACGAATTTGGTCATGGATTTGGAGGTTACGAGCAGTTTACCACCTCCAGCTTCAACTCTAAGTCAAATTCCTTGTCATTTCTGGTGTGGCTGGTCCTATCTCTCCATCCAGGCCCTGCCTGCAAGAGGGGTCCTCACCCAAGAGATTCACTCCTTCAGTCCTGTTTAGTAGTCCTCCCCTTACACAGCAGCATCTTGGGGTGCAGGAGGAGAGACCTTGCTATAAATTCAGATGCCATCAGGCACTGAGGAATTAGGACTCTGTTTTTTCTTTTTCTTTTTTTTCCAGTGTGGTTTGCTGGGTAGCTATCTAATTCTCATTGGTTATGCTGAGGTGAGGATTCTTTGGGATTTGGGAAGAAAATATCCTCACATTTTCCATTCCTTTCTTCCCAGAGACAGTTTGCTGGCAGAGTAATGGCCACCTCTCTCCGCAGCCGGATGAGAAACAGAACTTAAGGCAGAGGCGAGAACAATGCCCATGTGGCCAGCGCCATTCTTTGGTTTCTCTCTCTCTCTCTCTCTCTCTCTCTCTCTCTCTTTTTTGAAAAGTGTAGGAAAATGCAAAACTTAAAAAGGACCTAAACTCAAGAGGAGTGAAAACTGCCCTTTGGGGAGAGAAGACTGTGGTTGAGATGTCAGACGCCACATCTTTCTCCTGGGAGGTGGATGTTCACTTCCCACATCACAAGCTCTGGCCTGGGTATCTGATGGTGGAGGCCGCACATTCGAGTGCTCTAGGGCACCGTCCTCTGCCTCCTCCTCTCTAAAGACAGACGCATCCAGACCCTGGCCCCAGGGAACTCTTACAAGCACCTGTGTTGTGGTGACAGCCCCGTATTCCAGTCTGCGGCCACCCAGCCCGCAGGTGTTATGCTGCCCAGCCTCGGTCCCCAAATCACCACTCAGTGCTGTCCCTTTCTGCTCAAGTCAGCAGTGATGCCAGAGGGACAATTCTCACCTCCCAGGGCTTCTGAAAGGCCTCATATGATGTCCTGAATGTAATCTCTTGCTTTCCATTGTGCTTAAGGAATTGCTGTAACTTTGGAAGAAAATGATAAAATAAAAACAATACGCGTATGTTCTTAAAATAAAAAAGCAGACAATGTTACAGAAAACCAACAACGGAAAGCTCTTGCTTGGCAGGCCATGGCCACCCACCCGAGCCCTGCTTCCCAGAGGAAACCACTCTTAATTGTTTCTTTGTTTCTTTTTTAAATTTAGTTTTTTTATTTTATTTTATTTTATCAAGGTTTAACGGCTGAAATAGTTCTACAAGGCTTGTTATTAAAACAGCGGCACAAGTTTCTTTTTGAGATGATGAGAATGATCTAAAATTAGAATGTGGTGATGGTTGCACAACTCTGTAAATACCCTAAAACCCATTGAATTGTGCACTTTAAATGGAAGAACTTTACGGCATGTTAATTATATCTCAATAAAACTATTAAGAAAAGGGAGGACAATAAATACTTCCAAGAAAAGCAGTCTCCTGACTACCTCCCCCACACCAACCACTTTCCCACTTCACAGAGGCAATGGCTTTCAATTAGTGTGATATTTTCCTCCAGATTTCTAAACTGATTTGCTTGCAATGCTATTTCTTGATTATTCGGTTTTTAGTCATTTACTATTAAAAAAATTTTTTTAATGTTTATTTTTGAGAGAGAGAGAGAGAGACAGAGTGTGAGCGAGGGAGGGGCAGAGAGACAGAGGGAGAGACAGAATTGGAAGCAGGCTCCAGGCTGTGAGCTGTCAGCACAGAGCCCGATGTGGGGCTCAAACTCATGAGCCGTGAGATCATGACCTGAGCCAAAGTCGGATGCTTAGCCAACTGAGTCACCCAGGTGCCCCAGTCATTTACTATTGACTTAAAAAATATATATGAGGTTTTAACCTTTCATACCACTTACCCTGGCCCCTACCATTCTACATGCACAATTCCCATTCCCCGTCTTTCTAATACAGTGTTATTAATATTTTGGTTAGCTCAGTTTTCTGTGTTTACATTAGTATTAGGACAAAAACTCCGTGGGCAGCAGCTCAGTTGTGTGGCATGGAGGAGGGCTTCTTAGTTTGTCAGCCTCCCATTTTTTCCCTCCCTCACCCCTACTTCAAGTATCTGCCATGGCTGATTTCCAGATCTTTGAGACATTCATAGTATAAATTGTTTGGAGGCTGTCTCCATTGTGGTTATAGAATATAATTTTGGTTTTTTTAAAGGCGATCCTTGGGTTATTTATCACTCACCCATCTGCTATCCAATTTCTGAAAATTTGTCACTATTTTCTCATCATCCATTCTCTTGTTTTAAAATAAAATTTATTGAAATATAATTAATATTCCATACAATTCACCCATCTTAAGTCTACAATTCAATGGGGGTGTTTGGGTGGCTCAGGTGGTTAAGCAACTGACTCTTGATTTTGGCTCAGGTCATGATGTCACAGTTGGTTGTGAGATCGAGCCCCAAGGTAAGCTCCATTAGACTTGGAGCCTGCTTAATATTATCTCCCTCCCTCTTCCTCGCCCTCTCCCCTGCTTGGTCTACACACACTCTCTCTCAAAAAAAAAGTGTATAATTCAGTGGATTTAATATATTCACAGAGTTATGCATCCATCACCTCAATTTTAGAACATTTCGTTTTATTTTTCTTTGTGTGTTTATGCCTTAAAACTTCTTTTACTGTATCTGTAGTGGGTTTTGGGAGCTAGTGGAGGCTAACACATGTATTCAATCTGTCATATTTCATCAAAGCATCTTCTAAATATCTACTTATAACTTTTTGCTTTATTAAATTTAGACATTAGTGTCTTCTTGCAATAATAGTTGAAAATTGAACTCAGTTACATAGTTATAACACTATTTATAGTTCCTTCATTAATTATCTTTGTGACTTTAAAGACTTTGGTCATCTTTTTATTTCTTGTTCTGTCTTGTTCTATCAATTATAGATGACATCTCTTAACTGTGTGTGTGTGTGTGTGTGTGTGTGTGTGTGTATGGGATTTGCTTCTCTTTTTCATTTACCTCTCTCCTTCACTTACATCTCTCAGCTTGTCAGCTTGTCATCTATAATTTTTCCTTTGCATTTTTCCTTTTATATTTAAAAAAATTTTTTTAATGTTTATTTTTGAGAGAGAGACAGGGCATGAGTGGGGGAGGGGTCAGAGAGAGAAGGAGACACAGAATCTGAAGCAGGCTCCAGGCTCTGAGCTGTCAGCACAGAGTCCAACGTGGGGCTTGAACTCATGGACTGCGAGATCATGACCTAAGCTAGAGTCGGACGCTTAACTGACTGAGTCACCCAGGTGCCCCTTTCCGTTTGTATTTTTAATATATTCATATATTTTAAATATATTCATAACTATAACCATCATTAATTTTTATGCTTTTCCTATATGTTGATCCAAAAGTGAAAAAAGTAATAAAAATTGTTTATAAGTATGTACATATTTTCATTGCATATTCAACTAGAGCATTCTGATTGTATTTTATATATATTTTTGTTCATTTTTAATGTTTTCCTGGAATTTTCAATGAACATTGTCTTTCTGAATTACAAGCTTAAGTTCTAACTAATCAAGAATAGTATCATATGTATAGAATCCACCCTTTTCCTTGATTTTTTATTCTCTGGGGCCTCTGCTGTCTTGCTTGAATCTAGACTGATTTCTTTCTCACTGTGCTAAATAGTTTTTATCTTGGATCCTCAGCCTCCTGGATTGAGTCTCTTGTTTCCAGGATCCTATGTTGTCTTCTTTCTCGTTTTTACTCTCTCTCTCTCTCTTTTTGCTGGAGTACATCCTCAAGTATATTAATAGAAAGGTAGTAAAATTTTCTTTCCTTGAAGGTCTCAAAATATCTTTGTTTTAATTTTATATTGTTAATGACAGTTTGGCAGGTATATAATTCTATGTTGAAACTAATTTTTTCTCAGAAATTTGAAGGCCTTGTTTCAGTGTTTCCTAGAATCCCTTATCTCTGATGTAATCTCTGATACCAGTCTGGATCCTGTTTCCCTGTAGACAATTTTATTTTTCCTTTCTAGAGACTTTAGGATTATTCTTTTTATCCTTGGGGGTCTTGAAATTTCACCTCTGTCTTTTTTGATTTCTTTTTCCTTTTTGACATTGCATTTGGTTGACCTTTAAATCTAAAGACCTGTATCCTTCAAATCTGGGAGATTGGGGTACTGTTTTAAAAATACTTCTACTCCCTTTCTGTTTCTTATACTCCCTCTCTTTTTCATTGGGACTTCTATAGGTCAGATGGATTGATCTTCTATGAATTTTATTTTTTTAAGTTTATTTATTTTGAGAGAGAGAACAAGTGGGGTAGGGGCAGAGAGAAAAGAAGAGAGAGAGAGAGGGAGAGAGAGAGAATCCCATGCAGGCTCCATGCTGTCAGCACAGAGCCCAATGTGGGGCTCAAACTCACAAACTGTGAGATCATGACCTGAGCTGAAACCAAGAGTCAGACGCCTAACCGATTGAGCCACCCAGGTGCCCCTTTTTTCTTTCATATAATATTTTCCTTTACTTTCATTTTCCTTGCTAGGAGATTTTCTTAACTTTATTTTGCAACCATTCTGATGACTTTTACATTTCTTTTTGTATTGTTTCCTTTATTCATAGTATCTTGTTATTTTATGTGATGTTACAAATATTACTGAGGATACTAATTAGAGATCTTGTCTCTGAATTACCATATCTTAATGTTTATGTTGGTCTTTCTCATAGTCTAGGCTTCTCTCAAAAGTCTAGTGAGGTTTTAGTTATATTCAAAGATGAGGTAATAGAAAAAGGCGATTGGGAAGGCTGTGTGTGTGGGAGAGTCTTTTCAACTGGTAAGCTTTGTTTAAAGAAGGAGAGTGGGCAGGATGTTGGATCTTACCAAGGAGACTCCAAATACCCTACTCTGGCCACCCTAGCCTTTCCCAGTTTGTCTACTCTTTAAAGGGAAGAACCCTCTGTTATGTTTATTTGGAGTAAAGAGGGGGTGATTAGAGAATACAAGTCTGCTAGTTCTGAACAAGTTGGGGGACAAATGCTTTTGTATACAGACTTTCCATTAATCTCCTCATTTTTAGCCTTTCATTTTACTCCCATTCTCTAACACCTGGCATTTTTGAGTTGAGACCCTCTCTGGGGGTATTCAGGGCAGGGGTCTCAATCTTCAGCTCCATCCCCTCCATGGGTCCTGTAGACCATAGCACTTTCCATCTTGTTTCATCCTTTGCTTCATGTATTTGTTTTCCGTCTTTTAGAAATGTATTGAAATCTATTGTCTATTGATGGATATTTCCACTCTATTGTGATGGATTTTAAATGTTTTTACTGTCATTTTATTTTTATTTTTTAATGATTTTATTCATTTTTGAGAGAGAGAGAGAGACAGCATGAGCAGCGGAGGGTCAGAGAGAGAAGGAGACACAGAATCCGAAGACAGGCTCCAGGCTCTGAGCTAGCTGTCAGCACAGAGCCTGATGCGAGGCTCGAACCCATGAACCGTAAGATCATGACCTGAGCTGAAGTCAGACGCTTAAACGACTGAGCCACCCAGGTGCCCCATTAAACACTTTTACTGTCATTTTAATGAGGTCTTTCAAGGGAATGAAAATTAGTAGTATGCTGTCTTGATTGGAAACCCTGTTAGTTTTGATAGATCTTGGGTTTATTGACGGATCTCTGTTCCAGTTACATAGCTCAGTGCATTTTTATGCTACTTCATCCCTTCTCACTGTGGCATGGTCTTATGTGGAAGGCTGGAGAAGCACTGAGAAAGGTGACCTAAACAATTCATTTTTCTGGGGCCCAGGTTGTTCACTTTTAAGTCATTCTTGCAATTAATGAGCCTCTGGTACGTATGTGGTTTTGTGTTAAGTGCTAGAGAAACAAAGATGAATTAGTCATAGTCCTTTCTTGTCATGTAGTTGGGGTAAGGGTTGAGTAGAGACTAAAGAATTAGATTTTATGGTGAGTGCTATGATAGAGATATGTAACAGATAATAGAGGAAGATGACATCATGGAAGGTTTCACAGAAGAAGTAATATTTAAGCTTAAATAATAGTTCTCCAGATTGACAAGGGAGAGGGAAGGCATTCCAGGAAGAGGGATAAGATGTACCTGGAGTCATGACAGAGCTTGGTGCTATCAGGGAACATCTGATAATTCCATGTAACTGGATAGAGCATAGGTGCTTGTGCAGGAATGATGAGAAGTGAGACTACAAAGTTAACAATGGCAGCTAATATGTCTTATATGTACAATTATCATATACATTTACACATGAGGAAACTGAGGCACAGGTTCACATGACCTTAAGGTCCCTCAGCTAGTAAGTGAGGTAGCTGGGGTTCGATACCTGGCAGTCTGGCTCTAGAGCTCATTCTTTTTGTTTAGGGGTTAGATGATCAGGGTTTTGTTAAGGAGTTTGGGCTTGTTTTTACAAACAGGCCCTAAGGTAGGGTGAGACATGATCAACATTGTGTTTTAGAGACATAACTCTGGAGCCCCTGTTTGGAAGGCCAAAGTGAGAGAACCAGAGAGCAAATTAGGGGATGGTTGCACCATGTATCAGGGAATGGATGATGGCTCCTGAATTTAGAAGGGAAATGGGGCTGCAGTGGAAGAGGTTATTATTTATTCCTGAGGCAAAATCAACAGAACTTGGTTACTAACTAGATGTGGGAATTAGGAGAAGATGGGGTCAGGATTAAGTGTCTGAGACACTGGTGTTTAAGGTAAGCGCGCTTTGGAGATAGGAGAAGAAGAGGATGTGCCATTGAGGCAACTGTATCATATCCATGTAGTCATGTCCAGAAGTGGTTGTAAAGATGGATCTGGAATGCTGGGGAGATATCTGTGTTGGCACTACAGATTTAGGAGTCATTAACCCATAAGGAAAATTGAAATCATGGGAATGGCTATGAAGAGAATATGTGGTACAAAGAAAGCCAAGGTCAGAGTCCTGTGAAGCATCAGAATTTATGAGGACCATGCCTAAAAAGCTGGTTGATGACATCCTTAAGAAGAGGTGGAGGGAAAGAGGACATCCAGATGGCCAACAAACACATGAAACGATGCTCAGCAGCACTCATCATCAGGGAAATACAAATCAAAACCACACTGAGATACCACCTCACGCCAGTCAGAGTGGCTAAAATGAACAACTCAAGAGACTATAGATGC
>CM053576.1:81217632-81274289 GCA_028646485.1 Cryptoprocta ferox | reverse complement strand
GGGGAAGGGGGGTGATGGTCATGGAGGAGGGCACTTGTGGGGAAGAGCACTGGGTGTTACATGGAAACCAACTTGACAATAAACTATAAATAAAAAAAATTGACCATTTGAATGTTGCATAAAAAGGGGAGGAATCAGAGATTACACCTGGTGGAATTATAAGGCTTCTAATTTGTTTAGGTATAAATTCGATGAGGATGCGGTGGTTCAAGCCAACACAATACAGTTGTAATCAGAATAAAATAACAAAACAATTGTAATCAGAGTAAACTCATCTGTTTTGCGGATGCCAACCGTATAACTTCATACCCAATGTTTGGTAATTGAAGCACTTAAACCTTGTTTGCAATGTATTTAGAGGGACAAAGTGTTGTATTGGTTGTTCTATACCTAAATGAGGCTCCAGAGAAACATACATTTATCTGAGGGCAGAACATTGGATTTAGTGATGAAAAATTGTAGATCTGCTTAAGTCCACAGTCAGCACCTCATCAATGACCTTATTTCTGTTGTTTATTCAACTTAATGCATTGGAACATTACTCAGGGTAGTTGAAGTGATTCCATGAGAAAGCTGGTTGGTAATGTAGGCTATACAAGATTTAAAAATCCTTGATATGATAAACATTTTTTCCACTTACTTTCCTCATTTTATTTGTTACACTTAAATACAGCTGAAGTTAATTATGGTGTAAGGAGTGAGGGAGGGCTCCAAGTTTTCTTTTTCCTTCCAAATTGCTAGCCAGTTATCTCAAAACCATTTAATGATTAAGAATGTAATTTAAAAATGTGCATGTACCCAAAAAGCTATTAAAGAGTAAATACTATTGCAATCTTGGAAAAAGTTGTGGCATGGTTTTCTGTTTGCAGATGGTTTTATTCCAATTAGGATGAATTCAGGTCTGAAAGAAGACTTTAAAAAAACAAATTCAGGAACTAGTAAGAGACACTCTTACCTACACAAAAATTTCAGTGAAGGAGCTGAATTGAAGATACTAAGAAGAATCAAGTGGTTTGTATCAGAATTGCAGATATAATAAAAATATTTTGAGATGTACACGGAAGGAAAGGTATTATTTACTGCAGCACTATCTGTAACGCTGCCTAGTTTCTTGAGCACCTGCAAACCTCTGGAGTCGTTGCTCTGAGAATCAGATCAATCATGGCCACACATCTTGTTACAGACAGCTAGACACAATCCTCCCTGATCCACTACATTTTTTTCTGTGTGCTTCTTCATCTCCACTTTTTACTTTATATTTTCATTTGGCTTGGATTCCTTTTTAAATTTTAAAACTGTTACTAGAAATAAAGAATATTTTAGGGGCGCCTGGGTGGCTCAGTCGGTTAAAAGTCCAACTTCTGGCTCAGGTCATGATCTCACGGTTTGTGAGTTTGAGCCCCATGCTGGGCTCTCTGCTGTCAGGACAGAGCCCTCTTCGGATCCTCTGTTCCCCTCTCTCTCTCTCTCAAAAATAAATAAACATTAAAAAAAAACAAATGAAGAATATTTTGAATGTTGGACAGCTAAGGGAAAATGACCGTAATCAAGACAGTAAAGAACTTAGTGGAAATATAATAATGATTTCAGAAATATAATTTGCATAACAATGGTCATTTTATTATCATCAAGATGTTAAGTAGTTGAACAGTCTACACTTTATTTTCATAACAAAGAGATAAATAACCAGTAAAAAAGATGATTTTAGGATTTTATTATTTTTTTTTTTTAAAAAAAAGCAACTTCCAGAGTTTGTCATTGTGCAGGTTAGCCCAGTCTCTTATAGCCTGGTACAGTGATAACTCATTTTTTATAACAATGACTCACTGAAGATCCGTAACTGTCTTCTGAATTATCACAGAAAGAAAAAAGAATTAGAGGAAGAGTTTAATGTTAAGTGTATTTAAAAAATCATATTCTAATTGTTTTAAATTGGTTATCCAAGTATGATAATATAGTAGAGCACAGATAACTAGAAAAGGCAATTGACTAGAACACCTCATTCCCATCTGTGTGCATTAACAGGCTTTTTACTGCCTATATCTTCATATAGTTTGCAAGCTAATTCAACCCATTTTACACAGCATTAATTGTTTTTACTGAGTTGGCATTGGGCTGAAACTTGCTCACTATCTGATAATAATTATTACTTTTTCCCTAGTTCTTTGGTAGGTTTTTCTCATCTGACAGTGTTTGGACTCTCGTGTTTAGGAGGCATTAAAATCATCTCTGCCCATTTTAGTGATATTTACAATGAAGTTACCCATGGCCAGATATCCAAGACTTAATTAATGTGTCCACCAGCTCTGCTCTTGATCTTGGTAAGAGAACTTTTCCAGTCTCACTGGAGTACATGCAAAGCTCCAGGCCAGAAACTACTTGTGAGCTGGTCTTCAAAAGAGGGGACCATGGAACTCAAGGTTCTTAATTAATGCTGTGCAAACAAGGGTCTCGTCATTTCAGTAACTATTTGTACATTTCAAAAAGCAATACAGTCATGGGAAAAACCAACAAGCACAGCTTGGTAGAATAACTTGCCATGAAATATCATTGGCTTTATAATAATTTACTACAACTGTTCTTTTTTATTCACACTGGATAGGAAATGCTTCCATCTAACACATGGAATACGAATATATACAACAAAAAGTTGGGTTTTATTTAAAAAAACTTCACAAGGACAATAACATGGGGGTTGAAACAATAGTTTTGTGCAGTTTCCTGATCACAATCATATGTCTGCTGCCTTTGACAGGGAATGATACAAGTACTGATAGATTTTATAAACCGGTTAAAGATTTTTCTTGGCTGTACTAGCCTACTATTGCCTTGTTCATACAGTGTAGAAGTTCCACCTTCTTAACTGTAATTCTAAATGAGTAGGGATGACATGATGAGTCAGTTTCAAGGACAAACCCTACTAATCTTCTTCAAAAATCATCATATATTTTCAGTTCCCTATTCATCAAAAAGTTCACCGAAACACCATGGAAACTGCACAGGGCTTCTGACTGATGTGCTGTTGAGATCCTGAATGTTGCATTTTCACTTGATGCCCGCCATCTCGTTGTATGACGTCAGCATCTTGGCTTGAACTTTCTTATGGCCGCAGTGAGTCATGGGGCTAGTGGTGTGGGGTGGACCGTTTTGTACTGCCAGCAGTCAAAACAGTTGCCATGGGCTCAACGTCTCTATGCTGTGAGCCTGGGGAACCCATTCTCCTATGGAATAGTTTTCTAAAGTCCAGCAGTGTCACTGCAGATGGCTGAGACATTCTGGCCCCTGCTTCATGAGGGACTATACTAAAGAAGAAGCCTAGTGTTCTAAAAATAGACAATACAGGCCAGGTTGAGGGGGTGGCAAAGGGAGGTTGCTTTCATAAGTCCTGGAAACCATCTCTGATTTTAGCTCTAGGAGATGGCTGGGAGATTCTTTGGAAGTGGCAGGTTGGGAGAAGGGCTGGTCTGAAGTACACTTGGAGAAGTGTCAGTTTGGCACTGGCACTGCAGATTTAGTTCCTATGGTCCCCCACTAAGGCACTCTGCCTAGATCTGTTTTCCCCTGACTGTATCTTTTATGCCCAAGGGTTCCCCATTCCTCCATGCAATTCTTGTTTGTTTCTGTTTTCTAAAGTGGGGATGGAAAATAGGGCTCATCTCTCTCTCAATTCTGACTGATGAATGATGGCTCTTTGGAGTTGTGATCTGAGGATTGTGAAGAAATTGTTGGGCTTCATGGATAGTGCTGTGATTGATAAGTAATGTCTGCCATGGTTACAAGAATTGGTTTTTATGGAATGTGTGCCAGGTCCTTATGTCTCTAAGTAAGGCACAAGAATCAGTCTGGCTTGATGGGTTCTTAAAGCATCTTTGGAGACCATAGCCCAAAGTGTTAGGTTTATATTTATTTTATATTCTGCTTTGTTCCAGAAAAGATTTAAGACTTCGAGCACTTTGGGAGAGGAATTTAAAAACATGTGGAAAGCTGGAGGGGAAGATAATTTTGAATAGGATGGTACAGGAGGCCCTCAACAATGGCCCTCTGTTTTTACCCTGGTTGATGAAGCCCAATGTTTAGAAAGTGATTATAGGGTTTACCAATGACAACAGATTCAGAAAGACTTGGAGGAATGGAGTGGATCCTAGGCCTGGTGGGAATTTCAGGCAGAACATCTAGTGTATTCTCCCTGGGTTGACAGCTGATATTTAGGAGTATGTTGGAAAGCCAAGGAGAAATATATTTGCATCTACACGTACATGGCTTATTTTGTGGTTAATTAAAGAACATGGGGATGGTTTCCACACTATGTTAGGACCCTTGTCTCCTCAGCTGTATTAAAAATCTCCCATACACAACTTTACTAAAAAAGAAAGGAAAAAAAACCCAGCAAAATTGTATAATAGGTGCTAGTGATGCCATTTTGGGAAGATCAACTCATGCTTATCTCTAAAAAATGGGATCAATCACTTCTTCATATCTTAAGTGATTTAAACTGAAACCAAATCTTGATTTGTAAGATGAATCATTAAGAGGTTGCTCTTCAACAACGCCATGTCTGTTGATTTAGGGGACCATGTCGGGCCAAAGCCAGCCACCCCTAGCTGCTGATGGCCTGTGGGTTTTAGAAACTGTCTGATGCTCTCATCAGTACTCTCCTGTCAATGCACACACCTGATTTCACTTACACAGCAAAGTGGCAACATACCTTTTTCCATCTGTAAACATCTGCTCTCTCCCTCACTTGGTAACTGGGAGAATTTGAAAGGAAAATAAGGCATATGTTTTTATTCCTCTGCAAATCCCAGGCGAACATGCTTTTGTTTAGATACCTGTCAGATACCTGTCTGATGTTGAGTTTCTTGCCACAATGGAGACCCCAAGCTTTCTCCAAAGTTTAGGCAAAGGGTTTTCACTTTCTTGGGTGAGGATTCCTTGGTTCCTAGGCCAAGGGTCCAGGGTCAAGTGATGGAGGCGGAGTGGGGGAGGGAAGGCAGCATTTCAAAACCCAGCAATGTTATTTCTCATCCATCCGACTCTGCATTTCACCCTCAGAGAAATGATTTTCTTATTGGTCTCCATGAGATACAATCCCATTTAGAGCATCTCAGCAGTTTCACTGTCTCTGGAACCTTCTAGAGGTGATGGCTGGCTGGCTATAATTGTGATTGTAGTTGCCTCATCATTTGTTTAGAGGCACTTCAAAAATTTCTGTCTCTTTCTGCTGATCACAATTGTTGATGTATTGGCATTACAAACCAATTTTTAAGGTGTGAGATCAGTGGGCTTTATCACCACTTATTTCCAAAGCAGAAGCCTCCCCTAACTGGAAAGACTTATTCTAACATCACAGAGGAGCCTCCTCCCCAAAGTTTCTAAGAGCCCAGAGCATGAACTTTGGGTTCTAGACAGAAGGCCTGGGAGGAGGTCGGGAGGGGGGTGGCGCCCTGTTGGGAGGTGGAGCCTGAGGAGGAGGGGGGAGGGTGGAAGGTGGGGATGGAATTGGAGGGGTGGGAGCACTGGGGGGTGGGGGAGGGCAATGGGGAGCAGGGGGTGGTGGTGTGTAAATGGGGGCAGGAGGCGGCGAGGTGGTGTGGTATGCGTTGTTGAGGGGGTACTTGGCGGGCTGATTGTTCTTGACTCTGGTGAAGTTGATACAGCGTCCCTGTAAGAGAATCAGAGAGAAGGATGTGAGCTGGTGCTTCCTGTTTACAGCAGGGCAGGTGGGAAGCATGGTAGGCAGCTTGAAAGAAATATGTAGAAAGCAGACACATGATTATGGCAGTGCTCTACTGGCATACCACAGAACTTGACAACAAATAAACTCCCTATTTCTTTTTTCTGGGCTCACCATGTGTAAAGTTGTTTGTCAAAATTAATTTCCTTGGAGTCTCTCTCAAAGAGGAAGAAGAGGAGGGGACTGACCTTAACTGGATGGGATGCATGGGGTCAAGCTATGTACAGAGGCCATCAAGTTTAATCTCTTCAGCAGCCTTGCCAGCCAGGTACTTTTATCAAAGGTTCCATTTCATAGATGGGGAAACTGAGGCTCAAAAAGATTACATCATTTTCCCAAGGCCACACAACCAGGAAGAGGTGGGGTTGGTGACTGGAATCCCCAATAGGCTCCAGAGCCTCTATTCTTCCTTCTACACTCTAGTGTCTTCTAAGGAGGGTTCCCTAAACTTTTTTTAAATGAAGGGAACTTGTTTCAACTGATTTCAGTTACACTCTTGGAGGCAGTAGAAGGTTAACAACATGAGCTTCTCCTATACTGTACTTCAGGAGTGCTGAATCAATCCATGACTTGCATTGTCACAAATATGGCAAATTGGGGTGATTCTCGGGGGGCACTCATGCATTTGCCTCTCCTCATCAACATCTGCTCCCTTCAACTACTGGTGCTGGGTAGTGAATTAAGGAGGCAGCTCTCTCTACTGATGTGAATAAGACACCAGTCAATACAGCTTCACCCTCCATGCCCCTGCCTTCCTCAAAGCTCTGTAACGAACAATTTATCCTGCCCTTGCTCTGGCTGCGGCAGTCCCTCTTCTTCCAGATGCTACTGCACCTACTCAGGCACCCTTCAGTTCTGGGGATATTTTATGCAAAGCAGACATCTACCCTGAATTCTACTTTCCTCCCCATCCTTCCTGGGGACCTGACCTGACAGGACTGGACAATGCAGAGCAGAAACCTAGAGCCCCTACAGCAACCTTTAGAGAGTCCAGAATCTGCAGCCAGCCCTATGTAGCCTTCTATCCTCTGTGATGTCACTTCTTGGCGCTTCAAAGTTAGTCCTGCATGCCCTGCATCCCCAACAGATGACGTTCTCCTTCTGGTGCCTGTGCTCCCTTCACTTTTCCCATCAGACCCTCCTGTACTGCCTGGGCAGGATGTAGACCACCCTTGTGGGGTTCTAGCCTCCCTTCAAACTTCCTGTGCCTGCAGGGCATCTTATTGTCTCCTCAAATGTATGTCCTGGATGCCTGCAGAATCTTGACACACAGAGGCTGAGGGGAGGGGGGGGGGGCACATTCCTTTGAGGCTGCCCTGTCCCTTTCTCCCTCTCCTGCTCATCCTAACCCAAAACGGTGCTGCACTGGGACTGGGGCTGGCGTGTGGGGTTTTCCCCGGCTTCACCTTCTAGAATGGATGCCCATCCTGCGGCACCTGCCCCGGATGGGATATGTCCAGACAAGCTGGAGTTTCCCTTTTCAGGCCTTCGGAAGAAGGCCCGGGGTGGGGAGGAATGAAGAGGAAGAGTCTGGAATTTAATGCACAATCACCTGTAGGAGACACAAGTGTGTGACCTGAGACTTGGCTCGGACCCAGAATCATAGCAGGGATGCAATGCATGTTTGTGGGAGGTGTGGGGGTTGAGCAACCCTTGCCTTACATGTGCACATCCCACTCATCCAAGTCCTAAGTCAGTCCCTTCCCTCTACACATCCTTCCCTGATGACTCCAGCCTTCATGTATCCTTTACTTCCCTCCCTGCATTCTCTAGTTACAGTCTATGCCACACACAGAAGCCTACCGACTCTAGTTGTTTGATTGGTAAATGCCTTGCCTCCCTGAACAGATGAGAAACTTCTGGAAGGCAGCATCCTTGTTTTGCATGCTGTTGCTCTACTATTGGTTTAGGAATTACAATGCCATATTTAGATGCCGGCACCCTATTTCCTCTGAGTTTCCATTTCATGAGCTTGAACCAGGACCTAACCTTGTCAGGTTCTGATTGGGAGCCCACTAACTGCAGAAAATAAGTTCTCATCTTCTCTTGGCATTGCCTAGAACTCCCAGATCAATGCCAAGCTTTCACAAGTTACGTTGACTTTGTAACCCAGTGCTGTAGATTCCCAGTTGTCCAAGCAACCCACTCTAACAGCTGTTAAAAAAAGAGAAACAACAGGCCCCAAATGGGGTCACCTATGCTAAGCCCCATGTCAGCAAACCAGGACTCAATATTTAGCCTAATTGCAGTTTCAAACTTTCCCAGAAATGTAATCTTAAACCAGTCAATCTGGAATTTCCTGGTTAGCATTAATGAGGTAATCCCCCTGATAGACCCCTCTGTCCCCCAAAGAAAGATGAGGTAATCTGCTCTTTCCCTGTCCTTGCCCCCTTCTGCCTATAAAAGTCTCCCATTTTGTACAGCTTCTCGGAGCTCCTTTCTGTTTGCTAGATGTGATGCAGCCTGATTCATAAATTGTTAAGTAAAGCCAATAAGATCTTTAAATTTTATTCACTTGAATTTTGTTTTTTAGCACAGCTTTATAAATCTAAGCCTTGGGAATAGTTTATTTATAATTCTGGATAAAGCTCTTTCCTTCAAGAATGTTAAAGTCCTAATGATTACCATCTGTGATAAATTCCTGTAATGGACAACTCAGAGTTGGGATTTACTGTACTACATATTCTGCTCTTTGTTCCTAGACATGCTAAGTCAGACAAAGAGACTCAAGAGATTCATTTCCTCTAAAGATGAAGGAAAATTCTGGTCCTGAAGATGGTGCTGCTGGTGCCTGGGGTCAAGTCCCCATAAGGCTTCAGATTTCCCTAAGGGCTGGCCATCCTACGGCTCCCTTCCTCCATTTAGGGGTCAGTTATGGGGGGGGGGCGCAGTAGAGAGAGAAAGCATGTTAATTCAGAGGCCTATTTACTTATTTCACACACTGTAGTGCTAATATATTTACCAGAGGCTATTTTGTCCAGAGACAAAATCAAGAGCTCCCAGCCTTCTTCTACCAATACTTCTGTTCATAACCCAGAGTAGGATCCCCACATGTCTTCAAAAAGCTGTGAAAGGATCCACATAAAAAAAGATGGTCCCTCACATCTAACTGTCGGCTGTGGGGGTGAGGGTTGGAGTGAGGTGGGAGAAAGACCTCCTTAGGTCAGCCCCGACAGCTGCTGCCATGGCCTCTTGGTCCTAGCAACAGAAGGATGGGGTGGGCTGGGGAGGGAGAGAGGCAAGAAGCCCCTTTCCTATGGTCAGTAAAAGTCCAGGTGCACCACAGCACTGGTCTGTGGTTCATTAGAGACCCCAGTCCATTAGAGCTGAACACAGAAGCCCAGAGCTCTTAGTAAGCAGCTGGGGCAGGGTGGGGGGCAAGCACACAATCTCTGTCATGCCCCCACTATGTGACATTGGGTGGGGATAATAATACTGCCTGCCAATTAGAGTCATTATGAGGATTAACTTAATCAATGTTGATGAAGGCCTTGGAACAGTGCCTGCCACATGGAGTTTGTAAAAGAAGTTGAGTCTAGATGGAGAAACAGATGCTCAGACACAATAATGACCTTGTCTAGGGTAGGAAGGCCAGTGGGAGGTAGAATCAGGTTTTCTGACTCCTAGTTTAGTGCCTCCTAAGTGAGCTACAGACTAGAGCCTCCATACTCCTCACCTGGCTTCCATAACAAAGCTGGTATTTAGGGGAAAAAATGTAGCATTGAACATATGACCAGAGCAGTCCCCAGAGCCTGCTCTCTTATGCACTGTCTCTACCTTCCCATTGCATGAAACTGCTGTAACTGATTCTTATAGGACCTCCCACCATGCTTTGCACACACAGTTAACTGATGATGCATTTACACATATTTATCGTCCTGAAGGAAGGTGCAGACTTGGCATAAACAAATCCTTGGGGTCAGTTACAGTAAGATGCAATTAGGACTTCAGGGAGGGGTGTGGCTACAAATTAAGTTCTTAAAACCTGGAGCCAGAGGAGCCAACACAAACACTGTAACACTTAGACCATATAATTGGCCTAAAGATCAGTTTACACGACATCATTTTTTGCTTGTGAGAGGATAATAGAAAGACCAGATGTTCTTGGTGTCATATATGCCAGCAAATCTGCACCAGTGTTTGCTTAAAAGGTTGCTAGGACGACCAGAGCTCTCAGTCCGTACACTGGTCTTTGTAACACTGTTAAATTCTCTGCAGTATTGCTGTTGGGTGGTTTGATTCAGATCCAACATTTGGCTTTGACCTCAGTTTACCTCAGCTTGCTCATTTACAAAGTTACGAGTGCCAATTATTTTCACACGTTAGCAACAAAATACTCTGGTAAATTCAAAGAAGAAAATGCAGCAATATCCCTTGCTCAGTGGTGGCTTAGCAGGATACTGAGTGGCTTTTCTCCTAGGCTGGAAAGTTCCATTTTGATATGACTGATCTAATGGTGTTCAGAGGATTATTAGAATTGTCCAGGCATGTCATTTTTATTCATTATTTTCACTGTACAGAAATGAGACTGAGGGCTCAGGCTTATTTAAACATGGCACCCAAGACAATATGGCAGTAAATTGTCGAAGTGGGATTAAAACCAGCTCTGCTTGCCTTAGACACTTATCCTCTCTTCACTCTATTATCCTGAATATAGACTAAAAATGCAAATATTTTCTTTCTCTTCCTTCCTTCCTTGCAAATATTTTCTTGATCACTTGTAGACGGTATCACACAATGTGGCTCTTGGCCACAATCCATCAGCTCTTGACATAGCTGTCATTTTAAGCTGACAGTTTAACTATAGCTCCCAACTTGTAGATGAGTGTCTCTGAGGCAGCCTCTGGGTCTTCTCCTCTTGAGATATTTATAGGTTCAAGTTTAAGTTGGTGCTCAGCAAGTACTGCTTATATCTCCAAGGGTTTCTGAGGTGGAGCAAGCCTTCTTAGAAAGCTCAGATTTTTCCCTGCAGGTGTAGGTTCTCCAAGGATCAAAAGGCCCATGAGCTTGTGATTGTTTATTTAGGTCTCCTTAATCACCCTAATGGTCTCTTTGGGCATCTTCTAGGCTTTTGGGGAAGGGGTGGCAAGAGTCCTATGTGCTCTCCTTGATTTCCACACTAGAAATGTTAACATGTTTTATAACTCCATCAAAATTTTAGTTGCTTTTGAGCCTTTTACTCAGATACTTGAATCTGAATTCTTTTGGGGCAGCCAGTTTGCAAGTCTTTTTATACTCCTGAATTTGGCTAGCTCTTTGTATTGCATAGTTTTTTGTTCATCATTAGGTTGATAAAATATTAGTAAGTTGAAAATTCAAAATTGGGCTCTCCATCTTCTGCTCTTTCGTTACTGTGGGGAGGATGCAAGCTTGTCCATGAGTCCTGAATTTGGGTTTGTGGTATGAAAGGGGAGACTGAGAAGAGCTGTGGGCTGATTGTGTGCAAAAGACTTGCCAGTGGTGAGCTCATGTGTGCTGAGTGTTATAAAACATCTGTTTGGGTATCAGGCATGCTCATTGGAGACGGAGCTGGCCTTTGGAGATGGTTAAAAATATGCCATGGCTCCCAGAGATTAAACCAAATAGTTTCCTACAAACAGAGGTCACTTAAGGAAATTGGATTCCACAGGAAGAATACTAAAAGAATCAGATGGAAAAAATATAACATGTATGCCAAGTTTCTTCTGACAAATACCTTTTCTCTCCAGCTTAGTTCTTCCATTGATTGCTTGTATGGAGGTATTTTTCAAGTTACAAATGGGTTGGGTTTCTACAGTTTGTTTTAAGTCAGTTGTTTAGAATTAAGAGCATAGTTTCTCACTTAAGTCACTCTTGCAAATGGGGGTTGGTCCTTAGACTAGACCACAAAAGCGCACTGGTGTATTGAAGGCAATTGACGTAATCCTGCTGAAGTTGGTGCTCTAGTGATAAATGAGACACATGAGTAATGAATGGATGGAGGGCTGGATTGGATGGCTTAATAGTGTCTTCTATCCCATCTGTGTTTCTCTCCATTTGTTATTTATACATTCATCCTTTTGACAAATACAAATGGTTTTTGAGTGCTGGTTACTTCCTGGATACCTCATAAGGTGCTGAATTCAGTGATAAGGAACCAAAAATAGTCCCTGCTCTATTGACGAGTATAGTCCACAGGTGGAGAGGGATATCAGTCTGTTAATCCCACAAACAAATGGACCCTAGCAACCATATTTGCATTCTGTGACACTGACCTTGGCCATAATTGATTGGACCAGAGGTAGGCACCTAATCTGAGCTAGCCCAATGAGATTCTCTCTTCTGAGTTTGGAGTTACAACTGAGTTACTAGCTAAGGCAGTCAGTTAGGGTTGATCCATTGAACAGAGGGGATGAAAGTAGGAACTGGGGGGTGGCTATCTTCTGCAAAGTCAGGGAGAAGCAGAGTTTTGATTCTACATCTAAAAGATCCTTCAGCTTCATATAAGCTGAAGTCGGACGCTTAACGGACTGAGCCACCCAGGCACCATCCTTTAAGCGTCCGACTTCAGCTCAGGTCATGATCTTGTGGTTTGTGAATTCGAGCCCTGCATTGGACTCTGTGCTGACAGCCCAGAGCCTGGAGCCTGCTTCTGATTCTGTGTCTCCCTCTCTCTCTGCTCCTCCCCTGTTCACAGTCTGTCTCTCTCGCTTAAAAAATTAAATAAACATAAACAAATTAAAAAAAATAAAAGATCCTTCATCTACTCCTGAAACCTATATTATATGTTAACTAGAATTCAAATCAAAATTTTAAATAGAAGAAAAAAAAAGGTCCTTCATAGCCATTCACTTCTCCCAACCCTCACTGTCACTCAGTCTTCTATACTTGGGCTACTGAATAAATTGGCCTTCCTGTTTTCAACCTTCCTCTTTTCCAGTTATATTTTGGTTCCCATGTAAAATTTATCCACATACACACATAAATAAAAATGTTTATGTACATACATATATACCTGTTTGCACGTGTATATAAGATGTACATATGCCTATATATGTAAACATTTATACACACATAGACGCACATTCAAAGTTGCCTTCCTGTATAAACTCTTCAATACCTCCCTGCTTTCTGTAGGAAAATCGCCAAGTTCCTCAGCATGCACAGGCCCCTGCTCCCTTTGTGTTTCTTTCTGCCATCCTATTTCCTCCTCTTTCTTTGAACCCTACGTTTCAGCTTTGGTCCATCATTTGAAACGAAGCCACCGTACTCTGACTTTTTGTTTGACAGCATTCACTCATGGGGCCATGACAGGGACAAAATGGCAGAGACACCTGTCTTGCTTCTTTCCCCTTCCCCTAAGCGGGAACCGGGGCCAAAGGGAAGGGTGTGTTGTGAGTGGTGATGCCAGAGTCCTTTTTGACTGCCTTTCCTCCACCTCAAACTGGCCCTGCCTATAAATCTCATACAGCAGCCTGCCTTTTATGTGCTGTTCATGCAAAAGGATCCAAGGTCAATTCTTTCAGTTGTTTGATTCATTTTGCTGACACACGTGCTGGCACGCTTTCCATAGTAACCTCTTTGGATGCCAAAACCGAGGAGAAGATGAAAGCAGAAGGGAAATATTTGGTAACAAGAGGAAACTAGAAAAATGAAGGGGCAGAAATACAAATGGTTCATCTTTGGTGGGACATATGCAAACACAGGACTTGTTAAGGATTACTACTGAGATAAGACTTATTTAAGAATAAGATTCCCTGCTTTTCATCTGATTACAAAGTTATATATTTGTGGAAAATTTGGAAAATGTACAAAAGAAGGAAGAAGGAAGAGGAGGAGAGAAGAATTTTAAGTCTAACACTCAGAGAGTTTCCATTGTGCTTTTCCTTTCAGGCCACACACACACACACACACACACACACACACATACACAGTGGTGCATGTATTCACAAAAATGGGATCATTCTGCACCAGAGTTTTAAAATACTCTGCTGTGACCATTTCTCCCCTGCCATTTTCAGTATGATTTGCAATGGTTGCATAATCTTCTATCCCATGGAAGCATCAAATGCAGTTATTAAATTCTTTATTGGGCACTAAGAGTCCATCTAACCTCTAATTTTCCCTAACACATCTATAATAAGTTCTGATAAATTCTAGAATCAACAGTAACCTTTAATGTGGGATTTTTATATTCAATTTCATATGTGACATTTCATATGTGTGATCCCATTCTTTTGTTGTGTGGTATTTTTGTCATTAAGATTACGTTAATTTTATAAAAAGAAATGGGGAGGATTTTCATTTTTAAATATATTCTATATTTCTGAAATAGTGTAAGAATTCTTTGTTCATTAAAAGCATGAGAAAATTGTCTCAAAATTGTTCTGGACATGCTGTTTTTCCTTTTCTTTTTCTTTTTCATGTTTATTATTTATTTTTGAGAGAGAGAGACCAAGCGTGAGCAGAGAAGGGGTAGAGAGAGAGAGGGAGATGTAGAACTCAAAGCAGTCTCCAGGCTCTGAGATGTCAGCACAGAGTCTGATGCGGGGCTTGAACCCACAAACTGTGAGCTTTGACCTGACCCGAAGTTGGATGCTCACCTGACTCAACCACCCAGGCATCTCTGGACATGCTATTTTTCTAGAGTGCAGTTCCTTGATGACTTTAAAAGTTTTTGCCACAGGTATTGACCTGCTCAGGTTTTGTACCCTTTCTGAGTCCATTTCTATAATTTATCCTTTCTTAGAAAACCATTCATTTTACCAAGTTTTTTTTTTTTTAAGAGAAAGAGATGCATGCAAATGGGGGAGAGGGGCAGACGGAAGGAGGGAGAGAGAGAGAGAGAGAGAGAGAGGGAGAGAGAGGGAGGGGAGAGAAAGAGAGAGAGAGAGAGAGAGAGAGAGAGAGAGAGAGAGAGAGAATCTTAGGTAGGCTCCACACTCAGCTTGGAGGCTGAGGTGGGGCTCGATCCCATGACCCTGGGATCATACCTGAGCCAAAATCAAGAGTTGGGTGCTCAACTGACTGTGCCACCCAGGTGCCCCATTTTATCAAGGTTTTTAAAGCATTTGCAAAGGTTTGTGCTTTACACAAAGGAAATTCTCACAGTTAAATCTATTTGTGGTGATACTTCTTTTGTCATCACTAATATTATACATATTTGCATGTTCTGACTTTTTTTTTTACTTTCAAGGATTCACCAATGATATTGGCATTTCCAAAAAAATTTTAAGACTTATTTCTCAGTTCTGCAGATTTTGCTTTATTTTCATTAATTTGTTCTTATATTCATAGATTCCTTGTTTCTGCTTTCTGTAGATTTGTTCCATATTCTTTTCTAAGTTTTAACTGAATACTTAGATCATTTATTTTCATTTTTTTGTTTAATAGAAAAAATTTAAGGCTATGATTTTTTCAAATCCAGTAAGTTTTTATTGTGGTGTCCCAACTGTCATTATTTTCTAGAATCTCAGTAACTGTAGTTTTGATTTCCTCTTAGACTCAATAGTAATTTATGAGTGTTTTAAAACTTGTGAGTGCTTTTTAAAGAAAATATTTAATCCCTTGTTACTTTCCAGCCTTTTTCTTTTTCTTTCTTTCTTTCTTTTTTTTTTTTTTTGTGGTGTGGTGGGAAATGTGGCCTGTAAAAATTACACTTTCTCTCTTTTTCAGGTTTTCTTTGTTGCCTAAGTTATAGTCAATTTTTACAAATTTAAAAAATAATGTGAGTTCTCAATCTGATGGCTGCACTGTTAAGTATTCATTAATCATTTTTTATTAGAATAAAGCCTTTATATTGTTTGTTTATTTAATCTGCTCGATCTAGTAAAGTCTAAGGGTTTATTAACTACCCCTGTTGATATTTTAAACAATTATATTTGCTCAAATTTTACTTTGCTGTTTAGTCACTGGGCCACTCAAAAGCAGCAGAGAGTGGGCCTCCCTCAGTTGAGGCAGAGAATTTCTTTTGTTCTAAAAATTTTTCTCTTCTTGTTTGGTGGTAGCTTATCTGAAAATATGGCTGAGGCTAATTCCTTCTCTCCTGAGTGAGAAGGAGTCTATTTCTCCACTCCCTCGACTCTCGGTTGGCTTGTAAAAGTTTTGAATAATGGAATATGATGGAAGTGATGTGCTAGCTTTGTGTTTGACACTAAGGGGCCTGAAATCTTCAACAAATGGGATGCCTGGGTGGCTCAGTCACTTAAATGTCCATCTTTGGCTCAGGTCATGATCTCACGGTTCATGAGTTCAAGCCCTGCATTGGGCTCTCTGCTGTCAGCGCAGACCCTGCTTTGGATCTTCTGTCTCCCTCTCTCTCTCTCCCCTCCCCCCTCTCAAAAATAAAGAAACATTAAAAAAATAAAAAAGAGGCCTGGGATTTTCTGCTTCCTGGTGTTGGTGCCCTGAGGCTACCCTACTCTACCTATTCCTCGTGGAGGAGCACTGAGGACAGACAAGTGAGGGAAGCAACTTCTTGAACATCCAGCCCAATCAACCTTCTGAGGACTCCAGCCCTAGCCACTCTCTGACTACAACTTCATCAGAGATGCCAAATGAGATTATACAGCTGATTCTGGTCAACCCACAGAACTGTAAGAGAAAACAGCAAATTGTTGTTTTAAGCCACTGTGTTTTGGGGTGGTTTGTTATGCAGTAATATGGAAACAAGCAGCGACTCATGTCTTTGTCTAGGAGGGTCATTCCTGGTTTGTGGAGCTGAAAATAGGGGTATTGTAGGTCCCCCTGCCCCTTTTTTTGTGGACTCTTAACTTGGGACCTTTCTCAAAGTTGCTGGTAAGGATCCAGATCTGTGCTCTCCTTATTGCCTGCTTGTCTAGAACATCACATCACTAGAATCTAAGGGCCACCCTGAGAAAGAGAAGATCACTGGATGAGAGAAAGATAGTACCTCAAAGGCAACCATCATGCATTTCCCCTTCTGTTTCTTAGTATCACTCTGTGCTATTAATTATGAGACGTAGGCTGTTATGATGATGAGGAAAGGCTGAACTGGGGGAAGACTGGGAAAGATGTTGCAATAAGGAGAAGACTTTGGCTATGTCCCCACTTGCAAGTGCACTTGTGTGAGCTGGGCCCGAGACACCCTCTCTGCCAGTGGGTGGCTCCAGGTCGGAAGTCTGCCCCGATTGTGCAGTCAAGTGAAACACAGATGTTCAAATTGCCCTTTGGACCTGACAGTCTTTAGAGTTCGATGAACCACTGCAGGCAACAAAGACAGAAACACACACGGGTGCCATAAGGAATTGTTGTTGTTTTTTTAACAAATGAACCTTCACACTCTGATGCTTAAATACCCTCTCCTTCAAGTCTCATCATTATACAAAATCATGGCACATTCATCCGCATCTGTCTAGTTCTGACAAATTAAAAAAAAATAGAATTGGAGACAGGAGATCCAGAAAAAGTGATCAGGTGGCCAAAGTGCCGTTAGTGGGGACCGGGTCTAAAAATTCAGCCCTTTCAGGATAGCAAGATGGAGATGTCTGCGGAGATACCATGGAGAGTACACGTGAGGAGTGGAATTTGTTGAAAGTGTTTGTTGGGTCAGGAGGAAGTAGGTCTGAAAGGTCTGAGCCAGTGTAGCACACTCTAAATACTGTTTCTTCATTTGCTTGCTAAAAAACCAGCCATTGCTATTGACCATCCATCCTCTCTGCCTCAGTGACAGAGTCCACTGTATGCCCCATGGGTCCTGCTAAGCAGTGTGGCAGTGACTTCTCCAAAGAGCCTGGTTTTAATTGACATTTTGGATGAGTCTGAGCAATAATGTTGCTTTAATGTACTTTTCTAAGATTAAAAAAAAACACTGCAGCATGGTCATACTGAGTGAGTGGAAGTCTGACCCAGGACGAACTAATTTTATTCAGTCTTCTCTCCCAGTTAATAATCTTGAGAATTTTTTTTTCTGTCCTGTCCCTGTCCCCCAGTTAAAATGGCTCTGACTACTTAGAACTATCATTAATACAATCATTATACCATTTATGTTGAGGTATTTGCCTTAAAAAATTGGTGCCAGGGACACCTGGGTGGCTCAGTCAGTTAAGTGTCCGACTTCGGCTCAGGTCATAATCTCACAATTTGTGAGTTCAAGCCCTACATTGGGCTCTGTGCTGACAGCTCAGAGCTTGGACCCTGCTTTGGATTTTGTGTCTCCCTCTCTCTTTGCCTCTCCCCCACTCATGCACTGTCTGTCTCTCTCAAAAAATAAATAAACATCAAAAAAATTTAAAATAAAAAAATGGTGCCAGAAGATAAGCTGACAGAAATGTCTTGGCCAACAGCATTATTTAGCTTGGCTGTCAAAATGTGAAATTATGAAATTACTTATTCATCTGCTGCATAGCCCCAACCTCATCCTACTCCATTTTTATAAGCTCATGCATGAAGGTTTGTTTTTTTCTTTTGTTTAATGTGAGGAATTCCACATTTAAAATGAATTCTTTTCCTATGCCTGTTGCTGACAAAGTGTTTTCCCCAGAGTGGAGGGAATATTAATTTAAAAAGATAATTTTACTTTTATGATGACTATATTGTGCCAGTGAGTGGTATCCCAAATGGGTACATGTTCTTTCAATTTTTCCTATCCACACATACCATTTTCCTATCCACAACCCTGTCTGAAAGCCTAAGCCCCCTATTTGAGAGACTAGTGCTGTTTATGAAGCAAAAAGTTTTATGCTAACCACATCTACCTTTCTCTGAGTGCTTCTACTGTGCCAGGCTGGGCACTAGTTGTTTTATATACATCATCTCATTTTGCCCTCTTAATAGCAAGAGTGGTTAGTACTATTACCCCGATTCAAAAATGTAAAAACAGGCTTGAACACAGAGGAATTTTCCCAGGGTCTCTTTGCAAGTAAATGACAGAATAGAGATTTGAATTCAGGTGTATCTGACTGTCAAATTTTCCTTTTGAGCAAGATGTGCCGTACTGGAATGAATGTACGGCAAAATGCATCAAGAAGTATGCCTACTTAAAAGAGTCGGCCATCAGTAATACTTAAAAGAGTCGGCCATCAGTAATAATATACATTGGAGAGTTTGCTTTGGGTCCCAGTACCTCCCCGCTGCCACCATTCTCTTCCAGCTTTTTCCACGTCTCAGGTTGTTCCTTCCTCAGAATTTCAGTGCCCTTCAGCTGCATTTCCTGGAGAAGGGATCCATAGCCTTATTCTTCCTTTCAATCAAAGCTTGCTTGTCCTGTGTACCTGTCCCTTTCAATCCTTCTCTGTACTTTCTACGTGACATATCTCTAATCTGATCCATGAGCTGGGTCCACTATGAAGGTTTATCCCTCAAAGGTGCTTTCTTTCCACGTAAGAGAGATGGCCAATTATCTCCCATATCCATTTTCACAGTCTTCCTTCAGTAGTAGAACCCTCAAATTTCATTGGGTAGATGACCATCTAGCATTGACTACATTTCCCAGCCTCCCTTGCATAGATCAGTTCAAGAGGCGATGAATGACGCTTGAAGTCCTGACCTACTGTGCTGCATGAATTTGCATATAGGGGTGGCCTCCTCTGCATTGAGGTGTGGCTACGTAACCTATGTTCTGATCAGTTGGATGTGAGCAGAAGTGATGTGTACAAATTCCAGGTTGTGCCTTAAATGGAAGGGGCATACCTTCCCCTTTTCTTTTTTTCTGTGTTGTTGTTGTTGTTGGCTGCGTAGATGAGAGCCACACTCTAGGAATGAAGAAACATGAGAAGAAGCCCAGGTGCCTAATAGCGTGGAGCCATCATAATGACCCTGGACAGCTTCTCCCCAGAGGGTTGTGTGTGAGAAAAAAAGTTTTATCCTGTTCAAACCTATATTATTTTGAGATTTTGCTAGATCAGCTGAATCTCTAACTTAAATAATACCATTCCTAAAAGGAACCTCCTGAACACAGTGTGTTATTCTAAAGGAGTTTCCCCAGTATTGGGCATTTGGGGTGCTATGACAGGCTAGCTTGTTGATCTTCTGGGAGCTGCTGGGCCTTGGCATGCCCCTTAAATTTTGACCATGTAGTTCGGTACCTACTCCAAATTTAGATAGGCTCATCTCTACCCAGCTGGCTTGGAGAAGCCTCCTCAATTTTCCTGGACTCATCTGCTCTTCAGGTAAGGGCTGCTATGGTCCTGCCAGAGGGCCTCTCAAATCAAAACCAAAGGAAGACAGTAGTCAAAACCCTGAAATATCATGGCTGCTGTTTGAGACTGGCCAGACACAGAAATGGAAAATTTATAGCACTCAAAATCTGGGTTTCATTTAGGAGTAAAAAGTATTAATTTAAGTTATCCAACCTCAAAATTGGTTTCAGGCCTCTACTGGGACCCAATATTCTTCCTAACTATGAGACCATGTAGAGTTGGATCTGAAGTGGGACCATGACCCAGTATCAAAATGTCTCCTTTCCATTTTGGAAACATCTCACGAATTCAGGCTGCACTAAAGAAATATTTGCAATAATTCTCCCCAGGCTGGGCTGAGCTAACAGAAATGGTCTGTTAGACTGATATTTAGTGACAACGTAGGAGAAATCTTTAAGAGGAAAAAAATACATCTTGAGTCCTTTGGAAAGATGCAGACTATCAAATATAGCAAAGCTTTTGGGGATCTCAGCACCTTAACTGTAAATAAAAGATGTTGCTAATGACTAGTTAATCTTATTTGTTCAGAAAAAGTGGACTCAGCAGAGGCCTCCACTTGGAGACACTGTGAGTGGCATCCCCCACTTCACTTCCGTCTATTTAAATGCTCCCTCCTGGTTGCAAAGCCCGAATCAGGACAGCAAAAGTCACCCCAGGGGCCTGCATGGGCCTGACTTCAGAATTCTTCCCAGTCTCCTCCCAACTGGTTATGTTGCTGCTTCTGGCTGGTAACATTTCTCACTTCTTGAACACTGTTCTGGGACCCAGGTTCTGCCCTTGCTGGGTGTTGATGAGACCCTGGAAACCAGCTTGAGCTTTGCCTCCCCTGGCTTCATGACCTGCTCCGTGTCTTCCCCAGTCCACAGCCTTTCGCCAGGCCCTGCTCAATGTGGGGTGGGCTCAGACTGGGCTGGAGCAGGTGCTCATTCACCTGATGGGTATGAGGCTGCTCCCGAGACACACAAACAAGCCAGGGTTTTGGTTAATGTGTCTTGTGCCCCCTCGGCTGTTACTTCAATTTAAATCTAACTCAGAAAGGCTAGACTGTATAAACATCCATCTGCTGGTGTGCTGAGGGCAGTTTGAGAATGTAAGTTGCTACACAGAAAGAAGCTATCTTCCTGCTCACCTGATTTGGAAGGATTGAGAGCTGGGGATGGGGAGGCTGCATGGACCACAGGAAACAGGACTTTCACCTTCTGACTCAGTGAGAGGTGTGGACACGAAGGTCTCCAAGATGCTGCCGTTACATATAAGACCAAGTTCTTCACCTCTAAGGAGTGTGAGGAAGGCATGTTTTCCAAGGGGCTCTGGTCCATACTGGATGTGAGCACAAGGTAAAGATCCTGTTCCTCCAGCTGGTCCATCTGCCATCATCTGCTGCCTCCTGGCTAGCCTGTCTGAGGCCTTGCTGGCCTCCTGTTCCAGTCCATCCTACTGCTGAGATCCCAATTGCCAACATGGCTGACAAGGCCCTGAATGATCATCCTTACCCCCTCCCATGCTCCCTTCTTCTCCTCACCTGCCAGCCCTGCAGCTTCCTTTCAAATCCACAGTCATGTGTGCTTCATGACCTTTGCATCTACACTTCCCAGAACATGCAACCTCCAAACTTTGCTTGGCTAAATGCTACTCATAACTCATGTCTCAGGTTAGTCACTTCTTCGCAGAGGTTTTGCCTGCCCACATCCTATCTCATTCAGGCCCACCTGGTAATCTCTCTCAGGGTTTCCTGCCCATTTCCTCTTCAACCTTTATCATAATTTGGCTTTCTCTTTGCCACGATACTGCAAGCCCTTTTTGGACCATTGAATTCTCCTCACCACCCAGGGCCTGGCACACAGCAGGCTGCCAAAGCATTTATAAAACGCAGCAACGAAGAAGCAGGTCCTGCTTCCAGGAACGCAGGGCAACATTTGTCAAATACTGTGTTAGGCCCTGTGAATGTTATGATCCTATTTGCATCCTGTGAACAAGCTTAAAAGCCGTATCTTTTTTTTTTTTTTAAAGTGTTTATTTCTTTTGAGAGAGAGAGAGAGACAGAGCACAACTAGGGAAGGGGCAAAGAGAGAGGGAGAGAGAATGTCAAGCAGGCTCCGCATAGTCAGTGTGGAGCCCGACACAGGGCTCAATCTCATGAACCGTGAGATCATGACCTGAGCCAAAACCAAGAGTCGGATGCTCAACCCATTGAGCCACGCAGACGCCTCTTAAAAGCCTATCTAATGGACACAGGGTGGTCACTGTTATGACTAGAATAACTATGATTTATCCAAGCCCTATCTATGTTATCCTAAAACCTCACCACACCTTGTAAGGTAGGTATTACTATCCCCATTTCAAAGACAAAGAAATGGAGGCTCTTAAAGGCTAACACCAGGGCCACACAAATAGTAAATGACAGGGACAGGTTTCAACCTAGGTCGGTCTGACTCTGAGGCTGCTGTGCTTTCTCTTTAATGCTGCTGCTTCTGAATCATATCCCTTCATACTTCCCCAACCTCCAGGTTACAGACTATAATTGTGTGTGTCTACCTAGAGGGGGGTCTTCTAGCTGGGTCCCAGGCCTGCTCACAGTGATCAGCTCCGGAGTGAATTCAGGCAGAGAACCCAAATAAACCCTGTGAATCCAGACAGTCCAGAGAAAAGAAAGGTGACCTCATGGTGAGTAAGAGCCATCTTTGTTCTGTCTCCAAAGACCCTGCAATGTGTGGGGGGTATAGTGGTTTGGCCCACTCCCCCTTCTGCTGCCATGCTCACCACCCCCTCCCAGTTGACAGAGGAAGAGGGTTCTTGAGGCTGAGAGATGTGGCTGGGACCAAGGCAGAGGAATGCAGTGGTAAGGCAGTCTGGAGACACACCACAGTTCTCCACAGCTTATCTGCTTTTCTGGGAGCTTCAGCTGTGAAGTGGTAAAATAAGGAATCAGCACAAAGCCCAGTAGCAATTGCAATAATCCTTGCCCTTTTTGGGCATCGTGACTTCTACCCGGTCCCTCCATGTTTTCCAGCTTTCTTTCTTTGAGGAAAGAGACTTTGTCTAAAAGAAGCTTCTGGAATAGCATCAGACACTTTCTAGGGACTCAATAAATAAGCTGTCTGACAGGGGTTACAGACCACATTGCAACGTTGAAGACGGAGCAGAGGCCTGTGCTGTTAGGCTCTTCCAACTCACTGTTCTTTCTTAGCTCAGCTCTTTCCCCCAGCCTCTCCCCTTTGCATTCCCCATGTAGGATGTGGATGTCTCTGGGAGTCGGTGGAATAGAACTCCAACCTGCCTTGAGACATCCTCCTCCTACCCTCCACCCCAGACATGTCCAGCCTGCCACTGGGTCTGCAGTTCTCAACATTAGGGGTCCTCTGTGGGCATCTCATGGAGATCCCTCTTAAAATGCCAAAATGTTGGGGGAGAACCCCTTCAACGCTGGCACCCAGCACAATGAGCCATCCTTTTGAGTGAGGCCAAGGAAAGGCCACTCAGGATTGTTAAGTCTGGGGGTGGTGGAGAAAGTGACTCAGTGGATGGGAATGGAGGGGAGGCAAAAGATGAATGTGTGCCACAGAGCACTTAAAGAGGAGTGTGCACATGAGGGAAGTTAGTATGTGAGCTCATCCACCCTGGCTGGGAGAATCACAGACAAAGGGGGACAAAGAGATGTCCATGCATTGTTTGATCTAGTGCTTACCTTTCCATATTTGTTCAAAGTCCCAAGAGAGACCAGTTTAATCTCCAGGGAGGTTTCTGTTCCTATGTTAGTCACACGGTCTAATGTGGACTAGTCACAAAGTTGTTAATATTTTAGGAATACTTTCATCAAAGGGATTGGGGTTGAACTCCTCCACCTCTTGTGTCAATTTTCAGAGGAAAATGACATTTTCAAAGCTGTCACATGTACATATTTCCGGAAGGGAAGAACAGGACGTGAAGCAAGAGATGTATGGATCTGAGGACTGCTATGCAGGATTGTGCCAGGACATCTGACAATCCTTATGTTCTTGTGGAGAGAGCACCCAAGTTAATGGTAGGGCATTGTAGGCACCTTTTAGAAGAATGGAATGCAAGCCCATTTTCTGAAGCTTTGAAGTAGGGCATTTACTGGTCTACATAGGCATGTTTTCACTCCTCATCCTCTTTCTCACCATCCAGTGATTTCAGGGTCATTCCCTACTCCTTTCCAGCCTGTTGTTTTTCTGACTGATATTATAATAGCCCACTAAATAGACTCTGGGGGAAAAGACAGTTTTCTTGGGTTGTTTGTTCATTATTAGAGTTCATTGCTACTGTTACAGAGAATGACTAACTATCATTTTGCAATGGGGGCATATGGGGACAATGATGGTTCTGTCACTCTGGAATTCACATCTGGGAAAACATCACTGTCCAGTCAAGACCATTGAAAGAATACTGGACACTGGCTTTTTAAGCTCTCGATATTTTTCACTTTTAAACGTTCAGATCTTGGGCCAGCATGCCAGAAAATATTACCTCATCATACTCTGTTCCTGGGTAAAGAAAAAAAAATTATGAACTGAATGAAGATTGAATTTCATCCCACAGCTTTGAGGGGGGGGGTCTGGAGACCCTAGCCAAATAGAGTGAACAAGAAGACCAGAGGATGAGTTTTAATGACAGTGACCTTGTAAATGAGTGTCCCAGGAGACCTGGGCCATGGGAGCAAAGGTGGTGCTGGAGGCTGGATGTACTGTAAGCAGAGGTGACCACGGCTGAGAACCACTGTGTCCTGGTGTGACCAACCACTCACACCTCCTCACTATGATGTAATCAGACAGAACATTTTTCTACCCACCGGGGAGCCTAGCTCGGACATCATAGATCCAGTTCTACAATCATGCCTTAAAGCTCACATCTGCTTCTTTCTCCCTCTTTTCTTAAATTATCACTTCTCTCATTAAGTAAAAGCAATTAAGGGCATTAATATTTTTTGAAGAAAAAGAGAAAAGAAAACCCCAGGCTCACTATTCTAACATGACAACTATTAATATTTGGGGGCTGTCTATTTCCACATTTCACCATTTTCACATTTCAGTGGATCCACTAATTTTGGGTGATGCAAAGGAACCAAGGATCACCTCCTCTCCTCTTTCTTTCTTTTTTTTTCTCTAGATGGGAAACTGAGTCCAGGCAAAATGAAATTGATTCACTGGCAGTCTCTCTGGGATTGGCTGTCCTGGAATTAGAACTGAAACTCCATTGAATGCCTTTTACTTTATTTATAGGTCCCCCTTTTACTCTCACTCACATTAAAAGTTGAATTATGAGGGGCGCCTGGGTGGCTCAGTCCGTTAAATATTTGACTCTTGGTTTTGGCTCAGGTCATGATCTCATAGTTTGTGGGCTCAAGCCCCACATCAGGCTGTATGCTGACAGTGTGGAGCCTGCTTGGGATTCTCTCTCTCCCTTTCTCTCTGCCCCTCTCCTGCTGTCTCTCTCAAAATAAATAAATAAACTTAAAAAAATTGAAAGTTGAATTATGATATGGGAAAAAGATGGGGCTTTATCTAGAGAATTTAAAAGAAATAATCTTTCATTAGGTACAGGGGCTAATAAAACCCCCAGACTCTGATATCTCCTAATGTGAGATTTTACTGTACTGTAGATGCATGAAATTGTATGGATACTTTTGGAAAGGTATCTTAAGTAGGTCTCAGTGGGAGATGACTATTTTGTGGGAGAGTGTCCACTGCCTTCTTATAGCTCTTGGTCAACAAGCAGCTGTTATAAATGTGTGGTGTTATTTAAAAGCCCCATACCATGAATTCCCAGGTGTTTCTGCTCCTCAGTGTATAAATGAATAAATATTGGTTAAGTCTCCTGTGGCATTCCAACCATCTCCTATATTCCTTGAATCATGTTTTATTTGATAGATTTAATCAATCCTCATTTTGTTATGATGGTTCATATAAGCTGTATTCCCAGGACATATCAAATGAAATCACCCTTTGTATTTGAGGTAAAGATGATCCGTTTAAGAGATTTGATACAGAGAAGAGGAATCATTGGAGTGTAGGGACCTCCTGGGGTCCCCTGCTCCATCTTTCAGTTTTATAGTTAGCTAGGATTGGCCCCTTAGAGTCTCTGCTCACAGAGAAGACAATGGACCCCGGCCTCACCTTCCATCAGTGGAGAGTCACATGCTTGCTACACAAATTCATGTTAAGCAGTACATTCAATGGAAGCTGAGGCACGTTGAAAAGTTGTTTTAAAGAAATAAAGAACAATATACACAGACTTGCTTTAAGAGCAATTATAATTTATAAATGTTATATAATTCAAGGAGGCCTTTTCTGTTATATGCACAAGCTGTAATTTTCCTAGTGTCTCAGACCAGCAACTTGTTGCTCCATCAACAACATGTGGGAAAAGTCTCCTTCAATTGTCTGTTAACCTACATTGAGACATTTCTCATCATTCCAGGCACCAGTGGTAACACTTGGTGGATGAAGAAACCTAGTTTCAGGGAACCATACTACAACGGCAACTGCTGAATTTTGCCCCAGAAAGGCAAAGTCTAGCACGGCCTTGTGTATGGCTATCTCAGGAGCTCCCCATGAGGAGAAGGCGGCAGGAATCATCACTCCCTTACGTGGCTGGAAAAACTGAGCCACAAAGAGGAAGGTTAGGGCGCAGGTCCAAGGTTTCTTTGCAGCCATGAGACTGTCTTGGCTCCCTCTGTAGACATTTCTTTGCCTTTTCGATTGTTGATGGTGGGACCATCAACAACATAAACGTTAACCAAAACAGACTTCAAGTGAGTTGGCCTCTCGTTTCCTTAAATCATGGCTCTAAAGCTGAGAATTTAATAAGATGCAAAGAAGGTAGCCTGTACGGTTTGGGATAGTTTGTCTCCATGAAAAATTTCCTTACAGAGTACTACTTCGGTTTTTTAATAGCTAAAAGCCTGTTCAAAAAATACACACGCTGGATTGCTTTTGGACAGGCTTCTGATGGTGGAGGCCGCTGTGGCCAAGTTCAGCTCCTGTCTCAGATGGACAACAGGGTACATGGGCACTTTCTACCACATGTACTGACGACTCCTGGCAGTGAGAGGAGCCTGATGCAGGGGAGAGTGGAGTCAGGATGCTGCAGAGAACTGGACAAGCTGGAACCAGAGGTTGGATTAAACGAGACCAGTCTTTATTTAGGATTAAAAGCCAGGTCTACCACTTAGGTTAAGAAAATCAATACTGTTATGGAGGACTCCCAGCCCAATAAGATTTGGGAGTTTCAGGCTGTCTGGTCAACAGGAGTCTGTGTGTGACCTCCCAAGGAAAGCCAAAGGATTTTCAGGCTACGTTGGGAGGTATGCGCCCGTCACTCAGCTGACCGGCCTTCTTTATTTTGCTCTGCAGTGATGAGATCACACTTGCTGGGAAACTGGGGGCACCTCAGTCAAGAAGGCAAGTCCTCAGTTTGGACAAACTGAGAAGCCTCCCAGGAGAGCTACTTGATCATAAGCATCACCTGGTCTCCTTGTTAAAAACACAAATGCTCAAACCCAACCCTGGACCTAATGCATCAGGATCACCAAGGGGATCTGTCACTTCAATATACTCTGAAAGTACTTGTAATTAGAAAGTTTTGTGATACATGAAGATCATGAAATTTTTTAAGCAGATAGCACAGTACCTGGCTCATGGTAAAGGATTCAATTATTAGCAGTATAAAAATGGTGAATGAATAAAAGAACAAGATTTACTCTGCCACTTGGTTAAGGGAGACTAACTGATACCTAATTTTCTTCAGTGGTGTGTGTATGTGCTTTGTGGGGTGTGTGTGTGTGTGTGTGTGTGTGTGTGTGTATGTGTGTGTATTTCTCTTGCTAGTGGACACTGGGGTGTTAGCTAGGCTCAAGTCCTTAAGTCAAAGAGATGAGCCCTTCTTTTGGAGAATGTCTGGTAGGTAGTTGGAAGAGATACATATACACAGAGAAGTTTTCTGATCACAGCAGGGGCCCACAGCCCATTGGGCTCACGCATGCTCTCACCACACCTCAAATCTCATAGTAGGGCTACCACAACACTGAGAAGGAACTGGACAACTTCTCAGTGAGAGACAGGCTCTGGGAAAAGTGGATGAGGAGGTTGAGGTCTTGGGCCTTACTGGTTTAATTCTTTTAAGTATTAATTAAGTTCATGAAATAAACCATAAACTTTGTACATTACAGCCATTAGCAAAACTAAGAGTGGGTTTCTGATGTCAAAATAGGGCAGCTGTTAAAGCCCCAGGCTTGTTTTAATTGGACCTGGGCCTTTTAGACCAAACTCTCTAGCCTTTGGGACCATTTATATCCCTTGTGCCTTGAGAGCCCCCTTCTCAGTGAGGTGGTGATTCTGGGTGGGGCAGGGCCCTGCTTTTCTGCTAGACTCTCACTACTGCTGTAAGTGTCAGCTGCCAGCTGCTCCCTGCTCGGCTTCCCCAGTTGGTGCTGGGCTCCTGGCTGTCATAGTTTTGTTCCTGTTGTGATTTCTGACTCCTGACAAAGTTGGTCAAAGTCAAGGCCGGAAGTAGTAGAGCTCCAGTCTCCCCCAGGCAGTCTGGAATAGGAGGAGCTTTATGAAAAAGGGACCTGGGGGGCACTCTTGCCCTTCAGACGATCTTCCCCCACCACTGCTCTTACTCTCCGCTTGTCACTTTCATGGCGACCAGTGAGGAGAGCTGCTTCTCCTGGGTTTTCTAAGCAATTTGAATCATGACTATGGAGCACTGAATTGATGATTTTTTAGATTCACAAACACAATGAAATCTCTCTTACTGACTTATCCTCAGTATGAAAATATAAATGGATACCCAACCCTCTTATTTTTTTTCAGAACTGAAAATGAAATTTAATTCCCAGCTGTCATCTTACTACTATAGCAAATAAATGGGCTTTAGAGACAGACCCAGAACTTCTAAAATCCACTCTAGCTGAATCCTGCCAACTTAATTGTAATCAACAAAGTCACAGAGCATGTCTCTTCTGCAGTTTTCCCATGAAGGCTGGGAGTGTGGCCTGTGATAGCTTTTGCCTCTTGGCATTGGCATTCTTTTGAGGGGCCTCCACCCTGTTCCTCTATGTCTCCTTAGGAGTGCTCAAAGACACTGAATCCCTTGTACTGAGTTCTCTGGGTGTTTAGGAGCTACCTGAAGAACTTGCCCTTGAACTAACCCATGTGCCCTTCTGAACAGCAGCTCCAGGAACCAGCCTGGGGCCAGTCTTTGAGGAGTTCTGTCTGACCCAAGGACAGTAAATTCACTACCATGTCATTAAAAGGGGGCAGACATTTTTCATCATTTGTTCTTTATGAGACTCCAAGCTTCATGGGGAAGAGGGTCTTTTCTGTAGATTTACTAATGTGTAGAAAAATACATAAATTGTGTACCTGTAAATATTCCCCTCCCAATGAACCCTCCTTCTGGGCCTGTGCCTTGCCTGGTCTCCATCCCTGACCTGTAATAGGTCATTTTCTTATAGTGACAATAATGATATGTGCTAACCACTGTGCTAAGCACTTCATGTACGATATTGCAGTCAATCCTCCATCTTTCTCATGTACTATTTTGCAGGGTCAGAGAGGGAGCGTAATTAGCCAAAATGGCACCATGCATGATAGAGCTGGATTTCAAAGCTAGTGTGCTTCCTGGTGAAATCTGTTCTTATGCTGAGCGATCCTGAGCTGATACAGAAACAATTACACTAAACTGAACTCCCCATGCTTCATATTGTAGTCTTGTTACATGAAGAGGGACAAAGGAGCCATTTCTGTGACCTGGACATGGGCCAGTGTCAGGGATGGGAGGCCCTGAGGCCCTGAGCATTTCTGGTGGGAACTGCTGACTGGTGAGGGGAACATTAGAACTTGGCAGGAAGCTAGAGCGGATTATTACACAGATGGCTTCTAAGTTCCAAAGACAGGAAACAGTGGTCATCCCTATGAGCAAAGGTTTGCAGAGAGTGAATTGTGCCAAACCTCATTTATTTTTGCAAGTCCTACTAGATTTGTAGATGGGGGCTGACAGATGGAGTTTATCTGCATTTCAGCAAATCATTTCACACAATGTCTCATAGCACATTTAGAGAAAAGATGGACAGATGTGTGTTGGATGGTTAGTTGCAATTGAGATGGTTCTAAGAAGGTTCAGAGTATTGATTAACGTAGCAGTGCGCATTTGTTCCAAGGGCCAAACACACGGTCAAGGGTATAGCAAGCACTTAGTAAACTCCTTTACTAAGGGAGTTTGGCCTTATTAAACTCCCGGGAGGTCTTCAGTGGCCCTGTGAAAGGGCTCTTCCTTTGATTTAGCAAACATTTACAGAATAGATGAAGAGTTTGGGAACATGAGGGAACAGCAGGTCTGATTCTTGATTCTTGACAAAGAGAAAGAGAAGTTGGGTCTAGTACTATCCTTTTTTTTTTTTTTTTTTTTTTGGCCTCTGATGCCTGGCCTCACAGTCACGGTGATGATCCAGGATGAGCACAGGTCTTGTACCATGTGAGGACACACTGTGTTTCGTGAGCACTTAGGTATTCTAAGGGGGAGGTACCAAGACCTGTGGGAAAATTGCATGTGTGTGTTTGGTTTCCTGCCCACTGCCCATCTAGAACCAGATCATCTCTCTTATCTGCTTTTCATACTGGGGTTCTGGTAAGATTTCATTTAAAGAAGGACTTCTCTATTCAGCTCAAAAATGCCTGAAAACTGCAGACTCTGAGGATATCTAAGATTCCTTTTAGCTCTAAAAATTAAGTGGTCTTTATTTTTTTAAAAATTTTTTAATGTTTTTTTTTTTTTTTTTTTTTTGAGAGAGAAACAGAGACAGAGCACAAGTAGGGGAGGGACAGAGAGAGGGGAGACACAGAATCCTAAGCAGGCTCCAGGCTCTGAGCTGTCAGGACAGAGCCCAATGCGGGGCTTGAACCTATGAACCACGAGATCATGACCTGAGCCGAAGTCGTATGCTTAACCAACTGAGCCACCCAGGCGCCCCCCCGCCCCGCCCCAAATTAAGTGGTTTTTAAAAATTATACTGGAAGAGGAGGGAATGCTAAAGGCAGTCTCCAAAAAAATATTGGCTTTTTTTCCCATTTGCTTTTTACCTCCTAGTTCTCAGTCTCCCTGGCGAATTTCTAAAGGTGTCCCCACCTCTAGGCCAGCATCTCCTCTCTTGGGAGTGCTCCCTCCTAGAATCCTCTCAGGTCCCCCACAACTATGTTCCTGGAAGCTCCTTGTAGCATATTAAGTGTAAATGATCGATGGCTTCCGTTTAGTCGCTATGTTGTTAAAGAAGACTCGGATGGCAGAAAGGATCTCTGACGGACAGAATTTAAGCCATGTGGCCATGTGAAGAATTTGAGGAAGGGACGTAGAGATGCTCTGGGCCAGCCAGTGGAGCCTGCATGAATCTTGCTTAGAGAAATATGGGCTTTCACCGGGTTTGTTAGTTCATTCAAGACTATTTTTTAAATCATCTACTGTTGGCCAGCACTCTATTAAACACTGGGGATAAAAACTGAGTAAAAATCATTGCAGGCCCCATGCTCATAAAGCTTACAGCCTGGGGGGAGGCGGCCAACTTTGCTTAAAAATTAATTTATTAATTCAACAATTATTCATTAAGTGCCTATTATATAGCAGCAAATCAACCAGATGAAGTTCATGCCCCCATGGGGCTTATATTTAAATGAGCACATAATTAAAATCTGACATAAGTGTCTAATGAACGTTAAAATGGAAGTTTTGACTAGGCTCCTAGGTGCAAACAATTCTGATGAAGAACCTAATCACTCAAAGCAGATTTCCAAGGCAATGTCTGTCAACTGGCCCCATGATGCTTGGACCCCTCAGCCAGAGGAAAGCTATTAAAAGGGGTCAGGGTGGGGAGGATTGGTAGAGGTACTTCCTGGAAAGAGCTGCCCCTGTGCTGTGAGTTCCCAGCAGCCACTCCCCACCAGGTAAAGGGGCTTGGGGAGGGCAGGCCTCCATGGGCTTCCCCTCCAGCCCAGGGAGGTGAATGAGGCTGAGCCTGGAGTGAACATAGAGATCTCATGTCTGAGAAAGTGGGAGCAGCCTGTGGGAACTGGATAGAGACAGCTGTGACAGGGTTAGCCTGGCCATGTGTGGTGTATGCCTCTCTTGTGGAGCAGGGGTGGCTGTGTGGAAGGAGGTCAACGTGGGGTCTTCTTGGATCCTGTCTAAAGCCATTGAGTAGGACAGAGGGACTTTAGCAGAACGAAGATAGAGGTGACCACCAGATGCAGAGGTTGGGGAAGCAGCCACAAGCAAACATTGGGAATAAAGAGACATCTGCCCATGTCAGGGAAACTGCAGTAGAGAGGACCCAGAAGGAAGCTGCAAAGAACACCCCACAGGAGAAACAAGTCAACATTAAACCTGTGCTGGGCCCATAGAACACAAAGCCAGCTTGATGGTCCCAGTTCAAGGAGGGGCTACTTCCCCCTACCTCTGCTCACCTGTTCCCAAGGAGATGTAAGAAAGTGGCCAAAAAGCGGGGACGGGGGCTGGGAGGAGAAGAGCAAAGTGGAGAAACAGAGAGATACCCATAGGCCTCCTTTTCAATGGGAGTCCAGACCAGCTGGGGGAGGAGGGAAAATTTAATGCTAAGTAAGGTTTGAGGTCTTGATTAATCTCAGACTGGACTTTCTAACTACTGAATTTAGAGTGTGTTTTTGATTGCGGACCTGCCTGAAACCTAAGTGGGCTGAACTGTTATGGTGCCTGCCAAGTTTGTATCTGATGGCTGAGAAAAATCTCTCTGTGAATAAAGTATACAAAAAAATACAAAGGAAAGTTTTATTTTGATCATGTTACAAGTCTTCTTGTTCCACATACCAGGGTGGCAGGGCTCAGAAGGAGAGAATCACAGTTATGCGATGCTGGTAACAAAGAACTAATCTAACCCACAGGGTGGGCGTTGGCTCGCTTTCATTGAACCCGAGGACTCCAGCGTCCTTTTCCCTTCTTCCTCCTCACAGCACAGAAAAGCTCTCTGGACTAGGCTCTCACAGACACTCAGTTCCTCACACACATTCAACTCTTTTTGTCCTCGATGGTTGGCTGTGACTTAGTGTGGAGACTGCTCTTGCTCTGGCCTCAATCCTGCCCTAGTAGAGCCCCGCCTGACTGTGGGTCCTCTGGGGACCGGTGGAGGGACCAGAGGAGCTGGGCCGACTGCTCTCCTATGCCCCGCACTGGCCCACTATGTTTGGGGTTCAGTGCCCCCGCCCACGTCCCATGGCTGCTGGCACTTGGGCCATGGTCATCTGCTCACAACTTGTAAAAGTCAGAGGAAATGTTGACTGGAACCCAGGCCTCTTGGCATTCAGGCTCTTTCCACAAACCACATTTGGGAGACTGATTTAGGTGTTGCCTTGACACTCTGAAATGGAATTTATGCACAAGCATAAAAGAAATACATCTGGGCATTTAACAGAGTGTTGGAGACGGGGTCTGGTAAACCCGCCAAGCTATGCTTCCATAGGATGAGCTTTTCCAGGGTGGAACCCTGGCAAGGCCCCTGGCCTTTGCAGAAGGTAACTAAGTCAATGGAAACGGATGGACAACCTACAAAGAATGGGCTCTTTTTGGAATCTGTCCATTTACCCTTATTTACAACATACGCCATTGTGTTTGGCATTTTCTAAATGTACAGGGGTAAGAAGAGAATGTCCGATTTAGGAAAGCAGTGGCCATTTTTGTGTGAATTAGAAGTGTGAAGCAGACGTGGGAATGTTTCTTAGGTCTCTATCTCTGGCAGGTGGCCATTTGGCCAAGAGAGAAATCAGACTCTTCAGCCATGGGAAGCAGAGCTTAAAACAGCCTATGTAGTGAGTGTGTTGGTCTACAAATTCAAAGATTAAGCCCCAGTTCAAGCTGCTCTGGGGGTTTTAGGCTCTCCTGTGTAAAAGGAAGGCACTGGCTTTAGCAGAAACAATCGCTTCAGGATTATGTAATTTTTACTTTGAAGGTTATTTATTTGGTTGACTATTTAGTACTATATGTGTATTGTATACTGTATTATGTTTTCAAAAACAAAGAAAGAGATACATAGATTGTTTTCTTAATAGTGCATTTATATACAGTGTTATTATTATTATTATTATTATTATTAAACACAGGTTAAGTTAAGAGACCACGGTGGGTGCCATTCTCAGATACAGCACCTCCGGTTAGAGCTGATGCCCTACGAGTGGGGCCTGGGGCCAGATCCATGGCCCTGGGTCATAGAAGAGAACTTTATGGATCTTCTTTTCCATGAAGTAGTCCCTTCCACCTGCACTCACTGGTCTAAGGTCCTATGGAATTCTCTTTCACTTTGTCACCTCTGTGCTCTTCTCTGCTCTTCCTCTACTCCCTTCTACTGGTCCTCCTCCTCCCTGACCTCTTTCCTTGTGCTTCTCCTCTTCCTCTAGCTCCTTCCTGCTTCTCCTCTTCTTTAATACCTACCATGTGCAAGGTACTAGAGATAGAAAGGGGTAGAAACCAGCTATGAAATGCTAGATCTATGGGACATGAAGCAATTGATGGGGTTTATAGGCAGGAGGCATCTCTGTGTCCTGGAAGGGGCCAGTGAAACTTTCTAGAGAAGACAGGACTTGAGTTGAGTTACAAAGAAAGGAGAAGAAGGGCCAGGATAATTTGGGCCAGTGCATGGCCCTGGTGAAGCTCTTGAGGTGGGGATACATAAGGCATGTCAGCTGAAACAGTGCCTCAGAGGGCAGTTTGCTTTGTCAGGACTTGTGGAGAAGGAGGCAGGGTCTCACTGACTGTGGAGGGTGATGGACGAAATTCTGATTAGCCCAGTATTTCCCAGAGTGCCTTCTGAAGGGCGTTAGTCCCAAGTGGTGTACTATGAAAATAGATCAGTCATTCATAAGCTTGGGAAATTCTGCATGATAATAATGTACACTGGCTTGTTAAATGTCCTACAGAGGAAAATAACCCTGTTTAACATTGTTAAGTGCAGCATTTTCCAAATTTATTTGATCCTATGAGCAGTCGTGGAATAAGCATTCAGCAAAAACACACCTTGTGTGGGCAGGGGGTGGACGCCAGTGAAGGTTTCAGAGGGAGGGAAGTTCATTGCTGTGAAGGCATAAAACCTCCCTCTCATCTGAGAGGTGGGGTGTGGAGTGTATGTAGATGTGCCAGACACCTGCTACTGCAGTGGTTGACCCCCCTCCGTTTTCCTGGGAAGAGACTGTGTTGTATAGGTGAAGAAGGGCGAGTTTTCATTCCTTACCACTGAGAGCATTTATTGCCCTAGGGTATTAATGAAAACTCAATGCACAAGCCAAGAAAATGTTTTCACTGGCCTGAGGAGTTGCGTATACATATGCATGCACATGTAAACTTGCTGACTGACAATTCTTTGGGATTGCATATCCTTCCTGCTTTTCCTTGTTTAGTCAAAGCCTGAGCATCCTTTTAGGAAAAGCTTAAGTCATATCTCTTCTCTGCAGTCTTTTTGGACTGATCCTGGCTTCCGGCTTGCCTTTCCACCCACAGTCTCATTCTTCTCCATCTTACTATCAGCAGCCGACAAATAATCACTTTATGATACATCACCTGGTTCTTAAATACAGTTTCCGTTCCCCTTCCTCTCCATCCCCAACTCAGCAGTGCCTACCCTGTGCTGTGCCCCCATGTGCCTAGTACCTTTGCTGCTGACTGGCATACATGAGATTACCCTCTTCTGCTTTTCAGCCTACCAATGGGAGCAGGGCAAGTGAATGTGCAAGGGATTCACTCTCCGCTAGCCCCAAAATGAGATAGAAAGAATAGAATCACTTCACTTTATTTCCATTGAAGTGGTTCTGCCAGCAAGTCCTTGTTATTCATCATGGATGTGTTTCTAAAGGTTAATATGAACAATGACGAGGCTAACAGCGAGGCAGGACAGTGAATTAACATAGCAAAAAAAGGGGGGGGTGATAGACAATTGCAATCTGTTGGAGTTTCATTCTGCTTTCAGGCATTATCGAGAGGCCACTACTGGGGGAATAGGGATTAGAATTCTCAGAGCAGAGCCCGTTAGGAAGAGAGCCTCAGGAGGTTGGGCATTGCAGGAGCACTGGATGGACCATCGGGTCAAAAGAAAGATGAAGTATCCATCAACCAGTCTTTTCAGCTGTATCTCCACCATACTTCCAGAATCCATCCACTCCTGGTCACTTCCACTCCATCTTCACTAGGGCATCATTGCTGCCTCTCACCCAGGACTGTTGCAACAACCTCCTCACCGGTCTCCTGGCTTCCATTCTGGTCTCCCTACAACTGATTCTTCCCACAGCATCATGGGCAGTCTTTGTAGAATATGAATTAGATCATGTCCCTCCTCTGCTAATCCTCCACACCATGAAGCCTTCATGATACATCCAAAGTATGCCTTTCCTTGGTTTGTAAGCCCTGTCTACCATGACCCCTGCCTCCTTCTTTGGCCTTTCTGCCCATCCGTCTCCCACTACACTTGACTGGCACTAGCCTCTGACTTTCTCCAATGTGCCACGCTCTCTCTGGCCTTGCAGGTTTTGTACTAGTTGTTTGTCCTCTGATCTCGACGTGACCAGTTCCTTCTTGTCATTCAGATCTAACCTTCAATGTCAACCTCTCCAAAGACATGGCTTTTCTGACCATGTAGGCAAGATACCCATTCTCCTATCCTGCCATCCTCTAGTAGTGCCACCTTTTCTGTAATTTCACTTTCCACGGTTTCAGTCCCTCCATCCCCACCCCACCATCAATTACTGCTCCAAACGCAGACCTTCTGATGTACTGTCAGAAGGTCAGTAGTAGCCTAACACTATGTAACAATGCCTGTGTCATTCACTTCTCTTCAGCTCATCATGTAGGCATTTTATCCTCTTACATCATCACAAGAAGGGTAAGTGTGGTATGATAGGGTATTTTGAGAGAGAAAGAGACCAGTCACATAACTTTTATTACAATATATTGTTATAATTGTTTTATTTTACTGTTATTTATCTTTCATTGTGCTTAATTTATAAGTTAAACTTTATCAGAGGCATGTAAGTATAAGAAAAAGCACAGTATATATAGAGTGTATACAGAGTACTCTTTTTGGTTTTAGGCACCTATTTGGGGGTCTTGGGACATATTCCCTGGGGTTAAGGTGGGGAGACAACTATAATTTAGTTCTTTTTTTTTTAATGTTTTATTTGTTCTTGAGAGAGACAGAGAGAGAGACAGAGAGACAGAGAAAGAGACAGAGCATGAGTGGGGGAGGGGTAGACCTAGAGAGGGACACAGGATCTGAAGCAGGCTCCAGGCTCCGAGCTGTCAGCACAGACCCCAACCTGGCGCTCGAACTCACAAGCTGTGAGATCATGACCTGAGCTGAACTCAGGCGCTTAACTGACTGAGCCACCCAGATGCCCCTGTAATTTAGCTCTTAATAGAACACTGGGGTGTTGAGAATCTCAGAGTGTAAATGCCATGAAAGGACCATGGCCAGTCCCTGGTTCACCAGGGCTTAGAATGACAAATAAATCCATGTGGAATGAATAAATGCTAGTTTTCTCATTTATCAGTTGTAGAGCCTAAGCTCTTGAGTCCTCTGTAAAGAGAATTTCCTCATCTGTAAAATGGGAATGAGAACACCTACATCAAAGGGTTATCGGAGAAAGTATATTAAAGAATAACTGCAAAGTATAAGGCCCTTGGAAAGTACTAGTTATCATTATCACTCAAGTTGAGTCAGTTTCCTTTTTGGTAAAATGGGGATAATATTTGCTTTCTAGGAAATTCTCAAAGCTAGAGAAAATAATCCCATAAACGTACACATACTTAGAACAGAGTTTTAAATGCTGCAGGCCTTTTCTTCCCTGTGATGATAGTGGAGAAAAGAGGCAGTAGAGAGGCCTCCTTAAATGCTTGTTTGCATCAAACAAAACCCTAACATGCTGGTTTGGAGCATGCAAGACTTCTGGCTAAGAACATGAAGTTTGGGACAGGAACTGACCCAGAAAACCAGGAAAGGCAGGCAGATGCCCATAATTTCTGAAAATTTCACTGTGTCCACAAAATACAAGTGGTTGGAGGACTCAAGGGCTCTTTGAAGTCATGTCACCCCCTCTTTATAAGTGTTTTCCAGGCCAGTCCTCTAGACCAGTGCTGTCCAGCAGAAACAGAGTGTGAACCACATGGGTAATTTTCACTGTTCTCGTAGCCACATTTGTGAAAAGTGAAAAGAAACAGGTGAAGTTAATTTTAACAATATAGCTTATTTAATTAACCCACTATGTCTAGAAAGCTATCATTTCAACATGTAATCAATATAAAAATTACTGAAAAGATATTTTGTGCTCTTTTATCTTCTCATCTCCAAGGACTTTTAAAGGCATGTAAAACTGTATTTGAAACTGCATCTGTCTGTCTATCTATCATCTATGTATCTATTTATCTTCTGGAAGTGATAGTTGGGAATATTACTCATTTAAAATCAAATTGTGTTTCTCTCCTCTAACTCTAGTGTTTCTGGGGAAGATTTATGAGAAGCTGTGTTTCTTCAGTGAGGGACAGTTTGTTCCATGGTTTACAAAGCTAGAGAATTTCACTAATCAGATTGTTGCCATTAAAAAAAAAAAAAGTCAACTTGGAAATGGATTAGAACTAAACATGTCATCAACGGAATGGGCTGGAGAGAGCAGGAACATTGTTACAGAATAAAATTATCCAAGGGTTATTGTTCTCCTTTGACACAGAAGTCTATTATTAATCATCTTGGACTGTTTAGATATGGATTGGATGAGTTTTATAAAGGATAGGCAACAAAGCCTGGCCGTGGATGATCCTCTGAGGGGCAGATGACTCATTCCAGCATTAGAGTCTACAGCAAGCCGAAAGCACAGCCGTACTGCTGGATGAGACTGGAATTTTCAGGTGGGCAGGTTAAGCCTTTTGGAAGCCTCTAACCACGTTGCTTATGAGTGGCCTGGTGTGGACTGCAGCCATGTGGGTTGTTTGCTTAATGCTAATTACCTGGAAGGTCCAGTTTTGCTGAGAGATTCTGCTTTGATCCGTTTGCAAACATATCTGCAACATTAGGCCACCAACAGAAGACCTAGTGTAGAACAAGGTAGTGCAGCTGATGGTTTGCAGTGGGGACCATGGGCTCTGGGGAATTCTCATGCAATTAGTCTTCATTTAGCGGGAGGCTTACTATTTACAAGCACAGAAGGTGCCCTCAGTTCTGCAGGTGTCTTGGCCATCTCTGGAGAACCACACAGCACCCTTGGTCTGTAGACACGGGGGGCGGCATTGAGGCAATGGCTTCGTAGATTCTGGTAAGCTTTCTGTTCCTCTCCTATCTGGGGCTTCACACATGATGTTCCTCCCAACCAGAAGGTCCTTTCCCTTTCTTCACTGGGAAAGCTTATTCTTTAGGTCACAGTCAAATGGTCTCTGCTTTTGTAAGTCTTCCCTGATCCCCTAGTCTGGGTTACCTCTCCCTGCTCTATGCTCCCATGGAATCCCCAACTCTCCCCTTCCACACCACTTATTACATACAGTATAACTTAGTCCTTTTCTGACTACTCTGTAGTAGAGTATACTATTTCTCTCTACTTCCATGTCTAAGAAACTCCACCTTTCTTAATCAGAACTGCTTTCCTTGCTAGAAAGAGAAAGAAGGGGTACACTATCTTGTGTAGTAACAGGGATGATCCCACAGTGGATTTTCCAGTGGTCTCACTTTTATTACTTGTACCACTAAGGCGAATGGATGTCTGTTATGATGTCCAATTTTCCAGACTCTGTGACATTTAAGAGTTTGCCATTACAAATCACCTTTAGTGAGCGGTAGAGAATATGGAAAAGCTTACTCAAGATTCACTCCCATTTAGAGCGTGTATTCAAGTCGGAGTCCTTGAAAAGTGGATATTCCAGTGCCTAGGCATCAGCCTCTAAGTCCACGCTATTCAATGAGGCATCCCAGTCCAGATGTTGGGAGGAAACACAAGAAGGCACAGAGGTGCCGCACGCTAGAAGAGTAAGCATGCCCTGAGCTACCTCTGCTAGCATCATGGACTCTGAACATGACTTTGCTCTCAGTGGTATTAGCCAAAAAGAAAAAATGGAAAAACACTGAAACACTAAGCAAATATCATAAGAACGAATCTGTAAAGTGAGACTAGTAAAGTCAGAGAGTTGTTTTTCTACTAAACTTTTTAAGAAGTCAATGTTATTAATAAATGACAGTGACAAAAAATATGAATAGCAATTGTAATGAAAGCTTAATGTTTTAATAACACTAATTAAGCTTCATTTTACTGGAAGATGCCCCTAGAAGACAGTGTGAACCTTCACTTTTCATTAAAAGGCAGAATGTTTGGTTTATGTAAACGTCTTTGCCCACTATGAAAATACAAATGCAGTTGCCTACGACGGGGACATGATAAAAGTTGACAAACAGCTGTGACCACCTGGGGGTTGCAGAGAGTCACCATCCCTGGGACAAGAAGGCGAAGTGAGACATCCTCAGTGCTATGAGAGAAAGTGGGGGAAAAAAAGCTATGGTCTCTTCCCTCCAATCACAGCTTGTCCAGGAAAGAAAGTCAGCATTGACTTTAAACTAAAATGGCGCTGAGCTCTGTGGCAGTAGCTGTGAAGGCAGAGCAAGGAGGGGCCAGATGGGGATGAGGGGAGAGTCTTTGAGAACTGGGGCTGCAGCTGAATGGTGAGCACCTGAAACATGTGAGGAGACAAAAGGTGAAGAAGCCAGAGCCAGGAGGTGGGTGGAACTGCTTTCCCCTACCTCTCTCCAAGGTTAGCCTGGGCCTCCTCTTTCTGTTCCTTTCCTACCTGGGGCTTCACACATGCTGTTCCTCCCAACCAGAAGGTCCTTTCCCTTACTTCACTGGGAAAGCTCATGCTTCAGGTCGTAGCCAAATGGTCTCTGCTTTTGTTAAGTCTTCCCTGATCCCCTAGTCTGGGTTACCTCTCCCTGCTCTATGCTCCCATGGAATCCCCAACTCTCCCCTTCCACACCACTTATCACATCAAGTATAATTTAGTCCTTTCTGACTTCTCTGTAGTAGTCAGGGCTCCACCTCATTCATTTGAAATCCCTGCTGTGGAGCTTGGTGCCTGTTATAGAGTAGGAGTTCAAGACCTAATTGTTGAATGAGTGGGTGCACTCTGTCCTAGACATGGTGTTGGTGGCTAAAGGGAGATAGGGAGAGGTGGAAGCAGGAAGTGCAAAGAACATGAGGTAATTTGAGAGCATAGCACACTGTGCAGGAAAGCAGGCCAGTGTGGGACGACACCGGTAGTGATCTTAGGCAGGATGCAAATGGAAAGGTATTGGGAGGTGGGAGAGGGAGGAGAACAGAAAAGGAGGTGGTTGGATGGCACGGATTTGCTCTGCTTTCCAAAATTGGATCTTGTCCTAACTTCTCTTCAAGAGATCAAGCCCACTCACGATCCCTACCCTCCTCTCCTGGCCTGGGGTGAGGACACAGGCAGCATAGGGCTGGCGGGGTCTCGTCTTGCCACTTCCACTCACTCCCTTTGTGACCTTGAATAGAGCAGGGACCTTATTATCCAAGCCTCATCTTCCCAGTATGCAAAAAGGAGATGAGGCAAGGTGGTGGAGGGAGAAACTGAGCAAATGTACTTGGGAGTGCTGGATGTTCCACAGGAGGCTGGCTCCTCTCCACACTGTGAATTCTGGAAGGCTATCTCTTGGGTCAGCTTTTGTCATCTATGATTCAAGCCACACTTCTAGCCAGAACAGAATTCCTCATCAGCGGGGGTTAGGATGATTCTCAACTGAAGCCTACTGCAGAGTCATAGACTCTCCCTAGAGATGATCTTTCCCAATGCCCTCAGCTGGAGGGACAGGCTCGTGGCAGCCGAGTGGCCAGACATAAACATCGTGTTTGAGGAAAGTAGCAAACTTCCTGAAATGTTATGTACTTGGGTGCAATTCTGACTCTAGAACAAAACCCTGCCTCCCTCAATCCTAATTCTGTTTGGAAGGATACAATGTGGTCAGAGAATTTTAACAGGGGTGTCTTTATCACCCAGGCCTGCCTTGTTCAGCCTCTAGTATTTACTTCTCCTCTGTTTGCTATTTGCAACTTGATACCAGAACGTGAGCTTCTGTTCCTGTGGCTGTTTGGGAGATGAGGCAATTCAAATATGAAAGTCCTAAGAGAAGCTATAAAATGATGATGATGGTGTTGATGGGTGTGTGTGTGTGTGCGTGTGTGTGCGCGTGTAGAAAGGGAGGTTAAATTGTGTGGGGCTGGAAGAGAGAGGCAGAGGGAGCAGAGGGAGGCGGGAAAGTCTTCAACCACTTCAGCTGCCTTTCCATCTATTTATTTAGAAAGACCTCCTACTGTGGGGAAGGAAGTTGGTGCAAAAAAAAAAAACTCTCAAGATATATATTTAATGGCATATTTTGCAGCATCAACTTTGGGTTTGACTTTTCTGAAAAAAGTTAACTTTGCAGGTTTTGGGCGCAGTTTGGTTTTTGCTGTGGACATAGGGTGTCTCGAACTTTTTCTCTTTTAAATTCAGGAAAGTGAGCCAAGAATTCTAAGTACTCATGTCCCTCTCCAATGAGACAGTGAAGGAAAGATTTCCAAGGGTGAGAACTGGATAAATACTACTGAGAATTCAAATATCCAGGGAAGGTGCTCTGCCAAAATAAATCACACCCTCTAGGAACATTTCCTATAATTTGCTTTTCTTTTCTTTTTCTTAAATGACCTACTCTTCCAAAAGTTTTTTTTTTAATTTTTTAATGTTTATTTATTTTTGAGAGAGAGAGAGACTGAACACAAGTTGGGGAGGGGCAGAGAGAGAGAGGGAGACACAGAATCTGAAGCAGGCTCCAGGCTCTGAGCTGTCAGCACAGAGCCCAATGTGGGGCTCAAACTCACAAACAGTGAGATCATGACCTGAGTCGAAGTTGGGACACTTAATTGACTGAGACATCCAGGCGCTCCAACTCTTACAAAAGTTGAAAAAGGTCAGGAGTCTGTGGCTAGCAAATTGGACTTTCTTTCCAGATGTGTTGGGCACTTATAGGCTGGTGTTGAACGCTGGTAGAAAGTTTGAGGGTCCTCGATGTAAAAAACCAATATGAAATGATTGTTGGGATGCGTGGGTGGTTCAGTGGACTCTTGACTTTGGTTCAAGTCATGATCCCAGGGTTGTGGGACTGAGCCCCGTATTGGGCTTCACACTCAGCACGGAGCCTACTTAAGATTCTTTCTCTCTCTCTCTCTCTCTCTCTCTCTCTCCCCCCCACTCATGCTCTCTCTCTAAAATGAGAAAAATTTTAAAAAATAAAATGATTGTCTGTCGTGCAAGAAAACTGACCTTCACATAAAGACTTCAATTTGTAGATAACCTTGATTCTCTTTGTCAATGCTGATGTAAACATAAGAGACTAATTTTGAAAAGTTTTTATTCATGTTGAGATGTAACAAACTTCTCTGAAATTAACTGCGATTTTCAGGGAGAAGGAAGGGAAGAAAACGAACTCCCATCTACTTGAATTCTTTACATTTGACTTTGTATTTAATCCTCACAACACCTGACGTGGTAGAGATTATTAGATCATGTTTATGCAGGAGGAAATTGAAGCTTGGTGAGGCTGAGTCACTTGACTAAGGCTACAAGGATTTAACTTGTGCCTCTTGATGCTAAAATTAAAAAAAATTTTTTTAATGTTTATTTATTTTTTAAGAGAGAGAGAAAAACAGAGTGTGAGCAGGGGAGGGACAGAGAAAGAGGGAGACACAGAATCTGAAGCAGGCTCCAGGCTCTGAGCTGTCAGCACAGAGCCGAATGTGGGGCTCGAACTCATGAACTGTGAGATCATGACCTGAATCGAAGTTGGACGTTCAACCAACTGAGCCACCCAGGTGCCCCCCACTGATGCTAAAATTTTTGATCTCTTTCTCCATGCAGTGCTGCAGCTGGTTTCAGACAGTGCCATCTATGTCTTTTCATTCCCTGTGTCACCATTTAAATTCAAGCCTCATGATCCATGCTTGGCTCATTGCAATAGCCTATTAACTGGTTCCCAACATTTTAGACCCACTGTTCCTGAGCTTTGGTAGAACAATTTTCATCTGGCTGTTCTATAAGACAAGACATCTGTGGCCAAATTTTATATTTAAATTAAAAACGCTATTAATCTCTGGTTAAACTTGTATTGGATAAAATGTCTTAAAATACAATATACTTTGGCACTGCAATATTTATCCCAGATGAAGATTAGCTCACAATGGTTATAGAATTAGGTCCACACTTTTTAGCCTGCCCATCAGGGTGGTGAAATCTCATTCACGTGCAGCCTGCAGCCATAGGGGGACCATGTACTCTCTCCACTCCAGTCTGAGATGTGTCCTCACTGTTGGCCACAGGCACTTATGGCCTGTATCCCAGTTCTGGAGACCTGTGACCTCAGCCCTTCTACATCCTGTCTGCTTGACTAAGTCCCAACTTGCCTCCAACACCCAGGGCAAGTCCTACCAGTCCCCGGGGAAGCCTCCTGTCCCCTTAGGTAGCCAGTGATTGCCCTTTCTCTGTTGCTCTCATTTCCTTCAGCTCTCTCTTGGTCTGCCCAGGGAGTGACCTTGACCGCCATCTGTTCCATCTTTTGAACCAGTCTTTGATGTCACGACCACGTCTCATGCTTGTCCACCTTGCCCTTCATGGCGCCTCAGCAGCCATTTGCTGATAATGATCATATTTAGCGAACTGAGTAAACATTTCCAGTTTTTGGATTTGCTCTGTTCATTTTCTTTTTTTTTTATGTTTTTATTTTTATTTTTTTAGAGAGAGAGAGAGAGTAAGCATGAGTGTGGGAGAGGCAGAGAGGGAGAGAGAGAATTCCAAGCAGGCTCTGCAACATCAGCACAGAGCCCAACTGGGGCTGGAACTCATGAACAATGGGATCATGACCTGAGCTGAAAGAGCTGGATGCTCAACAGACTGAGCCCCCCAGGCTCTTCCATTTTATTTTCAACAATAAGTGTTGTTAGAATGGAGGAGTTTATCAGAGACACAATGAAGCAGATTCAGAGGAAAACTGAAGTTAGGAGTTTCAAATGCAAAAGGTTTCTCTGTGAAAGGGAAATGACTGATAAGAACTGCAGGATTGGGGTGCCTGACTGGCTCAGTCAGTAGAGATTACTTAAAACTAAAATCTTAAAAAAAAAAAAGAACTGCAGGGTCTAGGTGAACTTCTTATAGAATGTCAACCAACTTTTTTATTCTGGATGCCCACATTATCAATTTTCATCAGCTTGTTTGGGTGTGTGTTAGAAATTCAATGTGCCAGCACATAAGCCAGTTGGCTCTGTGGTTTCACCAACAAGTAGCTCAAATGGGAATGGTTATTTCTCGACACAGACATGCATCTGCTTTAAAATTGCCAATATTCAGGGAGGAGTGTCTTATCAGCACGCATAAAAGTGTTCAATTATTTGAAAGTGATTTAAAAAATTACTTCCCCCTTATGCTTATAACATAAAATTAAATGAAAGCATTAGATACTAAATCATATGTAGTATGATCACAACGGAATAAAGAGAAAAGAAGGTAGGGCAAAAACTCTATTAACTAAGCAAACACTTTTTGGGTGAGTACAAGAAACACTGAAAAAAATGTTACAGGGGGTGATCATATTGGCAGAACCCACTGGACAGAGCAATATTTTCCAGTGTTTATCTAAAGCAATGCTTGGGAGGAAATTAATTGCTTTCTGTTTTTGATGGTGGGGGCCGCCGCTAGCCCACACGGTGCCTTTGCGTGAATCAGGAAAAGGCCTTCCTGTCTGAGGTGGAATGCACGCCTGTACCAGGGAGCTTGTCTGTCCAGCCGTGCACGGGCTGGCCCTCCGTCATGGGCACAGCCTGCATAACTAGGCACCCATGTGCCCTGAAAACAATTCCTTGGAAAAATGGAAGTGATCTTAAAGAGTAAAGTGACTTGAAAAGGTCACCAGCTGGTACATGATAGAGCAATGGAGTAGTTCCAGAATCATTGCCTTAAGCTAATCCAGATCAAGAATAGTTATTAATGCCTCTTCTATGGGACACGGTGCTATGTCACAGTATTTATATATGACAAGGGTCCCATTCCTTAGTAATTTATAATGCAGCTGATTATAAACTGGTATGAAACTAGTTTGTTGGCAGTCGTTAGATATTACGGTTTTGACTTAGAGCAGTGGGAGACCTCCAGTGAGAAAACAGAACAAAAAGCCCCAAAGCAGTTAGCACTGCTCTTTAAGTGTCGTGGGTAAATGAGGTCATTATTTCCATTCTGCGTCTGAGAAATAAAACCTACAGCAATATATTCAAGGGACCAGAAAGGGGGTTCACTTGGGGGTGGAGTGTTGAAGTGAACTGCTTGTAACACTGCATCCACAATTACTCATGTTTCTTGAATGCGGTGGAGACGTCCACCCTGGAACTAGAGAGAGTGCTGACCCACAGGAGCGATGGGATTCCAAAGGTGTGGCTGCTTCTGCCTCATCCAGCCTTCTCAGGAGCTCTGTCCTTACTCGCCCCTCTCCACTAGCGTCATCATGGGAGAGACAGAAGTCACCAAATGGGTGCTGTGGTTTCCTGCCCTCTCACCCACACCTGAGAGTCCACCTGGGCTCCGCTACCCAGCCCACATGGAAGAGTGGCACTTCTTGGGCTCCAGGTCCTCTAAGCCCCGCTCCTAAGGGCTCCTGCACTCCATCAATGAGCTCTTCTCTTCAACCTCTTCCTCTTGGGGCCTGTCATATTACACCATAACCTTGTATAATTAAAGAACCAGTGCCAGCTTGTGTCTAAATTTTATAGCACTTGACACTGACCTCCTCAGTGATGTATCTTCTCTCAGTTTCCATGATCCCAGACTTTCCTGTTGCACCTTTTCTTTCTCTGGCTGGTCCTTCTTAGTTTTTTTCTTGTTCCCTTTTTCTTTCCCCACCCTGACTTAAAGGACATGACCCTGGGGGTTTACTGCTTAACAGATTCCTCTTCTCTGTCTACACATGCTCCCCAGTTCCCCATCTACTCCCACTGGTCACAGTTGCCATGCTGACGACTCCCAGATCTTTGCCTCCAGCTCCAAACTCTCACTGAACAGAAATGTCTCCGACACAGGTGGGGAGTAGAGTGAGGCTGGTGGGGTGTCTAGGCCACAGACTTGAAGGAGGCGCTCACTCTCGAGTCCCAGCAGGTGCCAGACCTGCACGTGCATGACCCTGAGAATGAGCACCTCCTGGCCCCGGGCCTGGCCATCTCTGCTTAGAGATGTTCCCACAGTGCCTCAGACTTGCTAAGTTACGAGGCTAAGTCCTCATCTTTGCCCCCAACGCTCTCATCTTCCTGCCCTCATTCTGGAGGTATCACTGCTGGCTCAGACCGCACTCTGGGGGTCCTTCCTGACACTTCCCTCTCTCTCATCCTCCACAGCCAGCCAGTTACCAAATCCAGTTATTCTGTTTCCTCAGCCCCTCTGGAATCCAGACTCTCCTCCTTGCCCACCACTGCTTCTGTTCACTGTCCCTCACTCCCACCATCTCCATGCCGCAGCCAGTGGGACTTTTCTAAAACACAAATCTGATACTTCTCTGCTTATAACACTTGTGTAATTCTCTACGGTCCTCAGAGTGGGCTCCCATGACCAGGGCCCCACGTGGCCTGCTGTCACTGCCTCACCCTCTGTCCTCCAATGTACCCCGCTCTTGGTGTCTCCCAGAAGGCGCCACAGGTCCACCTTGGGGTCCTTGTTCAAGCTTCCTTCTCACTAGGATAACTCTCCCTTTTTAACTCTCCCACTCTCAGTTTAAATGTCACTCCTAGATGTCGGTTTTTACTACAGTCTGGTGAAATGCCCTTCCTGGGTGTATCCCTCACACCTCACGTGCTCATCTCCATCACACAGCCTTTCACATGGGGGTTGTTTGGGGACTTGACCATTCGTCCTGATCTTCAAGGGCAAGGACACTGCAAGTGAGCAGCCAGCACAAACACAGTGCTCGTCTCATAGAAAGTGCTCAACAAGGATCTGTCAAATGCATAAAGGACTTGAGGAATCCCTAGTCTCCGATAGTCCTGAATTCAAGCTCCTCATCTACCCCTTACCAGCAGTGTGCCCTCCGGAAAGTTAATAACCTACCCTAAGCCCCAGTTTCTGCTCTGTAAACAGAGATCAACATCAGCCCCAAAGTTGCTGTGAATGGGTTTGTGCTTCTATAACCATCTGCAGTTAATACAATGCTTGACCCTTTCTTCTCTTCCAAGTCCTACATTCAACTCTAGGAAGCCAGAATTCAGTCCTATTCTAATTGGTATCCCTAGTACCGGCCCTACCGGCCCTGTGATGGGTTCCTAGTGGGAGCACAATAGATGTTTGATCAAAGAATGTTTGATGGAAGGCAGCCAAGTTAAAGAGGGAAGAAGAAAGAGGTAATGCAGGGAATGTGGAAAATGGAGAAAAGAGAAAGAGAGAACAGAATGCAGACACTTTTCTCTGAGTTGCCTATGTTATGGGAGGCTCATCTGCTTTCGAAGGACTGGGCTGAGCATGCTCTCTGCCCTCAGAGGTAACCTACCCAGCTCACTCCGGCCTCAGCGACAGCAGGGAGACACAGTGCCCATGTGACCGGCCTAGCTCCTTTCCTGGAAGCAGCAGCACAGATGGCAGCCTGAGGCTGGAGCTCCAGGAGAGGATTTCACAACCTCTGCAGCTGAGCTTCAAATAAGTTTCAAACGTTGTTTATGTACATTTATGTGTGTGCTTTTCCTGGGTCTCTTCTGACTGCAAGGAGGCCCAGCCTTGCAAAACAAGCTCAGAATGTGCCTTAGTTTTTTGTTCTTGCTGATAGTCATGGAATGTACCGGCCTCCTGATGTCAGATCTGGGAGAAACCGGGGAGCTGAAAACAAAGAAGACATCCAACTCCAGCCGGTCCCTCCCAGAGCACGTGAAGGGGGATGGCTCAAGCTGAGGTAAAAACAACAGGGGAGGGTTTAGACTGGTCAATATATTGATTGAATTCCATCCAGGAAAAAAAAACAAACATTTGAGGCAGAGTTATATTTCCTTTTCTCCATCATTTCCCCCTAAGCAGTAACAATAAGATAGCAGCCCGAATCTGTGTTAACCATCTTCCTGGAAGGAAAGGAACTGGTGGAAGCCCATGAAAATGGTAATTATCCATTTCCCTTATGCCTGTGAGACACAGTCATAGGGTCTCTGGAGCAGTGTGGACCATTGCCTTCAAACTGATGGAGAAGGAAAGAGAAGATGCAGTCTTGGATGAAAAATAGGGAATTGGATCAGAGCACTGATTCTCAATCCTGGTTGCCATTAGAACCACCTGGGGAGCCTCTAAAATCCCAAATATCCAGACCTCATCCCAGACAAATGAAATCGAACCATTGGTGTGGTATCCCAGTATCAGTGTTCGAATGCTCTTCAGGTTATCACAGTGTGTGACCAGGCTGAAAACCACTGGATTCCACAAACCCTGATTTCTGAAGCTCCCTTACATCTCTGTTTAAAATTAGGAGAGCCTTTCTAAATCAAGCTATCTTGGGTGGCTTTTTCCTGGTCTTTGCAAGTCTGAAGCCTCAGAATGCCACGTTCACATGTGTGTTTTAGAAAGAGCATAGCGTAGCTATACACTGGAAGTAGGGGGATGGGTTCAGCAAATGCTTAGCACACTCTTTACATTTTAGAATCAGATGTGTTGCTGGCTTACTGTTTAAGTGGTTTCTTCTGGCATTTGATGGTGGATGTTGGCTCAGGGATTTCCTGGTTGGTACTAAGGAACAATAGGACTGTGAGCCCACCCCAGGAAGATAGAGGAAGACAGGGTGGTGTCTCCTGCTGTGGCCCCATTCATGTTTTCCCTGACTTGGGGCTTGGACCACTCTGAGGAGGTGGGCGCCAGTCCCAGGGAAGGGTGTGGCTCTGGGCTTGGCCACTCCTCACCCCCCTCTCGCCCCAGCCCTCAACTCTGTGGTAGAGGCTGGAGGCGCTCAGCCCTTTCAGCAGGCAGCCTCAAAGGCTCTGTTGGTGGGCCCCTGTCTGCATCTGTAGAGCTGGGGTGGGTTAACTGTGGGGAGGATGGGGCACACAGGAACGGAGAAGGGAGCATTGCCAGATTTCTGTGAGGTCAACATGTGTTTGAAACCATTCAGAATGTAACTGAGAATGTAATTAGGTGATTTTTGTTTTTGTTTTTGTTTTAAAGGAAAAATTCAGAACCTGTGACTCTTGTTCACGAGCACATGCCTGGATGTAGTCATTTTGGGTTTATGGAAAATGTGGTCAGCCCCATAAATCAGTGCTGAGGAATTCTTACATAGTCATTGCCGTGCAAGTAATGGGGATCTGTAAGGAGTCTCCTACAGTTATGCAGAACAAAAAAGGATATGCATGCAGACACAGCTATGACATAGTCCTCTCTCTCCTGGAACTCCTTCCTGAGTTGCCACAAGGCAGCTTTGAATGCCCATTCCTTCCTAATCTCTGACCATTGTCATGTATCTCCGTGTACATCAAGATGTCTGTGGCCATCATTTTGACCTATAAGGACACAGTTCTCTGCATCTGTTTCTCCCACGTGTCTTAGCATTTTATCAGGATTTCTATAAATCGAGCCCATTTAAAAGTAGGCTGGCCAATCATAACTTGTGACAGCGCTGAGCATATGGTCACATGTATCCTAATTCATAGACCTTCTGTATGTACTTCAAGTCTATTATTTTGTGTGATCAGAGAATGAAAATTCAAGATGGTATTGTGTTTCTCAAAAGTGTAGAGAACATCTTCAAGTGTTAATACGAACTTTTGGTCAAAATTAGTAAGATATTCGGTTTAGGAGTCTCATTGGAGGACATTCCATCGGTTTGCATTCCATTGTTCTTTGGATTTATCCATTTAGCCTTTCCATGCCAAACAGTGTTGGTTCCTGTATCTCATCCATGATAACATCCCCTACTCCTTCTCGGGTTGACTCAGCTTATGAATTTGTTTCTGCCAATCTGGTCAGTGGAGAATGGAATGTTAACAAATTTTAGTGGCGATGTTTTTCAGGTGCTCTGAAAAACATGTGCTTGTACACTTGACCGTCACAGACTGCCACAGGAAAACAGTATGGCTGAACCTGAGTTTAGGGTAGCTTATTATTTTTTTTCTTGATCTGTTTGATGAGTCTCATGGGTGCTAAAAAAAATTTCTTAATTTCCCACAGAAACCAGATGTATAACTTATAAGGCTAAATACCACCCTGAGTACAAAGTTTATGGCCTGGGCTCATTTTTGTTAACTGTAGAGTTTGTACTTTAAAAATTGCCATTGCAGTGTGTTCTTGTTGACTTCCACAGACAAAAAACAAATTCCGTGTGCCATGAGGGCCAAGTCACCCCCCGCATTTATATGACCTGGTTTCTTTCTGCCACAACCTGGGGGCAGGAAAGCTAATTGCACAAGCTATGAAATTTTAGACCAAATCCCCTCAGCCACAAACCACCTGTTGTCATCAGGTGCAAAGGAAGAGGGGCCTGCCTAACAGGCTGTGCTGTTGTGTTTTATGAGCTGTGCCGTGTGGAACAGAGCACAGCGTAAGTAAAGCAGTGGGCTTACCTGATACACAGCAGTCGCAATATGCTTTGAATCTTTGTATCAGCCCTTCACAGGCAGTAGAAAAGCATGAAGTAAATAATCATCATAATCATCACTGATTGAGCATTCCTAGGTGATCAACACTGGGCCATATTTGCTACAAATACTACCTTGTCCAAGCAGCCACAGCATTATCTACTTTATAAAGATGGCGTTCAGAGAGGTTAAATAACTTGCCTGGAGGTTTCCCGCCAAGAAGGAAGTTCTCTACCTGATTTGAAAGGAGTTTCAAATCAGACACCTTTATTTTGCTTTTGGGTTAACGTGCCTGACATCCAGAGAAGTGGATGGAAGATGCGGTTTGCTGATAGTTGAGAGAGGATTTCGTCCTAAGCTTTGTTTTGTAAAATTTAGGGAAGAGAGACTAGCTCTTACGAGAAGACAGAACAACGGTGTGATTTCAGCAGAACGGGATTTGTTTCCAGCACTGTTACTTTGGGAACAGAATAAGTAGTTATTCAGCTTCTCTTGTCCTTCATTTTCTCATTCACAAAATGGAGATGGACTAGATGGTTCCTAGCAGTCTCTGCTGACTCCTCCCTTTCTGCTTCCTTTTAGTTGGAGACACTAAGCTTGGCCCTGACAGTTTTGGGGCAAATCCTTACCAGACTAGAGGGACCTCCTGAGGTCTTGGACCAGTTGGGTCTGACACCTGCTGGAAGAGGGTGGAGTTTCTGTGGCCCCCATCCCCTTGCCCCATCTTGTAGCTCTGGCATCTTGTTGGTCACCACTGGCTACCACTGCTGGGGGGCAGCAGGCCTCTTTCCTGGCACAGCCTAGGGAAGGGCCAGCCCTGCCTCTTTCACTCACTGTACCTATAAAATAAGAGGCTCAAGTCCTAGGAAGTTTAACTCAACCTATTTCTGTCAAAATCCTTTCCAGAAAAGCAAGTCAACATTCAAGGTCTTGTAAAGAACCCAGAATTTTGGAAATTAGTATCTGATTTGTCACAACAGGAAATAACAGCTGGATTGATATACCTGGAGTTATTCTAGCTCACCAAAGTCAGAGTGAGAGAGAGAGTGAGAGAAACAATGTGTGTATGACACCATTAAAGAATCCTACCGTGTCTCCTGGCTGTGGACGCATCACAGACACACGATCATATCCCTTCCTTAGTAGGACCCACAAGGCATCCAGTTTTCCCTGAAAAAAACAAAACAAAACAAAACACCAAATGCATCAAGATTACAAATGAAACCAGAGCAGTGGCTGGCAGAGACATGTGGAACTTTCCATGCTTTCTTCAGTCACGTGAACAATGTAGGACGGCACTGTGGTTGTAACAGGATAAGTGACTCTCTAGGCCCTAGATTCAACATGGGAGCTGCAGGAATGTAGAAGGAGAGACATGGAACAAGACCCTGATGTGTATGCAGGATACACCTGAGACTTTGGTGCCATCCCAAATTTACAAACACAGAGAAGTTCATTCAGGCTCTCAGCTTTTGCTCTTATCACATTTCTGGGCATATCCTCACACCAAAGTCAACCTTTTCAACTTTCACTAAAGTTTTTTCTTTCCACTTCATGCCCAGAGTTCACAAATGAAACAATGATGACAAATTCAGGAAAACCACTAAACAGAAATGATGATGGGGCGATACCACTTAAAGGCCCCTGGGATGCAGATTCCTGGGCTCACTCAGCACCTATGACTTGTGAGGAATCCCAGGCTCGAGGGACAGATTACCAAAAATCTTAGAATACCCAAAATCACAACCCCTTTGGAGTTGTAGGTAATTGGTTGAATCTGAGAAGGGTGAGTCTGTGAATGAAGTTTTCACAGCATACGATGAAGGGAGTCTAATGCCTCTGGCCATTCTCGTCCCCTAGACAAGCTGAACGGAGGCTCCTTTCCTCTGCCGCAAATATTAAAATGAAACAATGACATTCATTGAGCTTTGCTCTTAGTATTAACTTTTAATATGTTGCGTGCCATGGCAAATGACTTTGCAGATGTGATTAAGTACAGGATCTTGAGATGGGGAGATTATTCTGGATTATGAAGGTGGACCCTATATAAGGACCCTATATATGGGTCCTTGATGGAGGGAGGCAGAGGGATCAGAGTCAGAGAAGTTGTGCAGACAGACACAGAGTCAGAGGGATTCCACGTGAGCAAGATTCAACCCACGGTTGTTGGCTTTGGGGAGGGGAGGGGGCTATAAACCAACGAGTGTAGGCAGCTTCTAGTCTCTGTAAAAGACAAGGAGTCAAATTCTCTCCTATAGCCTCCAAAAGAGACACAGCTCTGGACTTGTCTTGATTTGAGCTCAGTGAGACCTATTTTGGGCTTCTGATCTCCAGAACTGTAAAATAATGTTTGTCTTGTTTTAAGTCACTAAGTTAGTGGTAGTTCGCTACAGCAGCAATAGGAAATGAATATAGCCTTTATTAATCCCTGACATATTCTATGTTTATTTGCCTATTGTCTGTCTCTGCCTCCTGGAATGTCAACTCCATGAAAACAGAGGTGTCACTAGGTTGTTAGTTGCTGTACACCAGCCCTAGGAGAGCATCTGGTGCTCAGTAAATACCAGTTGGATGAATGCATGCAGTCAGTGCTACTAAATTAGTGCTGGGCTAGGGGCTTTCACATATGTTTTTTCCCAAACTCCCAAAGGATTATGGAAAGGAAATGGAAGGTCAGGCTAACAACTAACTTGCCTAAAGCACACAGCCTGTAAATTGGAGGTGTGATTAGATCCCATGGCTGTGTAATTCCAGAGCTCATTGACTTTCTGTTATATTCCTTGTGCAGAACTTCTGGCTGGAGTACTTGAACTTAGATCCTTTACAATAGGGTTCCTAAATTTTTTTTTAACATTTATTCATTTTTGAGAGAGGGCAAGTGGGGGAGGGGCAGAGAGAGAGGCAGACAGAATCCAAAGCAGGCTCTAGGCTCCAAACTGTCAGCACAGAGCCTGATGTGGGGCTTGAACCCACAAACTGTGAGATCATGACCTGAGCTGAACTCAGACACTTAACCGACTAAGCTACCCAGGCACTCTTAGAATAAATAGGGTTTCTAAATGGTAGGTTGCAACCTTTCAATCCCTCATGAAACAATTTTGTATATTAGGACCAGAGTCCTTAAGAAATTAAATAGACTAGGAAAGAAAATATTTGAGTCACTTGCCATGACGAAGATAACTATTATTTTGTGACAAAGTTGTATCAGTTAAATATGTGTACGGGTGAGTGTTTCAGTGCACGTTCAACGCACACATACTTATATACTGAGCCAAACTGTATTTCCTACTGGGTCTCAGTGAAGTATGTTTGAAGACACTGATTTGGAAGAGGTCTCTGAAGGACGATGGTTAGAGGCTGGGCAGGTCCAGAGACTTCAAGTTCTTGACACAAAGCTTTTGTAGCAGAAGCATCAATTTAAGGACATCTCGAAGATTTTATGTTCCGACATTGTTTTCTGGTGGGTTACATTCAAATAAAGTGTGCTCTTGAACTTCTATCAACTGTTGCTCAAGTTCTGTGGGTTAAACTTTGTCTTGCTAAGTGTTCTGTTTTTCATCTCTTTTGGCAAAGTATTTACAAAAGCCTCTAAAAATATTTTGAAATGACTTTAGAAAGCTAGAGGGGACTGCCACTGGGTTTAGCACGTTTTTCTGCATGAAACCATTTCAATCATCAGTTAAGTGTTTTCCTTGAAGGTTCTTTGGGATAAGCATTTAGATTTCAGGATAAAACCAGGTGGATTTCCTGGACAAATGCCTCTTTTTCTTTCCGTATTTTGGGGGACTCCCAGTATTTGTCTTTGTAAATCAGCCCACCCACAGCGTTCTGTGTGCTAATCACTCAACTGCTTGACAAATGAGGAGCAATAAGATGGGGCTAGAAGAATATTTGCAGAAACTTAAACCTAAAGCTACAGGCAAAGCAAAAGAGCACAGACCACCTGGATGTGTAACACCACGAGAATTGGTAGTATGTTGGGTTTTCTTGTGGCAACAGGTCATAGTGTGATATTTAAGCCCAAAGTGACAATTCGGACCGCCTGAGTTTGTATTTGGGGTCTGGCCCTCCCAGTTCTGCAGCCATGGACAAGCTGTTTCATCTCCCTAAGGCTCACTTTTCTCATCTTTAAAATGGACACAATAGTACTATCTACCCTATTAGATATCTCCCCAATTAGATATTGAAGTTAGATACTTAGCTCATAGAAAGTATTCATTAAATGTCACCTATGATCATGGTAAAGTCATAAAAATGATCACTTGGGAGGCTCTGTAGAAAGATGGAAAAGAATGCAATATAGAGTGTAAGAATCCAATAATGTAAACTTGACAAGCGTGTATTCACCCATCCTCCATTCTGTGCTCTGCCAACCCCTGCCCCCTTCCTTCAGGCCACACTTCTCACCCCTCCCCAGCATGCCGTGGGCTGGCCTCTCTTGCAGTGTTTGGTGGCCACAACACTTCACCAAAGCTGCACCTGCTAAGGCCACCCACGGATCCCAACTGCCAAGTGCCTTGGCCACTGTTGGGTCTCATTTTACTTGATTCTTAGATCTGATGTGCTGGGATTCTTCCTTCTTTACACTTTCCCCTGGCCTCAGTGCCATCAGCCTCTGCCTGCCCCTTCCTTCCTCCCCAGATAGGCGTTTTAGCCTCTACCTTGTCCTTCCCTCAGCCCTCTTCCGGCCTCTCCCTCAGACTGAGTGCTCCCCACCTGGGAGGCTCTCACCTAGTCTCTGGGGTCAACTTCCATCTGTCTCCTGACAGCTCACAAATTCTACCTTCAGCTTAGTCCTCTCTCGAGCTCCAAATCCAATCACCTACCAAATCTTAGTTGTCATGAAGAAGTATCACAGGTATTGAAAATGGAACTATCCTTCCCCAACCCATTCCTCCTTTGCATACCCTGCTTGGTTCCTGGCACTGCCGACATCCACATGGGCAAGCTGGATACCAGAGAATCACTGTCACCTCCTCGCCCTCTGCCACCTCCTCATATTGAACTCCAACCATGTCTTGTGGACTTTCTCTCTGTCACAGCTCTCCTGTCCATCTTGCCCTATTGTCTCCATGGCTAGTGCCTGGCCCAGGCCCTCATCATCTGTCACTCATCCGGTGAACAATTTCCTGA
>CM053576.1:81095205-81217532 GCA_028646485.1 Cryptoprocta ferox | reverse complement strand
GTTAGTTAGTTCCAGTTGTTTTCTCAGTGTTCGGAGTTCTGGCGGTCCCACAAATGAGCCCAAAGTCCCACCTCTGTGACACAGGACACTATCTGGGTAATTGACACACTCAACCTCTCCTTCTGCTCCCTCCTCAGCTTTTTATAGCTTTTTATGCAAGAGCTGAAGTAAGTTTTAGAGTAAGTGTGTTTACAACCAATAAGAGGATACAAAATTACCCCTAAGGTCAAAGAGAAGCACATAACAAAGGCAGCTGGTGCCTCTATTTTTCTGCATGGGAGCAGAAACCTGTCATTTCAAGACAGCAGCTAATGAGGTTTTTAAAAATATTCCTTTGGGATGTGAAGAGCCTCAGGGGATTTTTCAAACCAGTTCCTGGGATTTACCCGAAGTCCAGGTTGGGGGCGGGGAGGGGCGGGGAGGGAAGGAGCCTTTGAGTTGACTCCCTATTTATCTCCGCTTTGAGCGTCCATCGTGCACAGGCCTCTTGGGCCCATTTCAAGACCCTGGTCCCTCCCCAGGAGAAATGCCCAACTGCTTCTGCAAAGCTGGAAACAAAGGTTTCCCTATTAACCTTGGGACCCTCTGTCAGAGTATATTACATAGTATTTAAATATAGCTTTCTTTCATAGGAAATTGATACATTTTTACTATAAAATAAGTTTACCAATTTCAGGCTCCCACCCTGTACCTCAGGCTCAGACTACCTTCTAATCCACAAAGGCAGGCAAACTGGGAGTTCTATGTCAACTCTCGATTTTGTTTTTTCCTAAACAATAAGGCAGGGCGGGGAATGTTTATGCGGCTATCATTCAAAGCATCCTGGTGCCTGGGGTTTGTGGCTGGGCTTCCTCTTTCTCTCCTTTTTTAAAATTTTGGCCAAGCAGCAGCTGTGTCTTCTCTTCTGGGTTGTCTGCCTTAGCTGCTTGGAAGTTAGTCAGAGGTCGAGAATTTTGAGGGTAGTTCAACGATAGAGCCGTGAGACACTAACATTGGAATTTTTACACCTTAAAATCTATGGTAGATATTGCGGCCCATGCTTCTCAAATGAAATGAATTAATGCATAATGTTGGAAACACACAAACACACACACATACTTGCACACCCTCACACAGGATGATTGTTGTCTTGTTCTTTTTTAGTTTTGGTCTTTGTTTAAAAAAAGTTTGGAGCCATTATAAAAAGTAGCCCCAGAGGGACAAGAAGACGTCTGTTTAACATCAACAGCCCATCTGACAATACTTAAGTCTTTGGTGTGTCTTACTGGGCTCCATACGGTTTCATCCAGAACGGTTTCACCACTGAATGCTGCTTGATTACAAGGTCAAGGTGCTGTAGGCCAGGGATGAATGTTGGCCTGACAGAAAATGAACAGAAGACCACCCCCCCACCCCACCAGGGCCCCACAATGAATATGACCTAACCCTGCCCCTTCATTGTTTGGCTCTCTTGCAAAGAACAGCTGGTCTGCCTGGCCATCCAGGGTCTGGCTTTTGTCCTTCAGCTGTCACTTCTGCCATTTTCAGTCATGTGGAGTAGCTACTGGAAAAGGAGAAAATGGTTTCTCTAAAGGCTTGCAAGCCTTCTAGCAAACCTGAAACAGTCCTGGTTTTAATCTATCTGGAGGCCATATATCTGGGCATTACTTCACTTGTCTGAAATGGTCAGTCCCAATTTAATGAGAAGCATGGGGTACTGTAAATCCAGGGGGGGAAAACTGAGAAAAGGAAAATTAAGGCCAAGTATCGGAAAATTTCCTGGTCATGAGCCTGGAATGAGGAAAGGGTGAAGTGCGGTTGCTGTGGTCAGTGCCCTAAATCAGACTGGGGAATGGGGGAGAGAAGCCCGATGTGGACTTCTTCCCTTGATGCGTTCCCACTGGGTTCGCTTAGCAGATGCGCTCACCTGCGTCTCCGCTTCTCTTATCGATTTCATAACATGCATGAAAAAGTGAGTCAGACGCAATACATTTATAGACGTATATGATTCTGACCACTTTTGCTGGGGAACTAAGTCTTTTCCCAGTGTCTCTTGAAAGTTTTACACTAGGTGGGAGTGTTCTCCCTATTTATAGTGGGGGAGAGAATGGACTGGTCATTCTGCATGAGCGGCCCACCCCCATCCACTCTCTGCCTTTCTCTGTCCTCCTAGCTCTATGCCCTAGAGGCCTAACCTCTACAGAAAACACCACCTGTTTGCCCTTTGGTTTGGCCAATAGGTGGCACCAGGAGGAGATGAGGGCAAGATGAGGGAGAGGGCGGGGCATTGATTCCTTCCTTCTGTTCCCTCTCCTTCTTCGGTGGCTGCATTCTTATAGCACAGGGATGTGTAAACATTTCCTGTAAAGGGCCATAGAGTAAATATTTTAAGCTTTGTAGCTTGAGGCAAGCTCTAGGGTATTATATAGGAACTTACAAAACCATTTAAAAATAATAAAAACCACTCTTCATTTGTGGGCCATATAAAAACAGGCAGTAGGGCAGATTTAGATTGCTGATTCCCTCACTATGGCCACAGCTCCCACTGGGTGGCCTCTTCTGGCCACTGGCTCCAATGACACCATCTCCCGTCCTTGTCCTTCAGGCCCAGCGGGGGTAACAGCTCCCACTGGTTGCCAGTCCCTGAATGCCTGGCCATCTCTGTGGGTTCTCCTAACCCTGCCCTCCCCAAAAGTTCAACCCTCTTGAGTGTGCTTCTCTTTCCTGCCCAGACTGTGACAAATCGAGCGAGAGGGTTCAGGAAAGGGAAGCAGAATTTACAGCACCATGTGAGGCTAACTGTTTTCCCAAGGCCCAGTGACGTCCGCGGGCACCATAGCTAAGATGGGGCTTATCATGTAGCACGTAACTTGTTAAACAGTATGAATGCTGAAGTTCTGGTAGCAAGTCTGCCCTTCTTCTGGGGAGACAGCATACAGTTTTACTTTTGAATTCCTTTCTGTGCTTCTATTCTGAAACCTCCTTGTTCTCACCCTTCCCTCAACTACCTGGCCCATAAACACATAAGATGACCTCTTTTTCTCTCCTCCCCTCAAAGGGATGGCAAGAAGAATGTCACCTTCTTTGGACTGATGGTACCAAGGTGATCCGTGCACGTCACAGGAGATAGTCTAACTGGCAGGACACTCTGGGAGTGGTTTTGTAATTAATCCTACGTGTCAGCTCTTTAACCAGAGATGGTGGCATCCCTGTGCTGGGCCAGGTACAGTGCTGTTTACTGCAGGTTCAAAGATGAGTTAAGCAGAAGTGGTGCCTCCAGGGGGTCACATCTGCTGGAGAGAAGACTCACACGAGCGGGCTATTGTACAGAGGGAGCTGAGCAGGTGTTGGCTTGAGCTGCTCCACCAGCAGGAAGGCAGTGACCTTTCCCATGTCAGAGCAAGGCAGTACTGCTGAGGGGCTGGGCCCGTCCACCATCACAGGTCTTTTCCATCTGGCAGTCTGGGGCCTCCTTGACACTCAGATTCTCAACCAGTTAACATTAATCTGGTAGTTGTGTCTGTGGTAGAATCAGGCTATGAAATCTAACGTGGGCCTCCTTGCGGAGACTTCTGACCAATCGCCGAGGTATGGTCATGATCTCTTGGCCAGGTGCCAAGGTTCCTGCCCTCAAGGAACCTCCTATATGGAAGCCTGGCTGGAACCTTCGTGGACAATTTCTTAATGGGACTTGTTCAATCCCAGATGGCTGGGCCCCACCCCCGGAGTTGCTGATTCAGTACATCTGGGTTGGGCCTGAGAATGTGCATTTCCAATAAGTCCTGGGGGATGTTGATGCTGGTGGTCCAGGGACCATGCTATGAGAACCAGCAGTGGGACACAATGACTACAGAGGAGACTCACGAGCAGAGGCTGTGGAGGTGACAGTACTTGGGGGCCACAGAGGGGTGTGGCTTAGGGAGTTTTGATGTTACAAAGGGAGGCACTGGGGGGAAAAGGAGTTTCACTGAAGGAGAAAAAGCGAGCAAGTTGTGACAGCCTGTGTGGCTATGAAAGCCTTTTGTGAGACTAAGTCATTAGGTCTGGGAATCTGTATTTTTAAAGCTCTCAGGGTAATTCTGATACTCAGCCAGGGTTGAGAACCTCTGTATACTTAGTATCTGGCAGTACCCAGCACATACTAGGTACACAACAAATGCTCATTGATACTAATTCCAAGTGTGTGTTGGCAATGTTTTTAGATGTATACATCTAGTTGTTTATATCCCTGTTTACTTCATAAAACCGGGTCCTAAACCACCAGTTGGTGGAGGAATAACATTCTCTTAAGCAGAAATTGAACTCTTCAGACAGAATTAATGTTCTTTCAAAGTCCAAGATTACAGAAATGAAAACCTGGCGATAACCAAGTATGTCATGTTAGTCACAAGGTACAGATGCCTAAAAACGACATAATAGAAAATTCCCTTTCTTCTTCATCTCTGAGGTTCTACTTGGCTCCTTCCTGTCTGCACATGCATGCACGCCATTGCATGTTCTGCATTAGAAGATAATTAGAAGCAACCAGCTGTTAGTCAAGCAAGCTACATCTCGCCCACATCTTTCCAGAGTACAAGCCATTGGCCGGGGTGGGGTGGGGAGGGGAGGGTGGGGGGGCGTACTTATCTTAAAAAAGAATCTCCTTGCTTTAAACACAGCAACCAAAATGAAAATACACCGTAATTAGTGTGAGCATGAGCTAGCTTGGCTGAGAAGAGACAACTATCAATGAAATGTCACTCCATTGTTTAAAATGGTTATTTCTTTTGGGGGCACCTGGGTGGCTCAGGCGGTTAAGCATCTGACTTTGGCTCAGGTCATGATCTCCCGGTTTGTGAGTTCAAGCCCTGCGTCGGGCTCTGTGCTGACAGCTCAGAGCCTGGAGCCTGCTTCAGATTCTGTGTCTCTGCCTCTCCTGTGCTCACACTCTGTCTCTCTCTCTCTCAAAAATAAATAAACAATAACAAAATTTAAAAAAATAATAAAATGGTTATTTCTTTTGATTTCATAGGAGAAGTGCTGCTCTAAAATTAGCAAATAACTTAGTGAATAATGAATATTATTTTTGCTCTTACTGGAAGAAGGGTAAGGCCATGTGGGTGCATGTCTATGTGTGTGTGATGAGAGCTGGCTCTTAAACTAGGTCTTTCCGACTTGAGGCCTTGGAATTGGCCCACTTTCTGTTTGCAGTCTAGAAATAGAGGAAGAAGAAAAGGAAGAGAAAAGAAGTCTTCAGGAAGCACTAGCTATTAGGCTGAAATTCTCTAATAAGCCGAAGAGGTTTAAGCTCTGGAGCTGTAGAGGCGAAGAGAGATAGTGGGGAAAACAAAAGGCTCACAGCCAGGAAGAGTGAGTCCTACATCCATGGCCAACACGTGACACACTGGCGGGAAGCTTGGAGAAGGGGAACGGGCTTGTGTATGGCAAGAGGAAGAGAGATAAGGCATCAAGGGGAGTGTTGCCATTTTTGTTAGATAGTGGAACTGACTCCCAATGAAGCTGAGAGATGTTCCAGGAATTGATGTGATTTTCTGAGGTTACTACCCCAGTCTTGACTCATAGCCTGCTTACATTCTGCTAGTTTGCCATGGTGATTTTTAAAAAAATGTTTATTTATTTTAGAGAGAGAGAGTGAGGTGAATGAGGGCGTGGCAGAGAGAGAGAGAGAGAGAGAGAGAGTATCCCAAGCAGGCTCCATGCTGTTAGCACAAAGTCCCATACCAGGCTCGATCCCACCAACCGTGAGATCATGACAGAGCCCAATCCAAAGGTTAGACGCTTAACCAACTAACTAAGCCACCCAGATGCCTCAGCCATGGTGATTTTAAAAAGCCTAGTTTCAACTTTGATAAGGTGGGGATAGAGAAAATAAGTACCTGTACTTTTAAGTCCATGATTTTAGAAATTTGTTCCTTTGTGATAATCTGAAATTTGGTTTGATATTTTATCATGTCAAAAGAATCTGAGTCTTACTATAGGAGTGTTTTATCAGGAGAGATGATGAGTTTCTGAGTAGAAAGAGACACACCTTGATCGGCGAGTACCACTTCCTGGGGGAAGAGGGCCGACGCATGTTGTTGTTGAGATTTCGAGGTTCGGGGAATTCGTACTCCTGCTCTGGCATCTTGACTCTCGCATTCTTTGCCTTTTCCAACTTAGCACCTTCTTCTGTGGAACCCTTTTCTCCCCAACGAACCTAAAATAAATAACATTTAATAAAACAAAATGACCAAATAAAGTATAATGCCCCTGGAGATGGGCATCGTATATACATGTGTGATGTGCAATGTGAGTGCTATCCACTCCTCAATTCCTTCAGGTTTTTAGGGACAGAGAAGAGGAGGGTGTGGAAGAAGGGAAAGAAGGAGGTTTGAAGGGGCAAGGAGAGCAAGTCACACAGATAGATGTTTAGGGGAAGAACTATCCAGACTGTGGGGATAGCATGTGCAAAGGTCCTGCAGGCCCAGGGAAGAACTTTGGACTGTATTCCAGTGGGAGGGGAAACCACTGAGGTGTTTGAGCAGATAAGCAATTTACTGTAAGTGGTGGGCAAGATGTGGGGGTGCACAGTTTAAGGAGTGTACCTGTCATCTCTCCATCTGATGCCTTATAATCCAAAACCCACCAGACCTCAAGTATGAGCTTTCACTAGTTTTATCTGTTTTCCATCATGGAGTAGTCGCTATATACATGTGAGTATATGAAGCTGTGTTCTTACCTCCATCCTTTTAATGCCTCCAACGCCTCGCCCACCATAGTAAGAGGCATCTACGGTAGGCCACTTTTTCTTGGGGAGACCATCGTCATCTTCTTCCTGCAGGGAGATTGTCATACGTGAAGGAAGCAAAGCACCACTGCTGTATGTATGTGTCCACTTCAGCAAAGTGGATGGGAAACGACTGCCTGGGTTAAACCACAGAGCTTCCTGGGCCTGCCTTGGGGCAAGCCACTTAAGCTATATGAGTTTATCTTCTTTATCAGTAAAGGGGAGGGGGGGGGAAGCACTACTATCTTGTTAGGTTGTAGCAAAATCCTGGGACCCATTCCTTTCTGCATCTCTACTCTTTTATAGGGTGTTTCACCTAATCCCATCTACATGCTGGTGACTTGTGTTTCTATCTTTATCCCCAACTCCTCTGAACCCAACTGTTGACTTGACATTGACATCTCTCAGGGGACTAATAATCATCTCAATAGTACCACGTCAAAGAGGAGTCTCCCAGTCATCTCCTCATCTTAAACCTGTTCCTCCTGCAGTCTTCCCCACTGCCTGGAGTCACCCTTGAATCCTCTCCCCCACCTCATCTCAGTTTGGCAGCAAATTCTGTTGACCTTACTTCTAGAAGCCCCGACATCTGTGACTTCTCCATCTCCACCTCCATCCCACCCAATCAACCTGGTCCCAAGCCCCCTACGCTTTCTACAGGATACTGCAGTAGCCACCTAACTGGCTTCCCTGCTGTGCTCCTCCTCTGCCTACAACCCGTTCTCCACAAAGCAGCAGAGGAAAAGCCAAACCCAGCTCTGCCCTGTGAGCTCTGGCCTTGGCTCACCTCTCCAGCCTTCTTCTTGCCACACTCCACCTCCCTATACTCCAGCCCACTTGCCCTCTCTCTGTCCCTCAAAGACAGCACATTCCTGTCTTGAGTCCTGTGCACGAGCTGTCCCCGGACCCAGGAATGCTCTCCCCCTGGTCTTCTCATGGCCAGATCCTTCCTATCACTCCCCAAGAGGCGTCCCCTGGACATCTGTCTAAAGCAGCCCCAGTGTCCTCATACCACCAATCTGTTTCAGTTTCAGTTATGGATCCTTCTGTGGCTTGATATTTATTTACTATTGGTTTCTCCAGGCTGCAGTGTAAGTTCCATGGAAGTCTCTGTTTACTCATGTTTACCATTGCATTTTCAGCTTTTCGAATGGCACCTAGTATGTGGGAGGTGCCCAAGAATTATCTGTTGAATTTACAAACAAATTAAATGAAATGATTCAAATAAAGCAGTTAACTCAGTGTCTGCCACTTAGCAGTGACAGGAAGTTAGTGCTTACTGTATTTTTTAAGATGAAGGGAGAAAACAAGAGGAACTTATAACTTGATGGATGGAAAAGAGAAGGATAGTTAGCAAAATTGCTCCTTATCTTGGCACAGTAATTATTCATGCTAAGGGGAGAAAAATCTCTACCATCTATAGTCATGGATGGGTGATGGGGGTAGCAGGATTTCCTTCCTGGGTAAAGAAAGGATGCTGCAAAAAGGAGTCTGCAAAGTAAAAGAATAAGCCCAAGAGGCTGAAATTGCTCAGAACACGCCTGCTTCCCACAGCCTGTGTTGGTGGTACTGGTGAGTCAAGGACTCAGATTGCAGTCCTAGGTAGGGTCAATTCTATCAACGGATGGAAAGGGGATCCCATGCAGGAGGCAAGGAACCAAGCAAAGACGAGTGGTCAGCAGTACAGACCCAGAGATGACAAAGCACAACAGTAACACATGGAGATTCTCTGGGTGACTTGCTGTCCTTGGGATGGGCAGGCTTCTATTTTAAAAAATTTAAAAATTCATGTATCTTAAAGGACATGATCACAGCAGACCAGAGTAAGAGCAGACCAGAGCAGACCAAGTATCAGTTGCAATGTCTTGGCAGCTGATACTTGGGTTGGTCTCTCTGTCTCTTTAAAACAGATCTGTCCTTCTTCACCATGGGACTGTGTGTCCTGAACACAGAGTGGATTCTGTTGACTCTTGTATTCTAGGTCTTGTACGGAGCTGGTGCACAGGAGGTGGTCAATAACCGGGTACTGAATTCACGGTAATAGTTGAATTTATGAAGTCTTTACCATGTATGTGCCAGTCACTCTTCCAAGTGCTTGACATGCACTAACCTTTTAATCTCACAGCGTGCGGCATGGTAGGTGGTGCTATTATGTCCACTTTAGGGAGGAGGAATAGAGAGGTTAAGTGTCTCAGGTCACCCAGTTTGTAGGTGAAAGAGCTGCCCTTCGAGCCCAGGTAGCCTCACTCCCGTTTGTTTCTCAGTGTTGGCAAAGTTCTGGGTCTTGTCATTTGGGTTTTGCTTTTCCAATCATTTGGCAGCACCAAATAAATGCTACTTTTCTACTTCTTCCCCCTTGTATCTGCTAATTTTGAAGATTTATGACTGTAGCACATGATAAAATAATAAAATAACACCAAAGAGCCCCAAATAATACGTTCACAGTATTTTACCTTATGACAGACTCTCAGAAGGCTTAGGGTGTTAAATCAAGAGCCTTATGTATCTTACATACATGGTTCAAGTATCCCTGGAGGTGGGCCTATCTGTCTGTATGTCATATACAAAATGTGGCTTCACTGCTGGTCTAGTGCAGTTTCTTTCCTAAAGGAGATAAATGAAATTATATCATCCAAAACTGAACATAGCAGCACCAAGAACATAAGAAACTCCAAGAATAAAGCTGACTTATTCAGCAGGGAACTGAAATGGTCTCATGAGTCTCCTAATTTTTTAAAGAACAGGAGTACATTGGAGACCATTTACTGGGGCCTTTTCATTGCATAGGAGAGGACAGTCAGATCTGGAGACATGAAGGGACCAGTGGAGTTGAAGCTCTGGTCCTGTTCCCTGATGCCTGGATCTCCCCACTATTTGCACACAGAGCTGCCCGTCCTCCCTCCCACCACGGACTTGCTGCAGGCTCTGGTCTGCATTCTCCTGAGCATGTGCAGCAGGGGCTGGCCTTCCCACAACAGGAAATGCCGGGACTTCAATCTGCTCCACCAAGCCTGCCGTGTAATCCCCTGACCCGAGCTTGCCTGCCAAACTCAAACAACAACAGCAAAGACAACACAAAGGACCAGGATTTGACCAACGGGAGAGTCAGAATTTCCCCGCAGTTACCATGGCTCTGTTTATACATTCTAGAGACGGGAGGGTTTTGCAATCTTCAGAAGAGAAGGGAATCTTTGATGTGTCTTTTCATTTGGCCCAAAATCAAGGGAGTAAAATCACAGTGTCTAGAAATGCCACTAAGAAAATTGGCAGCACCTGTAGAGAATCTCTACCTCGAATGAAGTATAAAGTCTCTCTTGGGGAGCCCCTCTCACACCGCCCTTCAAGGACGTTAGCAGGGTGAGGAAGAACTTCCGGCACACAAATCCTCTATGATTATTGGAGGACAGATGGGATAAGCCACATTGCTTTGTGTGAGCAAAGTAGTAGGAATTGAGGGTTTGTGGGCACAAGAGAGTGGAGCTGAGCTGCCAGCAAACTGCCAGGGTCCACCTGAGAAGAGGGCCTCAAGAACCTCCCGGGAACAGGAATGACATGGAGGGTGAACTGTGTTGCAACTCACCCTTGTACTTTTAAACCTTTTAAGGCCCCTCTGCAGATGGTCTTGTGCCAGTGATGCCTTGAGGGGAGCGTAGGAACCAGGTTTGCAGGACGGTGTTTATCAAATTAATATGAGATATGGCCTAAGCAAGAAGTGGGAGTCAGTGGTGCCTGGAGAAACCACAGAGATTAGGGAGGGACGCTGGTTTCCCATCAGGGGAAGTTATGTATTAACCTTAAAGGATGTGGTGGCCCCAGACATGCAGTTAGCTGATGTTTGGGTTAAAGTGGCAGCACCATTACTCAGATGGTAGAGGCCCCTTCTGACCTGCTTGTCCTCAGGCAGCCCTGCTCCAGAAAGAAATAGCTCTAGAACACTGAGCCTGACACACACATTTGGTTAGCCCATAGTTGGATTTGTCCTGTGCTGCCCTCAGACACTGAATTTTGCCAACTTTCTAGTCATGCCAGGCTTAGGTACAAGCACATGCTTCAACATTTGTGGCTCCATATGCTCGGAACATCCTTCCTCCACTTCTTCTACTCATCTTTTAGAATATCGCTGGCATGTAACCTATTCTGTGAAGAACTCCTTGATTCCCCACGGAATTCAGTGCTCTATCCTGGGCCAAACAAACTCTCAACCCTCAATTCACTACACTGCACGTACCAGTGGGAACGATCTATGGAAAGGAGAATGGACCCGAAACAGAATAGAGCCCAAGGAAATGGTTTCATTTAACATTTTAACATTTTGTTGACCTGTAACACATCTTAAACCCTTATGATAAGCCCTATATAGCCACCGACAAGGGCCCCTTATTTGTCTATTCCTTCATTTACTCACTCAAGCAACTGGAGTTGAGCCCCCACTGCTTGCCAGCACAGTGTTGTATTTTGAGAAAAATAAAGACAACGGAAGGAACACAACTGTCAACAAGATTGTCCACATTCATAGAGGAACATGTTTGGTGAGGGTGATGATATGAGTAAAGGACCAAGGCCACTGAAACTCCCAGGCCCACGAGACTCTGGAGGGCAGAACCCGAAGTAGAACTAGCTGTCCTGTCTCATCTGAAGTCTTTGGGGATAAGCCAGAGAAGTCACCCTCAATGGCAGTCTTGGAGATGAATTCCTAGGAATGAATTTGGCAAGTCAGAAAAATCCAACAACACTTCTCTATGTAAATACAAAAAATCCCAACTGACGAGATTTTCCCATCCTGAGTTGCATTTAACACGTTATGACCCCATATCCTATCTCTTCACATGCAATGACTAAAGACAGCACCATGATTGTCCTGTGTTCTTCAATGAAGGATAGTGTATTTACTGTTTTAGTAGCGATGTGCCTTTTTCAAACAATTGAAATACAGAATAGTGAATTCTGGACCTGTTCTAGGACTTCTGCTTGGGGCATACGTGTGTGTGTGTGTGTGTGTGTGTGTGTGTGTGTGTGAGTGTGTACTTGATGACCACTAGAAAGAAGATGCCTAGCAGCAGCTTGGCCCTTCCCCCTTTCAGAGTGGGAATCTTCTCTGGCTGTCTGTGTAGACATAGCTGTGAAGGAGTTCAAGTTGTCTGATCCTAGACAAGTTGTATAATTTTTCCATAGCTCAGTTTTCCCATCTAAAAAGTTCTTGCCACAGAGAAATTGTTAGGATGAGTGAGCATGATAATGAACCTAGAAATAAGTTCATTATTCAAGGCTAGGTGCTTATTGTTAATTGTATGCCCACCCACTGTCAATGCCTTCAATATGCATCCCTCTCGCTCCCGAACAGAAAAACCATGCAAGGTCATTTAGAACTGAATCATCATATGAAATACTCCATTAATGGATCCCCCCTTAAACTACCAGTATTTTGGAATAGCTAGAGGCTTTGTGAGGAATCCTCACTCTGCTGCCAATTAGAGAAGATTCTCAACCCAGGAAATACACATCTTAGGTGTTAAATTGGAGTCTTCTTGCTTTTGTTGAGGTCTCAAAAATTTTCTTTGTTCTCTCTTTATACAGAAGTCTCACTGTTGGTTGCATGGAATCTCGAAGTCACGCTTTTTTTATATTATGCACTCTGATGTTCCTTATTAAAGGGGACCACTGAGAGCTTGTTAGAAAGTTGTGTTCATTCTAAGTTTAGCTATTTCAATAGTAGATGTGTCTCCCTTAGGATATGAGGCTTACAGAACTGATGAAAGCTTAGATAATTAATACTGAACTTGTTAACATATATGGCAGAGTGTTTGGCTTCAGGGGGCTATTAATTGAGTGTTAGACACCATGTTAAGCTTTTCGGGGATAAATCCAAGATTAATGAGATATAGATCCTGACCTTCAAGTAGCTAATGAACTTAAACTTTGATGCAGAAGAAAAGGTCAATAAAATACCCTGGGAATGCAGAGAAGGGAGAAATGAGAAATTAGTCCTGATGGGAGGAATTACAGTGTGTTTTGTGGAGATAAGAGCACATGAGCTGTACCTGAAGGACTGGTAGGATTTGAATGCAGGGAGCTGGAGTGGAGAGGGTTCTAGAAGTCTAGATTCAGACTGTGATTTTCAGGGCACTGTGTAAGATACTTTGTAAGGCTAAATTATGTTATCTGTTCTTGTGGGATTTCTTTCTTTCTTTCTTTCTTCTGCTGAAACATATTAGGAAGGAGATCAGGACTGCTTAACTCACAAGGCCAAGGAACTGTCAGGGTGAACACACACGCTAAGTGATCAGCACAGCCTGCAGCCTGCCCCAGCCAGCCTGGGAGTTCCTTGGTGTCTAACACAACCCTTTAGATCTCAAGTATTCTGGGGTTGTCCTTCTGTTTCAGAAACCAGGTCTGCCTTCTTCAGGTAAAAGTATGACTTCTATAGAAATATTAGATGAAACTAGGTGGTTTTGGGTAAACCACACTCCACAGTCTTGTACCTAAGTCCCCGGGTGCATTTTGACCACAGTGGCTACTTCCAAAGGCAAATGCAGAGTCAGCACCAGAAAAAAGGGCAACAACTCCTTTAACTGAACATAATAAGGGGAGGGAACATTCTTCACCTCGGGGCAAACAGAGCAACTTCATCAAGCAAAAGCTTCTTGCCCTATTTTCCTTTGGGAATATAAGAGACAGCTGCACATAACAGAAACACAGCCAAATTGGAACCCGTAGAACTAGCCACGGTGCTTTCTCTTGAAAGATTAAGAAAAGGCTTTTGTGGATGTAAAGAGGGTTTTATCCTCCCTCTTTGCACAGCAATGTAATTTCCTCCCTTGATTTCTGGGCAGAAAGTTAGCATTCCAACAATATGTGCTTTAATTGATTGCAGCTATTAAATACCTTGGCTTACATGCATATGGTTCAGGATATAACAGACTCATGGAATATTAAATTCAATCATTATTCTTTCTGTATGCAGGAAACCTGACTAAGGCATCGGTTAGAGGAAAGGCGAGGGGGCAGTGCTCAGTTTGCATACAATATAGACTTTAGGGATTGAGGACCATGAACTTGAATCCTCACCTCTATATCTTTTGATCCCACTCAGTTTTCAGACCTGTACCCAGACTTCTAAATTGGTGAGTGATGCATCCAAGGAGGCCTGTTGCTCTGAGAGTGATCAGAGTATCAGGAAAGCCACTGGCCAGGCACTCCTGCCCAGGGATTCTCCTTCTCACCATTAGCCTTTAATGCCTCCACCATATTCTACCCCAGGCCATGCTTGCATCAGAACTGCTTATTGGCCAATTTCTGGTGGATTTTAAGATGTTTTTCCTCCCTTCAAATGATGAAGATTTGAGAGCAAGGCCAGGATATTAACATATCCGCTTTCACCATCCTGCCTCCCCCATATATTTTTATTACTGCCTGGCAAATCTTTAGGCATTGTGTTAAATTAAAGAAAAATGGAATACTTCAGCATCAGGCTATTCCTAGAACCACTAACTGTTTGGAGAATGTATCAAATTTGTCCCGATCTACATACATGAAGCATAGTTCTGCAGGGAAAAGAGAAACTTAAAAGGCCTGTTTTAAAGGGAAAAATTGTATTGATAAAAATATTTATATCTGCATCTCAGATTTTATCTTTGCAGGTAGAAAACCCTCCCACACTAATCTGTCCATGGCTGCAGTTCAGTTCAGTTTCTGTTCAACCTTGGTCAGTTCAGTCTGTTCAACCTTGGTTCGGAAAGGACCAAAGACTTCCCTCCCTGCTACCTCAGATGCAGTGGGAGCCTGGGCCTGACTTCGCTCTGCGCTGCAGGGGCCTGAGTCCTGGGCCAGCTCAGCCAGCTCTCTGCTCCACTTTACCACCATGTCCATCTGGCTGCACCCTGCTCTGGTCACTTACCTCACTCTCCTCAGCAGGGGGTGGAGGGACCTCCTTGATAATCTAAAAAAGGAAAAAAAAAAAAAAGAGAACAAGTCAGTGGAAATCTTTGGCCACCTGCTCTTCAAGAAATGCCTTGGTAGTATGGCCATAATTACCACCACACTGGGCCCAAGCAAGGCTTAATCAATGCCATGATGTGTCTTTCTGGCCAGAATAGCTCAGTTAGTTAGAGCATGATCGAGACTGAGGGTTCCATTTTCAATTGTGTCTGTTTTATATAGAGAAACAATGTTCCACAAGTAAGTTTCATCTCTTATCCCATCTTTGCTATCTTGCAAATTTATTCACTCATTTATTCACCTAGTCATTCATACGTCAAATCATCTATCTACCCATCCAAACCTCTACACGGTTAACAAAGAGCTACACCCAATAGAAGTGAAGATGGTGCTGCAGCAATGAGTCAGGTATGGACCACACTCAAGCTACTGGCAGTCTTGTTAACTGTCACGGGCCACAAATGGTACCTACCCCAGGAGGGAGAGTGTGATGGTCAGACCTATTCCCAACAGAGGGCAGCAAAGGAGGGATGGCCAGGAATTTCTTTTGGGGCCCTGACATTTGAGGGGTACAAACATTGAGATTTACATTACAATGTTATAAGACTGTATTCCACAACTTCCCCATCATCAGGGCTGAAGAGAGATATGTGGACAGTCTGGATAGGTAGGGAGAGGACTCTGGAATCCCTTCTAACCAATGAGAGGATGACTGACACGTGGGAAGAGGATGGTTGGGTGACAGTGAGCAGCTTCTCCTCCTGCTTATCCCCAGTTTGTACAGCCTGTGCATAAAAGGAAAGCCCCTGCAGTTAATTATATTTAGAGTCTTTTACAAAGCAGCTTGGCCATGTCCCCTGGGGCTCCCTCCTTTCACCCCAAGCTTATTAGAATTTTGAGTCCCCTACATGCAGTCTTTTCCTTAGACAATTCTGGTAAATACAGACTTATTGTATATCTCTGGATGTCCTAGTGTCAGGGCTGGCCTGGACCACTTTGTGCACGGATCCTGGTTGCTGACTTGGCTGCCTACTAGGCATCAAGGCCTTCCCCACCTTTCTCTCCTGAGCACATGTCTCCTTTAATTTGATGGTTGTTTGGGGACCTCATGTGGGCTCTGATCCCCACTGCTCTTACCCACACTACCATTATCTGTAATGTCATCTCTGCATGTTGAGACAGGCTACTGACTTGAGGTTGTATTAACACCAGCCAGGGAATGAAGACTCCAGTCATCTAAAAGGATGGTATTCAATTAATTAAGAGGCAGAGATTAAGGGCTTCAGGGGTTTCAAGCTGCCATTTCATCTGCCCCCACTTCCTGGCCACTGTGGGAAGCCTGCTGAAGGTCTTTGGAAAGCACGAAGCCATGATTTTGCTACCCACTCAACACTGGCTCTGGGTTCCTTAAGGAAATCTCTGGGGAGGGCCATTACCGACTTCCCCTTGTCCCAGAGGCAGTGATGATTTTAAAACAGGAAATGCCCGGAAATTGGAGGGAGGAGGGAGGAGCTGGGGACAGCAATCTGGAATGCATCTCTTCTCTTAGGGCAGGGTTGGGAGGAGAGGGAGAGGGAGGGCAGGATATTTGGGAAACATAGGCAGATGTTGACAAGAGTGCTGTGGGCAGTGTGCATGGCAAGTATTCTGGGCATACAGAGGCTCCGTGCAGAACAGCCGGGCTTCTGTCTTCACAGTACTACCAGCTTCCCCCTCACTGCATGGAATGTAGTGTAGTTGTCCAGTGTGAACCCCAGACCTGCCCTTTTCTGACTGTGAAGATTTGACAAGTTCTTGAACCTCCCTGAGCCCTACTGCCCTAACCTGTTAAATGGGAGTAATGTAACCTTGTAGTGTCACGATGAGCAATAATGTTTGTAAAACATCTGGTATAGAGTGGGCGTTCAATAAATGGTGCGTGCACTATTATTCTCCTTTTCCTTTCTTTCCTTTCTCTGTCTCTTGCCTTTATTACCCCTTTAAGGAACGTTTCACTTGACTCCCTGCATATACTAAATGACTATGTATGGTGGTTTCCAGATGGAGCAGTCCTGAGGCCAGAGCTTCATAAAATGAGTGAACAGGAGGCTGATGTCAGACGGTGGTCAGGGAGCTTGAGAGTGACCAGGGACTTCAGGGTGGTGAGTAGCAGTATGCTTCATCACATACATGTAGGCACATGACATCAGTCAGGACGTGCAGCACCAAGTGGCCTATCACTCGGACGAATCCAACTGTGGTTGCCATTCAATGTCACTTACTGAGTACTTCTTGAATTCTACATCTAGCAATGTCCAAAGGGAGACCCACAAGACAATGCCAAAATACAAAATTTATTAAGTATTAATCTGTAATCCAGATTCCCCGAGCTTCTGGAAAAATGCCACCATGTTCAGGTAAACAGGATTAGGCACGTCCAATCTGGTCTTACTGGTTGGATGTCTGGCTGTATTGAGCAGGAATGAGGAAGACGTCTTCCCAGTGCTTCAAGCTCCACCACCACCCACTCTCCTGTCCACAGGGAGCAGGTCGCCATAGGACAGCGGGAGAACATTTCAAAGCTTGATCCAGACAGGCGAAGTTGAAATCATGACATGATTATTCTAGGTCGTGAAGCTGGAAGGGCTGTCTGTGAGTGAGCCAAAGCCCTGTGCCAAGACCAGCACATAGGCCACCCAAAGGAGTGCTCTGCGTGTTGGCCCTCTCCACCTCACCCCTGCAGAGGACCAGAGCCCATGCCTAGAAGAGCACTGCATCACTCTTGAGCCTGCGGTACCACCACAGCCTTGCTGCACAGTGGCCCAGGGCCCACCAGATAGAACTCAAACTGCCCCACCTCCACAAGGCTTGCGTGATGTGGCTCCCACCTCTCCACTTTATCCCTTTTCACTCTCCCCTTCACTTTCTGAGCTTCAGCGTCTTGGTCACCTTCCTGCTCCTTCCATGCACCCCACTGCTGCTTCTCACTTGCAGCCTAAGACTTGGCTATCCCTCAAGCTCTCCTCTACAGGATCTCACATAGTCTAGTGTCTTTTGTAGTACTTTTAATTATAATTAACAGATTAATTCAACAATTCTTTGCTTCCAACTAGTGTGACTAGAAAGTGTTTATTTCTAACTAGAATACAAGTTAGAACAAGCGCTAAGCACTGCCAAGAGTAGGCTTGATTTGGCCCACTTCCCTTCTTAGAAGGTTCTGGGTGATTCCTCTTGTTTGTAAGTGGGCTCATCAGGTCTTTCCCCATTAGGAGGGACACATAGAAGATGGTAAGGTTGAAGAGCTCCTAAATAAAATGTTTCAAAGGAGAAGACTCAATAAACGTATTTGTGGGATAACATGGTAGAACTGAATGGTGGCACCGGGGGAAAGTCTGGGGATATTTTTCATGCTTCTCCTCCAGAGGCTGGCAGCACTTGTCCACTTACTACCATCTTTAGCTTGGATATTTTGAATGGGCAGAAGGTGACCATTTGCTTCCTTGGGAGAACTGCTCTAGAGACCCTTCTGTGTTGATGTAAATTCTGCCTTGAGGTAAAGGGGATAAGGAAAATGAGATGGAACGTGGACTTCTGAATTCTATTAGTGTTTCTTTGCTATCTGAGAATTTCTTGAAACTGTCTCTACTGTGAATTGGGAGAAATGCCCCCTCTTCCCTCTTATCAATTTTAGGCATGTTTGTTTAGGTAGACATGAGATAGGGTCGAATTTGACAAAGGCTGTTGTATGGATAAAGGAAAGAAAAAACTAAAATCTTACTGGCAACTTCTCATTGAGTCAAAACAAATTAAAGTTTTGCGTACACCCTGAGTCTGGCTATTGGAAATGGTAATGATGAAGGTGTGGAGGTAGAGCTAGCATGGTATGAACAAGTAGGAAGATCATATATACCCAGGTCCTATTTGTTACCTGGGAACCTTACTCTGGTCTTATGAGTCAAGTTCAACTGTTTAGGTCTCTGTAATGCTCTCTTTTAAAATTAATTTTATAAAATGTTAAGGTGAAATAAAGCACCTGGTGAGTTTATTTTTCTTGTTTTTTTCCTCTGGAAGTATTCAAGTTTTGCTCCTAATTTGTATGTTTTGATCATTGCCACTTTGTTTGCCCTTGCTAACTTTAATGTAATCTACCCAGTTTTTCACACACCTCTTCCTTCTCCCAGATGAGAGCCACACTGACTCACCAGACGTTCCATTTAAAGCTGTGAGACAGGTCAACATGGTCATGAGGATGCCAGGCCTGGCTATTCCTGTGTGGTCCCCTGCTATGTCCCCACTACCACTTCACATTTCTCCTCCTTATTTTTCCTGTCTCTTCTCTCTGTGGCAGCAGTTGGCTGTAGGCTAAGCTGTATGAGCTCATTTTAGACAGATGTTCATCTTATGCCTTGAGAAGTGGGATGAAACAGAGGACTTCATTTTGGGTTTCCTTTCTCCAAAAATTGTACTTAGGGGCTCAGTATCCTTACACACGCTGGATGAGAAGCATCTCCTGCAACCCCCTCTACACTGAAGGTGTGGTTCTCTTGTTGCAAAGGAGACCCTTCCTTGATACACAACCAGTTGGGTTGTCCAGACCAAGTTCAAGAGAACTGCTTAAAAAATACTACTCTGTTCACAAAATTAGGAACATGTCCTCTCATTTGAATAGCTCCATTTTAAACTTCACTGAGTATCAGAGTAACCTGGAGGGTTTCTTAAAACACAGATTTCTGGGCTGCACTCTGTATTTCTCATCAGTTGGTCTGGAGCAGTGTCTTTGCATTTCTAATGAATTCTCAAATGATGCTCATGCTCCCGGTCCATGGACCACACTTTGCAAATTATGAATTAGCTTACTTCTAACAATGCCAGCCTCAGTTAGGTATGCAAGGGTATGCTGTTGCTTCACATCAGACATTCCTGTTAAGAGTTGCTTATGGCTGATTAGAAACACCGGCTTCGAAAATATTTCAGTCTACAAATTATGGTGTCCCTGTCCTACTGTCAGGAACCATGGGATCTTTAGAGCCCATTTGTCAGCACATTGGGGAAGACATGGAACTTTCTGGAAGAATCTCTCAGCTCTGCCTGCAGGCTCTCTCTTGCTTCCTCTAGTGGCATTTGTGCTCATCTGCCTGCAGAGCTGCCAGGGCCTGGATTCTTGGACCCAGCCCTGGAGCAGTCCCAGCCACATAGTTCCCTGAGAGTTAGGGACACAGATCATAGCTTTCACGGTCTGCACTGCCAGCAGCTAACTCACTGAACTGTTCATGTTTGCATCTTTGCATCTTTCTTCTGCACTGGACTCTCAGTCCCTAGAAGACATGGGTGCTCTTGGCCATATTTTATCTCCTGGCACGTAGCCCAGTACTTGTTACTCAGTCACTAGTTCTGGGAAGAATGGGTATGTATTCCTCTGAGGAAAAGGTAAAGAGAGCATTCCTCATTATTTTAAACTTCCTTGCTTCTCAGATAAGCACTTCAGTAATTCAAGATTCAGGACTGGTCTCTCAACTGTCCATATAAATACTTCTTTAGCAGTTAATATGCTAACAATGTCAACTGTTGAGCATCGGTTGTGACACTTGGATGCATCATGAAGATCTCATTAGGGTCATCACTTGGATTTATATTAATTACAGTAGTTTATTGGATACATCTATACCCCATTCTATTCTGTAGCTCCAGCCTGCAAGTAAATTCACTTGCCTGTAGTTCAAGAATCCACTTTCCAAGCATAGTGTCCCAAACTAAATTTCTATTAAGGCTTCCCGAAAATTTGAAGGTGACACATGCAGTCTCTTTTGTTACAATACAGGTATGTAATATGTGAATCTGTTCATAGGTGGTAGGTAAACTTGGCATAAAATCAGTAAACTATGAGATCAGTGTACCTCAAAATTTGATTTTTAATGAGGTAAAGGAGGTTATATATATGTGTGTGTGTATATATGTATATATATATATATATATATATATATGTTTTTTAAATGTTTATTTATTTTTGAGAGATAGAGCATGAGCAGGGGAGGGGAAGAGAGAGAGGGAGACACAGAATCCTAAGCAGGCTCCAGGCTCTGAGCTGTCAGCACAGAGCCTGACACGGACTTGAACCCACGAACTGCGAGATCATATCCTGAGCCGAAGTTGGGCGCCCAACTGACTTAGCCACCCAGGCGCCCCTGTATTAGTTTTTTTGTGTGGTAAAAATCACATAACATAACATTAAGCATATTAAAGTGTGAGGGGATCATATTTGGTGCCACTGAGTAGCATCGGGTGGATGTGAAGATGCTGTCCAGCTGCCAGCAGTGGCCTGGGAGGGACACACAAACCCCCACATACTGTGTCTGCTTTCTCAGTTCCGTTTACCCTTGTTCAATGCAAATTATATTTGCTCCTGAGCTTATGTACTTTTCCTCATGAAAGTGTTTAATATAGCATCCTCAACACCAGTGTGTGTCCTGGTCATAAGAATCCAGGGATTGAATGAAGGAGGAGAGCCTTAAGCATGTGGAGGAGAAGCTTGTGAGGAGATGAGAGAAGATGGGGCATCCTGTGACCAAGATGGCGCATCCTGTGACCAACATGAGTAAAGGTGCCCACACTGAGCTTCGTCAGAGGCCACACTCAAGAACCAAAAGAAAGGAGAATGGAACTCAATGGGAGCCATCATTTGCTTTAAAGAGGATTAGAGGCACGTGCCATGGATTGAAGAAAAGGTTATCACGCCATGAACAGCAGAACAGGACTTTCATGGCATTAGGTCTGACTTGAAACCACAGAAATTGCCTTTTTTGTTATGAAAAGAAGAACCTGGCAAAACAACAAAAGCTGGACTCCTATTTTAAGCTGGTGCAGAAGGAATAACAAGACAGTGAGTCACAGCCGTCCACCTCTGGTGTCTTGACACTTTGTCCTAAGAATGTCCTTCCTTCCGTTCTGCCTCCATAACTCAAAGCCACAGTGCTACATCATACTCACATGCACTGGGAAACTTCATGAGTTTATTTTTACAAATCAAGGCAAAGTGGTATATTTACTGGAGCATAATTTGAATTAAGAATCTAAGATGCTTAAAATGGTGGAATTTTATTGGGTTTATTATTCATTTTTTAATGTGCATTGTTTTATTAGATTACATAGTTTTGAATGCTCTCCTCTGAACTCATTTGCCCCATTAGTCCTGTTATTTTCATGCGGCCCAAATTCCATAATACAATGATTTTTTAGGAACACATGTTATAGGAAAGATGACGATATTTAGAGAACTTTCCATGTACCTGGAACTTAACCATTGTTAACTTTGGAGAGAACAAAGGAACCGCTAATTGGGCCTGACTTCCTTATCTGATTTCTGCTCTTTGTGCTTTCCATGTGTATTATAAAACCTCAAGGAATCTGAGTAAGAATATTCCTTGGGTGCTTGGTAATTTGGGATTGTGAGCTCATGGGTAGTCTGCATTTACCTATGGGAATCCTATGAGGATTGCATTGAGGGATCAACCTGCCACAGAGGATTCAAATTTCCTTCTGTAGATTCCTACGCACTTCCAAACTGACAACTTTTCTCAGCTTGCAATTTACAGAACTGCAGATAAGACACATTTGAACTCTAAAACTGAGAGATTATGGTTTTGAGTTCTTAGGGACATACATATACATACATATACACACACACACCAAACCCATGGCCTAGCCTTTTATGCAAGTTTCCCGCTTTAGGCAGAAGACTCCATTCCGACTCCCAAACTTTTATGTAAGGCTATGCAACCAAATGTCTAGGTATTGAGATTAGAAAACCTTCCCCCTCTAGGATCGTCACTACTTTAGGGTCAGCAAACCATCTGATTTCCAGATCCTTCTTTATTTTGGCCCTGGAAATGTTCTCTGTTTTCCAATGAGCCTGGATATGTGTTTGAAACAACTTTTATTATATATTTTTAGGCATTTTTTCCTTTGTTTTGCTATGTAGTCCTCACTATATCACCATTAAGAGTAATTTATTTTTGACAAATGATTGCTTAATGCATGCTCAGAGGGGTTAGCTCAAATAAATATTGTATGTAGATGGCTAAAGTTTTTTGGGTCCTTGGATTTAAAACACTGCTTATCTTGAGACTTCTGGCTTGATCTCTTAGCACTAACTCTTCTGCTGTCTCTTGACTTCATAGGTTCTGGGTGAGGAGAAGCTATCAGAACAGAGCTGTGTATACAAGAAACACCAGTCGAGCTCTGAAAGCCATTTAACCAATTTCACAGATAGAAGGGGATGATTGCTCTCATGCTTTAAATTCTAGACTTCAATTCTGATACCCAAACTTTATAATAGCTATTCTTCTAATTAAAATTAAAAAACCAAGGGAAAATGGGCAAGTTGATGTGGAAAACATCGAGGAAGTAGGATTTGCCAGCTATTGGCAGAGAAGTCAATCTTTCTACTATATGAACAACATACATGTAATAGAAACTTCACAGCTGATTGGAGTGGGTTAGTGCTGTCCAAGTACTGCCTGGACCCAGTAATTTTACCCTGTTATTTAGCAAAGGCTAGTGCCAAGGGTGTTGATCTAGAATGTAGTACAAGGGATTTTCAAAGAAATGAGGTCAACTTTTTTCTCTTTTTGCCTTTGGAACTCAAACTTCAAATGTTTTTGGCCTCCCAACTCATTTTTCTCTCTCTCTCTCTTAAAATTTTTTTTTCTTAAAGTTTATCTATTTTTGAGGAGAGAGAGAGAGAAAGAGAGAGAGAGAGAGGGAGGGAGAGGGAGGGAGACACAGAATCTGAAGCAGGTTTCGGGCTCTGAGCCGTCAGCACAGAGCCCAATGCGGGGCTCAAACTCGCAAACTGTGAGATCACGACCTGAGCTGAAGCCAGATGCTTAACCGACGGAGCCACCCAGGTGCCCCCAACTCATCTCTCTTAAGATTCATCTCCCTAATTTGCCTTAAAAGGGCATATGTCTTGATAATTAAAATGAGAGTAGTGGCAGGCATTTTAGCATTAGTTGATCAGGCCTATGTGGCTTACGTGGTAACTTAAAAGAATAACTGTATATTCTCCATTAGATGATATGTCACCATCACCACAAAACTCTATTAAGTGAAACAGTTAAAAGAAATCCATGAGTTCAGATTCTCTGAGGCTTGGAGAAGGAGTGTCTGGTCTACCTGGGTTATGTGCAAGGTGATTCCAGCCACGAGTGATGCCTTTAGGATCTGAGCAGGCCAGGAAAGAGGCGACCCCCCTCCCCCTCAGAACTCAGGAATCTGCTCTTTGCACTGCTTGAGCATTCTCTAGGACTGTGTTTCCCAAACAGTATTTGGTAGAATACTAGTGCCCTTCTGGGTGTTAGTATGTTAATAGGTATTTATTTGGAAGGGTGGGGGTGGATAGGGATAGGCTAAGGAAGGGTTCCAGGGCCAAAATAAGTTTGGGGATTCACAAAGCAAATTATCTTAGGAAACACTCTGAGAAGTCCTGCAGTGAAGACAGTTATTCAATATAGTTTACTAGTGTCTTCCAAACTTCTTATCTAAATACTCCTGTTCTGAAGCATACCTCTTCACATCTTGTAGGTACTATAGTTCCACGGACGTAGTTTGGACATGCAGTCCCTGATTACTTACATCATATGAGCCTCTGATTGTTTTGATGTGTCCCCACGTTTGAGAACCACAGGCCAGGGAATCTCGAAAGGGAGGAGCAGATTTACTTATAGGAGGTTAAGAATATAAAGAAGCAACTTTAGAGACAATACGGTTCCAGTTTTAAATTTTACAAGCAGGGAAGTTAAGGTGGAAGGATTTGTCCAGTCCTGTAAGTGGAGAGGAAGATATCTATTGGAACCCAGTTGTCTTTAATGACAACTCACCTCTTTTCATTTCACCCAGCAAGCATGAGGATGGCAGTGGCTAGGTTATAAGGCAAGTCACAAAGCCAGCCTGGCAGGGATGAGGGAAGCCACGAAGCAAGGCAGAGATGAGAACATACTGGGTGTGTGCAGTGTGTGGTGTAGAGCTGCAGGGGCGAGGGCAGGCCGTGGCAGAGCTCTGCACGCTCTTGTAAACTGCAGAGTGAGGAGTGTCCGGATGGCAGTGGGTGGAGGCTGGAAAGGGACCTAGAGAGCAGGGTGAGTCTAGGCCCGAGATGCATCGCTAAGGAGCTGTTGGCACCAGTCAGGTTTCTATTCAACAAACTATCAGGAGATCCCTTTGCTGATGTCAAGCTTGGCTGTTTGGCCCTACAAATTAAATGTTATGCTTTAAGGTGTGGAAAGCATTATTTGAAGACTTTATTTTTATTTCAATAAGGCATATCAAGTTCTTGATTAATTCTTACCCTTTGCAAGTTGTCAATTGGAGATGTTGAAGGGACTTTGTTAAATTGTTCTTGAAATTTAATAAAGTGAATGGAACATGATCTTTTTTATAGTGCCTTAAAAATGTTCATAAAGGGGCACCTGGGTGGCTAGTCAGTTAAGCATTTGACTTCAGCTCAAGTCATAATCTCACGGTTCATGAGTTCGAGTCCTGCGTTGGACTCTGTGCTGACAGCTCAGAGCCTGGAGCCTGCTTCAAATTCTGTGACTCCCTCTCTCTCTGTTCCTCCCCAGCTCACACACTCTCTTTCTCCCTCAAAATTTAACAAAAATTAAAAAAAAATTTTTTTTAAACATTTTTAAAAATGTTTAATAAGATACCTACAAAGCCATTAAAAACAAAACTAAACAGAGAATTTTGCTTATATAGGGAATAATTCTGGATGCATGCACACTATCCTTTCCTAACAAACTGAATAAAAATTTTTGCCTTTATATGAACAGAAATACAATGACTTGATTTCACCTAAATAGCATCGTTTAATTAGTTGCATTTCAGAAGATGAGAAGAACTGTAACTTTATAGCAGGGTCTCTTTTTTGTCTTTCTAATTGTGATAAAAACCCACATAACCTAAAACTTATCATCTTAACCATTTTTAAGTGTACGGTTCAGTAGTGTTAAGTAAATTCACATTGTTGTGCAACCAATCTCCAGAATTGTTTAAAGATTTTATTTTATTTTATTTTTTTTTAAGTTCGTTTATTTTGAGAGAGAGAGAGTGTAAATGGGGGAGGGCCAGAGAGAGAGGGAGAGGATCCTAACCAGGCTCTGCACTGTCAGCACAGAGCCCAAAATGGGGCTCCATCTCATGAACCGTGAGATCATGACCTGAGCCAAAATCAAAACTCAGATGCTCAACCAACTAGCCACCAAAGCACCCCTAAACTTTTATTATTTCATTTTATTTTTAAAAAAATGTTCATTTATTTATTTTGAGAGAGAGAGTTTATGAGAGTGAGCACGAGTTGGGGAGGTGCAGAGAGAGAGAGGGACAGAGAGAATCCCAAGCAGGCTTCACGCTGTCAGCACAGAGCCTGACGTGGGGCTCAATCCCACAAACCGTGAGATCATGACCTGAGCTGAAATCAAAAGTCAGATGCTCAACTGACCGAGCCACCTAGGTGCCCCTTTAAGATTTTATTTTTAAGTAATCTCTGTACCCAACATGGGGCTCAAACTAACAACCCTGAGATCAAGAGTAACATCCTCTACAGAACAAACCAGCCAGCTGCCTCACCAGAATTTTTCATCTGGCAAAATGCAGCAAGATCTTTTTACTTGGGATTCCTGATATACCATTAACTTCCCTGTAGAAAGTGGACATATTTCTACAATCTCATTTAAGAAACTGATATAGATGTCTTTTGTTATGTAATTTGATACATATAAAACATTACATTGCAACATCCATGTAATTTATGAAATGCAGGACTGCCTGCATTTTCTAGAATAGTTTAGTGCTCTCATATCACTGATTCATTGTTTATCTTTTTTCTCTATACATTCAAGCCATTCAAAACATTTACTCTTCTAATATATTTCAGCTCTTTTTTTCCATGATCCTCTTCTCATTGCAATTTCTTAATCTTCTTTTTAAAGTTCAACTTAGAGATTTCAATAACATTGGGCCAAACGTATGAGTAGATGGAGTGGCCACCACATGATTTAAAGGGTTCTGCAATGCCCCTTGTGGAGCTGAGGCAGGCCTTTATTTCTTTCTGGTAACTATTGACCCTTCAATTCCCTTTTTGAAAATGCAAATAAGTCCAGGGTATATATAGTCCAATGCCTCTTTCAGTGTGGGTGTTTTTGTGCCAGTGAATAAATGTAGAAATCTTAGAAGCCAAAGGTTTACCTGGGGATCCTGAGGGCCAATTTGGGAAACACTAAAAAGTTTTGATTCAGGATCTATCTGGCCAGTTACCTCTCTCCATCAGCCATGATGGATAGACTACACTGTGCTATGTGGGCAGGAAGTCACCCCAGGTTCCATCTAGCTGGAAGATAAGAGCCCAGGGGGAATGGGGTCCTTTAGGAAAGACAAAATGCAATGGGCAGCGCTGGTTACCCTTCAGATTTCTTCTGCCAGAAAAGGCCAGCAAGAAGCAAGGATGCTGAGGCAGAGAGCAGGCCTGATAGTAACCACTATGTCTGGTCTCGTCATACTGGTCATTACAGTTTAAAATGCTCTTTATGATCAGTAAATAGCAACCTGAATGCCTGCCCTTCTACCCCCAGCCACCCTCCAGGATTTTGTGGACTGTCCCCTACCCCTGTCCCATACCCAGCCACTAAAGGGTTAATATTTGGCTCAGTTGGAGTGGAGAACCTTGGAGGCTGTTAAACAGTTTGCATATCACTCCCAGAGAAAACTCTGCAGCAGAGACAAACGCCTTGTACCCCACATTTCGCAAGACCCTTCTGCTCCCTGGCTGTTTCCCATCATCACTATGTTGCTTTGGTACCTGGTCAGGGGGCATTTCCTGCACTTGGGACAAGGCAGGGAGACTGACAGAGGAAGCTTTCAGGACCATCATTTACAAGGAGGCCCTCTGCTAGTCCCAGAACTGAGGGGTGCTGTCCCTCAAGGGAGAGAAACTTCCTGCATCTTCTGAACCAGGGTCCTGGAATGGGGTGGGAGGTGATGTTTGCCCTCCTTCCTGTGTACTCCCTTTAGACAACACATGACCTTATCCTGTTGCCTCAGATCTCATCACTCTTCAAGAAAGCCAGTGGTCAACAAGTAGTTTTGGGGGGCACACCAAGCATCAGAGCCCTGGCCAGCTTTCAGAAATAGGAGTGAGGGCAGTTTTTATACACATCATAAACAGGAAAATTAATCTCCAAGATCTTCCCTTATAAAGAAATCCTTTGGGACTTACAAAATCAGATCACATTAAGACATTTTGGCTGCTCTCCAAAGCAACATGGGCTTAACCAGATAAATTCATTGAAAAATATTTTGAATATTGCAAAACAATCTGGCCTTGGGTGACTCTGTTTCCAGTAATGAAAGACATTAATTCAGAGACATTTCCCTGGAAATTAAAACCACAATGAGATATCACCTCACACCAATTAGAATGGTCAGATATCATCAAAAAGACAAAAGATAACAAACACTGGTGAGGATGTGGAGAAAAGGGAACCCTTGTGCACTGCTGGCAAGAATGGAAATTGAAGAATGGAGGTTCCTTAGAAAATTAAAAATAGAACTGTCATATGATCTGGCAATCCCACTTCTGGCTATATCCCTGAAGGATATAAAACCATTATCCTGAAGAAGTATCTGCACCTCCACGTTCATTGCAGCAATATTTACATTAGCCAAGACATGGAAACAACCCAGGTGTCCAGCAATGGATGAATGGGTAAAGAAACTGTAGTATGCATATATAATGATATATATTATTCAGCCATAAGAGGGAAGGAATTCCTGCCATTTGCAATAACTTGAGGGCGTTATGCTAAGTGAAGTAAGTCAAAAGGAGAAAGACAAATACTGTGTGATGTCACTTGTGTGTGGAATCTAAAAAAAACCAAACTCAGAAACAGATCGGATTTGTGATTGCCAGAGGTGGGCTTGGAGGGGTGGGTGGCAGGGAAACTGGGTGAAGGGGGTCAAAAGGTACAAACCTCCCAGTATAATAAGATCTGGGGATGTAATGTGCAGTATGGTGACCATAGTTAGCAATACTGTATGGTGTATTTGACAGCTGCTAAGAACTGCTAAGGGAGTAAATCTTAAAGTTCTCATCACAAGGAAAGAAATTTGTGACACTGTGAGGTGATGAATGTTAATCAGACTTATTATAGTAAACATTTTGCAATCTCAAATCATTATGTTGTATACCTTAAACGTATGCAATATTATATGTCAGAAAGAGACATTTTGCACCAACATAAATGGAATGCCATGCAGTACAGTAGTATATTCCTTATAGTAAATATTTTTAATATTGATAATAATACACAGCATTTACTATGTGCAAAGGTATTGTTCTAATCTATCTAATCTAATCATATATGTATATGTGTGTGTATATATATATATATATGATTCCTTTAATCTTCACCATCTCTTTATGAGGTCATTGTTCTTATCCTCTTCATTATACAATGAGGAAACAGGTTCAGAGAGGTTAGGTAACTTGCCCGAGATCACACAGCTAATAGGTGATGGACCATTGCTAGCTGTTCTATTGTTCCTAGCTGTCCCCACCCAGGACTAACTGGTCTTAATAATGAAAGGGACTGAGCGAACAGGGTGCTGCCTACAGTAGAAGGTCTGGAGTCCCCTGCTGGCCACCACCACTACCTCCGGCGCTGGCCACCCCCTTCTTTAAGAACCCTACTGAAGGAGGTTTTCCCCCCTCAGAATTTCAGACTTGAAAATTGTTTTTGAATCACCATAGACTCATAGTGTTTTTTTTTTCTCCCCCCTCAAAATAAAACAGTTGTGCAGCCTTTAGTACTGAAAACAGTTTCACTTTTAGGGCTGCTGTTGGAAGAATGTGTGCACAGTCGCGGTGAGTCAGTCCAGTCTGGCTTGCACCGGCTGACTGGAGACTTGCGTCTGCCCTGGGTCCCTCCTGCACACACATATTCTGATCTACTGAAAGTCATCTTTTTCCCTTGACAGCCAGGGCCTCTGCTGGTGCAAGAGCCTCTTTCTTTCCAGAAGTCCCTGCCACATGGATCCACATCCTAGTCAAGCCTCTCATCTCCTTCCTTCACCACCTCTTTCAAATGTCATTTGAAGCTCTCTCCCCGCCTTTTCCAGCCCAGCGTTCTGTGAGTTTTGGGTCCTTGCGGAGCTCCGTTCCACACACAGATGTGAGTTCCCTTGTGCTGTGTACTGAATGCCCAGAGAGAAAATGAGGACAAGTTCTTGCCTGGAGAGGGTCACTGCCTCCCCTGCCAGACCCTCCGGGGAAGAACTAAGACAGGGAATGGCAGGTGCCTGGCAGCCTAGCAGCGCTCACTTCCACTCGCCTGGGCTTACAGAGCACACTCTGAGTCTGTGTAAAGGCCGGGTGTGGGCTGGGAGTGGGTGCACGGAAGCAAACGGTGTTTTCCTTCATTTGGTTCCTACTTTGTTTGGGCTTCTCCTCGTCTAGGGTCCAGGGAACAAACACTGATAAACAGGCATATTTTCTCCTTTGGATGCGGCAGGTGATGGCAGGTTATTTGGGGAGACACTGGCCAGAGCCATCTGGAGGAGACAGATTTTTACTGATCTTGTAGCTGAAGTGGTTAGACCAGTGTTGGGCACAGGGTAGATGTGTCCTATAAATGTTAGCTAAGAGTAATGAAATAAAGGCGGGTGCCACTCATTCTTATGAAAAATAAAGAGATCAAAGGCACTCTCTCTCAGATGGGCAGACCAGTTGTGAAGGCCAGGGTGGTCTTGAAAGAGTATCAGCTGGTGCAACTCAACATGCATGTGCATGTGTGTGTGTGAGTGTGTGTGTGTGTGTGTGTGTGTGATCCATGTCAAATAACACTCGTCATTTACAGTATTCTGTGGGTCCTTCCTGAGTGCTAGAACCAGATCGGCCACCTGGGCAGCCCTACCTGAAGGCTGTGCCCGCTGGCAATCTCACCCCCTACCCATATTGGTTCCCAATGACTTGTGGTTCCATCGAGCAACGTTAGTTTATGCCAACTTTGTACAAATTATATAAACAATGCAAAATGTGTCCCTAATCTTTACATAGATTTTTATCACTGTCTCCTACTGACGGTCCTGTTAACCTTGTGTCACCTTCTGCTTGAGGTCTGAGGTGAGGAAAAGGAGCTTGGGGCACTTACCACAGTGCAGCAGAGGGGCCAGAACCACCAGAGGAGAGCCAGGGCCAGGAGCAGGAACAGGATCAGCAGGGCAATTGCCAGTATGGAGCCGTCGGACTGCGGGGCCGAGAGAGAGGATGGTCAGCAGCGGGTTGACCATGTGTGCCGGTGGCCGCACCTGCAGCCTCTCCCTCCCCGCACTCCCATCACCAATATGCAGACTTAAGGCCCAGAGAAGAGCACAGTTTGAAAACAAAAATGGTTGAAACTGCCAAGCATTCTGGGCATCACACTCCACATAGCCAATTCTCATGAGAAATGGATTTGTCTTTTCAGAAGGTCCTGCTCCTCTCTTTGAACAACATTATATATAATATAAAGTTTATCTATTTTGAGAGAGACAGAGAGAGCGAGAGGGGGAGAGGCAGAGAGAGGGAGAGAGAGGATCCCAAGCAGGCTATGCACTGTCAGCACGGAGCCCGACATGGAGCTCGATCCCACAAATGGTGAGATCATGACCTGAGCCAAAATCAAGAGTCGGAGGCTCTGAGGCTCAAATGACGGAGCCACCCAGGTGCCCCCTCTTTGAATAGCATTCTGAAAGACCAACCCTGCAAGAGCTTGAGCAGGCGGTTGCCCAAGTAACTAGGCATTGAGGTGGCCGACGACTGCCCTTGCCTCTGGCCCATCACCCTCTGCCTGGTGACATCCTCCTACTCCCTGGGTCTGCTGTTCCTGCTTCCACTGCCCTAACTGTGGGCAGTTCTGCTCACGATTCAGCCTGCTCCCCCCCCACCCCCGCCCGACCCATTCACAGAGATGCTTGGAATCAATCCACAAGGCAAAGTCTAGAGCCAGCTGATCGTACAAGAAAAAGGGCAGATGGATTCCAGGCATGGGGGTGGAGTGGCCGATATAGAACCCAGGAGGCAAGGGGAGTGGTGGCTGAGTCAACCCTGCTGTCAGATCAAGTGGCTGTCAAGTTCGGGCCAGGGAGCGAGGAGGGCACCAAAGGCAAATTTTACCCACTTCAAAACGTGCCTAGGCTGGTCCTGCAGATAGACATGGTTGCCATGGCCTAGATGGTTGGTAACTTTTAGCAGAGATCCCACTCGGGGTCAGTATTCTAGGGCTGCTGGTTCAAGGAAGCAGATTTAAGCCCCCGCCAGCCGCCCTCACTCCCAGCTGCTGGGAGTGGAAATGGGCACAACATTCGAGGGTGGGGGTGGGGCTGGGCAGGTTGAGGAGCAAATTGTCATAGGTATTAATTGTCATGGTACCCTTTCTGAGCAAAGCTGGAAATCCCATTTATAGCTCCCCCAAATAATCAGGTGTGTTTGCACAGATGGCGGCAATTGATAATAATCATCACCATGGAAAACAACCTAACTGTTGTTTTCAATTAGGGAGTAGCTAACAATACATTATAGAACTCCCATGCAATTAATTACTGTATAGACATTGTTTTCTGTTTTCAAATAATAGTTAAATGACATGTGAAAACATTCCTGACATACGTGGATTTATGTGTAAATTAGTGAGAGAGAAAGACTAAGGGATATTATTAATAGTGGTTTTGCAGGCAGTGGGTTTATGATGATTTTTTAAAAATCTTTTTCTTTTTTTTAATGTTTGTTTATTTTTGAGAGAAAGCGAGAGCAAGAGAGAGAGAAGGGGGGGCAGAGAGAGAGAGAGGGAGACACAGAATCCCACGCAGGCTCCAGGCTCTGAGCTATCAGCACAGAGCCTGAAATGGAGCTCAAACTCCCGAACTGTGAGATCATGACGTGAGCCAAAGTCGGATGCTTAACCGACAGAACCACCAGGGGCCCCAATTGTTTTTTTTTTTTTTAAAAACAATTTGTAGTAAGAAGATAAACTACTGAAGTTGTTCTTTAAAAATCTGTACTTGGGGCTCCCCACTTTGGTGTCGGAGCTCACTGGCCCAGAGGTTCTTACCCAGGGCTGGTGGACCTATGGGGTACACAGAAGAGCCCAAGGGGATGGAAGATAGTGACCCTCTTGAAATTACACTCATGATCTTCAGGGCCTGTGTCTTTAGGGGAGACCTCTCACAGCATGAATAGGTTCTCAAAGCTGCCCCCCCACCCCCCAGCCCATTTACAAGGAGTGAGGTTGGGTGGCCTGTTCAGGGCAGTACAGCAGGTTAATGGCAGAATTGGGACTTGACTCCCTCCCAGTCTGAGTGCTTGGTGGGGGCTACTGGAAGCCGTTTAAAGGTAGCTCTTACTCCCTGGAATGTCTTTGACCAAAAAGCCAGGGAACTAAACACCCTGACCCCGCCCAGCCAAGGCTTGGGAATGCCAGATTGCTCCTGAGGGAGGTGCAGCCTCACAGGTGCAGGGCTGGGCAGTGGGTGGGGAGAGAGCACAGGGGCAGGAGGAGGGACATGGCCATGGTAGAGAGGATGCCGTTGGACCTACAACACTTATGCATGAACTGTGGCAGAGAGGGATGCTCTCAGTGAGGACACAAATCATGTGTGTTTCCCAAACTTACTGTTAGTCAAGGACAACTCTCTTAACCTCTCAGTCTGTACGTTCCACACCCATAAATGGAAATACTAACCCTCAGCTGCCCCACCGCACTGACGGGAAGACAGATGAGCTACCTCAGGGGCCAGGAGACACGGCAGGGCAGCTGGCATGAAAGCTATCATGCCAAACACTGTGCTGTACCTCGCCCCCCTCCATTTCCTCACGACAGCAAACACGGTGGGCGTTTCAGATCATAAATCTGCTTGCACTTAGAATAATAAATAGTTTTGGTTACTGAGAGGCTCATAAAACAGCAGTCTTTTGGTATCGAGTTATAATTCAGTAAAGACTACAGGCTACATTTATCCATATTATACCCAATCTCTCCCCACTCCTGATTTTGTTTTCACTTTACACAGAGGAACTGAAAGCAGAGAAGCTCAGATACTGTGGGGAAACGTTTATACTTCCTTCTGGAAGAAGGAGGTTTTCTGTGAAGCTGGGAGGGAGAACGACCTGGCACACAAGGAAAGAGAGAAGGCTTCCATTCTGGGGGAAGACTTCCTGGATTGAGACACACCTATGTCCGGCTGGCCTCCAGCCAGGCTCGGTCTGCCCCTTACCAGCCACAGCTCTCCTGGCTGTAGCAAAGGAGGACATGGCTGTGGGGCTCAGGAAGGGGTAAGGTGCAGGGTGGGGAGTGAGAATGCACAGGGCCAGGAGCTCCTGGAGCAACTTTGTCCTGCTCTGGTGACAGGCCCAGAAGCAGCCCCCAAATGCACTGCCTGCTTTTCAAAATCTTCCTGCAACCATTACGTATATACCAAGTGCAAAAGGGTCACCATCAAACTTAGGGTATGAATTTTTGATAAACTTAGACCTGGAGCCAATGTTTTCCTGGGATATAGCATGTACATGTAACCACAGAGTTTCCTTCACATATTCACTCAGCAAACATTTATTGAGGATCTGTTCTGTGCCTATTGAGCAGAACTCAGAGATGCAGGATTGATTAGACAGAACCAAGGTGCTCACGGTCTGCTGATCGAGTTGTATAAACAGCAAGCCACATGCCGGGGGCTGGGTGTTACTCACCAGCTGTACACTCAGCACCTTTCATGTGTCAGGCAGTGAACAACATAGACAGTCTCTATTCTTAAAGAATTTACATTCTAGGGGCACCTGGGTGGCTCAGTTGATTAAGCATCCAACTCTTGGTTTTGGCTCAGGTCACAATCTCACGGTTCATCTGCTCTGTGCTAATAGTGCGGAGCCTGCTTGGGATTCTGTCTCTCCCTCTCTCTGCTCTTCTCCTGCTCTCTCCCTCTCCCTCTCTCTCTCTCTCAGAATACATAAACATTAAAAAAAGAATTTACATTTTGGTGGAATGATGATGATGATGATAATTACTATTAGCACAGCTAATATTTACTGAGCACTTACAATGTGTCAGGGACTAACGATATGGGCTAACATGCTTTCTGTATGTTACCTCACTTAATCTCATTAACAACCAAATGGATTTAATAATATTATTTCTCACACCTATAGATAAAAATACTAAGTCAAGGACAGGTGAAGAAACTTGCCCTAGGTCACAGGAAGAAACCAGAATTGAACCTGGGCTGTTTGGTTCCACACTACGCAGGTGTAACCAACAGTCTATTGCTCTCAGCAAGTGCTAAGAATCGAGTGCGTGGAGGTACCACTTTAGAGGGGAGGTGGCACTGAGCTCTGGGCCTGCAGGGTGGAAGAGAAGCTGGCATTCCTGCAGAGAAAGGCATCGGGTGGGAGTGGAAGGGAAGTGGGGACATCACTGTGAGAGGATGTGTAAGCTGAACGGAGGAGCATGGGTTCTATTCTGGGCCAAGGGGGATTCCGGCGCACTGTTATCAGATTTGTTTCTTGGGAAGCAAGTGCTTTCGACATTCTAGAGTATGGCGTCAAGGAGGGAGAGACTGGGGGTCAAAAGCCCAGGTGGAGGGCTGCCGCAGTGCTGCCCAGTTCTTTCAGGATGACATTTTACAGGGTCACCCTTCGGAAACGTTTACATTTTCATGGACAAGTTCAACACTAATCTTACTAACAATAGCTGACCATTATTGTGTGCTGCCTACGTCCCTGGCGCTATGTAAAGTGCTATATAGGTATTATCTCATTTAATGAAATGAGCCTCGTGAAAGCTGTCTTGTAACAATCCTCCCTTTTTGCAGGTCAGGAAAATGGAAACTCAGTGAAGACCTTACCCGAGACCTTCCACATACGTACCACTTACAGACATATTTATATGCCCACAACTTTAATGTTGCAAAACTGGAATGGAACTTTCATAGTCTGATTTTAGAACCTCACTCCCCTCCCACTTACCTATTACAACATAATGTCAGATTGATAAAAATTCACTTAAGAAATATCCATACTTTAAATATTTTTTTAAAGAATGCAGTATCATTCTTTTTTATAATGTTTGTTTTTTAGAGAGAGAGAGTGAGAGAGAGAGAGAGACAAAGCACAAGCAGGGGAGGGGCAGAGAGAGAGGGAGACACAGAACCTGAAGCAGGCTCCAGGCTCTGAGGTGTCAGCACAGAACCTGACCTGGGGCTCAAAGTCACAAACTGAGAGATCATGACCTGAGTTGAAGTCAGACGCTTAACTGACTGAGCCACCCAGGAGGCCCAAGAAATATCCATACTTTAAAGACTAAACCTTAAATGGCTGCATGAGAGATCGAGACCACATTTGTAATTGTTGCATCTGCTCCGAGGGAAGCGTCACCCACATGGCCCAGCATAGATCAGGGTGTCACATGGGAGAAACTGCATTTCAGAGTGAAGTGGGAAAGAGATGGGGGCCACAGCAGGGCCTGCCTTCCCCTTAGAGTCTTGGCTTGCAGTTTCATTCGGGAACCTTGTTGAGGGACTGACAACATATGTGAGGATGACCTTACATAACCTGTTGAATATGTTATCAGTATATAGTATACAAATACGTACACATCTGCACTGGTTAGTAAATGGTATTTGCTTCATTCATGAAATTAGTCACTTCTTCTAAACCAGTTCTTTTGCATCTTTACCAAGTCCCCAAATGAAGAACCCCTTGGATGCTAAGGAGCAGCCTCTGCCATTGGCTGGGAGGCATGTGGAATGTTTCAGAGCCTACACAGTGGAGCCTGGTGCCCCAGGGCCTGGCTCTGTTCTTTTGCTCTGGTACCAACTGCCTGGGCCCCTCGGGCTCTGGCCACTGGCCTGCCCTCCTGTGTCCCAGCTCACTGTCTGCTGGCATGCCCTGTGGTCCTGCTCCCCAAAGTTTATTGCTGGAATATTCCAGGAGGGTCAGGGGCTGTCTGTTCTCTCAGCTTGACTTAGGACAGGTGTGTGGGCTCAGCCGCTGCTCTCCCCTATCACAGGGCAAAAGATGGCCAAGAATGAAGAGACAACTCCTCATCCCCCACCCCCCAGGCCACATGGTCATACCGCAGGGCTGAGTGGAGCCATTTAGGTCAGTGGCCCCTGTTATGGAATTGTGTCTGTACAGGCCCTGTTTTGGGTGGCCAGCTGCAGGGAGCAAGGTGGCTTCTGAGAACGCATAATTTCAACAGGTACCAGCCTCCAGGGTGATGTCAGCGCACACTCCACGCTCTCTGAGAGTCCTCACTGGGAAGGGGAAGGGACCTGATCTTATGACACAAAGTGAGAGCGGAAGCTAACTTGCTTAGCAAATTCAAAGACTCTGACGCTTGCCCTTGCTGAGTAGCCCTTGTGCATAATTTTCCAGAAACCTTCAAATGATGTCAGAGAAAAAAAAAAGCAGACAAATAGCCGAAGATTGATTCCTACCATTGTGATTTTTCCAACAGCTCAAATCTCAACACAAGTTAATTCTTGTGTTATTTAAAGAGTGATAAGTTGTAAAACATCAACAGGGCCCTTTAATTAAAACAATAATTACAGGTAGGAGGTTTTGGGGTGTGAATAGAGCTGAGAGGCAGGTGGGAATGCAGGCAGCCTACGGTGGTACCTCTTCCAGTTTGGGGGGAGAGGGTAATCATCCATTTCCTTCGGTGAATAATTGCATGCCTTCTTATTTTATCTTTTATTTTTTCATGCCTACTTAAATATGAGGGCGGCCCGTGCTCTGCCCTGCCCCTTTCCTCCAGTCAGGTCCTCGTTGTTAGGGTGACCATCCATGAAGGCTGCCTGGCTTGAAAGGCCAAATCCCTGCATCACAGCTTTCTTTAATTCCTTCTGTTGCCAGCTCACCAAATGAGGGCATCTCTTTTAAGACAAGGAGGCATTGTTTTCAAGGATATAGATTTGGAAACTTGAATAATGAAAGCATCTCTTACTCGCTAGGTTGTAGGTAATTTTGGATTTCTGATGCAGGGCGCAGGGGCGAGGGATCTGGTCTGGGCCTGCTGGTGCTGTGATGAGAGAGAAGTGGGCCTCCAGACAACAGAGCATCAAGCATGGCTGCTCCTTTCTGTTTTGTTTTGTGGGTTGCCATGGTAAAGAGAGGAGGATAACACTGAGAAGAATCAGCGGGAGACTGGGGAAGGCTCAACTTAAAGAAACTTTGTGCTATTCCGCATCTCACAGTTGGGTTTGGACTGGGATCCTGCCCATTGCCCGGCATGGGTTATTATGTGGTCAGTGAGGTGTCTCAGGGAAGGAGGGAGCGTTCTTCCCTACTCCTGTGTGTCTTTCCATGTTGAGGGCTCCCTGTGTGTGCAGGCCTTCTCTTCCACTTTACTTATTAGGTAAAGAAGGCCAGAGTAAACCAAGCACGATGTGATCTGTTTCCCCTGTCACTCCTAGAACATGCTGCCCCCAGCAGCAGCCCCCAGGGAGGCTGATTCCCACTGAACTTGTAAGCTAGTTATCCGAGACAGGGCCTTCCCTCTTCTTCTACAATAACAAGCTGCTTTTGCCAGGAGGCCTGGTGCTTATACAATTTGGTGGGGGGGTTCCTTAAGAGAAAGAACATAAAAGTATAATTGCACAATTATGAAGGCCTCTCCCAGAGCCTTAGGAGAGCTAGGAGGGACCCGTTCAAATAAGCAACCTTGCAGTTCAAACCTCGGCTGCCCAGTAACTCTGCTGCTGGCTCTAAGTCTTCCCTGGACAGGCCCCCTGCCTCCAACGAGGCTGGTAAACCTATTTAATCCTGGGCTTTAGTTTCCAGCCCATTTGCTGCCACACTCAGCCAGTCTTTAGCCTACAATAATAAAGGCAATACTGAAGTTCATATATCATTTGGGAAGGGTGGTCTCATTTCTGTTTGTTCACATGCTCTATTGCCCCCACTACAGTAAGTGGCCCCTCTAATATCTTACTTTAACTTCTCCCAGGATGGGCCCTGGCAATAGTAACGATTATGTTTGACAATAGCTCACATGGATTATTAACCAAGAGGTTATGAGACCCTCAGTGACGGTGGTGGGTTTGCGGTCGCTCTACCATCTATGCCAGGTTTTCCAGATCCTGAGTGTTAACACTGAATTACTGAAGATATCAGATCCTTCCACGTGGTTAGACTAGGCTACCTTTTAAACATTTAACATGAAAGAATGAATTAGCAGGTTTATTCTGCCACATTGAAGGGCCCTTAGCCAAACTCTGCCAAAAATATGACAGGAAAATAGCTGATGATCCATTCGAGCTTCTTAAAAGCTGGCAACGCTATTTCCCTGGATTCAGTTGGTAATTGATGATGCCACAGGGCATTCCAGGACGCAGGGAGGTGGGTTTGCTATGGCGTGAGACTACCCAGTGGCCCCTCTTCATCTCCTCCCTCCACCCTGGCCCCTGGCTCTCTTTCTCTGGTACTGAGTGAGGTTGAGTTTGAAGCACTGTTGGAAAGCCCTCAAGGGAAAATGACCCTTTCTCCAGGGGTAGTTCTGGTCTATGACCTTGTGATCTCATGGCAACCTGCTTGTTCTAAATACCGAAGGGGCCATCGTGGTGAGAAGGAAATGTGCAGAGATAAAGAGACTCGTCCTCTCCAGATGAGAGACCCCATGGAGGCTGTAGAGGGTGGGGTCCTACATTCCCTGTTGCAGCCCCCTTGGCTCCAGGCTCCTTTCCTCCCTCCCAGGGCACAGGCTGGCGCTTGGGAGGTGTCACATTCCAGTGCTCTGAAGTGGAATATAGAACCATTCTCAGCAGCTGCTTGGAGCTCTGTTTCCTGCCCAGACAAAACTGGCGGAGCATGGGCAAGTTTTATTTTGTAAGATGAAATTTAAGTCATTTTATTGCTGCTGAGATGTTCCGGATAGGCAAGCCCCAGAGACCAAGATTCTCTCTCTCTCATAGCTTATATATTCTGACTGTTATTTCTGGAAGCAACCTTAGCGATTATCTAACATCTCCACCCAAACTGCCCTGCATATTTATTGGAGTTCTCTTCTTCTGGCATCGGTGACAGTACTGGACTGTCCTGAGCTTCATTCCTCCTATCTGATTATCCCTTACCCACCTTCCTCATGGGCTCTTCCTTGTATGCAGTCCCTTAAATACTTGTATGCACCATGGATCCATGTTTTGTTTTTAGAAAGGTATATTTTTATTTTGTTTTTATATTATATTTATTTATTTATTTTATATTATATTCTGTTTTTAGAAAGGTTTTTAGAAAGATAGAAGTATGTCTGCTTTTTAAATTCGCTTTGAAAAATGATGGTAAAAAATATACAGATCAAATTTGCCATTTTAACCATTTCCAAGTGTACAATTCAGGGGCGTTCAGTGCATCTACAATGTTGTGTAACTGGTGGATGCACTCTTGATCTGTGCTGGTTTTCTTTTGTTTTTTTCTTTTTGTTTTTTGTTTTTAATTTTTTAATGTTTATTTTTTGTTGAGAGAGAGAGAGACAGAGACAGAGACAGAGTGTGAGTGGGGAGGGGCAGAGAAAGAGGGAGACACAGAATCCAAAGCAGGCTCCAGGGTCTGAGCTGTCAGCATGGAGCCCAACATGAGGCTCAAACCCATGAAACATGAGATCATGACCTGAGCTGAAGTCAGATGCTTAACCAACTGAGCCACCCAGGTGCCCCTGTTCTGGTTTTCTTTGTGACACTGTCCACAGGCTGTCTCATTTCCTTTCAGAGTTTAAACTCTCATCTCAATACTGAGGACTTGCATCTTTTTCTCTAGTCTAGATCTCTCCTCATGCTTCAGTGTTATACTTGGGGTCATTCAAGTACCTGGCAGGTCTTACTGATGCCTCAAAGTCAACCGTCAAACTGAGCTTACTGTTCTCCCCTTCAAGCCTGCTTGTTCTCCTCTCCTCAGTCAACGGCACTACTTACCAACCTAACCTCTTCTTGGATCTGCCCCTGTCTAACCCTCCTCAATGCTATGGATCAGGGTTAGAACCTTGTTATTTCTTTCCTGGACAGTAGCAGCTCTCCTTTCACTGGTTTCTCTGTCACCATCTTGCTATCCCAGATTTCATCCTCTACAGCTGCACCTAGAGTTATCTGCTAAATTTTGTTCTGATAGTCCTTACAGCTCCTCATTGTCTGCACAAGTTTGTAACATTTGAGAATATGACGAAAGTGACACACCCCTTTGCTCAGAAAAGTACACATTCACGTTTACACACAAGCTCACAAATTTTGATGACAATTTCAGGGCGTCCATCAAATCCCCAGAATCCATTATGGGTCCTTACCTGAAGGCTCTTCACAGCCTGGCCTCTCTTACTTCTCCAACCTCCTCTCCTCTTCACTTCCCTCCTTACACTTTGTGCTTTGACAAAAGTAAACCTGTGCACACCTTACTGTACTGTTCTCTCATGTTCTTCTCCCTGAAACACCCTTTCTTCCTTGCATTGTTTGCATAGCTGTTTCTCATCTTTCAAGTCTTAGCTCAGGCAAGACTCCTTTAATTGCTACCTGGTCTACTTACTAAACATCTCCTGTGTGAGGTCCTCTATAGGCACTGGCATAAAAGATGGACATGGTCTTTGCAATCACAGACCTTGTAGTTGAGTGGGGAACACAGACAAGTAAATACTACCAATGAACTGAGTCTGTGTCTCATTTTATGTCTACCTCAGCAGCTACTGTATATTATAGAAATTATATCATTATGTCCTTGTCTCTCTCACTGAGCTGTAAGCCCCTAGATGACTCAAGTCTGACTTTACTCATCTTTGTAATTTTGAGACATACTATAGTGTTTCAAACATTAAAGGACTAGTCACTCAAATATATATTAGATGGAGGAAAATTAGAATTTAGCAGGCTAACACCTTCTACAGCTAGTGGGTGGCAGAAGTGGCAGTGGAGCCAATGTTGCCCTAGGCTGTTCACCTCTCCCACCACAGCCCCATCCCTGGAAACAGCTCACTAACTTCACTGCAAAGAGCTTGGGTTTTAGAATCAGGAAAAGATATATATATATATATGTATATATTATATATATATATATATATAATATATACATATATATTATATATATATTTGATTGGTTGATTGATTTTTGAGAGAGAGAGTGTGTGAGCATAAGTGGGGAAGAGGGGCAAAGGGGCAGAGAGAGAGAGAGAGAGAGAGAGAATCCCAAGCAGGTTCTACGCTGAGTGTGGAGCTTGATGCAGAGCTCTATCCCATGAGCCTGGAATCATGACCTGAGCCGAATCAAGAGTTTTATGCTCAACTGACTGAACCAACCAGGTGCCGCAGTAAAAGATTATTTAAATTCTACTTCTTCCACTTATTAATATGTAGACTTTAGATAAGCTACTCAACTTTTCTTTATACTTCTTTTTCCCTACATATATGAAATTGAGATAATTCCTACTTCCCAGGATTGATTAGATCCTTAATGGGATAAGAGATGTAAAGCTCCTGGCACATGGCCATCCTTCAATAGATCTGATTTCCCTTTCTATTCCCCCCTTGGTTCTGTCTCAAATTCATGTTCCTGGTGATGTGCCCAGGCTTGGCCTAGGCAAATGATTTACAGATTCCTGTAAACAATCTCCTGCTAACTGTGGCTGGAGCTATGGTGTCACTGGGTGGTCCCAAGTTAGGTATTTGGGAAACCACATATCCTCAGATGTCCATACCAGTGTCAAGGAAAGGGAAGCCCAAGTGGGTTTCCCAATGATAAATTTAATGGCCCTCATTAAAGGTGATCAAATATTAATATTGGTAAAACATAATCAAACATTATGCTTCATTCCTGCTACCTGAGAGGTAATCTGGGCTAGAAATGGCAATAAAATTGATAGACATCGAAGACACTGGATTCCTTAACTCACAGAGTAGGCAGTATAGAGAGAATATTAGGTGAGAATTACCTAAGCCCTAGTGGAACTCTTTTTAAAAAGTATGACTATAAAGTAATGAGGTTGTTCTTAGAGTGAATGTAGCAAACCCACCACATCCAAGTGAATCTAATTCCCTCTAAACTAGTGGCTTTGGATGCTGGAGACTCTCCAGTGATACAGCCATTGCTCAAAGCCATTCTGAAACACCTCCCTTGCAACTGTTTCTGAAACCAATTTGTAGGCCACGAAAAGAAAATCTTATACCTTCTTAGTCATGCTTTGCTTTTCACCAAGGAGGTTCCCAGCTTGATAAACTACCATTCACCAGACCCAGTTCCCACAACTATTAGAGGTTGTTTTCATATCAGATGATGATGTTTCCCTATTCCCCTATTGAGGATATTCAAAGTTACGTGACTTTGAAGTTATGGTAATTTCAGAGCAGGAGTGCAGAACATAGATGGCATTGTGACAGCGTTGTTGGATAAAGTATACGGCTTTCCAAGGTAAATAGTTTGAAGGGGCAGCAATCATTTGGATGTGCAAAGTCTAGTTTGCTACAGATCTTATGGCTTTATGCCTTATATGAATAATACCAGAAGCACTAGATAAGCCATCATTAGTATGCAATTAAGGGAAGACTGAGGCTGTATTCCTTCAAACTCAAGCTCTGAGGTCCTTTGTCATGGAAGGACCCTCCATATCAAGGTTTTCCAGTATCATCTTGGTCTTCTTGTCACCCTGACCCAGTAGAGACACTTCATCTCACTCACGATGGTAAGGGTGATAATAAGTATATCTTGGATTCATTCAGCACTTTCCTTTCTCTCCCTAAAAATGCATAGAGCTTGTTAATCAAAACCAGTTTTTAGAGATTAATGCAGACAAGATGTGGCTCATTAGTACTCAAAATGCCTTAGTTCCTGTGAGTGAGCTGTTGAAATAGGATTAGAGAGAAAGTTACTTGGTAATGTTCAAATATGATGACACTGGAAAAGAAAGGCTAATTTCTTGTTTTCATTTTTTGTCCATTACAGGGACTGGTCTACTTGCCTTTAATGTAGCTCTTTATTTAATGTATGTGCTCAACTGGTCTTTTGGTCATCCCTCCCTTATTAGTATCATTATTACCTATTAACAGCAAGTAAGCATACCTACTATATACTTGTGGAACTCTTTTTAACAGTACTATATACTGTTAGCTATTGCCTTAGATTATAAACTTGGAAAGGTAGAAGCCAGGTCTATGATTTGGGTGGTGCCTCACAGAGATAGATGCTTACCATTGGTGACCATGATGATTGATTCCTCAAAACTATGTCTCGAAACTGAATTACAGGGTATCTGGAAACCAGCTAATCATTTTCTGTTGAGTTCCTAACACGTGGTCAGCAGCAGGAGACACAGAAAGATGAACACAGTCAGTCTCCACTCCTGGAAGATCTCATCACTGTCCAGTTAGTAAGTTAGGACTGAGTCACAGGGCTTGCTCAAGGAGCAGTACAGGGTATGTGTACTTAAACTTAAAATGATGCTGCAAACCACAGTGCTTGAGCTCAGAGCAGAGAGCGTTCAGGAGGCTTGCCAAGGTCAGTGAGGCATCCTGGGGCAGGTCCATGCAGTACTTGGCAGGCCTTGAAGCCACAGTGAAATGTGGGTAGGTGGAGAAAAGGAGAGGGCATTCCAGAAGGACAGTGAAATGTGATCAAAGGCACAGAAGGAGGGATGCATATCATGTTATTTAGAGTGAGGAAGTATGGAATATAAATTTTTGATCATCACCAAACATCTTTATCTATTAGGAATCAGTGCGTTCACAAATTTTAAGCCTAGCAGGTAAAGGTCACCTGACATTGCCAAATTGGACTCTATCAGCAGCATTTGTTAGATATTCATTTAGGTTGAGTTTGTACCTTTTATACACAAGCTCGAAACCTTAAGCTTTTAGATACCTTTTCCCAATTCTATGAATTTGAGCAATGAAGGTAAAATAAATTCCCTTAGCAATTTAATAAATTTAAAATAAATTACCTTTCATATTTCCTTGGACTGCAAATGAAACAGTTCTCCTGACTGGGTTGTGTGTAAAAGAAACCTAGGAATATTTTAGTTGTCACTTATTCAAATACTTTTTAATTTTTTTTTTAAAGAAACAAAACATTAAGCCCACTGCTTTGGGCACTAAGCTAACATCTGTTCTAGCAACCACAGAAATGGCAAAGGAATGCTAGTTATGTATTGCCTGTGGCATAGGCTGACTCTTGTTTTCAGGAGATATAAATTAAATCACTGACCTTTGAATTTCCTACTCAATAGGTGAGAGCTGGTTGCTTTGTAAAATGACAGGTGTTTATACACTCTTGTGGGACTTTATCATTCCATAGGAAGCAGAAGGAAGAGCTTACCGGCTTTTTGGGAGTGCAAGCGATGTAAGTCCTATCAATCCCAAATAATGTCCTGATCAGAAGACACATGTGAGGACCATGGCACAGCCTGTGATTTGGTGCAATGTGACCATAAACTGCCAACCAGGATGATATGGTCTGGGTTTGGCTGCTGTTTCCTCCTGTTCTGTGATAGCCTAGTCCACGGATTTTGCCAATTTTGGACCATTTAAGGAAATGGCAATGACTTCAGTGTTGGCAGAAAGGAGATCCTTTCAGGCTCTCTCTTCTTTTTTGGCCCGATTTCCCAAACTGTTAATCAATCCTTCCTTTGCTCCTCCTTTGCCACTCCTCCTCTCCATCTCTTTCTTCTCCTCTCCTCCTCCTCCTTCTTCCTCCTTCCTCTTCCTTCCTCTCTGGCTCCTTCTCTACTTCCTTCCTAGTCCTTCCTCTCTGCCTCCTTCCTCTTCCCTCCTTCTTCCTCCTCCCCTTCCTCCTCCTCCTCTACCACCTCCTTCTCTCTCTTTCTCTCCCCCACCCCCTCTCTTTCCCCCTCTCCTCCTCCTTTCTACTCATACACACTTTTTGGACCCTCTTTAAATTGTGCACTTCTTCCTACAATTGTGCCTCTCACAACTGGATTCATTGATCTAGAACACTCAACCCAAAAGCCTCAAGCATTCGTAATACTAGTCTCAATAACCCAGGAGCAGGCAAGGATGGACATACTGGTCATTCACTAAAGGTTGTGTACTTAGGGCATACATTTTCTCTCAAGTTCTTTCTTATTCAGAGACTAGGACTTCTTATTTTACATACAAATTATAGAAGCTTGGTTGTCTAGGGGCGCCTGGGTGGCTCAGTTGGTTAAGCGTCTGGCTTCGGCTCAGGTCATGATCTCACGGTTCGTGGGTTCGAGCCCCGCGTCGGGCTCTGTGCTGACAGCTAGCTCAGAGCCTGGAGACTGCCTCAGATTCTGTATCTCCCTCTCTCTCTGACCCTCCCCTGCTGCACTGTCTCTCTCTGTCTCTCAAAAATAAATAAAAAACACAAAAATAAAATTAAAAAAAAGAAGCTTGATTGTCTGATATCTGATATCTTAAACTGTCAAGGGGACATCCAGAGTAGAAGATACATGTATAATACTGAGAGATGAGAGGCTAGAAAAAGCAGAACCACAAACTTCAAAAACCATAATGACTGAAAGGACAAACAGCGTCAGAAATTGGGGTTTTGTAGTAATCTGGAAAATTTTAGCTCATGATAAGAATGGCAGAGAGTAACATGTAAGAATTGCACAGTATTTTATAACATCCATTTTGTGTACAAAGGCTTCCATAGCCCTAGATATAGGTGAGAGATAAACTCAATCAGCATGTTTTCTTCATTCCCTTGGTTAACCATCTTCCTCCAGCACTCAACCAACCTGTGATAGCAGTGAGTGTGGCCTGTCCCCCCACACAGAACTGACCAGTGATAACACAGTTCTTCAGACACATGTCTATTTTTCTTTTTTATCTACCTTGCCCCCAACTAATAGTTTCCTTTGTTACTTCTCTATGAATCTTTTTTTTTTTAAGATTTTATTTTTAAGCAATCTCTACACCCAGTGTGGGGCTTGAACTCAAGAACTCAAGTGTGAAATCAAGAGATGCACACTCCACTGACTGCACCAGCCAGGTGCCCACTTCTCTATTTATCTTGTTTTCTATTCTGTTCTTACTTTCATACTTTTATCTATTTTCTAGAGGGGTTTACTCTGTTGTTCTCTAATGTCTTGAGTTCAGTGCTTGGCTAATTGTCTTACAACTTCCTTCTTTTCTAATACAAACATTTAAGACTATAGATTTCCCTCTAAGAACCACTTTAGCCTCATTCACAAGTTTTGTTATATGGCATCTTCATAATTGACTAGTTTTAAGTATTTCCTCATTTCCATTATGACTTTGCTTTGACTTAGAAAAGATTTAGATGTCTGTTTGGTATTTCCAAAAATGTGAGCTTTTCCTAAGTATGGTAAACCCTGCAATAGTGCTGCTGGCTGTCTCAGGAAGTTGGCTGTAATGTGGTAGGTGATTAGCTCCTGCCCTCTGTCTATCCCTCACTCTCCAAAATACAGTGGCTAGAGTTCTCTTTTTCCATGGTGGATGGTGTGGATGGTGGAGAGGAGGTGACTGATCAGTTTTGTTCAGCATACGTTTCTTTTACTTTTGGCACAGTATAGATGATGGGAAATATTTCACTGAATTTAAGATGCATCCTTGCAGGATAACTGATTATTTTATGACCCATTAGGTAAAAACACGACCAATTAAATGATGATACATTATTGATTATCTGAAACTTCCTAATTTCAGAGATGTTAAAATGTGCAAAAAGTGTGTCTCAGAATTGTTTAAATAATGGTGTTTTTTCCCATTAATCTTAGAATTGCAGAGCCCCTATTTTATGGAACCAAGAAATTTTGTACTCTTCTTAGAACATTTTACTGTAACCTCATTGTGTGCCCACTAGATCATGTTTAACTGCATTATTCCATCATTTATATTTTATTAATTTTCTTTGAATTGCTTAGTTTATAAATTACTGAATTGTATTTAAATCTCTTCTGGTGGTAATTTATCAATTTCTCTTTGTACTTCTGTCAATATTTGTTTTATATATGCTGAGGATATATCATTAAGCTCAGACTAAAATTATACCCTTTATGTTAAGCATTCCTTTTTAAAAAAATTTTAACATTTATTTATTATTGAGAGACAGAGAGAGACAGAGCATGAGCAGGGGAGGGGCAGAGAGAGGGGGAGACACAGAATCAGAAGCAGGCTCCATGCTCTGAGCTGTCAGCACAGAGCCCGATGCGGGGCTCCAACTCACAAACCGCCAGATTGTGACCTGAGCCGAAGTCAGATGCTTAACCCATGAATGAGCCACCCAGGTGTCCGGTATTAAGTGTTCCTTTTAACATTATGTAATCGTTCTCTTTATACCAATAATTTTTTTCCTATAAAGTTTGCTTTCTCTCATATTAATATAGATACACTAGCTTTCCATTGGTGTTTTCTTGATATAACTTTTCTCATATTTTTATTTTCAACCTTTCTGTGCCCTTATATTTTGTTAAATGTATTTTTTATTGTAAACAGTGTACAGTGGCATAGTTTTTAAACACAACTTTTCAATCTGTGTTTTTTAACTGCTGAGTTTGGTCCTTTTTATTTATCTTGGTTATGGATTATTTGGATTTAACTTTTATTTCCAAAAATAAATTTTACCATCTTATATGTGCTTATCTCAGAGCTTCTTAAGAGCATAGCTTCAGAAAATTTTTTCTCTCATTTATTCTCAAAACAAGGAAATTTCAAACTTAGGGAAAACATATTCTTTAAAATACTTTGGGATAAAAATATTGAAAGTCAATTGCTCAAACATCCAAGAAAAACAAATAGGCTCGGATCCTCCAAGACATATTTGAAAAGATATTTTTATGCATACAAGGGTTATCAAAATAAAAATGTTGGCAAACTATTTTTATTTCAGTTCATAAACAACATTCGATATCGGAGTTCTGCCTTCTGATATTCCTGTGGTCTTTTGCCCTTTCTAATGACAGTACAAGAAACCACAGGTCATTTTGTTAAAACAATAATAATAAAAAATATTAGATATTGTGAAAAAGACCTTGAATTAAGTACAGCTCTACTGAGACTAATAAAGAGATGAGAATGATTTAGGACCAGGATATCAATGTTTGTAAATTAGAAGGTATGTTTTGAGGTTATTTGAAAACAAGATGTTCTCAGCAGGAGCTCAGAAGGAGCACACTTTGATCTGAAGTATCATAAGCTCTTTTTCTATGAGGTGGAGGTTGGCCAATTTGAATTGCATTAAGACAGACTGTCTCCGGTATCGCCAACAAAAGGGTCTCATATTTATTTCCAGAATATAAAAGCCAAACTCAGTTGTTATACTGTACAGGACTGATAATGTTTACGTTACTCCTTCACCAGCTGACTTTTAGTTTTAGAATTATAGACTCTCAGTGTTGGAAGGAGTCTGAGAGCTTTTCTAGTCCAATTGCCTGTCTGATGCATGAATGGCATTTACGTAATTCTGCCAGCTTGTCAAGTTCCTTGTGCTTGACTACAGCTGTAACAGGGAGCTCACTCCCCATTAAAGCAGCCAATTGTAAAGACCGTTTTAAAAACTGAGCCACAAACTGTCTATCAGCCTATTCTAGTCCTTGGATTTATATAATAAAAGCAGACACTCCTGTCTCAGGACAGCCATGCAAATACTAAAAATAGCCAAAGTCTTTCCTTGTCTTGAGATCAAAGAGTCCCAATTCCATAGATTATTCTACATAACCTACTGTATTTGGTAATACTTTTCACATATTCAGTTTCTCTAGGATCTCCCTTGAAGCGTCTTGGTATTTCATACAATACTCGAATGAGCTTTTATCTCCACCAAGTTGAGAGGTTCTGTCACTTTCTTAGTCATGGATACAATACTTCCGTTAATTCAGAAGCCAGAGCCTGTTTGGAAACCACATCACTGTGCTGATTCTTACAGAGCTTACAACATCAGGGTAAGGAAACTAACTCTGGGTATCTACTGTGCACCAGGCCAGCTGTGTAAGGGCCAGGATTTCAGCCACCACATGGATCTGATCCCAAGTTTGTTTCCCATTTTTCTTCTCCAACTAGTGTTTCCCCTACATTTTGTTAAGCCACATCTTTCAAAGGACATATTACCTATAATTACTACAACAATAAAGTAAAGGCCATCCTTTCTCAGGGCTGAGTATGAAACGTTAATGAGTCACTTGTAGCCCCGGGGCTGTGGGCTGGCCACTTTTGGTACAAGGTTCCTTTCAGATAACGTAAAAGTAAACTAGAGCCTATTTCCTTTCCAAATGAACACATTTATAAATCAATCAATCCAAATTAATGCTATTTTGTTAATATACTTGGAACATATAAATGATGGATTGATCTTCCTAAAGTATTGCTTTGTGCTTCTTTTGAATGACTTCTCATTGTCCAAACCCTACCTGTTTGTCATTCAAACCCTCTTCAAGGTCAGTCTCCTATTTCCCCCTCCAATCCAGTCTCCCCTTACTCTTCCAGGTTATGTGAAGAGACAGTAGCTCAATGAACAAGGAGAGATGTGCGTGTGGGAGTGAGTTGCACATGAAGCAGAATAATATTAGGATGAAGAAACCTATAGTGGAAAGTCAGAGTGTGGGCCCTGGTCCCATCCTCCTTGATTGGATGTTTTGGAAGGGACTTGTCTTCTTCCGGGGGCCATTTCCTAGAATTGTGAAACAGTTTGGGGAGGGTCTTGTTGGGGAAAGGACACTCATGGAATAAAGGTTTTGGGCTGAGTAAATGATGAGCGGCTTACTTGTTCTCCCTGAATTTCTAGAATCGATTGTTCAGCTCTCTCTTGCAAGAAGGGGGGCGGGGGGAATACATTCTTGGGTAACTGTGATGTAATGCACTAGGTCCAGTAAGTAGACACTCCTCAAAGTGTGTAGTGCTTGTATCAAGTGACTTACGCAAAGTCCTGTGAGGAGGCTCGTGAGTCTTTGGAACAGATGGAGGAATTTCTGATTCTTGTGTGATATTTGCCTTTTGTACCCCAAAGTGTAAAATATTTACCTCTTGGAGTGTATATCCTGCCTTGGCACCTATGTTGTATGGTTCCGGAGGGTATGGACTTGCTCTTCTTCTTTGAGTCCTTAACATTTTGCCTATAGTACTGTTTTAATGCACATTGATCCTGATCTGTGGCCCCATTTGCCACCAGCAACCTCCTTCCTACCCATCCTTCTTTATGAAAGAGACCCACATGCTTATAGCTATTGGTTTGAAGTATCTACCCCAAAGAGAGCTACCTATTTTAATTGATGGACTGTGTTGTTGACTTTGGAAAAGAAATAGAAGAAAAAAGTCTTCTCTGATTTCTACTTTTCTTCTGAAGAGTATGCAATAATATTTTATTATGTTGGAAGTCAAGATTGCCACTCAGCACAGGCTGCTGGACTCATTCCCTACCAGGCTGGTGAAATTCAAGAAATTTTGGCAAGGACAGCCATGCCAACTGTCTGTTTACCTAGATAGCCATATGACTACAAAACCAGGCTGGGTTTGTATTTTCCCAAGTTACTTCAAAGCAATTAGTAACAGAATTACACTGATTTACAAAGTGAACTCAGGAAGGTGCCTAGGACAAAACTCTGAAGACAGTTCTGAGAGGTGGTCCTTACCCCCTCCCTGCAGCCTATCTTAGGTAGAGCCACTGCAGCCTCCACCTGTGAGCTCCAGCACACCTCCTTCAGGCCAGACCCTACCAGCGCAATCCATGCACCCCTCAGCTGTTGCCAGCAGCATCCATACTGGGTAAACTACCACAGCCTAAGTTTCTGGTTCCAGTGCAAGCTCAGGCCATGCCAATGCTCCCCAAGTCACAGCTTTTCTGCAGTTACTTAGATTTTTTCCCCCTGAAGATAAGAGGCTTTTATTTCTTGAATTAGGAAAGATTGGAAGTTAACATAAAAACGGCATCACGTATAATGTTTAAATTAAATATTAACGAAACTCTAAACTATGGCAGATAAGGAAGGCCTTTCCAACTGGGCCCAGTTGTTTCATCTCTGACCTATTCTCCTGATACCCCATCCCAACCAGTCACAGCCATGGTGGCCCAAAGCATGCCTTTGCCCAGGCTTAGCAAATGCCTACTCTCTCTTCCTGACTGAGTTCACTTAACATCTCTTCTGTTCTTGGATTCCCCAGACACTCTACTTCATGCCATCACAGGGCATTGCTCAATTCTCTATTAGAGAACTTACACATTAAATTGCAATTCCTTCCAGACTTGTCTATTTCCCATGTCTCATATCTCTGTGATCCTTGGACTTAGCAAATGTAGTTACCTAGATTCTATACCAGTCTCTATGTTTCTGCCTGGCTCCCAGCCTTGTGCTATACACCCTCATGCACTAGAGGGCTGTCTGAATCTCCATCCAGTTGAACAGGCTATTTCTAGACCCCTTCTCCAGGTCTGCACCCCTGACAAGAATCTGCTCCTAGTGGAGCTGGTGCTGTTCTGAGGAGGCCTTTGACTATTGCCCTGTCTGGGATCACTGGTTGTAGTTCCTCAGCTGGCAGATTTGTCCCTCTTGAATCATGCTCAAGCTCCCCATGCTCCTTGGATGTGCACCTTGGATGGATGGCCATCCTCTCTGTTGAACTATCTTTCAACCAACTCAGTGCTCCCTGTTCTAATCCTGCTGTGTTCTGGCTCCCTTTCTCTCATACCATCAGGTACCATCATGATCTCAATATGACCCTTGATTGAGTCCATTCATTCATTCATTCATTCAATCACCAACTATCTGCTGAATACTATGTACAGGCATAGGGCCAGGTGCTGGGTTGCAATGGTGAACAAGACACATCTTTGCTTTTTTTTCCTCAAGAAGCACATAAACTGTGCTGTGCATGGGAGACAATTATTCTTTCCAATGTCTGTGGTTTTTGTTTGTTTGTTTTGTTTTGTTTTTTGTTTGTTTTACTCCAAGTCTCCACTTGTTTCCAAACTTATAACCTATCTCTGTTTGGCAGCTGGAGGCCCACTTTCTTGTGAGACATTGGAAGCCATACGTGTTAAAAACAATACTGATGCTAACTGGGTTCTCTTTTCCTGAAACAAGAAGCCAAGTCTGTGGCTCACTAAGCCTCAGTGCGAGAGGCAGAAACAAAGAGAAGACTTGGAACATGGGAAAGAGGGCATTTGGAAAGAAAGCTTTACTGTCTGTGCCTGGCAACCCAAAAGGGAGAAGATCCTAGACTGGTCACATTGAGCTAAAATTATCCTTTTCAGCAAATTCATATTTTTATACCAGAAAATGTTGTCCAAAAGAAGCAACATAAAAGAGAGGGCCTGATTTTAAAATCTTGGGATTCTTAAATGAATGGGATTGGGAGGGAATCAAAAGAATAAATCATTTTTCTTAAATAGATTTTAATGATTCTTTTTTTTAAACTTTGGAGGACAATTAGTGTCAGGTAAGTATAATGGTAAGAGTCCTGTGTGTTCAAGATTTATCCAGCAAGCTTATTAGGATGCAGAATCCTGGGGGCACCTGGGTGGCTCAGTTGGTTAAGTGACTCTTGATTTCAGCTTAGGTCATGATCTCACAGTTTGTAAGATCAAGCCCCACGTTGGGCTCTGCATTGGCAGCATGGAGCCTGCTTGAGATCCCCTCTCCCTCTCTCTTTGCCCCTCCCCTGCTCGTTCTCTCTCTCTCTCCCCCTCTCACAAAATAAATAAATAAACTAAAAAAAAAAAAAAAAAGAATGCAGAATCCTGGGCTCCCTCCGAGAAATTCTGATTCTTTAAATTGGACTTTTGCACTAGATTATTTCTTGTCATGAGTGGGGACCCTCCTGTGCATTATTGGTGTCTCTCTCTCTCTCAAACAAATGTAAGTAGAAAAATACTACTAGCTTCAGAAAGAACAGTGTGAATTCATGAAAATCTGAAGGATAAATAGTTCAAAAATCCTTGGGAAATTAGTTAATACCCTGTTCATCCCCATAGAAACCAAACCATACTCCCAAACTACGGTGAGCTGGGGATATTTTGGGGGGCATGGAAGATCCAGTCTGTTGTGAAATCCCTCCTGAAGCTGTATGTCTCTTCTGCATGAAATGTTGCCTCCTCTGATAAAATGCCTCCTAACATGCTTGGCATGATAGAACATTTTAAATGATAATAGGAATGTTTATATGGTAATAATGTATAAACCTTAGTAAATAGTTGTTTTAATTCATTTTTTGAAACAGTCTAAATATTCCCCTTATGTTACTGTTTACTTGATTCATTTACTGAAAAAATCTTTTTTCAAAAATAGTGAAGAGACTACAACCTAATCCTATTTGACTTAACCACCAGATCTAACTTGCTGGTGTTTCCCCTAGTTAGCCTGCAGGCAACATCTTCAAGGTTTTCCTTAGCCTCTTCCTAGATTACAGGGTTATCATGGACTCAGAAGGAATTGTAACTCTTCATCAGGGAAACATTGCCTGTTTATATTCTGCAGGGCATGAGCAGCAAATCTTTTAATGAGACAGGCCATTAAACTTTTACTTGGCAAGGGAAGAAAAGCTCAACAAACTAGTAAACGACTGTCATTCTTTGACTTACTACCAGGTACCTTAAGCCCCTTATACACTTTGCCTTTAATCTTTGCAACAACCATGCCAGACAGGCTCAGAGACAAGTTCAGGCAAATGTGCCCAAGATCACCCTACAAAGTGGAGGGGCTGGGATTTGAAATTAGGATTTTGACTCAATATCCTGTATTCTTAATTCCTCCCTTGTGCTACAATTATCAGTTGTTCTGGTTGTGATCTCTCAAGGCTGTTTGTGGCATTTTAATTTTCATTCAAAAAGAATTTCTCTGAACAGTGACTTGACATGGGTCCTCTCAGATTTGCTCAACCTTGCTGCCCCTTGAAGCCAGGCTGTTTTCCATATAAATTAGTGGGGAAAAGACAGGGTTCTCGGCTGATTTAGTGTTGATTTTAGAACTTTATGTTCTGTCTCTTTCCTTTCTTCAAAGATGGTGATGCTCTAATATACTGCAAACCAATGCAAATCAAAGCCTGATCGTAGTTCATAGGGAGGAGCATCAGCTGGGCCTCATTGTACATACTGTGTGACCGAGGGCATCCCAGGATAAATGGCCCCAAATTAGAAGGCACCAGAAACTGATACAAAATGAGAGGAAAAGAGAAAAAGAGTTATGGTCCCTGAGAGGAACCACCAACAAACTGTGCTCATAGACATATCTAGTCCTTGCTCAGATTAGATTCTGTTTAGGGGATGGCCTCTTCTGACCTCTTCACCAACTGAAATTAGCATTTTCAAATCCCCACTTGGGTTGTCTCTTCCGTGAAGCCCTTGTGTCTCTTCCTGAATTCACTCCTTGTTCCCGCTTTGAAATCCTATTGCATTTACACCTGGCTGACACAATTTTGTTCTTTATTCACATATTCTTTTACGTGTTTGTCAGGCTTCTTTCTCCAACTGGATTTTAAGCTCCTTAAGGGTAGCAGTGTTGTAAAAGTAAATGGAACATTGATGACCCAGTAGGAGTTCAAGAAAAACTTGTTGGATGATTCTCTGATTTTTATACACTTTGGTTGGGAAATCATCAAATTTGAAGACATTTATCTAAATGAAGACAATCTTTTCTTTCATGGACACTTCTTTAAGGGGCTAACATTTGCTTGCTCTGCTCTCAAAAGGACAAACTTAAGTATTTCCCCTAAGCAGCACCATAGTAGTGATCTCCTCCTCTCATTGCTAGAGGTTGGGGAAGAAAAAGGGGCGTCAGGTAAGACTATAAGAGAGGGGATGTATTTACATATGCTGGTGAAAGAGTACTTTGGATGTTAAACCATTTTCTAGAGCCCTGGAGCTCTAGTAAAGTTTACCATTTGTATAGGAATCTTTTAGCTCTTGGATGGAAAAAACTCTTTCCTGTAAAACTTCATGGAATTTCTGCTTCTGGCAGGGGTGACAGTTATTCATTGTGGATCTTGAAAACTGTGGCATGGTTATCCAAATGGGCACCAAATAAAGCGAGAAAAGAAAAGATTCAACTACATATTTTAAAATTATTTTTGGTTCCAGGTGATGGGCTGGGCAGGCGGTGACTGGCAATGACAGGACTAACCCTTTACTCAGACTCAAGGGATCACTTCTGATCTAAAAACCTTGTCCTCCAAACCAGCTGCTGAAGAAAGAAACATCAAGTCCAAGACCTTACTTCATATTCTGGATGACCACGTATTCCACCTGCATATGTGTGTTGCCCAGGGGTGGCTTCAGTCTTTTAAATGGGAGCTTCTGTGTAGGGTCCTGATGGGGATGGGGGTTTTATGTTTGACTATAGGTCCGTTTCTTTCTCTGGATGATCTTGACCATCTTGTCTGCCTCCTTTCAATCATCTGGGCTTGGCTGAGTGATAAACATGTACCCCTAGGGATGCATCTTATCTCAGAAGAGTCCTTTTATTATTATGAGACTCTGAAGTGGGAGCCAACTCTCTGGAGAGAATTTCCAATGAGTTCGATAATTTTAACTCAGATTTCACTAGCACAGCAGCTAACATTTATGAAGCACTTACTACCTGCCAGGCCTTCTGCCAAGCACTTTTTCATTTCACTTAATATTCATAATGCTGCTAAGAGAGATAAAGTAGTATTATTCCAATTTCACAGATTAGGAAATTGATGCACAAAGGGGCTAAATCACTTGGTCAAGGCCACACAACTAGTTGACAGTGAAAGTCAACTTATAGACCCAGGACAGTGCCTGGCATGTTATACATGATCAATGAATATTTGTTGAATAAATGAATGAATGGTCCTGGATCTCAAATCTTAAGGTGTTCATAATTTTGTTGTAGACATATAGCATTTTCAGGTGAAAAGGGGATTAGCGCATAAGATGTGATGAGGTGGTGTTTATCAAGGGTCAACTGAGCAGAAAACTTAGCGATGAGCACTCAGGGAAGGGAGATATAAGGTGTAAACAGAGGCTGGAGAGGGATGGGAAGGTAGAGGGGACTTGGCTCTGAGCTCTTTTCATTTTTCAGTACATTGGGAAGGACACTCTTTCTTCTTGGCTTCCAGGCCCAGGACTTAAGCCATCCGTCATAGTCCTGTATCTGCCATACCACAAGTTTGGTCCTGAGATGTTTCCCTTCTTCCTCCTCATGCCCTTGTGGCCTCAAGGGCATGGCTGTTTCTCTGTGGTATGGTCAGACATAATGAGAAATACAGGCCCAAACTGCTGGATCACTGCAAAGCAGGGAGGAATCTGGAATGGAGTTGTTAGGCTTTGGGTATTTTAATCATTTCCTGCAGGTTGGCAAGTTCCAGAAGGGTCAATTTTTAAAAGAAGCAGGCAGGGTACACTTGAAGAAACTTCACTGCTTCTCGAGAAAGTTTTCATTTTTGGTCTCCAGATTTGATGTGCCACTGAGGGGTGTCTGAGACTCGGTCATTTCTCAGTGGCGACACTTCTCTGTGACAACGCTAATTTCTTACTTTGGTCAAGTAAAATTTTTCCAATTGGGGCACCTGGGTGGCTCAGCCGGTTGACCAGCTGACTTCAGCTCAGGACATGGTCTCATAGTTCATGAGTTCAAGCCCCAGATTAGGCTCACTGCTGTCAGCACAGAGCCCGCTTCAGATCCTCTGTCCCTCTCTCTCTGCCCCTCCCCAGCTTGTGCTCTCTCAAAAATAAGTAAAACATTTAAAAAAAAAAGTAAAACTTTTTCATTTTCCATACCCATTGCACTGGCTTACCCTGCTTTTAAGAAAACTGGTTTGCTCCTAACACAGGATGGAAATGTGTGTATGTGGGGGGGAGGGAGGGTAGAGGGGCAAGTTGGGAGGGAATACTGTCCATCATGGGGCCAGATCTCCTGCTCATTTATGAGATGACTCATTTTAATTTTGTCTGGCTTCAGTGCATGCCTGCTAGTTCTTGTCCACCTGTGACAGCATTAGGGATACAAGCTCCAATTAGTGAGGGGCTCTAATGACATGTCCTCCAGTGCCCAGCCAGGATGTGACCATAGTATCTGCCCAAGCTGATCATCAGGTCAAACACGTTAGCCTTTACAATGGTTCAATGGAAGAAATGCATTTGGTTACAACAGCTGGATATTCAGACAAAGGTTACTTTGGAACTACTCGTGCTAGGGGCTGAGGCCTGTATAAGAGCTCACTTAGCCCTGACAGTCCACTGATGAGCTGAGCTCTGAGATACTGACAGCAGGAGGAAGCAGCTGCACTGGCCCAAGGCTTCCCACCCATGGCTGCACACAAGAACCTTCCCAGGAGGCCTTGCAACCACCAAAGCTAGGGCCCACTCCAGACTTGGCTTCGGTTGTTCTGGCATGAGTCCAGGGCATCATAAAATTTTTTAAAAAGGCTTCCAGGTGATTTTATATGTAGCCAGAAATAAAAACCGCCTGCCATTAAGGATCCAGAGATGGAGTGTCTGAGGAGCTGGTTGAAGACAATCCTACTCCTGCCTCACAATCCCTATGGCATAGCACCCCCCATGCTCCCACCCTGCTTTATCAATTTTCCATTTTCTCCTGGATTACTTCCACTGTCATATTAACAAGCTGCCATTTCTCCCATTCTACTTATAGTAGAGTATAGTATACTATAGTATAGTATAGTGGAGTGTAAGACTCTCCTTATACTCCACATTGCCCTTTAGTTACTGCCCTATTATCCTGCTTCCTTTTACGGAGAAACTTGCTAAGATGTGCTTTCTGTGTGTGCCGTCCAATTTCTTTCTATACAATTCTTCCTAGATGCAGTCCACCCAGATATCCCCCCTCACTACTGCACAGACACTGGCCCTATCTTACCATCCAGACATGCAGGTGTGTTCAGGTCTCACCCTTGCTCAGCGACGGGGAATGTGGAGAAGCCCAGCACAGGCATTCCCGATACCCCCTGGGGTCCAGCCTACAGCTGGCCTTGCGGAGCTGGGATCAGAGCTCAGTGAACAGAATGCAGAACTGGAAACTTTCCAGGGAAATGAGAATGACAATAAAGCCTTCAGTAAAGGGAAGGTGATGACTTACACAGCGTGTGGTGGTGATGATGACAGAACTGGAGATAAAAGAGAGGCCATCGTTCATGCTGACCTGAAGCGCGGCTTTCCTGCAATGACAAGGGAGCCAGAGATGCTCAGCGAGGTGTGCAAGGAGCAAGGGCACCATGAGCTGACACTGAGGTCCTCTGCAAGCCCTGCTTCTCACTACCCTTGGGACTGTGGTCTCTTCCCCTGGGGGCCTGAGCGGTCTCTTCTGTAAAATGTAGAGGATGGTCTCTAGGGCCCATCTGCTGTAACCTTCCAGACATGTCAGGACACCCTTGGCTGGTGTAAAGGCATTGTGTTCAGCCCTTCTTACATTGCAGTGAATTGCATTGCATGGGAAAAGCCTGCTGCCATTTAATTTTCCTGTCACATTGTTGTAGGAAGAAGTATTCTCAAAACATGGCTCGGGTCTATGGGGATAAACTTGTCAAGCTGTAAACTTAATGTTCCGTTGTTATTATTGGGGCTGTCAGTAACTGATTCTGATGAGGGGGTTTGTTACCATCCTGGCAAACTCACGGAGGTGCAGCAGTGGATAAGTCACCTTCCACCCACCTTCCATCTCCATGAGACTCACTGAAACCTGAGCTTGCATTCTGCTTGTATTTGGCAGTATGGACACAGGGTTAGTTTGTGGAATTGGTGGACTTGAGGACCAGTGTTAGGCAACCAGACTTGGAGGCTTTACCATTAGAACAAATGATTGAAAGCAGAATTTAGATGAAAATACTTAGTATTGTTCCTTCAAGACCACCATTCTATCTTCAGCCTGTTATAGACATGTTTACAGAGAAACGAGTTTGTGTTCTCTGAAAAACACAGCTTCTCTGCTTCCCCACATAGTTCTTTTCTTGCTTAGGGTGCTAATTCTATTCCTTTTGTTGAATATTTTCATAACACTTCACCAGCACCTATTATAATAGCACCACCATGGGATTTCCCCCCGTAAATTAGTTCACAGAACCTTGTGCAATCTGGGTAAACACCCAATGTCTTGCACAGGCGCAGAGGAAGGATTACTGAGCTTGGCCTCAGAAGGTCTGAACGTGGGATCTTCAACCAGCTCTGGACCCACTTAGCCTTTTTGAGTTTCCTTTCTGAGTTTCCTTATCTCTAAGGAGGAGATAATTATCTAGCAGGGAAATTACGATGACAGGGCAAGGTAATGTTTGTGAGAGGGAAGTGTGAGAGCTTTCTAGAAATGTAGTTGTGTGAGACACCCATGACGTGAGACACACCTTTGTTCAAACTAGACCATTCTATGACTGCAGTGTGACCTTGGGCAAACTACTTTCTACTTAAATTCTCTCAGCCATAGATTCCACATCTGTAAAACTGGGATGATGTAAGTACCCAGTTCTTTGGGCACTTGGGAGGATACAGTGAGATCCCCTTTGTGAAACATTTATCCTGGTGCTTTGCTCACTGTAAACATCGGCACCATCATCATTACCCGGAGAGGTCTAGACAAAGGCTGCATTATGACAATGAAGAGAGACATTTTCTTCTCTCTCTGTCCCCTCTACCTTCTCTCTCCTCCCTGGCTGTGAGGTTCAGTTGCTGGTAGAAACTTACATGCCAACTTCTTTTAAGATAGGTGCTGGGCACAGCAAATAAGTATCTTCCACAGTGAAGGGCTTCTCATCTGTAAAAAGGAAGTCACTGGATTAAGAGGAGTGAAGTGACTTTATAATTTCATATTCAGTGACTCCTAGAGACCATTGGCCAAATTCCGGGAGACACTAGAAAAGCAGTAACTCTTTGAAACAGAAACTAGTCTTGAGCCATAAAATCCACTTGAGTTAACGCACTTATGGTGTCCTGCCAGAACACTCATCCCTGACCTCGTACATCTGGATGAGTCAATCAGCGAACAAATAGAAACTGAGCTCTTACCATAGACCAAGCATAACCAAGGGGAAACCAGAAGATATGAGACTGGTCCCCAGGGAGATTCAAGTCTGAGTCTAGTTTGAGAGAGAAGTCATATTCATGGAGAAAGTTCGCTGATGCAGCATTGTTTACAATAGCCAAGACATGGAAGCAAGCAACTTAAGTGTCCATCCATGGATGAATGGCTAAAGAAAATGTGGCATGTATACATATATATATATATATATATATATATATATAATTCAGTCATAAATAAAGTAAATCTTGCCATTTGTAACAACATGGATGGACCTGGAGGGCATTATGCTAAGTGAAATAAGTCAGATGAAGAAAGACAAATATCATATGATCTCACTTTACTGTCAAATCTAAAAAAGAAAAAAAATGAACTCATAGATTCAAAGAACAGATTGGTTGTTGCCGGTGGTGGGAGGGATGGGCAATATGGGAGAAGGTGGTCAAAAGGTACGAACTTCCAGTTATCAACTAAGTCATGAGGATGTAATATACAGCATGGTGGCTATAGTTAACAACACTGTACTGCATATGTGAACATCACTAAGATAGTAAATCTTAAAAGTTCTCATCGTAAGAAAAACTTGTAACTATGTATGGTGATGGATGTTAACTAGACTTACTGTGGTGATCATTGCGACTTCTACACAAATATTGAATCACTATGTTGTATATCTGAAACTAACATAATGCTATTCATCAATTATATCTCAATTTTTTAAAAAGGAAGTTTGCTGATATACGAGAAGTGGGCAAGCCAAAATATCATTTGGCTTCAGAAGACAGAGCTCCCTTTAGGTGGGTGATGTGGTGAAGTGACAGGAAACACAAAACCCAGGATGTGCTTTGGTGAAGAGATTGGCAAGAGACTTTCCTGGTGGAGGAAATGGCATGAGCAAAGGCAGAGAACAAAAAAGACATATTCCAGAGGAGGAGGGAAGTAGGATTTGAAAAGATCAGAAGAGGAAGAAGTTTGGGCTAAGTTCTTTGAGTAAGACTGAAGAATTTGGGCAGAAGTCTATTAGCCACGAAAAGAACTTTGGAGGTTTTGGGAGAAAAACTTGAAGTGATGACACTGGAAGTTTCAGCAGATGCAGCTGTGAAAGATGGATGAAAGTGGGGGTGCTCAGAAGGTGGGAAGTTCTTGCTCTTATTCTATGGGTTGACTGGGGAAATCTTAAGCAGGTTTCATCTCAAGCTCCTTAAAAACTTCATTGTTTCCCAGGTTCTGTGGCCAGAAGCAGGGCTGAGAAGTTACTAACTATAGTTAGTATACAGTACTCATTCCTTCATGGTGCAACATTTAAGGGTGCATGCTCTGTACCAAGAATTGAGGTAGGACCTGTGGGGGAGATGGAGATCAAAAACAGCTGTGAATATGAATGCCTGCCCTGGAAGAGAGAAAGGGATACATGTATTATTGAAGGACAGTATTCTGCTATTGGCATTTGTTATGAAACTGATGTGTCTAACGACATTGGACTGTGCGGACATGAAACGCTTGCCTGAGTGGGGATTAGGAAGGCTCGTGCCCTCCATGCCTGGGTTGAAGGTGGGGTGGGGCTTAGAGGACACGTCTGAGTGCTGAGCACTCTGTCCCCATGGAAGCAGGAGAAAGAGATTGGTCCATTACAGTCTCCTCTGATGTCTAAGCAAACTTTCAAGTGGTGAAAACTCAGGTTATTCCAAATCGATTATTCACTCATTCATTCATTCATTCATTCAACAAATATTTATTAACGGCCTACTTTGAGCTAGAGACACAGGCTTTGAGAAGAGAAACATGGTCTCTGATTTAATGGATTTTGTAGGGACTGCAGGGGGGATGGCTATTAAGCATTTTCATTTTTATTAAAAAAATGTATTCATTTGAATGTCTTCCACGTGTCAGGCATCGTGCTGGGCATTGAAATGAACGAAATAGATGAAAGCACCTCGCTTAAGGAGCTGACATGCTAGAACCTACACAAGTTACTATTTCATTATAATTGTGGTGAGCACAAAGAAAGAGAAGGAAGGTCAGGAAATGCTTCCCGGAGGAGAGGCCATGTAAGCAAACACCCATTGTCAGGTCAGAGGACATGGAGTGAGGCAGGCAGCCCTGTAAAGATCCTGGGTCAGGAAGGAGCCCGGAGCATTGAGAGCTAAAAGGAGGTCAACAAGACTGCTGAATTTGAGGGAGACAGTGTTTCAAAATGAGGCTAGAAAAGGGAGCAGGGCCAGATGACCAAGGCCTTGTGGGCCATGGTGGGGCAACAGGAAGCTACTGGAGGTCCCTCCTCATATTCAGAACTAGCATTTGCAGATTATGGAACGTTGCTGGGGCATGTTGAATGAAATTATGAAGCTTTATGATGACACTGGTGGATCACACAATGCCTGAACTGAGCATTTTTATTTTCAAGGTGTTTCCTAGTCTCTGGTGAAAATAATGGCAGTGAGACTCTCCCAGGGCATCCTGTGTGTCAGTGCTCTCCGTGCACTTTGAGCATACCGCATAATTGAATTTAACCTGCTAGCCATGCTCCCAGGGAAGGATATTCTTCCCTTCATTTTATTTATGTATTTATTCATTTATTTATTTTTTAAAAATGTTTATTTATTTTTGAGAGAGAGAGAGAGAGAGAAAAAGAGAGAGAGAGAGAGAGTAGATAGGGTAGGGATAGGGTAGAGAGAGAGGGAGACACAGAATCTGAAGCAGGCTCCAGGCTCCATCTGTCAGCACAGAGCCTGACGCGGGGCTTGAACCCATGAACCATGAGATCATGACCTGAGTTGAAGTCAGGCACTCAACTGACTGAGCTACCCAGGCACCCACTTCCCTTCATTTTAAAGGTGAGGATAGATGCAGAGAGGTGAAGAAACTTGCCCAATGTTACCCAGGGGAGCTTGGATCTACACCCAGGCGGTCTGGCTGCCACCTCGTGATAAGAGCCATGCTTTATCACCTTCTACACAACCTTGTGAACTAAGGCAAGGCAAGGGCATTGGGCTCATTTTCCAGATGCAAAACGGAGGCTCAGAGAGGTGACAGTGACTCATGGTTGCACAGCAAGTCAGAGGCAAAGCCAGGACTAGAAGTGAATTCTCCATTATTCTTCCCTTGCCAAGAGCCTCTCCATTCCAGGAAAAGCTTGTATTAGAGAATAAACCAAACTCAGGATAGGCGTGGCTGACTAGAAACTATATTTATTTTCTCTTGGCCATGGCTTATTCTGCTGCACATGCACTAGTAATACCTGAGAGTGCAGATCCCTGCCCATGGAGCCACGGGGCAGCCACAGAGTGGCCACAGGATGCCTCGTGACTCTTGGCTGCATTCTGTGGGAAGAGCCAGTCACGCAGAATGGACATCCAAGTCAGAGACACCAGGGAGACTCCAGGGCTCAGCAGGCCCATGTGGCTGTTAGTGCCCAAGCTACTCCTAGAGCTTTCTCTGAACAGCTCCTTCCCTGCCCTCCATCCCATTAGAAGGGGGTGAAAGGACAAGACTGGCCTAGGTCAGTCAGACGGTTCTCTCCCCTCTCCTTTCGTTTTCCTTTCCTGCTTAGGAGACCAAATATTTCTGGGGCGAAGCAGAGGAAAAGCTCACTGTGAGGACTGCGGACTGAGGACACTTTGCTGAGGCTGCAGTGCAGGCTTGACAGTGCCTTCCATCAGTTTATCAGCTTTGGTGGCTGTGGGCCTGGCATCTTCTGCTCTGAAGAAGCAGAAGAAGCTGGCATCTTCTGCTCTGAGAGGGATTGTTTGATTTGGAGCCTGTTTTCACTTTACCACAAAAATGAGTGACTTTTTTTTTTCTCTTTCTCTCTCTCTTTCTAAACAAAGAAGGGCCATTTGGTTTCCATAATGCAGATCATCTGACTTCTTCCTGGAATGTCCTCTTGGGAAGCAGGGCACAAAGCCTTCCCCCTCGGCTAAGCCACGTTTGGCTCAGGGGCCATGCCAACCTTGCCGCCACTTCTGCCAAAGCCAGTGGTTCTGTAATGTTTATGGGGCCATCATCCACCCCGAGGACGACTGAGTCCCAGCTCCTCTGTCCAGTGGGCAGCCGTTTCACCGCTTGTTAGCACTGAGTGGGCAGGGGAGTGGAGACCAGGAGCTAGGAGACCAGCACTTGGCTTGTTGGCAACAGGGAGAGAATTAAGGAGAGGTGGGAGTTTGAAACCAGACATTAAGGGAATTTTTAGGTGATCTGTAAATATAAATTTCCTTGCCTTTTACCAAAGCTATTTCAGAATTCAGTGCATACGCTCGACATAGGTTAATCTAAAACATTTGTCTACAAGAGTCTAATAATCGCACAGGAGCTTGATTTAAGCCAGGATTTGGGGATCAATGAATGTCATCATACCAAATTGCCAAACACCCAAGGCTTGAGAGCTGGGCATCCCTGAAGATGAGTACAGAGGGCACAGAAGGGGGCAGAGCACACACACACACACACACATCTATATTCTCACAAACATCTATATCCACTTATGCATCTAAATCCATATCTATATATTTATACTGATTTTGTCTGACACTGTATACTCATGGCCTCCCTTGATATTATTATGATTTATTATTTACAATTTGGGAAACTGTGGCTCAGAGAGGTTAATTAATTGAATTAGTGTTGCATCACTAGTGAATGTCATGGCTGAAATTCAAACCCAGGTTTTGTTGAAGTGACTTACCCAAGGTCAACCCAGCTAGTTTTTTTAAAGATGTAATTTAAACTAGTTAGCCATCTTACATTGTCATAATCTCACAGCTAATTTTGTGATATAGCTAGCCTGAAGTACACTAGGAGCTGAGTCTCTTTATACCTGACCACTTTGGAGGCAAATTATCAAGATGGTCCATGGGCAAGGCTGGATAACAGTACGGGGCACGTCTTCTATGGGAGGGGACCAGGAATTGAAAAGCTCTGTGGCAAGGTTCAGGCACCTTATGCAAGACAATGATCTACTGTAGTAAAGCCATGTTCCAGAATCATACACTCAAATATGTACATTCCCAGGTTTTGACCTTGGATCAATGTAATTCTTTTCAGATGATTGAAGGAATTCCCAGAATTCTTCCATGCAGTTGGTGACTATCTAATGGATTTGAGATAAAACCAGGATTAAAGTTCATTAGCTAATTCAAGCACCAATCACAGTGAATCCTTTGACTGATTAAATAATTCAAATACTTTTCAAGCCTTGGCAATCTTTTCTTGATATAAATATTTATTTCTGGCCAAAAGCACAAGAAAAACCTTTAGTTTTATCAGGGAGAGCTTGTTGAAACCCTCCAAAAGCTGATGTAAGCTCCAAAGTAGCGTTTACATTCCTACTGTTATGAAATAATGAAAGTTAGGGGACTAAATGAGCTCACCCTGCTCTGTCTCCCAATCTCCACTGGGTCTAGAGAGCATTTCATGGCATCCCTGAGCCAAGCATAACTGTTCAGCACCAAATTATCAGCTGGTTTGGGAATGTGTCTGGGTGAAGGGAAGAGAGACAGGCTAGAGTTAGGCTGGATGTTTCTACCTTTTCACTGAATTCTCAAGTAACCAGCTTTTTAAAAAGTTAAGCTTTTAAAATACTGTGCAAAAACCTGAAACAAACTGATATTCAGCAGGACTCCAAGTTGGTGCAATTCAAAGCATCTGGGGTTGAGCTTTCTGGAGCCCCAGCCAGAAAGAAGGTGGTTGATTGCCCTCTTGGGGCTCCTGCAATGATAATTCACAAACACGAGGATCTTACTGCCAAGTTAAATGAACCCATTGCTTAGTGTGGAAGGAGATTAATAATTGTTGGGCATGTACTGCGTGTCAGGCCCTGGGCGGGGAGGTTTTCATAAATGGGTGAGGTAACAAGCCTATGGATGTTTTTGATAGAAGACATTTAACATTAAACTCTATATTAGGGGGCAGAGTAGAGATTTTGAAAGTGGAGAGAGTGGCTTCTACTTGGAAAGGCTGAACAGGGTTTCTGAGGTCAGAGCAATGGGAAACAAGAGTCAAGACAGAATAGGAAGAGATGGTAATGAAGCGCAGGCGGGTGGGACCAAGCTGGGAATAATCCTCAGAACGTAGCGCATCTACTGTTATATTCTCTCATGCCCAGCTGAAACCAGAGGAGCACCTTTAATGTTGCAGAATTGAGTTGACCACCATCTTTTGCCTCAGGCATGACCCACATCTACCCACCCCATCCCTGGCCTGGAATTGTTGCGAGGTTTCCTTGGAAGCCCTCACTGGCTACTACTATGAGATCTGATAATGAGCTTGGCCCACAGGTCCCAGGGAAGTCCCGTGTCCCTACGCATAACTATTTTACCAGTTCCTGTAGGTTACGGGTATCCAGGATATGCCTTTTGGTTTCCCTCCCTGTTCTCTGGGGCAGGTTGCACCAGGATGGAGAAGCAATGAGCATATGAAGAGCCAAGGCTCAGTTCCATCACCACTTTGCCACCTGCTGCCTAGGTCACCCTAACTGCAACCCAGAGTTCTCACCTATCAGATGGGAATCATACTCATTTCATAAGTTGTTGTAAATTTGAATGAGATGATATGATTAAATGCTCAATACTTATTAAGCACTTGACATGTCAACTATTATTACTAAAGTGAGGTACCACGAGGCTCCTTCTCTGAGGCACCTGTAAAACACAAGATGTGAATGTGTGTGCAAATTGAGTATGTCTTATAACTTATCTACCAGCTTGTGTCAGAACTATATGGTAAAGGTGTAACAAGAGGAAAGTCATCTATCCAAATAGGATCTGTGGATATGTATATAATGTAGTGGTTCTCTGATGGGGTGATTTTGTACCTCAGGAGACTGGCAATGTCTGAGACAGTTCTGGTTGTCAAACTGGAGGAGAACTGATCTTAGCATTTAGTGAGTAGAGGCCAAAGATGGTACTAAATATCCTGCACTACATTCTTCTTTCCCTCAACAAAGAATTATCTGGCCCCATAGTACCAACTTAAGAAATCCTGGTATAATGTCTATCATGGCTTTATAGATCTATTTTGCCCATTGCAGAGGGACCTTTAGATATTCTTGGGTGGTTCACAGCCCCCAGGGTACTAGTAGAATGTCCAGACAAGTTCAGACGTTATAAAGTGACGGATAGAGGAGGCAGTAACAACGTGAGTGCCACTGCAAGACACTTGGTTGGGGTAAGGACCAGTGCCTCCATGCAGGCTTTCATGGGTCCAGATTTTCCTGGTGGTAGGTAGGTGGGATAGCACCTGAGCCACTCTGCTTGGTGGAGCTTTATAATTGAAATGGGGGCACTCCAGAAGCGGGGATTAGATTACTGCCAAGGTTCTGAGCTGCTGTGGGTGGGAAGCTGTAGAGTCAGAACACATTACCTATAAAAAGGAATATAGGACTCAGAGCTGAGTGTGGTCTTAGAAGAAAATGAAGTGAGTTATCCTGGTCACTGTGTACATGACGATCAAGATTACAACATGGCCCCAGAAAGAGAGGAAGTAAAAAGCAAGGGACCATGAGTCCATTCCCAGAGGAGTGCGGGAATGGGAACCAGCAGCCTTGCTGTCTCCAGATTGCCTTTTTCGGGCTTATACATTCCCCAGTCCCACACATGCTTGTGACCTTTGTGATTCTAGGCTCATCAGCTTTTGGAACTGGCCATCAGCACCATTAGTTTGCTTTCTCAGGATGTAAATTATTTCCTGCTCATAGTTTTCTGTTATTCTTATTAATTATAAAACTAATACATGTTTAGCAATATAAGACTCAGCAGGGTGAGAGAAATGAGAAGTGAGAAGTCTGAGATATACAGAGAATATTACAAAAAAGAAATGAAAATCTTTGGTAATCTTAACTTCCAGTGATAAACACTGTTAATGCTTTGGGATACACTATTTCAGAATTCCTTTTCTATGCATATTATTTCTTACATAATTGGGATCATAGTACACATAATGTTGTAGTATCTGGCATTCATCTTCATCTGAAGTTAATAGGGGCGGTATAGGTTATCGCAAGAAAACTAAACGAAGGTAATGGGGCCCAGGACTCTTGCAAAATATTTTGTCCTCTCAATAAATCTGCACCAAAAAAAAAATTCTTGACTAGTTGATGTTTATAAAACTTACAAATTATCTTCTAAGCGAAGCATCAACCTTTAAAATTTGAGGTCAGAGCAAGTGGTGCACTCAGGACAGCTGTAATTTACTAAGAATAAATATATTTTTGAAAGCTTTGTTTTTACTTGGTTGAAGACAATTCAGGATTCATGCACAAGGTATGTGTCTCCGGACACACAAACTCTTGCAGCTGTGCACAATTAGGTTTGGGAGGGTTTTACCTTTGGAATTGGGATTGAGGGGCAAGTCTACCAAAGTGGCTAGAGCCCTCCATGCAATCATGATGATTAATTATGGCAAATGTGGATGGCTTTTAAAGAACACAAACCTATATAGAAACTCAAAGAAGAGGTGGGAAGGAGACCTCAGTCACACATTTGAATAGTGGATGCCAGTCAGTTGTTGCAGTGTGCATGCTGGGGGCCAGAGCTGAATGGCATGGGGAAGAGGTCCACAGAGAACATTTCTTTTCTTCCTTTCGCTTAACTGCACCCAACTTTTCCTCTAAATGGATGTTGGGCAAATATTTAAAGAATGTCAGTTTGAAGGGGGCATGGATTGTTACACTGCCTGGGGTTCTCACAAGGCTGGCCCAGCTCTGTTTGCCACCTTCTCTTCCTCCATCCTATTGAAGTGTCAAAGGAGCGGCGTTTTGTGAGGACAAGCCAGGTGCATGAAAGTCCAGCCATCTGGTGCAGAAGGAGAGGGCTCCAACTTTCCCCAGCAGGATAAGCAGGGCTGGGGCAATGACCATCTCAGGAAGTTCACAAGCAATTCTCTCCTCTAACCACGCCTCAAAAGAAGTGCACTGTGTGCTAAGTCCATGTGTAGCTTACATCTTTCGCTTGAAGGCAACTGCACGTGCGGTAGAGCAGGGGCAATGTCAAGGGTGAGTCTGTCAGGCACTGCCGTAGCTAACTTTGGGCTGTGTCAATTCATTCCTGCAAGAAGGTCTTTTGCCCCAGAATGAAAAATCTTTACCACCACCTAGTTACCCTCTGGTAGCAACTCCTCCTTTATTTCCACCCCATCCAAGATTACCGGGGCTCTTGTCTGACCAAGCAAAACTCCAGTAAATATCTACTTATCTACATTTTTATTTGGACCTTAAAGGTGGGAACACCCACTAATACAGTCTTGGCAGGAGCCACTTCAAAATGACTGGCAAAGCCAGTCATTCTGAAAGTGGAAGCAAAAGGGAAACACTGCCAGATAACACAAAACTCCTGAAGTTCAAGAAAAAGAGGCCAGTCAGGGAATCAGAAGATGTGCTTTACCTGTGAATATACAGTCAGCTGCACACACTGACATGCTAAAGCCTGGTTCTTCCTTCCCTGGTCCGGGACTTTTTTTCTTGACCCTGGGTTCAAGTCTTGACTCCCTACTAATGTGCTCTGTGACCTTGGCCAAGTAGCTAAATCTCTCTGAGGTGAGGTTTCCAGTCTACAAAATGTGGGGGCATCATGGGAATCAGCACCTCCCAATCAGGTATACATCAGAGTTATGCAGGCATTTGGGATCAGGGGACCCAAGGATCTGTGGGGATCCTCGTTTTGGAAGCAAAGTAGAGAAATGGCCAAAAGCCTCTGGATCACCCAATGGTCCAAATTGCTTCTACCTCTGGCCATCTGGTTGACCTTGGGCACTTCTGAGTTTTAATTTCCTACTTAGCAAAAAGGAATACAAATAACTCGTCCCTGACTGGGGGGCTGTGAGGACGGAATGAGATAGTACAGTGAGTGCACAGAGTAGGTGCGCAGCAATCAGTTGCTGCTGTCACTTAGATGGAAAGTCTGATGTGCAGCCTGATTCGGGACCACAAGAGGAGATCCTCCTTTATGTTACACAAAGTTACATTCCACCATCTTCATATGACATCAAACCCTCAGGGATGCATCCAAACTGCACTAAGTACCTTTGACCAACAGATGCAATACGCTAACCAGTGAGAAGGGAAACAACAAGCTTTTGTTTGGGAAGTTAATCTTCTTCTTCCCTCTGTCTTCCCTCCCCATCTGCCACCATAGGTGCATGTCAATGATTTCCTTAGGGTGCCCACAGCAGCCCCACGGCCCAGATGTTTTCTAAGATGAAGTATAGTTTCTGGATAATTGGACAGATTTTTAAAAACAAACACACTGGAACTTCTGCATTTGAGTGAGGGTTGTCTCTCGTCCCCTCGGGAAGCTGAGCCCCTCTTTGGAACTCTTAGAACTGCCTTCATGCCCAATGTTCAGTTTGAAAAAATATGAAGATATTTTTATCCTTCGAGTGTGAACAAAAAGTAAACCAGAGCCATGCCTAGTGAATAAGACTGGAGATCAAGCTGGGAAATACTATTTTGTATCAAAAAGTAAGTGTGCCTACAAAACCAGGAAACTGATTCCTCACGTGGCCTATAAATTGAATTTTAGTGAGTTTGTTAAAAATCAGTTTCTTTGTTTATAGTCCTACTTCCTACCTCACCACACAGCACCAGGATAGTCTAGGCTGTTTTTCATTATTGCATTAATAAAAACCCCATTTTTAATTTACTGTTTATTAAAGTGGATCATTTCTCAGCTCATATCCCAGTGTCTCCTTTTTAGCATTCTGATCTCTCTGCAAATGGATTTCCAATTGAAAGTGGATCTTTTCTTGGCACAATATGTTGAATCCTGGAGTAGGAAAAAGTGCAGCCAGAATAAATAAAGTTTGTGTGAAGATTTCCAAGATATTTTCTTGGCCAGCAGTGAGTTCAGCCTGGTGATTGGAGAACTAACCAAATGCTAAACTTATGATGTGTGCTAGGCCTAAATAATTAAGAAGAATTTTAAAATTAAATTTTAAACAACTGTTGTGGATTTTTTTTTCTTGTTACATAAGAGACACATTGTAGAAAACTTAGAAAACAGGAAAAATTAACAGTGCTCACATTCAGAGGTAATTACTGTTAACATTTTGATGTGTTTTCAAGTCTCTCTGTATAAATGTATGTGCATAAAACAGAAATAACATGGAGGTACTGTTTTTTGTAACTTTCGTAACTATATTATTAACATCTTCCCAGGTCAGTTTTCCGTCCAGTTCTTTCTTCCTCCCTCCCTCCCTTCTCCTCTTCCTTTTTCTTCTCCTTCTCCACTGCTCCTGCTTTCTTCTACTTCTCTCTCTCTCTCTCTTTTTCGTTTTGCTATCATACATAATATCAGGATGAACATCTTGTACCCAAGTCCTTGTAAACATTCCCAATCATTTCTTCTTGATGAAGTTGAAATGGAAATTCTGGGTCAAAAACGTATAAAAGGAGTTGCTTCATTTTAAGAATTGCCTTCTAAAAGATTTAATGGTGTCTCACCAATGATGAATGAAAACACCTGTTCCTCTATATTTTTGCTAATACCAGGCATTGTATTTTTGTTAATCTTTGCCAGGTTGATAGATTATTTCAATTTGTATGTCTTTTGGTTATGGTAAGTGGTTTCCATATGGTTCCTAACCACTATTGTTTTTGTAAATTTCCTTTTCATATCTTTTACCCATAGATGTGCTCACTTTTTTTTTTTTTTTACTGAGTTTAAGAGAAGTCTATATATTAAGGTTATTGACTCTTTGTTATATGCCTTATAAACACTTTTGGTAGTTTTCTGTTTTCCTTTAGATTTTGAGGGGAAAGGAACAGAAAAATTTTAAAAAATATGTACTCAAACTATTAAAGTTTCCCTTTATTCTATCTCCGTCCAAAGCTTAAAAAGCCTCTCCCTACTAGAAAATTATGTAAATATTTATTTTCGTTTCCTTCTAAAACTTTTATAGTTTCATATTCACCTTTAAATTTTTCATCTGGTATTTGTTTAGACGTAAGGTGTGAGAGAAAAATCTAACTGACTTGTTTTTCCAAGTGGTTAGCCAGTTGTCTCAACACCATTTTGGGGGGAATAGTCCATCCCTTTCCTTCTGATTGTAAAGGTCACTTTATTTTCTAAATTCACATACGTGTCTGGCTCTGTTTATGGACTTTATTTTCCTGCTCCAATGCTCAGTTTGCCTTTTGTGGTACCAGTTATACACCATTTCAATTACCGCAGCTCTTTTAGACATCTTAAAATCAGCTAGGGCAAGTTTCCACATTTTTCTTGGCCATTCTTGAATGTTTACTCTTCCATATAAACTTTAGAATTATTTCGTTAACTTAAAAAGTCCCTTTGGAAGTTTCGCTGGGATTATTTTAAAAGTAAATATTAATTTGAAGACAATCAATGTCTTCACAATACTCAGTTGCTGCCCTATTTAATAACAGTGATAATCATTATTAATTAATACCAGCAGCCAACATTGACTGACTGATTTGTGTGCAAGGCTCTGTTCTAAGTGCCACTTCCCACATTTAAACCTCAAAGCCATCCATAAGGTGCTGTTATTGCTCTCCTCATTTTACAGAGAGAGAGACTGAGGTATGGAGAGGTTAAATAACTTGCCATGGTCACATTGCCTTAGGCCAGGATTCTTTTCCTGGGTGGTTGAGTTCCAGTGCCTCTGCATGAGTCTAGACTGTTTCTCCATTTATTTACATTTTCTTCATATCCCTCACCAACTTTTGTGATTTTCTTCCTCTTTATCTTCACAAGTTTGGTTATATTAGTTCTTACTAGCTTTTTTTTTTAATGTTGTGGCTCTATTTCTCCTGGGATGCATTCTAACTGATTATTACTGAACTCTGGAAACACTATTGACTACTATAAGGGAGGTATTTATTTTGAAATCATCCAGTTATTAAACTAGTCTAGTAGTTTATTGATTTTCTTTAGTTTTTCAGAATAATACAACCATCATTTTAAAGTAAGGATGTTTGGCCCTCTTTCCTGTACCGACACCTGTCACTAGTTTTCTTGTGTTATTGTGATACCTATGGCATTGCCCAGTACAGTAGTCACTAGCCACATGTGGCTACTGACATTCAAGTTTAAATTTCATTTAAGTTAAATGAAATTAGAGTTCCTCCATTGCACTAGCCACATTTCAAGTCCCCAATAGCTACATGTGGCTTGTGGCTATTTAGCTACCATTTTAGAACATTTACATCATCACAGAAAGTTCTAATGGACAGCTGCTAGAACTTTCAGATCCATATTAAATAATAATGGTGAAACGGGTTGTCCTGCTTTTTTTCTTCCCAACTATAAATACCTCTATATAGTGATTTACTATTAAATGATGTTGAGTTTTGAATTCAAGTATCTAGATATATTTTTTTATTATGCTGAAGAAGTTTGACCCTATTCCTAGTTTTCTAAGCCATATATTTTTAAAATTTGGAATAGATCATGAATTTTAATACCTTCTAAGCATGAAAAAGTTTTCCTCTGTGAGAGACAAAGTCCCACTCATTCTTCAAAATTGTCTTACCGATGCCGGTTCTTTTTAGATACATCATTGGATTTTGTTTGTCAGTATTTTATTAGATGTTTGTCATAAATGAGCTTGATCTCAAATATTCTCTACCTCTAGTGTCTTTGTCCAGTTTTTAAAAAATGAAGATTATATAACTATTATAAAATGAATTAAGATGCTTTCCCTCTATTTTTTGTATGTTTTAGATATGGGCCATCTGTCCCTTAAAGTCTTGCATAATATGGGTGAAACAAATTTGGCTCTGGTGCTTTGGGTAGATTTTCTTGTGTCTGTCTTCCAGTTCATGCATTTCATCTTCACCTGTGTCTAATCACACTGCTAAATCCATGCATTAAGTTGTATTTCAGTGAATACATTTTTTTCAGCTCTAGAATTTACACTAGGTTCTTCTGCAGATCTGCCTTTGTTGAATATTCTTCCCCTTTGGTCTAAGTGATCTCTTTACATATTTCAAATGTGTTTATCTACATTCTCTTTCAAATTGTTCTCCAGTCCCTTTTTCTTGCTTATTCTCCTGTTTCTTCCATCCATCATCATATGTTTGCTAGTTGGTGCTGTGAACCCTTCTTCAGAGGGGGTTGTTGGCTGCAGGAGTGCTGGGGTTGGGCTAGCTGTGCACTGCCACTGCCAGGACCACAGGGATCAGAATGATCATGGACACATTTTGGGGTTTGTGTCCTGACTTGGTGCGTCTGTATCATGTGGATAGTATAATATCTTACCTTTATTCCCCTGCTTCTTTGAGTCACTGAGAAACTTTTACAGTCCTAGTTAACATGCAGTACAGCCCCTTATAGCTGGATTTCTGTAGGGGGGTTCTGCTCTTGCCTGCTGCATTGCACAGGCTGATGTTCTATGTCTGCATCAGCATTGGGATCACAGCCTGCAGACCCCCAGGACTGGACCCCCCATGGCTTTGCTTCCTGGTTAGACTTTGCATTCCCTTCTTTTTGTTTCCTATACCTGAAGGTTTCCTTCTTTTGAGCAGGGCCACACATTACAATTTTTAAAATCATATTTCATCCAGAATTTCTGGATCTATTACATTGAATGCAAGTCCAGAAATTGTTTTAGATTTCTAAGTGGTTGATTTGTTGATTTTATTGTTAAGCAAAGGAAAGGAAAATGGGAAAGAAGTAGGTATTACCTATGCTTTTTATTTTCTGGTTATGTTTATCATCAAAGAATATATTTAAATAACTTCTACTTTTTGGCATTAATATGTTGGCATTTTATTTGTGCCAGTATCATAAATGTTTAAGGATATTCATAGCCATTTAAAAACATATCTGTGTATCTGCTCTCTACCTTTAATTTTTTATTATTCATTCAAAGACTTGGAAAGTCATGTTAGCATCTCCCACTATAAACATAATTTTTCAGAGTGTTCTTTTATGTATAACAGTTTGGCTTCATATAATCTGCTATTGTATTATTCATGAAAGACTCCAGGGCCTGAATCATGTTTGAATTGGCTGGAGCTACAACAGCCCTAGCTTCATTACTGAGCCATCAATTAATCTTTTCCTGATCAGTAATGGCATTATATTCTCTTTCTGTTACAAAAGGTAATGCAGCATTTAGGAAAAAATCTTGAAAGAGGAAATGCATACTGTAAAAATGAAAATGGATAACATTTTAAAACTTAGGATATAGAAATAGAAATGGAGGAGAAATGGAGAATGGGAAAAGAGAAGGAATCTAAATTTGTTTTATTTCACAGACATGACTCAACAGAGACTGTTACATTCATAAGGTTGAGAGAAAAATGTAGATTGACTACATTTTGATTTTAAATTTATTTTAAAATTTATTTATCTTTTCTGTCCACCGTAGTTTCTTGTTATTGTTCATATTCTTTACTAAACGGAAATGAGCAGGTGAATTAATAAATGAAGGACAAATGTTTTTTCAAATTCCAACATTTCCCCCTTGGAATTTTTTTTTAATTTTTTATGTTTATTTATTTTTGAGAGAGATAGAGACAGAGACAGAGCATGAGTGGGGGAAGGGCAGAGAGAGAGGGAGTCACAGAATCCAAAGCAGGCTCCAGGCTCTGAGCTGTCAGCACAGAGCCCGACGTAGGGCTCTAGAGTTAGAGCACGAACCACAAGATCCTGACCTGAGCCTAAGTCGGACCCTCAACTGACTGAACCACCCAGGGACCCCCTCCCCCTTGGAATGTTTCTAATAACCATATGTTTAAGTTTAGGAGTGTTGCTTGTGGGATGATATATGGTTGAATCATTGTCGTCCTCAGCTCCAAACTGTCAACACTGTGCGGCAAGCACAACGACTAGGCTTGTGGCCTCACCCAAATCCCTACCCCTATGGCCTTTATTTGTTTTAAGTATGAATGAGGTGGAGAGCCTGTGCAGGTGTTTACAAGTATAAATTAGGAAAGGAAGGGAAGAGGGAAAGAAATGAGCTGGGTTTCCCAAGAAAGAAAATTTCCTGGAGAAACTAGAAAACAGGCCTTCAGAATGTCACTCTACAAACCCAAAGTAAATTTGCATTTCATGTTACGCTAACACGGCATCTCTGTGTAACCTTTCAGGCAGTGGCAACACTACACCCCATTTCCATTCATCTTTAGAGAAGGGTTGGGTCTGAAGGCTCACTTGTGTGCGAAACCTACTTTGAAGGCTTGATGTCTTTGAGGTTAACCCTCAGGAGTTTCTGATCTTAGAAGAGAGGGAAGGTGTACTTGAACAAAATCACAATAAAAAGGGGAGAAAAAGGAAGAACTCAGTAGAGGACACACGTTCAACTTTCACACTATGACTACTCAGGGAATTTTCAAAATGTTTTCAAATAGCATTGTACTTTTTAGATATGTGAGAGCATTTCAAGGCAAGTATCAAGAAAACTAACTGAATGTTTCAAATGTTTGGAAGTATTCCAAGGCCAGGAATTCCAGATGTTTGTAAGAAAGCCATTGCCTTTATCTGCTTAAATATTTAAGTGGGTTTTAAGAGGTTAAGGAGGAAAAAAGACATACCCCTCAAGTTTTCCTTTTTATTTTATTATTATTATTATTTTTTATTTTAGAGAGCGAGCGTGACCAGGGGAGAAGGGCAGAGGGAGAGAGAGAGAGACAGAGAGAGAGACAGAGAGAGAGACAGGGAGAGAGAATCTCAACAGACCCCATGCAGAGCCTGACGTGGGGCTCGATCCCACCATCCTGGGATCATGACCTGAGCCAAAATCAAGAGGTGGATGCTCAACTGACTGAGCCACCCAGGCGCCCCAATTCTTCCTTTTTAAAAGCAGAACAGCCACAATGCATAAGGCTATCAGGAGGAAGACACTAGAGTCACTGCTGAGTCAATACACATGCGTCTGCCCATGCTCCTTGAAATTTAGTGCTATTGTGGCAAAAAGTTGTGAAGCATTTAAAAGGACACAGCATTATACAAAATGCAGTGTATTATTACTATTTATCACCGCAGATACTGAATCAATAATTATCGATGAGATGGATGCCAGATGTGAATAATAACCAGGGCTCCTGGCCATCTGTCCCCTCCATAACCAGACTTCCCCACCTCTCCTGGACAGCTACATGAATCACACATGTCTTTAAATTAAGAACTTGCCTGCTACAAATGTCTTGTAACAGTGCCAGTGTTATGATAATTCATTTTTCGCATGAAATACACTTAGTTTTGCTTCCATCTTCCTGTATTTCATGTCAGGTATTCACCACGATGAGAGTTTCTTGGCTACTCCAGGCAAGAATCATCCAGATTGAAAAGACTTCCAGAATCTACACATGCAAGCCTAAGTTTGGCTTTTTGGTCTATTCAGAATCAATAAATTTAGACCATCTAGTTTTCACTCTTGACAGTACCTAGTACTTTGTTAAGGAACATCAAGCTTCCCAAGCTCTAAGCAACCAGTGCCAGCACGGCCACCAGAGAGGGAATAACTTAGCGCAGGCGTCAGTGGACAGAGAAACAAGGCCCTGCTGCCTTTCCTGATGGGACACCTTAAGGGCTAGCTATGGCTTTGTGGGACGCCTCTCTGGCAGGGAAGGCCCTTCTCTGTGCGGTCCCCTGTGGGTGGCCGTGCTGGCAGATGGAGAGCTGGGAATCCCTTCCCCGAAGCAGGCTGAAGAAACCCACAAGTCTGCAAGAACTTACTGAGTGTGACTGACTCGTTGATCTTGAAGCTGCAGAGAACCCTGTCCACGTTTCGGGCGTGCCGGAAGCCATTTCCTCTCACAACCACTTGAAATGATTCTGAAAGGAGGAAGAACAAGTCATGTCATCTGACTGCAAACCCTTAACCTTAAGTTTGCCATCTGCCCTGATGCAGGGCATTTGTTAACTGTTTCACCAAGCTTAAAATATTAGGAAACTTGTTCAGGTTGGAAACCAAAACTAACCACGAGTGTGCCTTTTACCACTTACCACGTCCATCTCACCAGGTGCACACGAGGAAGGTGTTATGATTTCTTACTTTAAATTCCCACCTTCTTGCCTCTGCCCTTTTCTCCTACCTGGAATGCCCTCCTCTCGGTTTCTCTGTTCAAATCTTACTCATCTCTCAAGTCCTGACAGCTTTAAAAACTGTGATCTCTGCAGCCCAGAGGGCCACGGAGAGGGCGGGGGGCGGGGGGAGTGGTGCTTTCCACTTCTCCTCCAATCAACTCAGCATCTCTTGTGTCTGTTTTACATACTGGATTCCCCTGAAAGACTTTCTGTAGAGCCTAAGGTGCCTCACATTTTTTGAAAACCACTGCCTTATATGCATTCACAGTCTGTCCTGAATGGTGTGGCAAGTGACTATGTAACTGTCAGGGGGGTGATGTCTTTTCTTCCACAACTAGCAAAATGTTGCATTAGGTCATGAATTATTTGATGCTGCTTCAGGTCCTCCTGTCTCTGCTGGGCACACCTAGGATTATGTGGGAATAGTTGTACTTAGCAACAAATCAGAACTTTGCTTATCCAGTGGTCATTGTCCAGCCTTATCTGCTTGAATTGACTTTGGCCCTTCAATGTTGCACTTGCTTTTTCTCTATATAGAAAGAATATATCTTGCAGGTCTCTGGCCCTACATATTAATTTCACATTGGCATAATGCATGTAGAACTCATATAGGTTGAGAAAATCCTTATGAAGTAAAAATCATGATCCTTTGCGATAGTCTTACAAAAAGAAAAAAAACCCAGCTAATTTATTAACTAAATGTTTAGAAATATTTGCTTAAGTTTGATAGTAACTAATAGTCCATGCTCTATGTTTGTTTGTTCTTCCTTTCTTCCTTCCTTCCTTCCTTCCTTCCTTCCTTCCTTCCTTCCTTTTTTGTCACTCTTTTGTGTATAAAAATTGGGACCTAGGGGCTGCCTGGGTGGCTCAGTCGGTTAAGCATCCAATTCTTGGTTTTGGCTCAGGTCATGATCTCACAGGTTTGTGTGTTCAAGCCCCACGTCGGGCTGAGCTGACAGCACAGAGTCTGCTTGGGATTCTCTCTCTGCCCCTCCCCTGCTCGTTTTCTGTCTGTCTCTCAAAATAATAAACTTTAAAACTGTGTGGTATATAAAAAAGAATAAACCAAAAGTCAGAGGAAAATGCGGTATTTGTGAAAGTGGATCTTGAACGGCAAATTGCTATACAAATGGGACATTTTTGTTGGAGGAAGAATGAGATTAAAGAACTAGCATAGGAAACTCTTCCAAACTTTAATAAATGTCATGAGTGCAAGTCACCTTCATTCCCAGGAAGCTAATTTAGAGATCATGTTTGTCAAGATAACAATACTGGATGCTAATCGCACCCTCACTGTGTGCCAAGTCCCGTGCTTAGCCTTGTATATGTCCAATGTCATTTCAGCCTCACGACAGTCCAGGGAGCTACAAATGAGAAAGCTGATCTTAGTGAGGTTAAGTAATCCGACCCACATCACAGGCTAGCAGCTGTCAGAGGTGAGCCGGAATCCATCATCAAATGCCATCCCCCCAGGACGCAGCCATTATGCTGAAATGGATCTTCATTGTCTTGTGACCTATGACCAGTTTCGAGACTGAAGTTGTGATTTTTAAAAAGTTTATTTTATTTTCATTTTAGACAGGTTTGCTGTTTTTAAAACCTAAGCAAGAGAACCCAGAGGCACCGCATGGCCACAAAGAGTACAAGTTAGAACAAAATGCTTTGTAGAAGTAAAAAGGACGTTAATGATAGGAAAAGTGAGATTTTGACATTTTAAATGACTTGCCCAAGGTCATGTGATTTGTAAGCAGCAAAACTGGAACTCTATCCAAGTGTTCACTGCCTTAGTATTTAACTATGGTAATTAAGGTCATGGGCAAATGGTTTTTCAGGACCACAAGTCTTATGAATATTAAGGATTTACATATGCATCTCGATGCAATTGCTAAGTTTAGAAGGATGGACCTGATTTTCTCTAGATGTCTGCGGAGCATGTGCCTGATGACACAGTTACTTCAACAAGCATTCTATTAAGTGTCAGACACTGGAGGAATCTTATGGTATCTTCTTTACTCATTTAAGCCTATAGAAACCTATTTCTGTTTTTTATTTTGAACGTCAGACATCTAGGAATCCTCCGTTGGACACTTTTGCTGACGCAAAATGTTTTCGTCCTCACTGCTGTGCTACTTCTCTTGTTTCCTCAAACATCAGTGGAGGGAGACAAGACTCTGGAAATGCAGGCTACGTGCCAAGCTCTCTTCTCTAACACCATGTTCTAGCATTACCAGTTCAGCTGCTGAGTCCTCTATAAAAAAGGCTGCCCACATGTCTCCTTGGCCTGACCTCAGGGTGTTTAGAAAGAAAGACAGCCGCAACCCATGACGTGGCGATGGTGGAAAGGGAGCAGTTTAACCCCCTCAGCTTGGGGAGAAGATGGAGGAAATGATGCTTTGGGAACCACACCAGAGCAGAGGCACGCTCCCACCCTGCCGGGTATGGTTTCTGTATTCGTGCGCACATTTGGTTTCCAGAAGAGCCCAAACATCTGCCCCTGCAGCCTGACTGGAATGTCAGCTCTTCACACATGCAAGTTATGTAACAAAACTCTGTCTCGCGAATCTGCCAGTAAGTGAGAAGCAGGACAGATGATTTAAGTTCATTTACCCAGAGAGCCCTGAACCCACCTTTCACGATATGTACAGCCAAGTGTTTTTAGGCAATTTGCCTGTTGGGTAACTGCTCCTATAAGAAGTACCTAAGGATTGTAGGGCTTTAGGGAGGAATTTCTACTTGGGAATGATCTTTAATCTAATCTTTTAAGATATATATTCTTTAAGATATATGTTTATTATGATTCTTTCTTCACTTTATTCTCAATTATAATTTAAACTTCCTGATAGTAGAGACCATCATTTCTGTTTCTTTAAAATTTTTTGACGGTGCCTAATCCAGGGATGAACCAGTGTCAGTATTGAAAGAAAAAATAAATGACACATCTTGGTACAGGAAGGGAATAAAGAGGAAGGAAAAGATGGTCACTTATTCATGTTCAGTCAGGTCTAATCCTGTTTGTTTTCTGAGGCTTCGTAAGGTCAACGAATGAAGGGATGCTCACCACCATTAGTCATTAGGGAAATGTAGATCAAAGTCACAATGAGATATCACTTCATACTCACTAGAATGGCTGTCATAAGAAGAATGGACAAAAACAAGTGTTGGTGAATGAATTAGAACCCTTCTACCTTGCTGCTGGGAATGCAAAATGGGGGACCTGCTCTGTGAAACAGTGTGGCAGCTCCTCAAAAAGGTAAACATGGTTATCTTATGACCTAGAAATTTCACTCCTAGGTATGTACTCAAGAGAATTGAAAGTGTCGTCTACGCAAAAACTTGTACCTGTATGTTGATAATGGCATTATTCATAATAGCAAAAAAGCAGAAACAATTCAAATGTCCATCGACTGATGGAGATCGTATTCACACAATGGAATATTATTCACCTATAAAAGGAATGGAGTTCTGACACATGCCGTGACATGGATGAATCTTGAAAACACTATGCCAAATGAAAAAAGCCAGATGTGAAAGGCATATAACGTATGATTCCATTCCATTTCATTTCCATATGAAAAGTTTAGCAAATCCATAGAGACAGAAACTCAACTGGCAGATGCCAGGGCTGGAGGGAAGAGGAAATGGGGAGTGACTGCTTAATGGGTATAGGGTTTCTTTTTGGGGTGATGAAAATATTCTGGAATTAGATGGTGGTTATGGTTGTATGACTTTGTGTATATAATAAAAACCACCGGATTGCACTTTTTGAAAGGGAGAATTTTATAGTATGTGAATTATAGCTCAATTAAAAAAAGAAAAAATAAAGTCCACGAAGAGTTGGATACACTTATTCTGTTCCCTCCTTTTGTTTCTTTGCTTTTCTTTCTTTTTCTCTTTTTTTGAAATGTGGAACACATAGTTTTGCGATGACCCCAGTAAAGATCACTTATTATTCACTGTATCTGAAAATGAGACATCTTTATATTCTCCATTTGTTCTGGTTGCCTAAGACTTTTGTGCAAAATTATCGTTACTAATATTTCACCTTGTGAGTTAGTTTGAATTTGCTTTCCTATTAGATGCTTAATGTGACATGACACATATAAATATAATAAAGACTAGTGTGTATGAAGTAGCTTCTGATGCCTAAATTAATCTAGAACTTTTTGACTTTATAGCTATTTAATTATAATAGCTTTAGTGAGGTATAACTGACATACAATAACTTGCATATAAAGTATATTACTTGACAAATTTTGATATATGTATATAATCATGGGATAATATCACAATCAAGACAGTGAACACATCCATCACTCTCAAAAATTTCCAAGTGCTTCTTTGTAATCTCTCTATCCTGCCCCTCCCCACGACCATGGAACCACTCATCTCCTCTCTGTTGTTGTAGGTTAGCTTGCAGTTTCTAGAATTTTATGTAAATGGCATCATACAGTAAATACATTTTTTTGTCTGGCTTCTCTTCTTACCCAACATAATTATTTAAAAATTCACCCATAATTATTTTGAGATTTATGCAGAGTCTATTCCTTTTTATTGCTGAATATTATTCATTGTATGAATAAACCACAATTTATCCATCACCTGTTGATAAACATTTGAGTGATTCACAGTTTTTGGCTATTAAAAATGAAGCAGTTATAAACATTTGTGTCCAAGTCTCTGTCTGGACACAGACTTCCTTTTTCTCTTGGATAAATACCTGGGAGTAGAACGGCCAGGTCATATGATAGGTGTATGTTTCATTTTTAAAGAAACTGTCAGATTTATTTTCCAAAGTGATTGTGTCATTTAACATTTCCGCAAATAGTGTATGAGAGTTCCTCCTCCAGACAGAAACATCTTTAAATGAAAAGGAAGGGCCAAGCAGAGAATAAAACAAGCCATTCCCAAGAGGTGCCTAAGGGCCAGGCATGAGCTCTTTGAAAAACAATGAAACACCAAAGAAATGAAACCACGATTTGATGTTGCTTAAATGTGTCTGTCTTAAGCATCCAATGCCAAATGATAAACCTGAAGCCTAAAACTACCTTCTTTCTGTGCAAACCCACGCGGTTTTACTATCAACAGTGGGAAATAGCACAGGAGGAGTGGGACAGTTGCTTCTGTGAGGACGATATGAGGTGCTAAATATGATCTTCTGTTTCTGGAGCACAACAACATCAAATGTAGAACAGCTGGCAGGTTGCACACTTGAATCTAATTAGTTCCTTCCTGGATAACTTGTTTATATAGAACACTGTGAGCTATTTAAGTTTGGGGCCAACTGAGTGGGACCAGAGGAAAACTGTACTTAGGCAAAAGGGTGCATTTCCTGAAGAGGAGCTAAATTAGGCAAGGCCAATCTAACAAGGGGTCAACTCTCCTAATTACAGAGGCTAATCTGTAAAAATATTAATTAGGGACTTTTTAAAAGAGTCTATGTTGGAAGGGAAGCAGAATTATTTAAATGCAGGTAATGTCAAAGGTGCTGGAGCGGGTGACTTCCTACATGTTTTGGAACAAGAACAGTAAATACAGTGACATATGCACCATGCTATATAGTAATCAGATGCTTGGCCTGTGTACTAGGGTGACAGTGTGGAATGGTGGGGAGTATCATGAACTGGAAAGAATACATGCTTCTTTTAAAGGGAAGTTATTCAGTCTCCAATAATCTTTACCTTGCAATAAATACAAGCCCAGTGTTACTAGATATGATTTTTCAAGACAAGGTAGAAATCTGAATTTTTAGGCAAAATCAGATTTTTAAATGTTAGCAATAAGTTTAAGTTTTGATTTTTTAAAAAATGTAGTGTAGATCAAAAAGAACCTGTGTGCAGAGCAGAGAGGACTTGTAGGCTGCCCATTTTAATCTCTGGCAGTGAAGGAGTTCTGGGAAGTTTCTCTCTCCAAGTAGTTAAACCCATGACATTGAATAAATTTTTTTGTTATTTTTATTTATTTTGAGAGAGAGACAGAGAGAGCGAGTGGGGGAGGGGCAGAGAGAGTGGGAGAAAGAATCCCAGGCAGACCCGGTGCTGTCAGCACAGAGCCCCATGCAGGGCTTGAACTCATGAATGTGAGATCATGACCTGAGCCGAAATCAAGAGTTGGACCCTTAATCAACTGAGCCACCCAAGCGCCCCTGAATGAAATTCTTTTTGATCAGAGCAGATTGATACTCTTCTCACTCCCTTTCCCAAATAAGACCTCGTGTTAAAATACAAAATAGTTCCAGGTATACTGGATTCTTTACCATTAAAAAAAAATCAGCCATTAATGCCTTAGCTGAAATTGAATTAAGGCTTTAGAAACTTAGAATTATAAAGGACATCCAAGGGGGATAGCATATGGTTACAGATGGCCACTGCTCACGTAATTCTAAGGGTGGAGAATTCAGACCATCCACTCCACTGCTTGAAAGCTTTAGTTGTAAATGTTCCATGTGTTAAGCCCAAATTTGCCTCCCTGATTTCCTCCCCAACTTCTCCATGGTGGTCTCCTGAAGCTACACATAGTAAGCATAATCATTCCTTTCCACATGGGAATTCTGTAAATTTCTGAAGATGCTCTTGCAAGTGTCTTAATCCTGTGTGCAAATCTCCATGGTCACTTCAGGCCTTCCTCATTCCACCAGCATCTCATTTTTGCTCCCGCTGCTCTTTGAGCACATCTCCACTACAGAGCTTCAGGCGTGGTTTTGTTCTTTACCTGAACATAAGACTATCTTCCAGAGTAGACTGTGAATTTCATGGGTGATTGGGAGCAAGCTCTATGCATTTGTGTACTCATGTCTTTTCATGTTGCTTGATACATAGTAGACACCAAGAATCGATGGAAAGACAGAGGGAAGGAAGCTAGGAAGAAAAGAAGGAGGGAGAGAAAGAAATAAAGGAAAGAAAAAGCAAGCAAGGAAAAGAAAGAGGGAGGGAGGGAGGAAAGAATCAGTGAATGAATTTTTAGTATTGTTTCCAGATCCATCACAACCTCTTCCACGGGCATGCCTTTGTCAATCCCATTTTTAAAATGTGGGACTTGGGGCCATGATCTGAGCATAGAATCTTAAGACATGAAATCAGCTCTCTTGCCCTGGAAACTTACCCAAAGATCTTGTCAGCTCCCCCAGCCTGCCCCGCAGAGGTATTCTTGTTGGCTATGAAGACAGCTATCTGTCCTTGTTTTTTCTTTCTCCCTGCATGAACTGCTACTAAGTCAGGTTTCCCTAAATTGGCATTTGAACCCAAGTTCCACACTCTGTATCTGTCCCATTAAATTTCACCCTGTTATTTGCAGCCTGACATATAAAGATCTGTGTTGGATCTGTTTTGTTGTCCGCCCAGTGCATTATCTTGCTGCCTCTCTCGGAGCTCAGTTTGCTGTCAGAACTATGGCTGTTGCTGAGTTGTCAGTGAGAGCCAGCTGAGATCATTGTCTTGGGGGAATGCAATTGTCAGCATGGAGTGTCTTGAGCAGGACAGGCCTGGGTGGAGCTCCACAGCAGGGGCTGCTCTGGGGACCAGGGAAGGGATGTAATTCATAGAGAGGGGAGGGGGCTAAAAAGATTTCTGATGAAAGTGAATTTTACTTTTTTCACAGATTTTTCTAGGGCTCAGTCCCACCATTCTACTTTAGAAATGTGAACAGTCAGTTACTTCTTTTTTGCCTCCCACACATATTGAGGTAATCATTTTGCAGGTACTCCCAGTTTTATTGATGTTCTCCCCAGTATTCTTTCAGTAAAGAAACATAAGGGCATATTTTTCTCATCTAAGTATGTTATCCACACCACGATTCTCGCATTGACCTTCAATCCTCATTCAAATGATGTTGATGATAATAATGTCACCTTGCTCTGTACAACAGTTTATGTTTTTCAAAGCACTTTCATGTAAACCCCTGGGTCTTTGCAGTAGTCTAATGAAAATCACAGAGTGGGTATGCACAGGTCTACCTGACAGGTATTCATTGCCATGGACAATGAAATAGGGGCCAGTGCTTTGGGAAAGGCCAAGTTACTTCTGCAGAGAATGATCAGCAATAGAACTTCAGGGAAATCCACGGAAGAACTTTTGGTGTAAGGATATCTTTCAGAAGTTTCCTTTTCTCCTTAGTAAAATTATTCTCTAATTAGCATGTTTCAATCCTTATAGTTCTCATTCAAGAGAGGTGGGAGCTTGCCTTTTTCAAAAGGTAGGGCCAGCTTCCATTATTGTGTCTTATCTTTTTTTCTTTATAAAAAATAAAAGAAACAGAACTGAGTAGTTTACTCTAATACAGGAAATTATTGTCTGTCTGTAAAATATGCAGTATTGCAGATATTCCAGAGATTTAAAAAATATCTAAAGAAAGCTTCCTTGGATTGGATTTACCAGAGATTTGTTTATGTTACGGGTTCTATGAAAGAAATAGCTCTTGCAATGATTTATCAGTTGAATTGGTTTCATCTGTTTAAATTTATTAACGCATTATAATTTTTTCTTGTAGTTCCTTAGTTTAAAAAAATCTTCTACTTCATTCTTAATTACTATTTTTCTTTTCCATTTCATAAGGAACATTAAAATCTATGAATTTGCTGGATCAGATCTTGTGGACTCTGATATTTCTGTTCCATCTTCATCAAGTTTATATATGTGGTATTGTCTCAAATCTCAATGATATATAAAGGAGATGTTGGTTTACTACTCTGTGATTCAAGAATTATTTTGGAAGATATTTTTCTGTTGCCCAAGTAGTTGAGTTTTTTGTTTTTTGTTTTGTTTTGTTTTTTGTTTTTTGGGGGTTTTTTTTGGACTTGTTCTCTTTTTGGCTATTAGTTTCTAATTTTGCTTCATTTTTGATTAGACAGTTCAAGGGTACTAGGTTAATTTCTTGCGGTTAAGTGAAAGGAGTTAATATGGGTCAAATAGGCAAAACTCAGTGCATTCATTGTTTGTTGCAGAAATAGTGAATCAAGATATCCAGCCAACATTAGTAACTGACCATCTATTAAGTGCCAGGTACCCTGTTAGGCAGATAAGATTCTTTCTCTGTCTACAAGAACCCTACAGAAGGGGAATTGATTATGTTATGCATTAACAGGAATTGTACCAATTGTCTTTAGACTTTCTGGTTTACTGAAAGGTTGCAACACATCTAGTTTGCACATTGCTAAACTGCAAGTCTGGATTTCTTCATGAATGGGAATATTGCATAAATAAGGAACTTCCCTATTTTCTAATTATTTTTAAATGAAGGACCTATAAAAATTGGATAGGTGGATTTACCATGAGCTAACGACTAATTGAGCTCCTCACTGCACAGACCTCTGATAAGGCCCTGGCACTGGGTACATGTGGTCATAAGCTTTTGTCAAATTTAAGAAGGTAGGATTTTTCAGTCCTTTTTCTTAACAGGTTCTCCTGGATCAGCTCTCCTTCTAGTCAGAGCAGGATGCTGGTGGTGATGTGTGGAATGCAGTATTTCTGCAATACTCTTGTAATTAGTTTCCACGAAAGAAGAGAATTTGGACAGACTTTTTCAAACAACTGACATGTTGCTTCTTTCTTTTCTTTTTTCCCTAGGAGCAAATTTATTTAGCAATTTCTATTCCTCTTTCCACCTTCCTCCTTCCTGCCCTGTCTCCCCTCCTCCCACCGATGAAATAAACATGTGATTTGAATTCAAAATACCATCATTTGTATGAGACCAATTAGCACTTAATTTCAATTTACCTCCAGCACATATGGTGGATGGTTCAGCTGCTAAAATTTCGATGCAAGACTTCTTCAAAATCTAGAAAAAGAGGAAATCAAAAAGTCAAAGCACAACTTATTTTATTAGAAGCCGGGTTTTGCTTTTAGTTACCAAGATAAGAAGGTTCAAGGACATTATGTTGTAGTTGGTGCGTCGGTGGTAACATCTTTACTAATATTAACATCAAACATTTAATGAGCCAACATTATGTTAGATGTCTCTGGGTGTCCCAAATGCCATGAGAATTATTCATTCATTTGTTCTTTCAGCAGATACTTAGTGAGTCTATGATATGCCAGTCTTGGTTATGAGAGGTTTAACATCGAGTTGGGGAAATGGGACTTACACTTGAAAAGATAAATAAAGATGGCTTGTCATTGTGGTAGGTGCAGGGTGAAAGGGCAGATACTACGGAGCTGTGGAGTTCATGGGAAAAATCACCAAGGGAGAGGTGGTAATTGGGAAGGACTTTATGGAAGAGGTGGGTGCTGAGGGTAGGACTCTGTCAGGTGGAGAGGAGTGAGTTAGGGGAAGGTTGGGATCCAGGCATGGAATGGCCTGAGCAAAGGTGAGAAAGTAGAAATATATAAACCTCTTTAGCTGAACCACTTTCAAGGAGGTTGAAAAGTAAAAATAAAAGAGTGATAATAGACAAAGCTGGAGAGGTAAGATGGAGAATCATTTTCAGATTACTCAGAATTCCCTGTTTGTTAGAAAAGTCTGGAGAGAAGTTTCCAGAGAGGACACCGAATGCCGCTTGTCGTGCCTCACTCTTTGGACCCTGAGAGCCATACTAAAATGAAAATGGACTCTTCCCTCCAACAGAGTGTCTTGTAGAGTTGAGAGGAGAGTGTCAAGGAACCAAACCCACGACCACACAGGGAGTTAATCAAGGCTGCTTCTGGTCAAGCAGGTCAGCTTCTCTCCACCATTGGTGAATCTCGTGTCTTCTTGAATATTGATTCTCAAATTCCATCCAAGCAGTTTAAACAAGTATAGGACACTGAGTTAATGTACCAAGTTAATGAAATTCCTTCCCTTATTTGGGCCTTACTTAATTTGGAACTGAGATGGTTCAGAGGGCTGAAGGAAACCATTTCTCTATTTATGAAAGGGGCATTTGCTGAAGGAATTAATAGTGAAATTATAACATTTAAAGTCTGTAAAAGGGAAAAAGCTTCTTTTGGCTTTGGGAAACACCCCTTTATTTGCATTGCTATATTTATATACGCTTCTTTGTCCCAGGTTAAGTGATACAGACACCATAAGATGCAATAAATTACAAAAGGGGAGGGAATGGGTTAAAGGAAAAATAAGGGGAAGATGAAGTAAGGAATGAGAAGAGCATAGAAAAAAATATATACTGTGAAGAACTTATTTCCTTGCTAGGGATGGTTCACGGATTTAGTTCTAAGCTTTCTAGTAGCAAATGAGAAGGACAGGCAATATTTATGAGATTCTGGAATAAAAACAAATCAGTTTCTCAGAAGATAATATTTACCCATTCCAGAGAGAGATCTGGGCGTCCTCATAGAGAAGCATTGTGAAAGGAAATGAAGAAAATGAAGACCATACTTCAGAAAATCTTTATGTCCTGTGCAGATGGCAACACACTAAAATATAGTCATTGAAATAGGCTCTCTCCCAATCATGTATTTTAGGTAATTCTATAGACCCAAAAGTCCTAAGAAGCAGTATTTCTTTTTTTTTTTTTTGACAATTCTAGAATTCAGATTTCCAGCTTCTTTTATTCCTTCCACTCTTGTACAATTTAAAGGTACTTTCATACGTTGATTCCTCTATTTGTTTTCAGCTTCTACATGATTCCACAGTAGGAAGCAATTTGTTCCTTTTTGTCAGCATTTGCCTTGTTTCTTTGGCCTCTGCTTTACCCAGCCATTCTTACCCACTTCAAACACAGGTATAGCCTCAGATCCCCACCAGCCCCGGGGACTGTTCTGACAGCAGAACAAAGTCCCCATGTCTATGTCCATCTTGGGTAGAGTAAGTGGTCCTCACACACCTGCATCTAGGGACCTGGTATCACCACTGAGCTCCTGAGTCCCCTTCACTGTCATTCTGACTTGGGATCAGGGTCCCTAAGGATGTATGTGTGGCATCCGTATTTCCCTACTGGCTTCTCCACCTTCCCCATTCCATGGTTTATCCAGACCTTTAGGTCTCTTATGTAGTAGCAACATTCTAGGACTGGGGCTTGCCAGAATCCTGGTGTGCAGAGACTCATATCCCAGATGACAGTTGTCCTACTTGAATCATAATGACTGTCCACACCCTCTCCCAACCACCTTTGCTGCCATTGGGCTCTTCCTGCCTGAAGAGCCACCTCAGCCGGTGGGTGTCTTGACTGAGGGAGGTAGCCACGCCTTTCCACATGTCCTCGGGCACAAATCTCCACAAACAAGTCACATTGGAAGAAATAGAATTAACCCATATGGAGAAACTTAGTAAACAGTGGCAACAGAACAACACAAAGCTATTTTTTAAATGTTTTAAATAAAATTCCTCAGGCACATGGCATCTCTTAATAAATCATTTTATCATCCACAACTAAAGATTTCAAAATAGTCCAAGAATAAAAATTGAGCTATTGGATCTATCCTGTCCCCATTCCCAATCTCCATCAAAACACATAAATGAAATATTCACCCATGTAAGTTTCTGACTCTGAACCAACATTTTTGAACCAACTTTAATACTGAACCAGGGGTTGGTAGAGGAAACACCCGTGAATCTCTGACCACAAAGACACACTAGCAGGTTTTGTCATAATAAACACATGCTGTATTATTCTCTCAAAGCGTCTGCAATTAGTTGATAAATCTAAGGAGTGTATGAAGGGCCAAAAACTGTCAGCCAAGCACTATGATTCAATCCAGTAAAAACACAGCTTTCCCAATCTTAACTTAAAACATCTGGAAGGGATACATTGCAGCCAATAGAGCAAAATTTATCAGTGAGGGGGATGGGCAGGATTTGTCTGGGACTGCGGCTTCTAATAGTTTGAAATGTCTGGTTTCAAAAGGTAGGAAGTCACAATGGCAGGAGGTGGATTTGTGGGGTTCCCTTGGTTATTAGCAGCCCAGACTATAATCAGTCTGTCTCAGCTGCAGGAGACAATAGATTGGCTTAGGGTCTGGAGACTGGATGGAAGTGGTGGGGGCAGGGTATCTTCCCCAACGTGAGCAGTGGTAGCCATGGAGGAGTTGCAGATAGAGCATTGGAAAATCACTTGAGGGAGTGGAATGGGCTCATACAGGGTCAGGGTGATGTCAGAGGTGAGAGTATAGCTGGCCTCTGATGGAGACTGGGCTAAGACCACCATATGCCTCAAGTATAATCCAAAGTGAGGAGTGGGTCTTGGCCCTGGTTTTGTACCTAACCTGACCTATGGTCCTTGACAAATCCTTTAACTTCTCTGAATCCCAATTTTGGAGAGCAATTTAACATACTGAGGATAGCTTGGAATCTGGAATTAAATTGCTTGGGTCAAGTCCCTCATGAGCAGTGTGACCTTGGGCAAGTTCCATAACCTCTCTGAGTCTCTGTTTCCTCATTTATAAATAGTACCCACTGCATAAAGTTGTTGAGTTGGAAAGATTAAATGAGATAATACCAGCAGAGTCCATAGCACAATACCTGGAATCCCAAAAGTTCTCAACTAATGGTAACTATTACTCTGAAAAACTTGGGCCCTGGAGACAGACAAGATAGATTTGTGCTCTGAACAGATGTATGTTCAAATCTGAGCTACCACTTACTGGCCATGAGGACTTGGGCAAGTTATTAAAGCTCAGTTTCCTCTTCTGTAAAAGGGGGATAAGAAATACACTGACCCTAAAGGGCTATATGATGGCAAAATGAATGACTGACATAAATGCAAAGACATTTAGTTTGTAAATTCAACAGGACTTAGGTGGTCAAATTCATATCGGATTGGAGAGTCAGGAAGGGAGTGAGTTCGAGGAAAACCGGCAAGGATTTTTGTCTTATAGACAGATCTAGACAGATGTGAATGGTCAGTAGATAGGCATTTAATGACTCTTGGGCCTCCAGCCAACAAGTGTCCTTCATGAAAACAAGGCACCAAGAAATGTGCTCAGAATGGTAGTAAAGCACTTAGGAGAATGTCTGACATATATTTGGTTCTCAAACAACGGTAGCTGTTACTATTACTTTTGTTAATACTGCCATTATTTCTACTATCTTGGGCAAAGATAGTAGCTCATTATATGTTTCTATCGCATCACCCATCACTGGCTCCTGCTTAATCATATCTGCTGAAAAAGAAACCCAAAAGAGGGCTAATAATATTTTCCTGCCACCTTTTGGACAGATTTCAAAAAGAAGATATATGGGACAGCACGTTTAAAATCCACAAAGAACTAGATAAATGCAATGCATTGCTACTGGTATGGTTACTTTTGCTCACTTCATTAGATTGTTGGGGGAGTAAGAGGAGCAACAGATGTAAAAGAACTTTGCCAAGTAATAAGAGCTATTTAATATATTTAAAGTGAAATCTATTGTGGACCAGTCCAGGTCATATACAAGAGTTTATTATTTTTTTTTGGTTCCTAAAACTGTAGTGTCCTTGTTTATAAAGTTCACAGTTTCTGCAGAGATTTCCCAAGAATCCTTAAATAATTGTGGATATTCAAATAGAGTTATCAGGAACCCCTCCCTTACAATACACACACCTTAATTTTTTTCCTAATTGCTCTGCCTCCTTCCCCAGTAAACAACCACTTTTATCTACTTGGTCATTTTCTGTTGAAATATTTTTTTGTTGTTGTTGGGGCACCTGCGTGGTTCAGTCAGTTAAGTGTCTGACTTCAGCTCAGGTTTGTGAGTTTGAGCCCTGCATCAAGCTCTCAGCTCTCAGCTCTCAGCGCAGAGCCGGACACAGGACTTGATCTCACAAACCATGAGATCGTGACCTGAGCTTGAAATCAAGAGTCAATTACTTAACTGACTGAGCCACCCAGGTGCCCCACATCTCCCTCTTCTTATTAAGCACCACCACTTTTGGGCACTGTTTTCCCAGATGGCCTATTTCAATACCTCTATTTTTTTTAATGGCTTATCTTCTGTGCTGTAGGTAGATCATGTCCCCACGTCTAAGATCTAGACTGGCCTATTTTGTAAAAGGCCTTGACCCCTTTACTTGGGAAAAATGGAGATGTATGGGGTTGGGAGATGGGACTCAGGCGCTCACAGAAGGCCACATATACTATTATAGCTGATGGTAGAATGCACATTGGCTAAGCTTGGGGACCATCGCTTGTAGAAAACACCAGGCAGCTTAGGACATACAACTGTGTCATCCATGCCTTCAGGACTGGCAATGTTGCCTCCATGAATTTTGACTTTATCTGATCTCTAACAAAGTGATTTAAAAAAAAGATAGTCACCTTTCCCAACTAAATTCCACTCCACCTTTAAACCCATAGGCACAGCTATTGTTAATTATGGATATTATCCTAGATCCTTGTCAGTTGTATAGAATCTGCATGGTCATGGAGGAGGGCACTTGTGGGGAAGAGCACTGAGTGTTATATGGAAACCAACTTGACAATAAACTATAAATTAAAAAAAAATAAAAAAATAAAGAAAAATAAAATAAAATAAAAGCCTACTATTATACCCTCATCTTTCTGGGATTCATATATGATTTTATGAATACTCAGACATTATGCAGAATAAACACTCTAAGGCGCAAGAAACACAGTTTAAATGGATTACTGAACTTTAGACAGGAAGGCTTATCCTCAAAATACACACAAGTTTTTGTCTGAGGGGAGAGGACCCAGCTCACTTAGATAAATACGACTCTTCTCTCGGTTAGCTTCACATTCAGTGAGGGTCTGGTGTGAAGGAGCACAGCACAAACAAGGATATGAAACTGAGGATATTCATTTTTCCCCCCACTAAACCACTTTCCTCTCCTGTTTGCAGGAGGAAAGCTCAGATAGCTGTGAACTCCAAAATGTGGTTTATTTAGTAAGATGAGCTTGCTGACCTCCTGAATACTGGTGAAGTCAGTGGTCCCCCTCGAGAGCTGAACCCTGCAGCATTTCACTGGCTTTTGTTCTAAATTCTGGTGTTGCTTTTACAATGGGTCTTAACGGATTCCTAGATATGAGGAGGAACCGCAGGAGGAGCGGGGGTGACCTGAGGAGTAACTGAACATCCCCCCTGCAATCTTGGGAGCCTCGTCAAGCTATGGGAATTTTTATTACATTTGGACTCTTCAATAAGCCCAACAGAAATAATAGCTTAGTTGAAATGGCCTGAATGTCTGCAACGTCTGAGTCTAATTAGTAACTGCTGAGGCAAATGTTTTTTAAAAAGATTTTCTGCTCACTACAGAAACTACAGTTGATTCTATTTACGTTTTGTATGCAGGCCTGCTAATGTGAATGGAGCCCCAAATGCCATCGTTTATAGACACAATCTTGGAAGAGAGGGTGGGGGGAGGACCGAGAGCATAGCATTGAACACCATGAAAAATATAACAAATGGGGCAGTCTCTGTGATTGCACTGTTTAGCATCTGACCAGGGTGAATGGCAGATAGCATGAAAAAGATCCAAGTGCCAAGCCAATGATGCCAACAGTTAGTGCCACTGGGGTTTAAGGCAGGGAGAGTTCAAAGTAGAGGAGAGCCCAGGGCAGGATCCATGGAGAAGACAGGACTCAGCAGGGCCTTGAGGTCCAGACAGGCTTTGGGACAGGATTCAGATGGGGCAAAGGAAGAGAAGGGGATTTCCTCCCATCACAAACAAGCCTGACTTAAGAGAAGGGCTGCCACTGCTGAATTGGGCCTCCCCCTCTGCTAGCTCTAGGAAGAGGGTTTGTTCAGTAAAGTTAGGTACTTTCCAGGACTGTGGGAATACGATGTAGATTTTGATTGGAGGGAAACCCTTAGCAATTCCTGGATAGATCTTGGAAGAGTAGGTGGGAGAAAAGGCCTGGAAGGTGGGCTTTACCTTTTGTCATAGCTTTGTTAGGACCTGGGCCAGACTAGGGGGTACAGGTCTTCCAGTTCCCATGAGTGAAAGGGAGAAATCAGCGCAGAATCTGGTTTTCACAAATAAAATTATTTTCTATGCACCATGAAATAGATTTATTCTTCAGTTTTGCTGATCTTACAGCTTCCTTGATAACTGGGATGTTCGTGCCAAAACTTGTGAGAAATCCTTGTAAATACAATTAGTTGTGTTTGCTCAATACTTGTTTACTGTTGATCAAACATGCAGAATGACCTATGCACTGATTTGCCCTTGCTTAATAGGAAGCCAAACACAGGCGGAAATATTTATTCCAGGGAAATACTCCTAGATGGACGTGGCTTGGTGCCAGCCACCGGGTTCTCCTTCTCATAGACTGCACACAAAGTGGGCACAGCTGGGCGGAGGAGCTGGCATCATGGCGACCAGGCCAAGTGTTGGGATTCAAAGTTGCAGAACTATTCAGCTGGGTATCTGAACACAGCTTTCATGCAGGTTCCCGTTTCACTGCCTGCAGCACTTTTGCAAAGGCAAACAAAGACCCAGGAGACTTGCTGGACCTTTGCTTCATATTTTCGCTTGAGGGCTGGCGCTACACTTACCAGTTGTGGTCAACAGAAATTCCCCAAGGAAGCCACAATAAGGGAAGGCAAAGGAATAGTTTCTTCCTTTACAGTTTTACTGGCTTTAAAGGCTACAATCTTTCAACCACCCAAAGTTTGTCTTATAATTTATCAACCGTATTCTGCAAAAGCAAGTAGAAATTCTGTCCTCAGAGGTAGAGTCCTGAGCATGTGTGGAAGGAAAGACGTTCTTTTCAGCCTGTGTTGAGCTGCCAGCTTCTCATGGGGATGGAATGTCATTTATCGAGCAGAAATCAATATTTTCAGAAATGCTCCCCATCTAATAGTAAAAGGTGAAGAGCTCCCCTGCCCACACAGGTCAGACCACGTGGGTTTTGGCCGGCCTCTGCTGTGCTTCTGTGCACTACATCGCATCATTTCACATTTTTGGTCCTCGGTGTCTCCTTCTCTGAAATGGAACTGCTTCCTGGCCTACCCCATTATTGAGTAGAGCCCTTTGGCCATTCACATGGTGGGCATTAGAGATGGAGCTGAGTGTATTCTGGATTACTGCTCACTGCCATGTGGCCTTGGACAAGCTAGCTAATCTCTGCCCTTATGGCAGCTACCTCTGTAGAAGGGATGACGATATCCACACAAAATGGTGGTCATGGGAATCTGATGAGACGCCTATGTAAAATGATCTGCGCAGTGTCGAGAACCTCAGCACTCACTATCATTTTTTCTAAGGAAGTAGAAGCAGGACAGAGCACAGACCTTTAACAGCTATGTGCTCTTGCGAAAGTTATCTGAGGTTCAGTTTCTTCATTTGTGGAACAGGAATAAGAACATTTTCTTCACAGGGTTGTTAGGATGCTAAAATGGAATATGAAATGGGATAAATGAACAACGTCTGGTCCCAAATACGTTATCTGCAGCTGTTGATTTCTCTCTGCCTTTTCCCTATGTCCTGATGAAGAAAGACTAAAACAGGAAACAAGAACATGAAAATAACACATTATACAAATCTAACACGTAAGTACTTCTCCCTTAGAGTAGAAAGGATTGGGGAACGGTGAGAGACCAAAACACAGGAACCAGTTTGTGGAAGCAGAGGATCTGGGATTTGCTGAATCCAGGCCCTGGATAATCAGCTCTTGGTAATCCAGTGATTTTCTACTTCCTCAGACATTATCACGGCTGAGTCCTGTGGAAAGAGCAGGATCTCTGGAACCAGGCCGGGGTTCAAATTCCCACACTCAACCATTATGAGCAGGCATCTTGGGGCAATTTCTCTAACCTTTCTGCACCTCAGCTTCCTCACCTGTAAAACTGGGATAAGACCTTCTTCAGAGAGTGGCTGTGGAAGTGTGCAGCAGCAATGCTGCTGGACAGAAGACGCTCCATAAGGCATTGTGATTTTTCTTTCTTCACAAGCCGACGTCACTATTGATCCCTCGCGTGTGTTTATTCGTTATTTAGAGGAGATCCAGATCAACTGCCACGATTCTAGATTCCCTGGGAGTCTTCATTTCAAGCATCACCATTCTATTGTCAGACTTTGGATCTGGCTATAGGTTCCCACCGTCCTTAGAGTGAAATAGCATGGCCTCTAGGCTGTGCGGGGTTGAGCCTTTGCTTGCCTCCTCACTTCCTGACCTGCCATTCTCCATTTCAGCACTGCTCTCCTTTCATTCTGCTATGGTCTATCATAGGGCTGTGCTCGGCCAGGAATGAGCATGCTCATGCTCTTCCGGTGGATGGCTCTACTGCTTTCTTCAGGTCATCTCTTCAAAAGGGGTGTGGGCTGACAACCACTTTACTCTTCATCTTTAGTTTGTTACTACTGTTATGCCATTTATCACAATGTTAACTATATATATTTGTTTAGTTACTTGTTTTTATGTGTCCCTCCCACTAGCTGGTAGGCTCCACCAGGCCAGGGTCTCCATCTACTTTCCTTGTAGCTGAATGGCAAGAGTGTACTCTAGAAGGTGTTCAGTAAGTACTGGATAAAAGAGTAAATATTAGCTTCTGCATCTTGGGGATTTAAACATAAGGTCATTACGGGCTGGAAACCGTATGAACCATCTGAGCTTGCTGAGGGCTGCGCTGTACTCCTGTTTTGGATAATTAAGCCCAGTCCCATTTTATTATGAGAAAATAACCAGCCACAAAACAACATCCATGAGAACAATCTGGAGTAGATGCTTCAGATTGGGGGTGGGGGTGGGGGTGGGGGATGGAGAAAACAAGAGCTTTCTTTTCAGTATCCAGAGGAGAAATGAACCCACGTCTTAAAAATAGCCAACTTTAGGCCCTAATTATTTCTGTCTGGCTTGAGAAAGATGAGCCCTGCTGTGCTTGTCCCCGTTTCTCTGTCCAAGCAAATGAATTAACAACTGCCATAAACATGGGTTTCAAGTGTTGGAAGGATGGAAACCACAAGCATAACTCCCAGATAAAAGCTCATAAGAATGTTATCATTCAGCTCAAATTTGGAGACTGGAGTCTCAAATTATTATTTTTTCCCCTGTTTTTGGGAGACCATTTTGCGGAAATTCCTTAAACAACTTTGGAGTCATTTCCTTTTGGGGGTGGGAAAAGCTTTCCAAACATCCGGGCTCCCTTTGAGCTTGGGTGAGTTGCTAAGGTTGAAATATTCAAAGACAACATCAATTTGTGCAGATAAAAACAATTTTAATCCTTTGGGTAGGAACTGACTCTTGAATGATGTGGGCACATGGCTCATAAGGACCTTTAAACAGGTATGAGTTGGCCCTGTTCAGAATCTGACCATCTGAAGGCAGGACTGTGCAGTAGCCTCATGCTGCAGTGGGCTCTTACCTCCACATGTCCTCCTGCCCCATCCCAATTTCTTCCTATACACATGGACACCACCATCAGATTCTCTTCTTACATATCACTTGTTAGATGTTCCAAATGTTTCAGTGATTACACCCACTAAGTTGGAATCAAAACTCCTTCAAAGTTTTTATCAGTCTGCTTCCAAACCAATGTCTAGGCTTCTTTCTTATTACTCCTGATCTTTTACCCAAACTCTACCCTCAGACATATAGCTATTATTATTATTATTATTATTTTTGTCCTCAGAGTATGCTTTTCCCTTTCCCAGCCTTTGGGCTGAGGTCATGTCATCTCTTCCCTGGTGCTACCCATCATTCCTCCTTGGTTTTTCATGGATTCAGGTCTGCCCCCACCTTCTCATGATGGCTCAAGTCCACAACAATCCACTTCTAATCTTCATGATCAGCCCCCAGACCTGCTGTTAATCATGTTTTGCACTATGTGGGTATTGTTTTACATGTTTGTTGCACTTCTTGTTGCTTACATTACCAAGTATGCCACACTGATCCCAGAAATTATCTGGAGCAAGGCTCCCTCACCTAGGGAGCCATTTTTGGGACTGATAATTCTCTATCACTCAATCATTGCCACTTTCTGGTGAAAGTAGTTTGAATTGATTTCTGTTCCTTGTAAACAAACACATCTTGAATAAGATGACTGTCATCTGTACATATTTAAGGTAGGAGTTGCCAACCTGAGATGAGATTATTTTTCACAATTCTGAAAACTTAAGGTCACATATATCAATGTTCTGAAAATGCACCTGGGGCATTTACTTAAAAAAAAAAAAAACAGATTTAAAAGATGCAGATTCCTGAGCACCATCTCATACTGTCTGCAATAGACTCTCTTGGGGTAGGGCTGGAAAATTGATATTGTGAACAAGGTTCCCAGGTGATTTTTATGTATGTTCAAGAAAATCCAAAAGTTTGGGGGAAGTTGACATTAATGTCCATTTTATGATGGGGAAGGGAAGTGGAAAAGGAAATGATTCATATATCTTGAGTACCCATAATGTGCCTGGAAAATTATTAGGCAATTTTACCAGTGTTATCCCTTTTAATCCTCAAATGGGACTGTGATGTAAGTCTTACAAGGAAACAAAGAGATAACTCATCCAAAGACCTACAAATGGTCGTTGGTCTAGCATTTAAACTCGGATGACCAGCTCCAAAGGTCTTATTTCTCACTCTGCAGTTCTTTGCAAACCTTGGAGGGAGGGAAAGGGGGCATGATGGTACAGCCACATTGGAGTTTCCTAGGTCAGTCTGAGGGAGCTGGGCAGATCCTGGTACTGGCTAGTAACCTCTGGATTAAGACCCCCTTGACATCTGAAGGGGATAGTGATCCTCTGAGCTCTGGATCTGCATCCTGGACCCTGAGTCTAGAGCCTGGTGGGCTTCCACTAGAAAAACTGTTGGGCATCTGCCCAATCACAAAACCTAAAGGTGGAGGAAACTTCATTACAGGTGCAGCACACACACTGGCCTTCTCGCTGTGGCTTTCAAGACCAGCATCGTCCAATATTCCAGCTGGACCAAGGGCCTGGCTTATGTATGGAAGGTGGTAAAGAGAGGCCATGGAAGCCAGTGTCGTGTTCACTGACAGGAAAGGGGTGCTAAAAAAACCCACATTTGTGTGTGAGGAATTGTTACATCCAACCTAGGTTGGGGTGGAAAGAAGGGATGGTGACTGCAAACCCTGGAGAATAATGAAGCCCTCATATTTGGGGTCGATAGGTCTAATGCTGTGGTTCCAGGAGCATCCCCTGGGAAGCTCTTAAAAATCCTGCTCCAGATGACCTCAGTAGGCAGCCAAAATAAAGAACCACTGGCCAAAAGTACCTCCGATGATCAAGAAACACAGATTGAGCCTGCAAATGCTCTGAAGGAAGTTTGCATTCAGCCATGGTTGGGAAAGCTGAGGTCCGGTGCACACCATCAACCAATGTTTCCAGTATGAGCACTGGAGGTACCTGAAGTTTGGCTTGCTGCCGCAGCACAGTTCCCTTCAATTTTTAATTTACCTTATAGGATAGAATTGGCATAGGAGAATAAGAGAAGAGACATGTGTGAAAGGCAGGAGGGAGAAGTGAGACATAGATAACAAAGATATACAAAGGAGTGCTGTCTCAAGCAGAGAACACCAGAGAGGAGATTGGGGAATTTCCAATGGATCAGGGGTCAGAATGTGCCCAATGTCCAGTTATAGAGGAAGTGCTCTACTCACCGAGTGGATGATTCCTTGCAGAGCCTGAAAGCCATCATTTACAGGAAACACATGGTCCTTACTGTCCGCAATCCGGGCCAGCTGAGAACACAGCAAACACACAAACACACATGGAGATGTGTCAGGCTTGGCCACAGAGAATTTAGTCTAGGGGGCTCCATCTACTTTTAGAACCCAGAGGAACTTGAGGCCTTGGGCCTCACTGAAAAGCCCTCAGTAATAATGAGATTACCAGCGGCCTGTCTGGAGCAGGGCTAGAGGGTTGGCTCCAGCTTTTACATTTGTTTTAATATTTTTTTCCTTGGGACCAGAGGTAAGATTGCTCAGCTAGATGAACATTTGGCCTGGGTTGATGTATTCATGGATTTGGGGGCAGGCCATTGGCTCATTTTTCTCCCATTCACTCAAATTTCTGTTGGCAACTGTATCTGAATCAAATAGACTCAAATTTCTTTTCAGAGCAACTTTAAAAATAAATTCAAGCTTTGGTGTTGGGCGAGGTCAATGAATGGAGACCCTTACCTTTTGCCCAAATTGCTCATTGAGGAAAGGACCCTTGCAATTGGTTTGGCTCGCCTGCTTTATGGAGCAGAGGACAGGAGAAAAGAGAATCTAATCTGTGGACTTTTCTACTCCAAATCTCTATAGTTCTGTCATTGCTAAAGTCATAGTCAGTGCCAGGGCTTTCACTAATTGCAAAAGTAACACATAATCAATGAGAAGTTCCAGAAAATCCAAGAGTGTTATAAAGAAAAAAAGTTCCTATCTATCTACCTATCTATCATCCATCCATCATTTTTCTATTACTGTTAATTTGATATACTATGTAGTCTTTCAAAGTTCCCCTACCCAAAGGTACACATTTATTTTAAAAGTGGACTCATACTGTTTCCATTATTTTGGAACCCTATTTTATTCACCTAATAACTTATCATAAACATTCTTCCATGTCTTTAAAACAAAAAAGAAATGATGAACTACATTGAGGAACATTTATATAGGTTGTTAGCAAAATTTCACAATTTGCATATATATACTGGTACATACTTTTTGCCCACTTGCCAATTACAACTGACCCTTGAACAACGGGTTTGAACTGAGTGGGTCCACTTACATGCGGATTTTTTTAAAATAGATACAGTATAATACTGTAAATGTATTTTCCTTATGATTTTCTCATAACATTCCTTTTGTCTAGCTTCTGTGTTATAAGACTACAGTATATAATGCATATAACATACAGAACATGCATTAATCAACTGTTTATACTATTTCCAGTCAATAGTAGGCTGTTAGGAGTTCAGTTTTTGGGGAGTCAAAAGTGGTCCATGGATTTCTGAGTTGCCGTGAAGTTGGTACCCCAACCCCTGCATTGTTCAATGGCCAACTGTAAATTTATTTTTTGTATTGAAAATGCACTGAATTTCTAATGGGAAAAAAGAGATGTTTGACATTTAAACAGAATTACATTCATTAAATTTAATGAAAAAAAAAAACCCACAAATTTTCTAAATTTATTCAGCTCTGTTTTGACCTTGGAAATTTAATATCTACCAAGAAAGTCAACCAAGGAAGATGCTGCCTGGATAGTCTGTGTGCAAAGGCCCCAAGCACATTGGCGTGGCTTCATGTCCCTTACACATCAAATAAGTCTCGCCTACTCAACATCTGTGGAAAAATAACCTGTCTAAGGAGTGTTTATGCTGCTGATATCCCCTCTGCAAAAATATATATGTTCTCTATCTTCACAAGCTTAGTATGCTCCCCAACCTGAGGAAATCCATGACCATACCTGTGTTTCATTGAAATCCTTCACACCAACACAGTACACAATTGCACCAAGATCTCGGGATCTGTTAGCCTGGGCCAATGAAGAAAAGCCATTAGAAAGAGAAGTGGCAAACATACTCCTTTTGGATTAACCAGACTAACTTCCATGATCAGGTATTTATTGAGCACCTATGATGTGCCAGGTACCACAGTGGAGAGAGCAATCCCTGTTCCCAAGGAGCTCATTCTCCAGTAAACATCACATTCTAATATAATATATATGGACATGAGGGGAGTGATTAGTCTAACAGGAAGCACTAGGAAAGAGCCATAGAAGTAGCGTCTTGATGAAAAGATTTGAAAGGAGGGAGGAGGAAAAGGGACTGTAGGCTAAGATAAGGCTTACCAAATATTCTGGAGAAAGTATTATTCTTTTCCTCTAAAGAATTTTTATTGACATACTTTTCTTCCTTTGTAATAGCAGCATGGTATTAATAGAAAGGATGTGGTCTCTGGAACCCGATATACCTAGGTTTGGCTTTGCTCTGCAAAGTGTTTGGGGATTCAATGAGATAGCATGTGCAGAACTCCCTACACAAGGCCTAGAACAACGCAGATACTTATAAATGTCAGCACCCTTTGTGAATAAGGCCTTTTTCATTCCCATAGAATACATTGGTTTAATGGTATGGGAATTACAATCTTATTTGAATTAGTGAACTCATGACCTGCTTTACAATCAAGTATTACAAGAGCAACATAATGAATTAACATCCAGGTTTTGGCTTGATTTTAAGATTTGTTTTAGTAAGGCTCTGATATCTTATTTCCGGGTTCTTCTGTGTTTCAGAATAGAAAACAGAAATTGGAAATCATTGAAATATACAGTAGGTGCTTAATAAATCATTGGTAGTAAACATATAGTAGGTGCTCGATGTATGCATACTGATTTGAATTGTGCTCCTCTCCCACCCCTTACCTTAGTTTTCAGACCTACTTGTGACTGAAACATTCTGCAACACTGAATTTTAGAAGGGACAAAAACATATATATCTTTTTTCCTTCATGTTACAAATATGCCTTGTTGCTTTAAGGATAAAACAAACGTTTAGACACAGTCTAGTTCCAGACTTATCTGTAATAACTTCTGTGACTTTTCCCCTCTAGTTGGGCTTTGTATAGGATTATCAAAAATGGAAAGATTCATTTCTTTATATATCTTGGGCTTTATCTTTCTTTTTCAGAAAGCCTCCTCTTGGCACTGGCACTCCAAATATTTTTCTAAGTTTGTATGTGCCATACCTAAAATTCTTTTCTACTAACCCCTATTTTAAGCCTCTGACATCCATCATTTATTATATATTCAGTTATTTCCTTATTAGGATTTTTACTTTATTTGATGGCTGTTTAGCACCCAAAATAAGCCATTCAGCATTCCCACTGTATAGTTAGTTTCAACTTTAGAATATAGAAATATATTCCTTTCCAACTGCGCAGGCAGGGTCTGTCACATTTATTTGTGTGTTTCCCCATCGCAAAAAATCTTTTGTACTAGTTACGGAGCCGGGGGGGGGGGGCGGAAAGTAATGTGTTTACCTACATCATTTCTTCATGCCCTTTCCCAGAAGAGGCTTCCAAAAGCCAACCATCATTACATGGTAAGTGCCATGAGGGTAGCAACCATGTCTTCACCTGTTTCCCTAGTATCAGGCAAGTGCCCGGCACATGCTGAGGTCTCAGTTAACACTGAATGAATGAATGAATGAATGAACGAATGAATGAATACTTATTTGCCAAGGGAGCTGAATTTAAATCAAACAATGGTCAAGAACTTGAGAGAAGTGTGTGCTCTACTTAACTCCTCCCCCCTCCTTCCTCACTGCCTGTCTTCTTCTTACTTGTATTTCTTTCTTACTTGGTCTGAATAAGCCTTTCTCATTTTGTCAGTAATGCTAAACTAGTTTTTTGGACCAATTATACATGTAGCTCAAATCTAACTTTCTCATTTTGTCAGTGATGTCGAACTAGTTTCTTGGGCCAATTATACATGTAGCTCAAATCTAAGACTAAAAAGGAAAGGATTTCCTAAATGTAAGTATTACTTTTCAGCTCCTGAGTAAATACATAAATATAAAAGAGTTTCCTGAAACTCTTTATACAAACTGAAGGCTTTATTTAGAAAGAATCTTTGACTTGCTTTGAAGAGTACTTTTTTCTTTCACTTGCTTTGAAGAGTACTTTTTGAGAACATAAAGAAAAGGAAGAAGAAATACTGCAGAAGCAATTATAATTTACTTTGCTACCAATTAATATTCAACTTTGATTCTCAGAGTGAGAATCTCCATGATTAATACTTTCTGACAAGACTGGCTCTTACATATGTCAAGTACTTCTTTTCCCTCCTGTTTTTAGTAGAAATGGAGGGAAAATGGTACCAATGTTTTTGTTTAAAAGTGATATATTGTATTTCAAAACTGCCAGACAAATATAGTGCTTTCAATAAAGTCACTCCAAAACACAGAGTAATAGGCAAGTATTTTGAAAGGGGAAAAATATCTACCAAGTGTAAGACACAAGGGTTCACTTTAAAAAAATGAATTATTATTATTATTTTTTTTTTACAAATGAGACACTATTTTATCCAGGGATTTTACAAAGAACACTGATCATGTTGTCTAAGTAGAAAGATTGCAGCCCATTTGAGGAGGATGGAGCCCTGTTTCCATGTCTGTGTTAGATACAGGCCAGGCCATTGCTTACCTCCCTCTCTGAATAGAAAAAGAGATCTTCATGGAGTTCCCCATCGGTCAAAGCAATGATGACGCTGGCCGTCCTGTATCCTGCTCAACACAACACAGACCCACTCAGTCCATCCCGCCACACTCAGGGAAACCCCCTCTCAGCCCTGGGGATTGATGTCTTATAAGCTCAATCACCCGAGGTCAGTATTGTGAGAACCAGCCACTTTTCTTTCAGGACTAGAAGAAAGCCCAGCATCTTCATGTGGGGACAGACTCTTGGGGGAGTAGGTTTTGTTTGTGAGTTTTTCAGTCTTATCTCAAAAAATGACCAAACCTGCTGAAATGGTCCCTGTACTGATATCTGGGAATAGCGTCAGTGAATCAAATTTCTGTTATTTTCTACTAGCAGTCCATGTGATTGGGGTCAAGGCCTGGGAGGAAACTCTACCACCTGGGCTGTTCAGGAGTCTTTCTCACACGCTGTAGTTGACCTTATACTTCACCCCTTGAAGAAGTGGGCAAGGAGTCAGAGCCGTCATGATTTACAAGCTGAATGGAAGTTATCATAGCAGTTGGCAAAACCTACTAGAATTCTTTCAGTGATTTTTAGACTTCTAGTAACATTGCTGATGACTGGTTTATACAAACAAGTGTTTGTGTCGATACTGGGTCTGTTCTGTTCATTGTAGTTGAGAGGGAAATAGGAAGTAGACACCTCTACAGCCTTGGGAGAAAAGTCCCCACTGTAATATTGAATCTCTTTCAAAAGATTTGCCTCAGATAAAGAAGTACTATCCATAAAGACACTGTGGTAATAGTAATAACACCTAATATTATAATAACAAGTATTTTTTCTATATGTTAAGTACTCTGTGAAATACATTGTATGCATTTTTTTTTCATTTAAATGAAGCAGACTTTAAATCACACTGGTATCTTCATCTTCATATCATATCCAATCACAGTAATGAAGAGGCTTGGAGCTTGGGAATGGAAAAAAAATAAATTTGACATAAAAATCCAAGACTTTACTAACCTATCCAAATACTTATTAGCTTAATGAATCCAACATGCAAAGCTGTTCATGGGCATTATAGACTGTGGCCCATAATGGGATCCTCACTATTTTTATGTAACTTTTTTTGGCGTCAACAAGACAGTAGAATTTGTCCTGGTATGGGTCATCTTGCTATACATTCCTTCTATCTGATGATGTGTGCAGGGTTATGGGCAATATCATATAAGTCTTTTGTAACGTGAAATTACTTTATCAGAAGCAAACACAGGAAAAAAAGTTTGATAATTCATATTATCATCTCACCTTGACTGTTTTCATAATAAATCTGCTCACTGGCCTGAAAAACACATGGAAGAGACATTAGACATATAGCCTCTGTTTGCTATTCCAAGTACCATAGTGGGCAGTGGGGTCTGGTGCTGAATATATAGGCTGGCTTGGTCTTGATTTTTATGTAATTCACCCAGGCTTCACTCAAATGTCAATGGATGGCATTCATCCAAAGTTACCCTGACATTTAACTGATATACCTGTGAACATGGATCCAGTCTTACTTGTCACAGACTCGGACTTATTTTTCTAAAGATTAAAGTCATGGACATTCTATCTCAACCAGTGATGCACTGTATAGAAAAGTTTACCTTGGGAATGCTGGGGACTCATGTGTGGCATGAGTCATAAGTGTCAGCCAAGCATTAGCTAACACCCTGTACGGGTGTTAGGGAAGGACCAAGGAAACTCACTTCTTCTGGATAGAATTATCAGTGTACATGCTTGTGGGAAAAATTTGTTTGCCATTGGATGTTGTTCTGTTACATGTGCCTTATCTCCACAGCCATCTTCATGTTAATGTTTCCCTGTCACACATTATATTTAGAGCTGAAACTGTTTTAAAATTACCCTTTCAAATCCTTCATGCATGTAAGTGTCTCCTCCTGGCAGGACCTTCTGGAGTTCTTCTAGGCCCTGACGGATCTGTTCCCTGAAATATAAAGACACCCTGTTAGTCTTGTTAGAGCATCTTACGCTTTGCTGTGGATAGTCATATGCATTAACCTTTTTCTTATCTCCGTGGATACTGCCATATTATCTCAACGGTCCCCCAAAAGCCTATCAGAGGGAAAGTCTTTGTAGATGTTATCCATTCAGGGTCAGCCATCGTGCAGGGTAACTGAAATCTCAAAGATTGAGAGAAAGGAGGCTTTTGCAAGAAATATCCACCTGCTCAGAAAAGTTTTCTGCCCTTAACAGGACAAAGTTTTCATTCTACATTGGAAATGAATCCTAAAATGCAACTGCTCCAGAGGGGACACACGACAACTCAGGCAACTTTATATCAAGATACAAATGGCTCATGTGAGCCGGTAAGAGGGGAATACCAAAAGCCCAAGGCAAGGCCACCACAGGGATGGTGGGTGGGAGGGGCAGGCGTCCGGAGCAAACTCTGCCACCTGCACAAATGTGCCAAAGGAAATCATGTAGTCAGCTTTGAAAATAAAAGCCCAGGCAATCTACGCTTTCCAGGACAACCAAGAGTGTTTTCTGTGGGCTGGTGCCTGTGTTTTCTTACTCTGGCTGCTCAAGGTGGTGGGGGAGGGTAGAAAGGGGAAGTGGTTATGGCACTGGTGGTGGGAAATGTGGATGGTATGGGGACCAAAATCAATCTTTGTGGACCATTCTCTCTGGGATTTAAGATGTCTATATCCATTTTCGTGTCTTTTAAATAGCTCCATACCATGCTCAAAGGGCAAGAAAGTGTAATTTATTCCTTCCTTTTCTCCCTCCATCCCTCTCTTCCTTCCTTTTTTCCTTCCTTTCTTCTTTCCTTCCTTCCTTCCTTCTTTCCTTCCTTCCTTCCTTCTTTCTTTTTCTTTTTTGGAGAGAGAGACAGGGACAGAGACAGAGAGAGACACGAGCAGGAGAGAGAGGCAGAGGGAGAGAGGGAATCCCAAACCAGGCAGGCTCTGAGTTGTCAGTGGGGAGCCCAAGGTGGGGCTCCATCTCACCACCATGAGATCATGACCTGAGCCGAAATCAAGAGTCAGATACTTAACAAGCTGAGTTACCCAGGTGCCCCTGTCTACTTCTCTTATCAGTGCCCAGATATCAGACCACATGCCCAGCTGCCCAAGTCAGAAACCAGAAGCCTTCCTGGACCCTCCACATTCACTCTCCTTCCTCTTCCCTACATAAACTGATATCAAGTCCATCAGTGCTACTCTAGACTACTTCTCTATCTCTTCTACCAATGCCATGGTCTGAGCCATCAGCATCTCTTGCCTAGACCATTAAGACACTCACTATCTTTTGACTGCTCTCTTGCCCTTCTTCCATTCATTCTCCACATGGCTGTCATAATCATCTTAAAATAGAGATCAAAACATGCCATTCACTCCCCTGCTCAAAATCTTTCAATAGCACTTGATTACACTTGGTATAAAATCTGAAATCCTTGCCATGGCTTTCCAAGGTCTATATGGAATGGCTCCTCTGTATCCCTGTCCAGCCTTATCTGTATGACTTTGCCCCCAGTCTCCTCACTTGAGCCCTGTGCCCCCCGCCCAGTTCTTCCCAAGCAACTTTCTTCAACAGGCCCTTGACACCTGCAATCACTTCTGCCTGTGGACTGGAGATACCATTTGCCTAGCTCTTCACTGCGCTATTCTTTCCAGACTTCAGTCCCAACCTAAATGTAAGTTGCTCAAAATAGCTCTACTTGACTTCCCCTCTTCAGATTTAGACTTTCTCATGGCACCCAACAATTTTTGTTTCATAGCACTTAGGACATTTTATAACCAATAACATTAGATTGTGTCATGATTTGTTTAGCTACTGTCCACCCTTACCAGTTCTAGACTCTAATGCAACACTGTTGTTTGGTGATAAGAAAGGGCATATATCTGTGCATTAGAAGGGCAGATAAAGATGAAAGCAGTGTCCACCACCGCTGCCACCACTGGGAGGGGAGAGGGTAGCATTATCAGTCATCCGGCAGGAGGCAGTATTGCCCTGTCGGTCAGTAGTTTTGTGAGGATAACGGCAGTGGCAATGTGGTGAAAGGGTGAGGCTGGGATATGAAGGTGAAGTTGGGTTAGGAAATGGGAGTTTGTTCCTGAGCACACAGAAGTGGCACATGGAGTCCCTCAGAATAGTTGGGGGCACTAAGGAGGAGGGGCTAATTTATGATAATTAGGTGAGAAGAGATTGGGCATTAAAAGTAAATGTGAAAAAGAAAAGCAAATGTGGTCTTATCTTGGCAAAGTTTGGGACGTTTTGGCAACACTAAAATAGGAGACTGAAGCTTAAAAAAAAAAAGGCTTAAAAAAGGCATACTGGGGGTGTGGAAAAGGTTCCTTGGCTTCATTGTATTTTTTCTTTGCCAAATAAAGTCTGGGAACTGGGGTGTTTTCTCTAAGCCTATTTCCTTTACTTTACAAGTATTTTCTTGAGCTTTCTATTTTTTTGGTACCAGAACAAGCAAAGGCTGTTTTGGGAAATGTCCTTCTCCTTGACACTTGGTGTCTGGCAAGATAGGAGATCACTAGTCTTTAGCAGTGATCACAACCTCTCCATAAAATACCCTTCCTCATCAGAAGATCGAATGACTTATGGCCCCACCTCCCTATGCCCTGCCCCTTCTCTAAGCACCTACAACATCTAAGGAAACAAAACAGATGGTTTCATGGGAATGGTGAATTGGTTTTAATTATGGGACAATAGAACTATTAATAAGGGCCTATTTTTTTTAATGCTCCCTTAGAAACGGAAGCAAACTGGGAGAAAGATCTTTGAAAGGGGTGATAAGAACCTCTCTGAGGATTTCGTTATTACCAAATGAAATGTTATCTTCCTGGGAAATGAGAGAGGCGGGGAATTCTACGGAGAGACTGCTATTAAAGAGTCTCCTGTTTTCCTTAGTGGTTTCATGTCTGCCAGTGTTCCTATGTAAGAGTGAAGGGTTTTCAGGCCACACGTCTTGTGTTTCTTGTACAATCCCTGCAACACTTAATGATGGCACAGAGCAGATGATCTGTTGTCGAGTGAATGATTCCAGCTTGGATGCATCCATGCATCCATTCATTCATTTCCCCAACTATTTGTTGAGCATGCACCATGCACCCATCACGGCACTGGTTGGTGGTAGTGGGTGGGAGGATCAGTCACAGTGTCTGCTGGACTTTCTGTTGCCCTGGGAACAGGGAATTTTCCCATACTTGATGAAGATTACTTTCTGAGATTCTGGCTGTGATGTGACATTTTGATAATATTTGCTGATGGAAACATTAAGTATGAGCACACATAAGCAAGTCAAGAAGCATTTCATTCAACAAGCTTTTCTCTTAAGTATCCCAGTGATGTTCCTACTGCAAAATCTTCCTTGGGCTTATGCAATGTCTACCACATTTTCAGTCTATAAAACAATCTCCACCGCCACCCCAAAATAACCCAACATCAGCTCTGCATTGTCGACTTCTTGCCTCTTAGTAAAAGAGCTTCTGTGGAATTGGACTTTTCTCAAATGTCCGGCATTATTGGCTTTGGAGCTTCAACTTATATTGTAAACACACATCACTATTTATTACCACTAATGCTGCATTTACAACATTTCCAGATGGCCTTATGGCTCCAATTGCTGAGTACAAAAAACATGGAGTGAACAGAACAAGAGATCATAGATTAATTAAAGACATTTTCGTGCTACTTTTGGAGTCACAATGTTTTACAGTCAACCCTAATCGATTGTTTATAATGTATATAAATTATAGTCTCTTTGGGACTTTTACCTAAGGAGAGGCAAACATGATTAATAATTTCATGATGCATGCTGAACCAAAGATCTTTTTCTCTCTCTGTATATAGTTTTAGTAAGCTATAATTAATATACAGTCATATGTACAGATATTTGTTCATTTCCTTTATAATTGCTGGATTTCTTTCTATAAAGTTCTCATAATATTCCTTCATTACCTTTCAACATCTGTAGGATCTGTAGTAACATCTTCTCTATAGTGGTTGCCCTATGGATTACAATTTTCATCTTTATTTTATATAACAGGCTACCATAACTAAATATTATGCCACTTCTCATTTAATGAAAGAACCCTTTAATATTCTCCATATATCACCTCTCACCCCTTATGCTACTATTGTCATATATTCTACTTTTATATATGTAATAAACTCAAAAATACAGTTATTACACCTATCTTAAACAATCATCATTTTATGAAATTAAGAAAGTATTTATCATTTCTGTTATTCCTCCTTCCTTTTTTTTTTTTTTTGTGGCTCTAGTTTACATCTGGTATCATTTTCCTTTAGCCTGAAGAATTCCTTTAGCAGTTTGTTGTTGTTGTTTTGGTACAGGTTTGCTGATGATGACTTTTTCAGGTGGTTTTTTTTTTTTTTAATGTCTTAATTTTTGCCTGTAATTTTAAGGTTATTTTCACTGGGTATAGAATTCTAAGTTGTCTTTATTTCCTTTCATCTCTTTAATGACATCAATTTGTTGTCTTTTGGGTTGCATGTCTTTTTTTTTTTTCTGATGAAAAGTAAGTGATTTTCATCGTTGCTCCTCTCTTTGTAATATGTCTTTTCCCTTCTCCCTATGTTTTAAGATTATCTCTTTATTCTGGTTTTCAGAATTTCAACTATTTTGTGCTTAGATGATGGTTATTTATTTATTTATTTATTTATGTTTGTCCTGCTTGGGGTTCTTTGGGGTTTTTGGATCTTTGTGCAGAATACAATGTTTAGTACTTCAATTATACATATATTAGACCACTTGATATTATCCCACAAGTCATAGGAGCTGGTTCATCTCCCCCCTCTGCCTCCTGATCATTTTTCTGTCTTTTCAGTTAAAAGTTTTTTTTAAAGTTTATTTATTTACTTTGAGAGAGAGAGAGAGAGAGAGAGAGAGAGAGAGAGAAGGCACAAGTGGGGAAGGGGCAGGGAGAAAGAGAGACAGAATGCCAAGCAGGCTCTACACCATCAGCACAGAGCCAGATGTGGGGCTAGAACTCACAGACTGTGAGATCATGACCTGAGCTGAGATCAGGAGTCAGAGGCTTAACTGACTGTGCCATCAAGGTGCCCTGTGTCTCTTTCAGCTTAGATAATTTCTATTAACTTGTTTTTAAGTTCATCAATCACTGTTCTGCAGATACTGTATTTTTCAATTCCATGGTTTCCCCTTGGTTCTTCAGAATTTTCTTTTTTTTTTCTTTCTGATATTCTGTGTCTCCATTATATTCACCTTTTCCTGTAAATTCTTTAACATGTTTATAATAGTTGCTTTAAATCCCTGTCTGGTAATTCCAACCATTGAATGATCTGTGGTTTGCTTCCATTATTGTGTTTTTCCTTGATTATGGGTCACATTTTCCTGCTCTTTTCCCATGCCTCATAATCTTTTAATTTGTGTTCCAAACATTGTGAATAAAAAAAAAAAACAGTGGAAACTTAGGTACAACACTGATTTGTTTTGTTCACTCACTGCAGAGCCTTCTATCTTTGTGAGCTAGGGTGGTGAGGGCTGGGAGAGCTGATTATTTAGATTCCTCCTTTAGTTAGGCTGAGCTTGGGCTGGGCCACAGCTTTAATTAGAGTATGTTCCCTGTTATTAGCCTAATTCTCAGACTTCTGCCCTGCCCTGCCTTTGTGGTCTTTTCAGTATTTGAGTTGGGAGTGAGCTGGGTGCAGCTTCAGTTATTCTTCCTGGACTTTTGGATTCAACCTTGATAGAACTCCAGAATCCAAGCACCACAAAGGATCTATAGATCATGCAATTTCTCTTTACTTTTCAGCAAAAAGGTAAAAAGCAGTTCCACTGCCACTTTCTTGGAAAAAATGTAGAGGTGTTGGTGAGCTGGAGAACTGTCAGTCAGATTTTTCTTTTTTTTTCCATTTGGGACTCCTTCAGATAATCCATCCCTCTGGCACACATTGTTGATTAAGTTTCAGCTGACTTTTTCTCATCTCTGAAAAGTCTCTGTCCATGGCTAAACTACTTTTCCAATTGCCTATACCCAGACCACATCCATCACCAAGTATGGAAGCTTCTGAAGATTTCTGCTCAGCAATAAAGGGCTTGTTCACCAGTGCTTCCTGTGTGTCTGCTAGCCCCATAGAAACATATGAATTTTATTTCATCAGGACTTTTCTGGTTGACCATGGAAATGAAGGTTCTTCACATTCCTCTACATCTTAACCAGAAGCAGAGTTACTGTGAAAGCTTTTTCTAAATATTTGTGACTACACATTTGTTTCAAGTCAAGAAGAAAAATACTAGAGGCTGATTACCAGCATATAAATATACTCTAGTATCTCTCATCTTAAAAAAAAAATAAATCATCTGTGACCCCACATCTCCCTCTAGCTATTGACCAATTTGTTTGCATTTCTCTTCATAGCACAACTTCTTGAAACAGTACTTGGTTCCCCACTTCCCTGTCTTTCCTGGTGGAGACTTTCTTCAAATGTAGAGTGATCTCTGGCTATCTGTTCATAGCACATGAGGAAGACAGAAAAACTTGCTGAAAGCTTTGCGTGAATGGTGGGGCATGCCAGCTGGTGGATGGCCAGGCTTTTCTCAACAGGCTGTTTTGTTGGGGACCTTCAAACATCAGTGTATGTACATCCCCACCCCTCCACCCCGGGATATTTATTTCTACAGAAAAGTAGTTTCCAAACTCTTTCCTTAGTTGTTAGTCTGGAACTGACAAGGGGGAGGGCTGGAAGGAGTCACATTTGTTATGCAGATGTCTTCATAACTTCCCCTGGCCTGGTGTCTGATGGTGAAACCATCCTTGTCAAATTTTGCCAGAGAATATACTTCTATCTTCTCTGGTGCAGCCAGAGAAGAGGTACTTTTCAGAAGTAGTGGAGGTGGTGGTTCTGAAGGTTGAACAGTTCCTAAGATAAACTATTGAACAATATTCCAGTTTTCACCCTGTTAGCCCTTCCTTACTTTCTGCAGTATCTGACAGTTCCAGGTTTTGATCTTTCTAAGGTTTTGCTAGGCTACAGACTTGCTTCTCTTCAGCATCTCATTCTGCAGGATTATATTTGACTTTTCTCCACACTGCTTACATCATTTGTCACTCCTCTGTCTTCCTTCTGTCCTCATATGTATAGTGTTCTTATGGCTTATATATTTCTTAGTGTCCTCTAAGATGGGCTTTGTGGTTCTGTTTCACATTCTCCTGGTTTTGGGGTGCTTTTTGTGACAGAAAGGGTAAAAATGTCTTTACCCACCATTTTAAAATGGGAAACCTCCCCTTCTAACCCATTCTGCTCTGACTTTTGTCTCCAGTCTCTGCTGGTCCCCACCCATCTCCACGTTGCCAACCCAACAGTCACCTCTCTGGCTTCATCTTATTCAACCTCTTATAGCATCAGACACAGTTAGCCTCTCCTTCAAGTTAAAATGCTTTCTTTTCCTGATTTCCATTATGGGGTGCACTCTCTATCTCTCTCATCAGTTGTTCTTTCTCATATTTCAGTGTAGGGTTTCCTTCTCATCTAGAACTCTAAAGATTGGAGTGGCCCAAAACTCCCCTCAGACTTCCCCATTCCCAACACCTACACTGTTTTACAAGGTAATTAATTGCATTCTTCCCAAGACTTTGGTGCTAATCAAGGGATCATGGCCTGTGGAAGAAGATAGACTTGAGATTAAATCTTAATTCTGCCGCTTCTTAGGGATGTCAACTTTAGATTTCTCAAATGTAAAAATGAAGATGTGGAATAATAAGATCTAGCAGCTCCCTTCCAGCTCAGAATACTGTATCTGATTTTATGTAGGAACCAAAGAGTGAGCAGAAACAGAGCCTGGGAATCTGTTGAGAACTGGAAAGGCTACACTTGGCAGACAGGAGTAGTCCACAGGGTGGCACAGGGTCAAGTGCAGACCTGTAACTGAAGTTCACTAAGAGGAGCCCATCAGGGAATTTCCAAAGGTTGAAGCCTAAGCTGGCATAAAGGATAGGAGTGATGGTTTAATCACAGGTCAACATGATGAATTTGTCCAAACAAACTCCTCTTTACACAACTCTGTTTTGGTTGGTTACTCATTCATGCAGTGGTTTTCACCATGCAGTTTCCTATGGTACCACTTCACTTTCAAAATGAATCTCTGTAACTTTCTGATCACTAACCCTTTTCCCCTATTGAGCCAAATTCTACAGGAGATGGGAGTGGTGAAAAGTGGGTTCTGTATTCAGGGTTTCAAAAATATATTGCTTTCTCTTATGAGAACCTTCTGTTCCATGCTCCTCTTAGTTCAATAGGAACTAGGTCTCTCTGGGTGCTGGTAGTATCTAAAATGGTCAGGTTGATGTACTTAAGCCCAATACCACTGACCACAATAAGTGTTTGCAGGGGCATAAGACAGAATGACACTCTGCCAAGTCCTGTGCAAGAGAGACTATGGTGCCCAGAATCAGCTTCTTGGATGAAAGCTGAAAGTGACCCATGGGAGATGATAGGCAAGCATCTTCTGTTTTGGTCAGACCACATTTCTTTAAAGTATAGGCTGGTGGAAGTTACAGTTCTTCCAAAGATAGGCCTTCCCTGTCACACTTTGGAGCAATGTTGGGCTGGTGGTGGGAGGAGGTAGAAGTGTACTATGTTCATACAAGATAACCCAACCCACAAGTCATAGGTGGGCACAATCTGTTTGAACAGAAGACTTGGAGGATCATTCAAGATGTTGAGAGGCAATGAGAACTCTTATAAATCACTAATGGGAATGAAAATTGGTGCAGCCCCTTTGGAGAGCAATTAAATCATGCCTAGTGAAGTTAAACATTCACATACCACAAGACCCAGCAGTTCAATCCCTAGTTATATATCAGAGAAGAATTCTTGCTTTTGACCCCCCCAGGAGACAGGTATAAGAATGTTGATTGAAAGTTTGTTTACAACAACAAAAAGTTAGAAATTAACTAACTGTCCATGAAGAAGAGAACAGATAAGTACATGATAGTACATTATTACCGTACAGTATGATGCAAGAGAAAAGTATACATTAGTTAAGATGAACCAAGCACAGCTAGGTGTATCTTTACAGAAAAAGTTAAGTGTAAAAGCATGTTCAAGAAAAATACACACAATATGACCATTTATTATAAAGTTTCATCTGAAAAATATAACGTATTGCTTACAGGTATACAAAAATATTCAGCATCTGTTAAAATGATAAGCCCCAAATTCAGGATGGTGATTATCTCTGGTGAGGAAAAAGAAAGGGGAGTGTACACAGAGATGTCAATGCCTGTAAGATTTTGTTTTCATAAGCTTGGTGGTGGATAATCTACTAGACTTTCTTTGGTATACTTTTGTTACATTTGAAATTTTTAATAATTTAAAAAATTGTGAAGGGTGAGTAGCAATAGCTGAGCCTGCAGTTCATGAGGAGGCAGTCAGAGCTACTCAAGGTCGGCATGAAACCTTAGGCTTAGACCTAGAGGCCAAGGGGCTTTGAGGTGATGGGCACGCGGTGCTGTGGAGCTAGCTTATGTCGACCAGTAGTGGTTGGGTGTTGCTGGGCCACCAAAAATCGGTTGATTTGGGCTGTCTTGCTTCAGATCTGAGCACCCTACCGTTCTCTGGTTCCACTCACCACTTCGGTCATTTGTCCAGCTGGTTTCATCCTGACAAGAATGTTTCTGCAAGTTGCTCTGTCAGATTTTATTCTTTATGTGTGCCTGCCACACGTGGGAGAGTAGGTGAGGAAGGGAAGTAGTAACATTTCCTGAGCATCTGGGCTGTGCCAGGGTCTCTGTCGGGCACTTTCCATACAATAATTTACAAAAGCCTCACAGCAACACCACAAGGTGGGTGTCATTATCTTCATCATCCATTTGAGAAAACAGACTCAGAGAAGTGCAATAACATGCTGAGCTGGTGGAGGCCAGACTGGAACCCAGACTAATCTGGGTACAAAGTCTGTATTGTCTCTACTGCTAGGACAGTGTACTGTACACAGAGACACAGGATACACACACACACACACACACACACAACTATGTATATGTATTTTTTTAGAGTATAAGTTGTACTCTATTATTTGGGAAAGGCCTTAGCATGATTTTTATATAAAACCAAACACTGGTATATTATTAAATAGGATACAAATGCACATGCATTTTAAAGATGAAAGGATATTGAAGAAAAAGTTTGCTTTTGATGAGCCAACTCAAACTATATGCTAAGGCCCCAGGGGTATACTTTACTTTCTTCTCCTAACAGGGGTACCTCCAGAGGAATAGTGTGAGAAGTACTGGACTTCACTACTCTCACAAATCAGTCTGCTCCTAGTATAGCTGGATTGCTTCAAGGTGGGTTCTTTTTACCATCATTGAGTCTCAGCACAAGGAGCCCTTAGACAAACTTCCTCTAGAGACATTGCCTGTGTGCTCCTGTCTGGAAGAAGTCTTGCTAGAAACATTACACAAAGGGAAAAAAAAACTTTTCTCTGGCCTCATGCTGAAGCCTATATCCCTCTATATAGGGATAGACTGACTGACCAAATATTAGGAACTTCGGAGAAGGATGTGAGCCACGGAGAACTGGGAGCTCGCTCTCTGGATTGCAGTTGGGTATGCTATGATGATTTGAGTAGGGTGTGTCCAGAAGGATTTGGGGTGATTCCTTAGCTGTTTGTCAAAACCCCAACCACAACAGTAAGTAACAACACTTACTGTGTGCCTGGCATTGTTAATCCTTCCATCAGTTCTATGTGCTAGGGACTGTCATTCTATTTCTTGTATAGATGAAGAAACAGGCACAGAGAGGTAAGGAACTTTCCCATGGACCCAGAACCTGGGATATTCTCTCTCAGTCAACAGGACAAGAGAATAAATACATGCTTCCTTCTATTTCTCTTAATTTTCCCATCCAATCTTCTGGTACCTAAATAAAGAATACCTAAAAATGGAACAAATCCAGGTTCTTTCAAGCGCAAAGTATCTGGAGATTCTTTTTCTCTCATGTTGTTTTTAAATTTAGAAAAGGCTTTTAGAACTATGCCTCTTGGTAATGACAGCCTGTAATCATTCTGCTCCAGGAATCAAGCAATGTGTTCAGAATATGTCATTTTCCCCTGTGACACTAATGGCAAAACCACACTCTCAACCAAACCAAAGGACGACTGAGAGGGATGGAGAAGTGTGGTCTCCTGGTTTCCACTCAGCAGTTTGAGCCAAGAGTTCTTGGCTTTCACTAGACTCCTTAAGCAATAGGCAAAATACTTAACCTCTTAACCCCATCTGTGAAATACTGATGCTACCTCTTTACCTCTTTGTGAGGAGTATTTGCAATCTCAAGTTGTTACAAAATCCTGAAGATAAAATGTGTAGAGGGCATATGTTTGCAGAGCCATGTTTTCTAGAAGAAGTCTGAGGGTTTGGGGTGGTGAATTGTCTATGCTAGGGTTTGTTTTTAACTTAAAACTGTATATAATTGTAAAATTGTGGTAAACTCTATAGTATAGTAATTAAGAGTATGGACATTGGGGACATCATGCCTGGATTCAAATCGAAGTCCCTATACTTTTACAGCAGAGTGGCCTTGTGCTTTCATTGACCCAGTATCCCCATCTACATAATACATATAATAAATGATTCTCATAACAACGTAACAGGGTAGGTATTATCAATTTTCTCTTAATATAGTTGAGAAATGTATTCTAGGTTATTGGTACATTGTAAGTCATTAATAAAAGATTGTATATAGAACAAAAGTATGTGTACTTATGCATTTGCACATAAACTTAGTGGTTGGTTCTGTTTATGTATTACACAGACAAGAAACCAAAGATAGCAGAATGCATCCAGACACAGTAAATTGGGTGCATTATGTAATAATGTTGTAGAAAAAAAATCACTGGATTAAAAATTTTTAATTTTGTTGGTTGAAAAAAAATTCTACCACCACTGACTACTTGTATGAACTTGGGCAAATAATTCAATCTCTCTGAGAATAATTTTCCTGAGTAGTGAAATGAGGCCATTGAGAGAGTTGGAAAAGATGTAATAATTCTTTGGCCCATGGTTGTTTGGTTATGCTTTGTTTTTTAATCTTGCAAAGTTTAGAAGTAAGGTGAGATTTCCAGGTAAAAACAGTGATCTGGGTCTACACATTTTAACTTTCCCCTTTTTTCCCCTCCCAAATGCTATAGAAACAGCTGAACTAGTATAATATAGGGAAGTGTTTTCCATGGTGGAAAATAGGTAAGAGTGCCATACACATGCCAAGTACCTGGGATAATTCCTGCAAGAAGTAGAGTTGCTGAGATCAGACTGAGGAAGGGCCTAGCAGCCTGGAATTCTATGAAGAGAATGTGTCCGTGGCTGGTGGTGGGTTCATTTCTTAACACAGCGATCCAACACCTACACTTGACATTCTTCTTTTGGCTCCAGCTTTCCCCTTACCTTGGACACACTACTTAGTCTCTACTATTTCCAAGCAAAAATTATATTACATCTAAATTAGCCCATTGTCTTTCACCTGGGATCTTCAGATTTTCAACAAAGATTTTTCATGATCCCTGACAGAACTCACCCCAAATTCCAGTACTGAAAAACCTAGTTGCTCCTCTTTTGAGTCACTATGCTAAGGAAAGTCTCAGAAGTTGAGAAAAAGAGGACCAATTTGAAGAATTAAAGAAAATTTCCCTTTTGAAGGAAACTCATTTAAAAAACAAGGGAGCACATAAAGCAATTCTAATTCATGTTCATGATGAAGATATTCCATCTCCAACACAATAGCAAGGTGCCACACACATACACAAAAGGAAAAATTTAAGATCAGAAGAATATTCATAAGGTTGAAAGAGATTATCTGTCAGGCAAAAAGTGCAATGGCACTGAAAACAATAAATGAAAGATGAAAGAAATTAAAGAAAGCATAAATAAATAAATAGCCTGTGTTCATGGTTCAGAAGACTTAAAATTGGTAAGGTGATAATACTACCCAAAGTGACATACATATTCAATTCAATCACCATCAAAATTCCAATGACATCTTTCTTCAGAAATAGGAAAACTTATCCTAATATTTATATGGAATCACAAGGGACCCCAAATAGCCAAAACACTCTCGAAAAAGGACAAAAGTTAGCAGACTCACACTTTCTGATTTCAAACGTACTACAAAGCCACAGTAATCAAAACAGTGTGATAAGGGGGATAAGGACAGATGTATACAGGGCCCAGAAAGAAAACTTTGCATATATAGTCAAGCAACTTTCAAGTAGGGTGCTAACCATTCAATGGGGATAAGATAATCTTTTCAATAGATGGTTTGGGAAAACTGAATGTCCATTTGCAATAAAATGAAGTTGGACACCATTTAAAACCATATACAAAAATTAATTCCAAGTGGATCAAGGACCTAAATGTAAGAGCTGAAACTAGAAAACCCTTGGAAAAATCGTAGGGAAAAAGCTTCATGATGTTGGATTTGGCAATTTCTCGGGAGATGACACCAAAAGCATTGGCAACAAATAACAAACTAGTGAAACTGGACTCATCAAAATTAAAACTTTTGTGCATCAAAGGGCACCATTAACAGAGTGAAAAGGTAACCCACAGAATGGGAGAAAACTATTTGCATATCATATATCTACTAAGGGATTAATACCCAGAATATATAAAGAACTCTTAGAACTTAATAACAACAATAAAAAACAACTCAGTTAAAATATGGGCAGAGGACTTCAACAGACATTTCTCCAAAGAAGATACAGAAATGTGCCAATGAGCATATGAAAAGATGCTCGATATCACTAAACACTGGGAAAATATAAATTGAAACCATAATGAGATACCATTTCACATCCATTAGAATGACTGTTATTTAAAAAACAAAAACAAAAACCAGATAATAACAAGTGTCAGCAAGGATGTGGAGAAATTGGAATCCTGTGCATTACCAGTAGCAATGTAAAATGGTGCAGCCACTGTGGAAAACAGTCTGGTAGTTCATCAAACACTTAAACATAGAATTATTATATGATCTAGCAATTCCACCTCTAGGTATGTGCCCAAAAGAATTGAAAGCAGAGACTTCAACAGACATTTACATACCAATGTTCATAGCAGCATTATTCACAAGAGCCATAAGATGGAAATAACCCAAATGTCCATTGACAGATGAATGGATAAACAAAATGTGGAACATACAATGGAATATTATTCTGCCTTAACAAGGAATGAAATTCTTAAATATACTACAACATAGATGAACCCTGAAAACATGTTAAGTGAAATAAGCCAGGTACAAATGAACAAATATTATATGGATCCACTTATACGAGGTACCTAGGGTAAACAAATCCATAGAGACAGAAAGTAAAATAGAGGTTACCAGTAGCTGGGGGCAGTTTCAGTTTGGGATAATGAAGAGTTTTGGAGATGGATAGTAGTGTGATGGCTGTACAATGTAAAGCCAGTGAATTGTATGCTTAAAGATGGTTAAAATCATAAATTTTATGACATGTATATTTTACCACCATAAAAAAATTTCAATGGAAGCTGCAAACAATAAGTCGAATACAAACAAAACAATTAAAAATTGGTGAATTACAGGACAAGAGTGAAAAATTCTCCAAGAACTCAAAGAAAAATGATAAAGATTAAAAAATTATACTTAGAATAGAAAAAAAACTCACATAACCTATTAGCAGATTTCTTGCTTTTGAAGACCTTTTCAGAACCTGAGCTGCCACAGTGGGCACCCTTTTAGAAAAGACTGCTGTGATGTGTTGCTTAG
>CM053576.1:81038316-81094705 GCA_028646485.1 Cryptoprocta ferox | reverse complement strand
AAAAAAAAAAAAAAGAATAGAAAAAAAAGTTTAGAATAGATTTAAGAATCCAAAGGACAAAAGAAAAGTAATAATAAAAAATAATAAAAAAATATTTCTTAAGCTGAAGATATTTGTTATCAGATGGAAAGGCTCAAATCCTATACAAACTATTATCCAAAATTAATGAAAGAACATACACCTAGATATCTTTTCTTGACTTTTTTTTAATTCCAAAGATAAGGAAGTATTTTTTTACAAGCATTCATCCAGAAGCAGAAAACAGGATACTGACAAAGGAGAAATGTACTAAATTGTCATTTTTCTGTATGCAATGTAAAACAGAATATATGCAAGTTGGCATAGTGTTGTCAGTAAATTTAGGGGAAAAGATAGAGTATAAGAACTTATGTTGGACTTGGAAAGCTTAATATTCACATGCCTTTCAGGAAAATTTTACCTGAAAAAAGACTCCACCAACTAAGAAATTAAAAAATAAATCAGATAAAAATTTCAAGTACTGGAAAGGAACTATTTATGTGTATGTGTGTATGTGTATGTATTTATGAGACATAATGCAAATAATTCTTAAGAAATTCAGCAAAGAGGGTCACCTGCGTGGCTCAGTTGGTTAATCCTCTGACTCTTGGTTTTGGCTCAGGTCATGATTTCATGGTTCCTGGGATCAAGCCCCATGTCGTGTTCCATGCTGACAGCACTGAGCCTGCCTTGGATTCTCTCTCCCTCTCTCTCTGCCCCTTCCCTGCTTGTGTGCACATGCTTTCTCTCTCTCTCTCTCTCTCTCTCTCTCTCTCTCTCTCTTTCTCTCTCTCTCAAAATAAATAAATAAACTTAAAAAAAAGAAATTCAGCAAGGAGAATAAGTGATATTACTTTTTCAAATTCTACTTTTCAAATGACTGGTGGAAAATTAAAATATCAAAAAAGGGCAAAAGATAAATGGGTGGACACAGATATAGCATAAAAATGTTTTTAAAAATTTAAGTTTATCAAATTTATTTTGACAAAGGACTTAAAAAGCATGAAAGGTGACAGAAAGGTATTCTATATTGATTAGAAATATAGTCTGTAATGAAAACCCATGTGAACTAAACAATATGGCACAAATTACAAAGCAATGTGTTGGAGATTCAAATAAAACAGTTATGGTGGAAAGTTTAAAAATACTTCTCTGTCTTCACAGTTTAAGTAAACAAAAATAGAAGATATCTGACAAATTTAATCAATACATTTCTTATATAAAAATTTTTATCCATCAAGTATACATATGGTCTAACATCCATAGATGATAAGTAGATTTAATCACATACTAGTCAACCAACAACAATTAATAAATTTTAAAAGTAGAAATTATATAAACCAGTAATTGAGAAAATAAAACAAAGAAGAAACTCATTCACAATGGAAGGAGAACTTAAAAATGCCTAGGAAAACACTTAATAAACACTGTATGAGACTGATTTGAAGAAAATAATAAAACCTTAGTAACAGACATAAGTGAAGGGGTGTATCTTTAAATAAGAAAATATATACAGTAAAATTGCAATGCCATTTTGCTAAGGTGATTGTGTACTTTCCATACAATTCAAGTGAAAACCCCAAGAATATTTTGGTACATTAAACAAATTATTTAAATTCCCATGGTAAAACAGGCAAACAAACAAACAAAAAAACAAACTACTAAAGACCAGGGAAATTTTCACTCATGCTTAGAAGGGAAGAAGGACTGGTCTTCCAGATGCTAAAACTAATAAAAATAGTGTGGCCCTAGCTAGGAACAGACAGAAATGCAGTTATCAGAATAGAAAACACAGCAGTGGATCCAAGTCTATGAAAGAGTTTAATTTTTCAAATTGGTAGTAAATGATTATTCAACAATGATGTTGGAAAAACTGGCTAAGCACTTGGAAAAAAAGGATGGATCTTGGCCTTATACCTTACGTCAGATGAATTTCTAGAAATAATGATCTACATGTAAAAAAAAAAGTATAAAAAATACTGTAAGTAAAAGTAGTCATAAAAGGACAATAGCGGCCCAATCACAATTATGAACACTGATGTTAAATTTCTAAATAAAATGCAGAAAACAGAGTTCAACTCTACATTAAAATAATAATATATGACAACCAAGTGTAACCAGAAATGCAAGACTGATCCAATATTAAAAAATCTTTTAAATGCATTTCACTGTGTTAGTAGGTCAAAGAAAAAATATGATCATCTTAATAGATGCCAAAAATGCACTTGATTAAATTGAATATCTATTCCTGATTTCTTTTAAAGGAAGAGTTGGACTTCCTTGACATGATCTCATTCCAAATGATGAAATATCTGAAATATTTAAATTAAGATCAGGAAAAAGACTACCCAGGGAGTATGTAGGGAATCATATGCAGTAGTTAACACTAAAATAATGTATCCCAATAGTACTTAAATTACCATTAGATCTTTTATTATGCTGTGGAAGAAACCTGAAAAATGTGTTGCAGTTTATCAATCATTTTGCAGACTGATGAAGCCATGAAATCTTGGAAGAGCAACATGATATAATGCAAAACACATGAGTCGGAATGATTCCAGAATCCAGAATCATAATGCTAATTCTGCCATTTTTGTTATATGGCCATAGCAAGTTTCCTAAAATCAGATTCTCAGTGTCCTTTATCTATAAAATTGAAGTAATAGCAGGCAAGATGGAGTAAACTTCCTACTGGCTATCTCATCTCTCTTTGGTAATGATTATTACCAAAACCTCTGGACAAAATAAAAAAGCAAACCAATAAGGACTCTGAAAAGTAAAAAAGCAGATGGATTGGGAAGAGTAGTTGAAACCTGGACAAATAACCCAGACAAGAATGAATTCCATGTTTCCCCTCCCCCTTTTCTTTCATGGCTTTAACCTGAGGGCGGGTCTCAGTCAGATGGTAGTGGCCTGGGAGGTCACCTTATGTCAGGCCCCTGGGAAAGGGGGCCTCTGGGATTCAAAGAATGTGGAGAGAATCCCACTTTCATTTCTCTTTGATTACTTCTGCCTTTGCCCCATGGGTGACCTCAGTAGAGAACTACACGAGGCAACCTGGTGGTCAAATTCCAAGATAAACTCCACTTTTCTTGCTAGAGGACTTGGAAAGGGCAGCCTCGATGGGAAACATAGTGTGTGGAGAATCCTGCAGAAGAGAGAGCTGGAGAAGGGGGGGTCCCGATAGTTCTGTGTACGAGGCTGTAGAAGTCCTGGGCTTATCTCTGAGCTGCACATGCATAGGACAACTTGAAGCTGCTTAGCCAAGGCCTTGAAAACTGAACTGAAATAAAAACCACCACCCACAGAAGAAGAGATTGAACATGTAGTCTGAACCTCGTGGAAACAGAGAAAAAAGATTAATAGTCTCCAGAGGATTTGAAAATGACTCAAGAGTCTGAACAACCTAATATTAAAAATTTCTAGGATATAATCTAAAATTACTCGACATACAAAGCACCTAGAAAATGTGGCCAATTCTCATGAAAGAAACAATTAAGATGCCAATCCTGAGCTTATGGAATTGTCAGAGAAAGAATTTAAAGCATATAAGGTTTATATGTTTATTTTATAGTTTTTATATGTTATATTTAATTATTTTGTATTATAATTATATTACATATAGTTAATCTCATATTTATCTCATATGTAATCTCATTGTATATCTAATTATATATGATATATTTAATTATATGTTATATCTTATTATATATTATATGTTTTTATATATTATATATTTAAGTGTTTATATATTTATTTTATAATTATGCTCCCATGAGGTAAAGGTAAATACATTTGAAATAAATGGAAAGACAGATGATCTCAGCAGAGGAATAAAATTTTTAAAAGGAACAAAATAGGTATTTTGGGACTGGAAATCACAATGTCTACAATAAACAATTCAATGGATGAGCGCAACAGCAGGATGGAGATGACAGAGGAAGGAATCTGTGAACATGAAGCTAGAGCAATAGGAATGATCTAATCTGAAAAACAGCAAGAAGAAAGATTGGAAAAAAATTGAACTGACCTTCAGGCACATGTGGAATCATATCAAAAGGTCTAACATCTGTGTCTCTGGTGTCCCAGAAGGAGAGGAGAAAGTGGTGCAGAAAAGATTGTTGAAAAATAGGGTTGCAAATTTCTCAAATTTGGTGAAAGACAAATTACAGATTTAAGAAGCTCAGCAAATCCAAAATAGGAAAAACTCAAAGAAAACCATGCCTAGACAGATCATAATCAACCTGCTGAAAGCTAAAGAAAACATCCTGAAAGCAACTAGTGATAAATAGCATATCACATATAAAATAATGAGATCCCATTAGAAATTGAACGGTTATATGAGTGGGAAATGATATGTAAAGTGTTCAGCAGATTATAGACACAAATGGTAGGTACTGTCCTTCGAATTATAATTCCTTTACTACCTCTCAACACACCACATTTATTTTCTATTGTATTTCTCCAGCCTTCCTGTGGTTTCCTTTGTATGGATTTGATCCCAAAAACTGGATGCAAAAACATCTTTGATGTTATTTTTACCCACATACTTTTGCTCTTATGGCAATGAGAGTCTCTGTGAATTCACGTCCTGTTTTTGAGCAAGTTTTTTTAACTTATGCAGTTCCTCAGTCATTACATCAGTACGATAATGCATCTATTACTGTCTTACAGGGATACTGTGAAGATCGGATGAGATACAGAGAGAAACATAAACATTCCTGTGACCAACTAAAACACTGGAAGTCATATCTTTCAGAAACAGTACCAGCTTGGAAGCTCTGAAAACCTAAATCTTTTAGCAAATCTCATGAAAAAGTACTGTGGAGAGAGAAGGCTTGTCCACATTTCTTTCTAAACTGATAAGGTTGGGGATGTGTCAGTAATCCATTCAAGCTTTGCCAGGGGACCCACAGGTTAGGCCAAGCAGTCACCACATGAAACCCAAACAGCCTTTTTAGCAAGGCATTTTTTTGGCTGTTTGAGGCATATTCAGCCCTAAATATTAAATGCTGCCTGTAGCAAAGTGGAGATCCCAACCTCTGTCTTCTCCTTGGTACAGGAAACTAGGAGTAGTGAAGTAAAGGCGTAAAACGTTAGATCAAATGAAAAACATTGGGTTCAGATGGCTAATTTGAACTAGCATAACCAAAACGAGTCTGAAAGCCTAAGCGTTTTAACAACATTTATAAATCCATGACCTCCTCGGCTGCCCTCCCCTCTTCCCAGAGGCTGTGAGCAGTAGCACACAAAATACCCACAAGAGATGTAAGATCTAGGTCTTTGGTCCAAACTCAAGCATGGAGTGAGTGGAGTCAGCATGAACCAGCACCGGGCAGCCTGGGTCGTAGGAGGATGTGAAGAATGAGTGAGAGGGGAGTGTTTTCTGAACAAAAGGCATCTCTGCATAAAGAATGTCATTATGTAAAGACTGAGAGAGAGCAGGAGTCTTTCATAGGCTAGAGACACTTTCTCAGAGCTTCTTAAAATCCTTGGCCAATAGTGACGGAAAATCTCACAAGTTTCTTGGGCTTTATGATTCTCTGTTTAACAGAAGGCAGCGAGGGAGAGTGGAAAGAATGTGGAGCCCGCATCTAGTGGGTTCTGCTTGGTATCCTTAGGAATACGATATGGCCTCAGTTTCTTCTTCTGTTAATAGGAAATAAGAAACCCCTGTTTTTAAAATGGGTTTTCAAATGGCATACATGAATAATAGATACTGCTGAAGGAGAAACAGGACTTGAAAACTTCTATATGGTACAGAATATTCTTTTTGTTACACATGGGTAACAAAAACATGGAGAAAAACGAAGACTAACTCAGATTTGCTGTGTTAGTACAAAATCCAGAAAACCTTACACCATCTTGTTAGTCCTATTCTGATTTCTGGAAGAAGAATGTTATAAAGTCTCCCTGTCCTCTGTGCTTGCCTTTCCTCCTTTGCTTTTCCCTACACATCCATAAGCAAGTCTGCCGATGGTCCCACATGTGTCTCCCCCACCCCATGGTGTTTCTCTCATGTCACTATCGCACTTTTTAAACAGCGGACAAAAGTGTTATTAACTGAAGAAAACTGTTATCTCCACTCCCAACATACCATCCTACCTATGAACAAATGGCATGTCTCTATTTCTGCTAGTTTTCCCGGGTAGGTGGTAAAACCCCAAATAATGTCTTTGTTAAGCTCGGTCTAAGTAATCCTTCTAAGTCAACAACATTTTGCCACACCTGATTCAAATTTCCTTTTATACTGGGTACCATAAACCCTCCCTTTCTATTCCCTGCCTTGGTAATTATGTTTAATAATATTTCAAGTTCTTACTTCTCTCACAGTATGCTTATTATATCTCCGGAATCTTAATCCAAAAACTAAATGTAATTTAAATAAAAGAAACTATAATCCCCCAAGGATTTGGCTTGCTAACATTTTGTTTGAAGTTAGCAGACTGAGTTGCCAATCAAATGTAAGATTTATCTTAATGTGATTTAGTCATTTATAGAATTTCACCAACCTCAGGAAATTCTATGAGTTATCACAGAGTAAACTAGCAGATGGGTCAATGTACAAAGTTCAAGGCTTCAATGGAAAGAGAGAACTATACGATTAAAATGACTGATGGGGTACCTGGGTGGCTCAGTAGTTAAGCGTCTGATTTTGGCTAAGGTCATGAACTCTTGGTTCTTGAGTTCAAGCCCTGTGTCAGGCTCTGTGCTGACAGCTCAGAGCCTGGAGTCTGCTTCAGATTCTGTGTCTCCCTCTCTCTCTGACCCTCCCCCACTTGCACTCTGTCTGTCTCTTTCTCTCTCTCAAAAACAAATAAATATTAAAAATTTTTAAATTTAAAATGACTGACAGTCAAGGCTGGCACTGGGCCACAAATACCAGAACTATCCAGGAAAAGGTGCGCTTTTTAGTGACAGGGAAGGGAAGCATCCTTACCTGTCTTCTGTTAGCTTCATTAGGGTTGTTCCTCGAGTAGAGAAGACAATAAAGGACATTCTTAGCTGTGGGCTGGAAAGGAAAAAGAAATTCTATTAGGGCAGATAGAAAGACTATAGAATGCCATTTCCTTCCAGTCGTCTTCCCTGTTTTTCCTTTTCTCTCACAGCTGCCAGAGCTGAGGACTACAACCCTAAGAGAGACCCCGTGGCTGGTGTCGCAAGTATTGAGCCAGCGGCAGACTTGAAGCTGTGGACCAGAGGGAAGACCTGTGGTGTCTTCCTGGAGGCTGCTTCTGGTCTGACACTACTGCTCAGTGAAGGCAGATGACAAGGAGGACAGCTAACATTCATCACTGCCCCGTGCTCTGTATGAAGAAGTGTGACCCTAGAAGATGGCTGGTCTGCATGGTGTTTATACAAAGAACCCTGAGAGATAAAACTTGATAGCATCTCCACGACTGTCGGGTGTATCCTCTAACGAGGGGAGTGGCTGAACCTGCTGCAGCTTGGTGCCGTCAGCCACTAAGATCCTACTACAAACTCCCTTTGCTCTGAAAGCAGAATCGCCATCAGCTTTTAATTTCTGCTCGGTTTTCCAAGGAGGTTATCCAATGAGGAGAGAAGGCGCTGAGGGGCCACAAGAATATCTATTCCGCTTGGTAGTTTTATACTTCTCATTATTAATGAACACAGTGGCAAGGCTTGTATATGGCAGTGCTCAAGGAGCTTTGTCCTGAGCAATATCCACACTCTTGGAGACAGTACAACTCTCAGCTGAGGACCAAACGTACTTCTCTATCTGCAACATGGACTGTCCAGAAATAGCAAAAGCAAAACAGACGTTAAAAAAAAAAAAAGACGGGGGCGCCTGGGTGGTTCAGTTGGTTAAGTGTCCGACTTTGGCTCAGGTCATGATCCACCATTCGTGAGTTCAAGCTCTGCATTGGGCTCACTGCTGTCAGTGTAGAGCCCACTTCAGATACTCTGTCCCCCCTTCTCTTTGCTCTTCCCCTGTTTATGCCTTCTCTTTCTCTCTCAAAAATAAACATTTAAAAAAGAAAAGAAAAGATGGACTCTCAGACTGTAGCGGATTCACCAGTAGAAGTGCTGTCTGTCATGGGCTCTCTCTGGGTGGCCAGCTGGTTCATCTGTCACACCATCGACCTGTTTCTTCACCATGCAGTACCCTCCAATCCCTGATCTGGCTCCCATATCTTATAGTTCCCACCTCCTCCAACGTTTCCTAAACCCGCCCCCCTTTTCCATTTCTTAGCTTAGGACCTTGCCCTCAATTATGTGACCACTGCAATTATTTCCTGGCTGGTGACCTTGCCTCTCAACATGCTTTGTTCCAATTCATTCTACACACTGCTTCCTGAGCTATTTTCCTAAAATATAAATCAGACCTGTCACTCATCTGCTATAAAAGTCTCCAACGGCTCCTACTGTCTCTAGGATAAAGTCTACATTTACTACCATATGTCTGATGCATCTTTGGAACCCCTTATCACGGTGTTTAATATTTGGTAGGAGCCCAAGTAGTATGTGGTGAATTGAATGCTGGTATCTTGAAACAGACCTGGGTTCTCTGTCCATGACACAGTTCTGCCTATTACCACCTCACTGCAGCTAATCAGCAAAACACTATCATTATCATAATAATATAATAATGGTCAACCTTATCACATGCATACTTTGTGCCAGGCACTATTGTAAGTGATGTGCATGTATTATCTCATTAAACCAGTAACAACTTTATGAGATCAGTACTATTATTATTCCTATTTTCCACAAAAGGAAATTGAGACTCTGAGGACTAAGTAATTTTCCCAAGGTCACACAGTGGAAAAGTAGTGGATCTGGGACTTAAAACCAAGCTCCTGGTTCTAGAACTTGGGCCCTTAAACACCTTATTATACTGCCTCTTTTCTATAGAGTTCAGCTCTAGAAAAAATGAATTTGAAATGTGGGTAATGTAGGATTCCAAGCGGCAACTGGAATATTTGATATATGAGTCTTGGCTAAAGACACAATTTGGGAGTTTTTGGCATACTGACGTGAGTGGAATTGTTCCAAGACAGTGTCAGCAGTGAGAAAGGAAGTGACCCAAATCTAGAACCAACACCAACTATTTAAAGGCCTGGCTCTAGTCAGTGAGATGAAAGGAGAACCAGAAGGTGGAGGGGAGAATTTCAAGGAGAGGGAACTCTCAATCAAACGAAGCTCCTGTATCTGGCAGAATGAGCACTGCAAGACACTCACTGTCTTTGTCCTCTTAGGGCGTTAGTTAGGGACTTTGGTGAGAGCAAGCAGGTGGAGGGTGGGGATGAAAACCAGATGGCAGTGGGTTAAAGAATGAATAAGAAGTAAGGATATGGTGATACTGAGTCTTCAAAGATATTTGAATAAGAAACCAGCAAAGAAATAGGTATCTATAGTATCTATAGAGGAACATACGGAGATTTGTTGTTTTCTGTTTTTTAAATTTTTTTCAGATATGGGGCAGGAGAGATTTGTTTATGTCTATTGATGTAGAAATGGTAGAGAAAAATACAAGAGAAAAACAAAGACCTGGAGAAGACTGGAGACAATGGGATAAAATGGGCTAAAGTGGAGGGGTCACCTTCAAAGGGGGAATACTTGAACCTCAGAGATAAGGGGAAGGACACCCATGCATCTTTTAAGGGTAGGGCTGAAACTTGAGGAAATCACTTTTCTGCTATTCCCAGGGTTCTTGGTGAAAAAGGAGGTGAAGTTGGTTGCTGAGAGTGATGGGTGAGAGGTATGGGTTGGGGTCTTGAAGGAAACAGAGAAGAGCGAATAAACAAAAATCATTCATTCTTTTTCAAAATCCATCCATTTATTTAAAAATATTGATTGAGCATGTACTATGTGTCAGGGACTATTACAGGCACTTGGGCTGCAGCAGTCAAAATACAGTCCCTGAATCTTGGAATTTGCATGACAGTGACACCTCCGTGCCACACTCTGACGGGGGTCCAAAGCCAAGAAAGGCCAGAGGAGACAACCAGAGGAAAGTGTCTCATAGTCTGGATTAAGCTATGTCAACTCTGGTTCTCAGTTTCCTTATCAATTAAATGAAAGGATTGGGTTAAGTGGTCTCTTAGTTCCCCCAACCCCTACCTCTCAGTGTCTTTGATTCTAAGACTTTGAGGTGTCTGGAATTGTTGAAGGAACAGCAAAAAAGTGCTGAGTGGCCACTCTAAGCCAGGTGCTGGGCTGGTTGGTTTGCACATGTTTTCTCTTCTAATTTTCACATGCAAACCAGGGTTCAACCAAGGTAAGTCAATTGCTGTGGTTGCACAATGGAGCTAAATTCAAGTCCACATCTGCCTAACTTCAAAGCCTTTTCCAGTAGACTCCTCTGCTTCAGAAAGAACAGAAGACCAGAAGGGCAAATAGAAACAGAGCAGATACTGTCAAGTGTCTAGGGGCAGATTTGTTTTATATCACTCCAAAGGATATAATGGACATAATGGACGCCCAGGAAAGGACATGTTGGCTCAACAAGAAAAAGACTTTTCTGGAAACTGGAAACTGGAATTGTCCAACTATCGGGCTGTTTGCCTCCAAAGGTAGCAGTTTCTCACCAGAGCTATTCAAGTTAAGGGTAGTGAAGGCCTCTTAAGGATAGTTTGGGAAGTCGTTGTTTTCAATTGTAAGCTTCTACAATTCTCTCAAATACTTTGCTTTTAATACCACTCATATATTTGCTTCTTTCCCCTTTCTCTCTCTCCTCTTGGCATCTGCTTTTCCCAAGCATCTGGGTTTAGATGCTGCCTGCTGCAGCTTCTAATTTTTGGCATCACAGAGAGGACACCTCCTAACCCTTCCCCTCCAATCAGGCAGGCAGGTAAGAGATCACTAACTGAATTCGGAGGGAATGCGTTTGTCATTATATTGGTCTCAGGGGACAATGTGTCTTCTGAGATAAAGGATCTTATTCAAAGAAGAAGTTTATAGTTACTCACATGGGCTGGAAAACTCTACCGACACCATGACACAGGAGTGGGGCTGCTTTAGAGTTCATGATGATCCTAACAATTATACCAAAGACCTTGGCAAGGGGCTTCAAGCACATCCCATGAAAGCTATCACAGCTGTGTCATCCCTCAGAGGCTGTATTCCACGAGGGTAAAATGACCTCCTTTCCTTTGCCAGTGGGAATCTATACTTCCCGGAAAGTAGGACCTCCAAGGCTCTGCAACATTTATAGTGCAGTTCAAAACTGCATTGTCCTCCCTTGGAAAGTGGTGTAAAGAATGGTCGGAGAATTCTACCTGTGAGGACACACAGCCAGGATGACCAACATGGTGGTTTCCTTGGGACTAAGGAGAGCTCTCAGAATGTGAGATTTTCAGCGCTACAACAGGGAAAGTTCTGGGCACAATGGAATGAATTGGTCACCTTTCACCCTACACCTTTTTACACCTCAGTCCAGCTAGAATAAGCCAAATGGCCCCGTGTGGTGCACTGTGAAAGAAAATGTTAATGATCCTTCTAGAAGAATATGTTGTTCACTAAGAGAGACAGCGGTAAAATTTTGGTCTTATAACCAAATCAGGGTCCTCCTGAAAACATAAAGCCAAAAGTTATTCTAATACGTGGCAAAGATTAAAACAAAGTCAAAGATTAAAACAAAGTCGATCTCTGGTCGAAGATCTGAGAGTCTACCTTTGTCAAAAAGCATGCCCAAAGTAGTTAGTAATTAGTAGAAGAGCAAACCTGGGCTAGTTTTATTCATGCCAGTGCACTATACATTGTATTTCTCACCTGATGAATTTATGAGCCAACTGTTCCACAAAGTAATAGATTTCATTCCAGTGGTGCAGCACACTTCCTGATCTAGGAAAACAAAAGCAGATGGTTCTTAATCAGGGGTTCATTCATCTTTACCTTGTATCATTTCTCTTTATGTTCTATTATTTTACACTCAACCTATACATTAACTGGGCTCATTATCAGAAGCTTCTATAACTTTGGAAATCATTTGAAAGGTGTTTAGACTCGGGGCGCCTGTGTGACTCAGTCGGACAAGCATCCAACTTTGGCTCGGTTCATGATCTCACAGTTTGTGAGTTCCAGTCCTGCGTTGGACTCTGTGCTGACAGCTCAGAGCCTGGAGCCTTCTTCGGATTCTACATCTCCCCCTCTCTCTGCCCCTCCCATGCTCTGTCTCTCTCTGTCTCTCAATAATAAATAAACGTTAAAAAAAAAAAAAGAAAAAAAGAAAAGAAAAGGTGTTTAGACGCAATGTTAGCGTTCTTGAAAATTTTGTTAAAAAACCTCCCTTCCCAACCCCCTCCAACCCTTCCACACCCACCCACACACTAATGCACTAAAATAATCCCTGGGCCTACCCAGATTCACGGGTCGGTTTCAAATCTTTAAGAAACCATTGCTTTTGTGCTATTTAAATTATTCATTGATTAGGGAAGAAAAACAATTCCAGTCTATTTAAAGGAAATTAGCACAAACTAGATGCCCAAACACACAAAGAAAAGCACATCCCCCTCTTCAGAGTCAACTTTCATTTGTAAATAACAGATGCAAAATCTCTAAATAAAATGTTAGCAAAACAAATCCAGCAGGAATCCGAAAGAATAATAATTAATTAACCGGTGGAGTTTATTTCAGGAATATATGAATGGTTCAATACTTAAGAACATTTTATGTAACTATTCATACTAATAAAAAAAACAAGAAAAACTATACAGCCTTTCATTATATTAAAAAGGAATCTTCTTCCTAAAAAAGAGGAAAACTTTCTCTAGGACATATGGAATTATAGAATTTTAGATTTGGAAGAGGGCTTCTTTATTTACCAAGATTGACTTCTGTTTTACGAATACCATGTATCACTATTTCAATTCAGCTTGTATTTTCCATAATGCCCAGACCCAGTCTGTTGCAGTGACGTCATAGTAGGTTTTTCTGTTCAAACTCATTCTTTCTGTGGCTACGATGCCACTTTCCTTTCACTTGAGGATATGTTTCAGCTGAGTGCTGCATTTCTGCCCGTCACTCTAATAATTGTTGGGATTAAGAGTTTGTTCCTTCTATCCTGACATTTTGTACAAACAGTTTCCACTGGTTTTAGATTACTTTTATTTTTTATTCACTCATTTACCTTAATTTTAACTTCTAAAGAGATATTTGTTGCTATTTTTTCCTTTGTTTCAGACTATACTATAGATTTTTTAATGTTTTTATTTTATTTGTTTTTTAGAGAGAGAATGCACACAGGGAGGCACAAAGGGAGAGAGAGAGAGAGAGAGAGAGAGAGAGAGAGAGAGAGAGAATCTCAAGCAGCTCCACGCTCAGTGCCGAGCCCATTGCGGGGCTCCATTCCACGACTTGAGATCATGAGCTAAGCTGAAACCAACAGTTGGATGCTCAACTGACTGAGCTACCTAGACACCCCTATTCTACAGATATTTAAGATGATTCTGTGCAATAGATTTTGTGCCTTCATTTTCATGGTACAATAACACAAGAATTCTCATTCTGATTGAGTGTATTCCATCTCTATAAGAAGAATTTATTTGTCTCTGCCCCACATCCAAAGATAATATGGTTATCTGACCTGAAGAAAGGGGCACAATATGTTATGGTCATACAGTGAAAGGCTCAGTATCATAAGGCTATCTCATTTTCCCCAACTTAATCTATAACTTCAATTCTAGGAAAAATTCTGAAAGGATGTTTTGTAAAACCCAAAAACTGACTTTAAACATGAAATGAAGATTAAAGGTCTAAAAATAAAGCAATTGTGAAAAAGAATAATAAAGCTGGAAAGCTTGCCCTATGCAATATAATGACCCCGTATGCATGACATGTAAAATAACTGTGGAGCCAATAGAGTAGAATAGAGAACCCAAACCTCAATCTACATGAGGTCTTGCTATATAGTGAAAAAGGTGATTCAAACAGAGGACAGAGAACTAATCCTTTAATAAATGATGTTATGACAGTGGATTTCTAATTGGAAAAAAGCCAGTTAGATCACTGTCTCATACCAAATATAACCCTAGATGTATTATAAACCTAATGGGAAAAACAAAACTTTAAACCACTGAGTGAATTATATAAGGAGATTTTTATGTCCTCAGGTTAGTGAAGGGTTTCTTCAACCAGGTAGAGAAAATTTGAATTATTTTTTATGAAAACAATAATTTTGACTACCTGAACCATCTACAATTCTGAATGACAAAACGGTACCATAAACAGGTTCAAAGACAAGAAAAGAATGAAAAAAGATGTCTGCAACAAATAAAAAAGGCAGAAATTTGTGTCCAGGATATGTAAATAATTGGTACAAGTAAGTATTAAAAATGCAAACAATAGGGGTACCTGGGTGGCTCAGTCAGTTAAGCATCCAACTTCAGCTCAGGTCATGATCTCACGGTTCATGGGTTTGAGCCCTGTATGGGGCTCTGTGCTGACAGCTCAGAGCCTGGAGCCTGCTTCAGATTCTGTGTCTCCCCCTCTCTCTGGCCCTCCCCCACTTGCGCCCTGTCTCTTTCTGTCTCTCTAAAATGAGTAAATGTTAAAAATATTTTTTTCATTTTAAAAAGGCAAACAATAGAAAAATAGACAAAGGATCAGAACACACAATCCCCTAAAGGATAATAAATCAGCATTTGAACATTTAACTCTTCTAGTTAATACAGAAATACATATTTAAACAATTGTTTGGGGAAGAACAAGAAATTTCCTCTGGTGGCAGCATAGAGCCCTTCAGAGTTGGGGATGAGGAGATGGGTAGATGGGGAAAGGAATCTGGGCGAGGAGGGGGGTGAGGACCCCTCCTCTCAAAAATAAACCTTTTCCAGTAAATGTTTTCCATTCTGGCCTCTCAGCCTTTATACATATTCCAGCTGTTTGGGACACTCCATGTCCACACTGGCAAACTCCTACTCATTCTTTAAGACTCAACTCAGTCTCTGCCTCTTGCCTTTGACTAACACAGATGGGGCTCATTGCCCCTGTCCCATGCTCTTGGGGCACCATGTACATCTCTCAGTCATTATTATCTGCTCTCTCTGTGAGGGATTTAAGGATATTTGCCTCTCCAGCATCAACCTGTTTGTTTGGTGGAAGAACGAAGAGCATGGAAAGAAGAAGCCTCAATTGCTCAAGGAAGCCTCTTGATCTTTTGCCAGCTGGACACCAGCACTTCCGCCCTCATTTAGATAAACACTCTTAATTTGGTACTCAGAGAGCTCCAGCCAATCCCTGTGACCCTGTGTGAACCTGAGGAGCCTTTCCCATATGGGCCAACGACTCTAGAGCATAGCTCCTTGGTGAATGGACTTACCTAATCATCAACAGAAGAACCTAATGGCATCTCCCAAGAGCTCACCAGAATTGCACACCTTAGCCCTGGGCTTTTAAAGCTTTGGAAATCCTCTTTCATTAGAATCTAGGACATCATCCTGGACAGGATTCAACTGTGTACTTCAAATCTCAAAGACTGGTCCTGGCTGCTTTCCTTCAGCCATGGGGTAAATGGTCTGGTCCTGGAGTTACTGGCGTGGGCCCAATGCTATATAAGTGCCTCAGAAGAGGCAACACATGACTAGTGAAAAGCCATAGTCTGATCTAGAAATCTACAACTCCCTTTCCACAGGAATCAGGAGATTTCCTTGAACACTGGTCATCTGTGCCCTCTTCTGACATGTAGTATTGTGTGTTGGACCACACGACCAGGACGAGGACTATTTGAGGGGTAGTGTAAGATGCCTAATGATTAGAGAGGAATCCCCATACCTCCTTCATCCCAAGTTTGATTTTCTCATTAGTAGAGAAGTCCTACAATGTGGGAATTCTATAGGAGGGAGAGGAGGAGGCAGAGTGTTGATGAAATAGGGACTTGAATCAAAATTGAGGGACTATTCTTGGTTGTTTGACTAAGAAGCCGAGGTCTGGAGTAAATTCTCAGGTTACCATTTCTTTGTTTTCAAGGATTGCCCTTATTTAACAGCGACAAATCTATTTGCATTGCTTTACTTAAATAGGGTCACTCAATAATAGCTCACACTTTCACACTGTTTGTCTTAAAACATTCCTTTTTCACGACTCTTCTCTCTGACATGTAAAATGTGCACAACTTGTATTCATGTGATTTGTTGATGCTACATATATGGCGAAGATCTGAGAAACTACCTCAGGTGCTAAAGAAAAGTCTGTATCTATCTGGAAACCTTCTTGCTAATGGGCAGGGACTGTATTTTCTCAAGAAGAAATAAAATAAGACCCCTAAGGCAAAACTGGAGGCAAGGAGACATTTGATAGGCTTGCTTCTCCTATCCCAACTCTGCTAATAATTGCCCCGAGACTGCTGAGGTTTGTTGTTCCATACTTACACATGATCATTCTTTATGCAATTATAAGCCTTGACCAAAATATACCCTTTTTGGGACACACTTGAAATGTACCTAGTCTGTTACCTCAAGTGTGGGTAAATATAACCCAAGATTCTGGGAACCAAACTGGTTTTGTCTTCTCTGGGTTACCATGGGATCCCAAGGGGTCTAACCTACTCACGGGGCAGAGGAATATAGGATTATCTATTTTTGTACCTTGGAATCCTTCTAGTCCTTATTACTGAGTCTTCTTAATTGGTGCATGCACACTCTTTCCCACCCCAAGGTCATATTACCCCCTGGGAAATGAAAGAGCCCCATGTCAGTTGCTTATGGTTTTAGCATGTTGGTGAGCTTGTTGGGGGTACTGCTCATATTTCTTTAACCCAAATCTGCAGGAGCAAAAGCCTTACTTTCCTGGTGCCATAGTCCTTCTCCCTGCCTCATCACCACCCATTGGTTATAGCTAGACTTCTTAACCCTGAACTCTAAATACATCATTCATAGGTCCTGTGGAAACTATCAACTGTGACCTCATCCAAACTTCTGTCTTTCTCCCACAGGGATAGATACGTTAGGATAGATATGCGTCTTTGACTCAATTTAGACTTTCTGTTAAAAGATGCATGTCTCACTTGCACTTTGCCTTATAAATTGGTTTTCTGGTTTGGAATATGCTCTAGTAGGTACTCCCAGAAAAATCAACCCAGGGTGGTGTGTCCCTATTTGGATCATTGGCTTCCTCCCAACCCTGAGGACTTAAGTGGATTCCTGGTTCCAGCCAGAAATAGGGTGTTAGATGGGGAAACGGCAGAGAGTGGATTCAATTCCAGCTTCCATCCACCCTACAAAGTATAAAACATCGCATTAATTGTACCAATTTATTTAAGAGTTAATGATCTTAAAATCCCATCTATGGAGTCCTGATGTTCTCTTCAGGCAGTAATGGCTCACCCAGCCATTGTTACCAAAGCTCCAAGGTAGAAATAAAAACTGCTTCTTAGCCCAGATAAATGCAATACTTGCAAATGTTTCATTGGACTCTGTTATGGGTTTTAAAGAAACTTCTTTTAAGACAAAGTTGTTGGCAAACTATAGTCAGAGAGCTGAAATGTCCATGTTCTAGAAAATCAGCAGATGTGAAAGGTCTCTGATATTTGACTCAATTAAATCTTAATTCAAATACAATGCTAGCCCCTGAAGATTTCCATAATCCAGCTGGGTATCAGGACAATGTGGATTCAGGCTCCTTGTTGGGATTTTGTGCCTTGGTTCCACAAGTATAAGTCTCAGCAAAATTTGGAATTCAAAGGGCCCTGAGGAATTGCACTTGAACACAGTCCTACAGAGTTCTGTGCTTGAAGATCCATTCAATATACTTGGGTCTACTCAAACTCAGAGTCAATGCCTTCTCACACCACTTTCTGACTTGACTTTGAGAAGGGCTTCCCAGAACATAGGATGGCAAAGCCATCAGTCCTCACTACTAGTTCCACAAGAAGGTAAGTGCTGGGGGGCAGCTCCAAAGTTTACTTATTTTTGTTTTTCTATGCCCTCTCCAATGTTTGGAACATAGTAAGAAATCAATAAACTTTTGTGACATTGTATTTATTATGAGTTCCCAGCAAGGGATTTCTTATGTAACCTCAGATTACTCCTCAATTACTTCCAAAGGTCTAATATGCAAAGAGTAGGAGCAAAATAAGAACTCTAAATCTCATTCTGATTTGTTTTCTGAAATACATTCTTTTGTGCTTATGTGAGTTTCCAAACCTCCCTGTGGTTAAGCTCCTTACAAAACACAGGCTCTTTCCATTAGCCACACACACACCAGAGTCAGAAAGAATCAAACTGAATTTAAATTGTCCCCCCTTCTTTTGCACAGGGGTTAGAATAAGGCGGAAGGGAAAACAGAGCTTGTATCTGAAACCATCACCCACAAGTCTTTTAATCCTTGAAGAGAGAGTTGCTCTAACGATGGATTATAAACTGTCAGTCCCACTTTTCCTTAGCCCCACCCAGCTGAAGTCACTGATGTCCTAAGTGACACACCCAGGTCCCCAGCTAATCCTGGAAGGGTGTGCAGGCTCAGGCGTCACTTAGTGGGACAAGCAATTAGTTCGTCCGTCAAAGGCCCAGCGTTCATTGTTCCCCTCCCTCTGCTCCCCAGCTTCTTCCTTGGACTTCCTCTTTCCTCCTAACCTCACACTGCACTCAAATTGGCTGGAGCCCGAAACCCAGCCCAGGCCTTATCCTCCTATTACTGACGGGGGTCATGGCCAAGCCTTCCTCATGCTTAAAAAGCTTGACCTTGACTCTTGCCTCTATTCCAACTTCCTCAGATACCAGTCCAGACCCAGACCAAGTCATTGAGCACTGCGCTTTGAGTTTGGGGGGCTCCTGTGTGTGTCGTGGAGACCCCAGTCCAGGACGCCCAGCCCCACCCTACTGACTTGCGAGGAATTTTTCCTTTAGTCAATCTGACTGATGGCTGTAAAAACAATGACTTTTAAGCTGCAGAATGCAACCTATTAGTGATTTGGGAAATCATTTTGGTGGGATATTGCCAACATTAAAAACAAATTGAAATAGAATGGAACAGAAATATTAGGATCTATTGCATGCTGTAACAGAAAGTAATTCTGTGTGAAACTTTTGGTCATTTATATGTAAATAATATGATAGATAAGTAGATAGATAGATAGATGATAGATAGATATAAACTGTATTTTCTCTTGTGAATCAGAACAAAAGGATATAGCAAAAAATGTACTCCTTTCACCTCTATTAATTTGCCTCTTCCAGCGCGCGCGTGCAAACACACACACACACACACACACACACACACACCAGGAAAAACCTAAAATATTATCTGATATCAACTATTCGTATGTTTGGCGCAAATTTAACACAAAACTATAGTTGTCAGGAAAACAGAAATTGGTGTTTCTGTCCAAAAGGTATCTCCCATCTTTAAAATGAACACCAAGATGTGATAGGTGAGACCCCTAGGTTACCAGGGAAAGCCACCAATGTGATCTGTGGATGACCACTAGGTGACCATGACCAGACAAGGACAGCAGCGTGGCTGCCAGGGAAGTCAGAGGCCCCCTTCATGTACATGCCACGAGGACACAATAAGCCATGTAAGTGAGAGAAGTGGAGGGCAGGGAGGGACAAAACCTCAAACTTGACTTACTGACTGTTTAAATTCTTGAACTCGGCTAGGATTTCTAGTTTGGAAAAAAGTTGTCTCCTCCTCTCACCACACCTGTACCCAGCAGGAGGGTCTTTTGTGGATTAAAAAAGCAGCTTTAAATTATTTTCTATATATCCAAGTATAGCGAAAATGGTTTTTTATTCTACCCCAGGATACATATATTTGTAATTACTGCATTTCTTTATACAGAAATGTGGAACAATTTACTCTTGAGCCTGTTCAGATCAGCAGTTACAAACACTGACTTGGAGAGTGCCCACGTGAGTTCCACCCTCTGATGTGAGTTCAAACTCCTGTTCTTCCACTTACTAGTCTGACATTTGAATGAGATGTTTTGCTTTCTTATGCTTCAGCTTCCTCCTTTATACAATGGGGATAATAGTATCTATCTCATAAGGACTGTTTTAAGGATTAAATCTAATGATCTCAAGGTGCTAAATATCCTGCCTGAAACGCAGTGAGCACAAAGGACACAGTAGCTGCTCTAACTCCCTTCCCACGATCATGATTATTAAAGTCCCAGGGGTAAGATCTGAAATGCTCATTTTCTTATCCATCACCGACACCTGGGATTACCTCTTTCTGAAATATCTGTAAGTTTTATAGATGAAAATGGATCTTCACTGCAATTTTTTGGATGAACTTAATTATAAGCCAGATTTTTTTTATATTTATTGTTCACTTTCTGTTTAAAAAAATTTTTTTATGTTTTTTATTTATTTTTGAGAGACAGAGAGAGACAGCGTGAGCAGGGGAGGGTCAGAGAGAGAGGGAGATACAGAATCTGAAGCAGGCTCCAGGCTCTGAGCTGTCAGCACAGAGCCCGACGCGAGACTCAAACCCACGAACCATGAGATCATGACCTGAGCCGAAGCTGGACACTTAACTGACTGAGCCACCCAGGTGCCCCTACCTTTCTGTTTTAAAAACATTGAATATCAATTAGCATTCTTTTCTTTTTTTTTTTAATGTTTATTTTTGGGAGAGAGACAGAGACAGAGACAGAGAGACAGAGTGCGAGCAGGGAAGAAGCACAGAGAAAGAGAGACACAGAATCCGAAGCAGGCTCCAGGCTGAGCTGTCAGCACAGAGCCTAATGCAGGGCTTGAACCCACAAGCTATGAGATCATGACCTGAACCGAAGTCCAACACTTAACTTAACCGACTGAGCCACCCAGGCGTCCTTTAAATATCAATTAGGACGAACCACATAATTTGCAGAAATCAACACAAAATGAAAAGGAGAGCTTCTTGTTCAAAAATTATTAAAAATTTCAAGATGGTGACAGCAGAGCATTAAACCAAGTGCCAGACCTTTGTAAGTGTGGGCTCCTGGGTGACTACACAGGTCCCGTGAGCCTGTGAGGCTGACCCTGCCATCAATATCCTTTGCCCATTTTCTACTGAGGCGCACATGTTTTCTTAGCCCAGGGGTCAGCAAACTCTCTGCAGAGGCCCAGGCAGTAAATACTTCAGGCTTGTGGGGCTATGGGGTCCCCACAGCAACTACTCAAATCTGCTGTTGTACAAAAGCAGCCACTGAAAGAAAGCAGCCACTGATAGTACATAAGTTTAAAAAGTGTGGCGATGCTACAACTTTATTTACAAAAACAATCTGCAAGACATAGTTTGCCAACCTCTGTCCTAGACAGTGACTTTCTTTTAGTTTTCCTCATCACAAAAATCTATATATTTTTCCTGGTAGCTGAAGTTTTAGTGTACTTTCACTACTAATGTCCTGTTATTTATTGCTGGGAATGTGGACTGGAAAAATTGTGCCTTGGGATATATACGGAGGCATTCTTTGCAACTTAATAAATATTTCATGGATATTTGAAAGGAAAGTTTATTCTCTGTGGGGTATAGGGTTCAAAATATATGTATTAAAACAGCCTCATTAATTATTATTCATCCCCTCTATGTTCTTTGAACACTTAAGTATTCAGAGAGATATCTTTTCAGATTCCACTGAGAAAATGATTTGGTTTTCATCTTTGGAAGTCAAGAATAGATGAGAGTTATCTTAATACATTTCCTAAGTATTGAAGCACCGTTGCATTTCTAGGATAAATTTTACTTGGTCTTGGTATATTATTCTTCTACTACACTGTTAGTTTTATTTTGATGATATTTGATTTTGGATTTAAAGTTTTTATTCAGTTTGGTCAGAAGTTTTGCATACGAACATGTTATCTTTAGTAGATATTGATATCAGATATCTGCGAGCTTCCTATAATACACTGGGAGACTCCATCTTTTTCTGCTTTCTGGAAAAGTGTAATACTGAAATTTTCTGTTCCTTGCAGATGAACTTTCCTAGGACTTTCCGCAAAACTCCACTCGTCCAAAAACCAAAGGGCCCACTCATAAAAGCAAATTAGTCCCTCTCAAATGTTCAGATTCTACTAGGGGAGGGAAAAATTGGAAAGAACGAGCATTTTGCCTAACTGAATTTTCTAAAATCACATTGGACTCTTATTAAATCACTTTGGTTCAAAATTTAGGGATTTCCATACCTCCTACTACCTACCCAGTAGGTGGACCTGGGAGGAGGAAGAAGGTTTTGGGAGCTGAAAGTAAACTACATTTTTGCTTTTTGTTTTGTTGTTGTTGTTTTGTTTTGTTATTTTGTATATGAGTGTAGTAGGAGTAACTTTTTTTCTATCCTGACTAGAAAATTTCCATTTTTCACTTCCTCTATTGAGCATCTATTCTTTAAGTTTTATGTGTCTGTATAACCTCATATTAACTTCTCCAGGGCCAGTGACCTCTGCTTCTTTCATACTGCATCTATTTCTTGTTCTTTATTTCCGACATAGTCTCCATTTCAATGTCAATATTTTCTAGCGATTTTTCTCAGTAAGGGTATGTGGATGGCATACATTTTGAATTTTGAAAGCCTAGTTATGGAATTTAAATATCACATTTCACTCAGCACTCTATAATTATTGAGGGTTGTTGTTGTTTTTTTTTTTTTTTTGAGCATTTAATGTTGTAGGCTAAAAAGAAAAAAAATCTAATGTCAGTCTGAGTCTGGCTTTTTTTGCAGGGGAAAGGGAAACCTATTTGTTTTTCTTTTTTTGGAGGAATGTAGACATTTCAATTTATCTTATATTTTAAGAATTTATCTAAGGTTGTGTAGGTTGCAGATCCTTTTAAAAAATTAATTAGTTTGAGTATTCGGTAAGTCTTCTAAATGTTCTCTTTTCTCTTCCTAGAATTTTTATAGTGAATATATTTTGTACAGTTTTTGTATATATATATATATTTTTTATTGTGTGTATATATGTGTGTATGTGTGTGTGTGTATGTGTGTGTGTTTATATATCCCATTCCTAGCCTTTGTAGCACCTATCTTCTGTCTCATCATTTTCAACTCTGTATTCTTTCTGCTTGAGTTCTGGGAAAAGCTTAAAGTGTCTTCTGATGAACTGAATTTACTTTCTGTAATATTCAATATGGTGGACACTGTTTCCAATGGATTTGAATAGTCAAGAAATAGCATACTTCCTCTCCAAAAGCTTCTTATTTTCAGCTTGTTCCTTTTTTGTGACTGGCTACTCTTGTTTGTTGATGCATTATTACCTGAAAATTTACTGACAATACTAACTAGATATATATTTGCTTAAATGGCTTCAGTGGTCATTGTCACTTCTTTTATATAATAACTATTATATTTAAAGTTTTCTTTAATCTTGATTCCCTTTTTGGGTAATTTTTTGAAAATTATCCCTAATCCCTTTTTTAGAAGAATCTATATCTATTTGAAAATGTTTTCCTATTTTCTTCTCATGTAAGTGACATCTTTGCTACTATAACACTTTAGGTCATAAATGTTTCCATCAAAATTCTCCACCATTTAATGTCAGAACTTTTGTAGGTAACCCATGTCTTTACCCTCATAAAATTTTTCTTTTGTCTTTGAGATTAAAAATGATCACAAGGAAATGCCTAAGTATTCATCTCTTTTAATTAACTAATTAATTTTGATTGCTACCTGATAGCCTATTCAATCTTCATTTTCAGGTTTTTCTTAAATCAGGGAAGTTCTATTCAATCTTTGAATGTTTCTTCTAGCCTATTCTTTAGCAACTGAAATTATCTGGTATACTGGATGTCTATTTTCATCATTCAATATTTCTTACCTTCTCTCTTATCACTTTATCTAACTCCTTTTCCTTTTCAAATTTGGAGAATTTCTCAAACAAGCCTTCATCAATTTATTTCATTTTCTGCATTGTCAGTTTGGCTCTTTACTGCTTCTCAGGTGACTTTACATTTTTTCCTATTATTTTGTATTTTGTTAACTGTTTTTGATTCCTTGTCTCCTCGTTTCATATTTTATCTATTTCACAGATTTCTTATTTTATTTAACGTCACTGAAATTATAAAACATACGGTGTTAACACTGTCCTCTTTTGCTTTGAGAATTCTTTGTATAGAAATCTGTTCTTCTTCCACCTTGGGGATTTTGTTTAATCGCCTTTTTAGGTTGCTGAAATTTTAAACAGGCCCCCTTGTCATCCTTGAATGTGGGAAGGTGTGGCTGGGTCTGGTATTTGCTTCCCACATAGTTTCTTGTGGTGTTTTGTCTTTGTTTTTGTTTTGCCTCATTTCACACTCATAAACTTCTCTAAGATCTTAATCTGGAAGAAGAGAATTGCTTTTGATGGCTAAAGCAAACTTATGTTATTGTTCCATCGCTTAGAGGAGAATAGGGAATGGAATAGACCTTCATCATTTGCCGCAGATGAATTTCATCCTCACAAGGTTTGTGTGTTTTTATTTGGACATGGTTACTTTAATTCCAGCTTGCCATTGGTAGGAGGTTTGGGCCTGGTATCCACTTCAGGTCCATATTTTGCTGTACCTGACATCTTTCCTGATCCCTACTTTATCCACAGAATCAAAGACAGAACCCTGCCATTTCCCTGGAGGTCCAAGATCTATGGGGAGGACTCAGCGAAGCTGGACAGAACCACGGTCATGAAGATGCCTGGGGCTCACGGGCTGTCTCTTTTGTGGTTGAATTGCCCCTTCCTTATCCAGTGCAGTGGCTTCTGCACAATGCAGAAGGGATCCAAGGAGATGGTTCTCATCACTCTTCTGTCCCACTCTTTACTTCAAACTCACTTCTAAATTTGGGATTGTTCTTGGAGCTCCTCCCAAATCTTACTCTTCATGTTTTCTACAACTTGGCAACAGAGTTGAAAGGCTAACATCCTTCAAACTCAGTCCATCGGTTTTATTTCTGGTGGAATTTCTTATAAGTGTGCTGCATGTCAATGTTTCTGTCTTTAGTCTTCGGACCTGATGCAGGCTTCCCCCAGATGCCTCCTTAAGACTTTTTCTTTTAGGAGACTGGGACAACAGTAGATGATAGTGGGGGGGGGGTGGTGGTGGTGAAGGAGAAGCTGTGTATGCTCAGCTTCCTTTTCAGAAATCCTAAACAAACTTTCTTATCTCGCACTAAGACCCTCAGCTCATTAAATGTTAGTTTCAGCATTTCTGATGCCCTGAAAGTACACTTTCAAAAGTCACCAATGCTTTATTTCTGCTAAAGTATATGGCCTTTCTCAGTTCTCATCTTGCTGGATGTATTTATAATATGGATAAATACAACACACACTATTTATTGTTTCAACAAACTGATTTTTGAATGCCTACTAGGTCCTTTTGAAACCATAAAGATTAATAACACTTAATAACACTTGATATTTATTAAATACTTACTAAGCAGCAGGTATTGTCGTGAGCACTTTACACACACTGCCATTTAGTAATAGTAGCTAGCACTCCATGAGCACTTTCTACATGCTCATAGGATTCTATTCTAGACAAAACCACCCCAGGTAATATTATCTCCCTTTTTACAAATGAGGAGACTGAGTTCACAAAGAGGTTAAGAGCTTGTTCAAGGATACACAGCTAGTTAAGTGGTAGAGTTGGATTTTGAACTAAGGTGGTCTGGCTCTAGAGTCCCACGCTCTTAGTCTAAACATTATGTTCATAGTCTCCTTTCTGGTGTTTCAACCTGGGCTCTTAACACCTATGCAACACTGCCTCCCCATGGAAGGGTCAGGAAATGCACAATTACAATTTATAATGCTAGGTGTTAACATAGTGAGAAGGACTAGAAAATCTCCACAAACTCTTATGGGAATGTGGGAGTGAGTATACCAGGAAAGGCTTAAAACTGGTGCATTTGACGGGAATCAGGAGTGCTGAATTGGCTGACCATTTTAAAGGAGTAAAGCGTACATGGCACCTCATCAATTTGGCCTTTAATCATCTCCCCTTTTCTTTCTTTGATATTGTCTTTTATGACATTTAATAATCAGGATGGGCATATATTTTAAAATCCAAACAGACATTTTCAAAAGTAAAATAAGCCATTAATAATTGTGCAGGACAAGAAGCATAAGCCAGTAATGTCCTGGGCCATGCTGTCCAATGGCATCCTGAATTTCCTTTTATTATTTTGACTGGTGTATAGTTACAATTAGGATACTTCATTTTTTAAATTTGCTATGTGATTTCCATAAACTTGGCATTTGCATTATTTTGTATGTGAGAAATGATGTCAGAATGACTATGATTCTGATCATAATCCTTTGCCACCAAGATCTTGAGAAAGCTCTGTTCCAGGTGGCTCCTACAGGTATTTATTAATTGGAGCTGTACATGGTTGAGCATCAGGGTTTGAGGCAAAGAAGATAAGCCACTGAATGAGACTCCAGAGGACAAACACTACGGATTATTCCTCTCTATCTCTTGATAATCAACCATTCTGCTGCTTGTCATGCAATATAAGTTGTTATGGAATTGAGACATTCTGAACAAGGAAGGGATTTTGAATCAAGATGTAATGTAGAGAGGTGATTGTTCTTTTTTTTGTACTACAGGGAGCCCACAACAAGTGACAGGAGGGGGCCAAGTACAAATGATCATCTCATAAGGGTAAGAGAGTATCACCTATGTAAAGATGGGAGTGGTGATAAAGTGCATTAGCTAAAGGTAAGAAAGTGCATGGGTTAGTTTAGGGAACCACAGAGTACAGTTTTGTTGGAAATTACAAGGGTGAGGGTGTGGTAAGAGATGAGACTAGGGAAACAGATAGTGGCCTGAGCAATAAGCCTCTTGAATACCTTGTTAAAAGGTTCACATTTTATCCTAAAATAATTCTGGATAAGTGTTTCAAGGTTAAAGGGTGGGAAAGATGATGTCAAGGTTAGATCTGTGTTCTAAAAAGATTAATTTGGTGCCACTGTCAAGAATACATGGTGGGGGTAGGGAGGAAGGGGGAAGAAAGTAGGTAAGGAGACCAATTCAGAGAATATTTCAGAGGACTGGTTGAGAAAAGGGAAAGGCCTGAGCTAAGGCACCGAGGAAGCAGAGAATGGGGTCATGTGGGATGATCACAGGACAGATGTCAGGGCAGGTGCTGTCCAGCCTTGCAGTATGAGAAAGAGGATTACTCCCAGATCTTTGGTGTAAGTGCCTGGGGGTTATGGTGATGTCATTCACCAAGACAAGAAATAGAGGAAAAGATGATATAAAGAGGTAAACTGGATTATTCTTCCACTGGAATTCTCTCCTTGCTTCAGTGGTATAATTCTTCACTGGTTCTCTTCTGACTGTTCTGGAAACTTCTTCTCAGTATTACTTAGTGGAGTTTCTTCTTCGGCACAGATATTCCTGTTGGCAATTTCTCTAAGGTTGGACCCTGGCCATCTCTGTCAATAAACTCCACCTCTTCTTGACATTTTAAAAATCCTGAAGATTATCTTGATATTATCTCAGTATTACTTATTATTCATATCCACATTTTTGACTACTACCCTTGGGCTAACAACATTGAAATCTTTATTCTCAGTCTCAAGGTATAAATCCAATTGCCTGCTCAGCATCTCCACCCAAATGTCCTACATGTTCAGACTCAACACGTCCACACCAAGCCCTCTTTCCTTCTGAAACCTACTCCTTACTCTCCCAACCCTTTCCTCTTCCAGATCCCATGTTCATCAGGTCCTGTTGCTCCCCACTACAAAAGAGCTCTCAATTTCATTTCATCTCTTCCTCATTCCTACTACAAGAATAGGTGGGATATAGATAAAAGCTTGACACTTTTGTCTCTAGAAAACTTTAATCCCATTACCTATCGCTGACGTGAAAAAATCCACTCTTCTTAGATTCTTTCCATGCCACTCTCCCTGTCATGCTTACATCACAAGGGAGGTGGGTCACTTTGCTATCCTGTATGTTACCCTTTTGCCAGCAATGTCTTCTTCTTTGCTTGGTTCTCTGGCAAAATGCTGCTCAATGTTCAAGTTCCAGATCCAAAGCTACCTCCTCTATGAAGCTTCCTAGGCCTCTCACATCTCAACCAATATTTCCAACTCTGTTTCCCTAGCCCTTTGTCCCTTCTACTAAACTGTGAGATCCTTGAGAACCAGTGACCTCTTGGGCATTTTGTAATTCCAGAAGTGTAGCACAGTTTGAAAATTCTACATTAAATTGGAGTATCCCTTCCCCTAACCAGGTAGTCCTGCTTGGAATCTAGGGAGGTGTCTTTTGTTAGAGAACCACATCCTCTTTCTCCAGGATAATTACCACCAGCAGCATCACCCTCTGTCATCTGGGTACTCACATACCAACTACTTCATTACAGGTTTTCAGCTAATTACAACATTTCTGTGAGGCAGAAATTTAATACCTATTTTATTGGTAAGAAGACTGAGGTTCAGAGAGGCTAAGTAATTTTCAATGAGGTCACAAAGCTTGGTGAAAAGGCTAAGCTGGAGTTTAAAGCCAGACATGTCTGATTCCAAAGTTGACTCTCTTAACCCTTATGCCTGAGCCTTGGTTCATTCTCGTGAGGCACTGGAGCCATATTTCATCGTGAGGTCTTGACAGAAAGGGAACAAAGAACTGCACTGGCAAATACCATGGCTTAGGTATATATGCACACATGATAGGGCCTGGTAACACCAAAGGGCAGTGCATGGCTTATCTGACCTCGGCTCTTCCTTCTCCATGTCAGGTTGGGCTTCCCTACCGCTGTCTAAAGTAAGAACTCTGCTTGGTGTCCAGTTCAGAGGTGCCTGCTGCCTCAGCGACATCGTCACCATAGAGGAGAAAGTCCATCATTATGGGGCAGCTTTCCTTGTCTTCCTGCTCAATCTTACCACTTATTGTGGGAGGGAGAGACCCACATCAGAATCACCTGGGGATTTTTTCCAAAATATACATGCTTGCCTTGGCCTCCTCAGGTTCTGATCTGGCCCTTGGTTAAGAACTACTGGTTGAACAGATTCATTTCCAAGGTTTACAATTTCCACTTGTCCTTATCAGTGAGACCCTCACATTTCTTCCAGACAAAATGCTCCTCCTGCTCAGATGCAGTCCAGGGGTGCTAGGAATCAACATCATTGCCATGCCTTGCTCTACCCTACCGTCTTTCAGTCAGGGGTTCTTGGCCTGTATGGCACTAGCTCATAAGAAGACATTCAGAAATAAATGTAGAAGCATTTATTTATTGGTTATCACAATGATCAGGAAGCCTAATGGCAGGATCAGAAATGTTAAGCATCCTACAGTCCCCCACAATGAAAAAATGTCCTACCAACAATGTCAACAGCACCCTCATTGAGAAACACATTTGGTGTTTGATTTAAGCTTTGAATCAATCTCTGCGATAACATGGGCATCCTCTGGGCTCAGCTGCTGTAGTGTTCCGGGGGCTGCTCTCCCTTGCCAGGCTCCCAAACTCCCTCATATCCTATAACCTATGGAAAAAGAGATTCTTAGTTTTGAGATGTTCATGTAATACAAAGGTGGCAGGGAAACTTGTCTAATCTCCATTTCTGTTTTCCATTTAATCTAATTTAACTCCCTACCCACTAAGATGTGGGAGGAATGGGGAAGGGAGGAAAAGAGCAGGAGCCGTCACTGCCTCATGGGCAGATTTGAACTATCGCGTCTGACAGGAATCCCAGGTTGATGAATAAATACAAGATCTAGCTCAAAACCAACCCTTTCCCAACTGTCTTATATATCTCTGCCCTCTCTCGACGACTACTCCTTTCTTGCTTACTCAGGCCAAAGCCGTGTATAATTATAGGTTTGCAGTAGAGGCTTTTAATGCCCACCGAGATCTGGCTTTCCTCTCCTTTTAGACATGGGAAGATGACATTTTTCACCATCTTTCCATAGGCTGAGGCCAAGTAACTAGTTGAGACCAATGGGTTGTTAAGTGGAAGGATGTGTATCAGTTCCTGCTGGAGGATTTCATTACCAATGAGAGACCCTCTGGCATTTTCTTCTCTTGCAGCTGTCATGGTGGAAGTTGGTGTTAACAAGATATCTCCACCAGCTTGGCTCCCATAACAACTACCCTGAGCAGAGCCTCTGAGGACCCCCATCGAACATGTAGCATAGGCAGAGATTATAAACAAAAGTTTATACCTTCGTTGCTTTTAGTCACTGAGATTTTGGGAATTGTTTGTTATCACAGCATAACTTAACCTGTCCTGATTGATTCAATGCTCATTTGCATGTTTAGATTTTTTTCATCTTTGTGCGTAGATCATGAGTCAGAGCGGCTTGGGTTTGAGGCTGAGTTTCACCACTTAGAGTGACCTTGGCTAACCTTTCTAAACCTCAGTTTTCTCATGTGTCAAATGGTGATCATGACTGTACTACCCTTATGCGGTTGTACAAACTAAATGCGGTAATACAAGCAAAGCACTTACCACAGTGTCTGGCAGGTAGCAAGGGCCCAGTAAATGTTACTTATTATTTTTGTTGTTGTTGATGTAAAATTGACTTTACTTGCCCCCTACCCCAAATATTCAGGAGCCTTTAGTTTGGCTGCCTAGAGTCCTTCTAATATCCTTCTGCCTAAAACGCAAATAGTCTGGAACTGCTTCCTGTTTCTTTTACATTCCTTGCAGCTCCCAGAACAGGACATTGCTTGCAACAGATACTGTTACCCATATCTTTAATTGAGTACACACTTGTGATTGGAATGGCGAAAGTATTTAAGCAAAATGAATGAAAGAATCAGCCAAACTGAAGAAACCTGATTACTTTTTTCAGTATGAAACTGGCATGTCTGGGAAACACGTCAGGAAATGTCCAAATACTCGCTTTGTCTTTTGTTGCTGAGTGATCGCTGGGAAAGGCAAAATCCAGTCTCTTGGCGACACATCAAAAAATAGACATACATTCTAAATTAGCAGAGAGCAAATCCCAATTGCATTTATGTGACAGCCAAGCCTTGCTAAGGGATGCCAGAGTTTGTTTCTGGACCTCTGGGAGTCCTTTAACACTTGAAGATAATTAGCAGGTTATCTTAGGACGAGCACCTTCCTCCAACACTCTTGAATTCTATTCTCAGCTTGACAATGGGTTTTACCAGGTCTCCATAACTAAGGAAACTAGAGGCAATTACTTGGCTGACCCAGACAGAAATACAAAACAAAACACTTACACCTTATTTATTTTTATTTTTATTTTTGACCCATATGGCAAATCTTCCAATTTGTAGGCAGTTCTACCATTACCTAGTCTAATAAGTCCTCTCCAAACCTGGAGCCTAACTAGAAAAGCATTTAAAACCAACCACAAAATCCATTTCAATACAAAAAGATTAAGAAAGAAAGAAAGAGAGAGAGAGGGGGGAGAGAGAGAGAGAGAGAGAGAGGAAGAAGGAGGGGGAAAAAAGAAGGAAAGAAAGGAAGGGAAGAAAGAGAGAAGAAGAGAGAGGGAGAGATTCATTCCTGGCCCCTAAGAAACTTTTCCTTTCTTTAAATGATGCCTCTTATAATTATTATTGTAGCATTTTCAAGATATCTTATAATGGGCTTTTTGTTTTCCTTATTCAGAGCTAATTCTGCAGTTTTATTTCTCAAAGCTGTCTTTCAAGGTATTCCTGAAAACAAGCTACATCGGAAAATATTCAACATATCTACAAGAGTTGAATTGCCTTTTTCCATCAGATTCAATCTGAACAAATTAACAATTTATTGGACCTTTAAGTGCATCCTAATCAGATGTCCTGAATGTACCTTAGAGTCCTATCCATCAGTTAACCCCTCATCTCTGTGGGCTGCAGGGGGCTGGGGTCTTTGAAACTTTCAATCAACTATAGTTGATTTAGCAGAGCAGTAGCTCCTCAATTAAGTAATGTTGGTTGCCTTATGTACCATCATTTACTGAAACTCTGATGCAGGGATTTTTCATTCCTGGAATCCACCCAGTTCCTCTAGTTGGACTGCCATGTGCTTCTCATTATAACCCAAGTACACAGGGCAGTGATGAGTGGAGAGAGCGGGGCTGGGAATCAGAAGCAGACATCAGCCCAGATCTGTCATGAGCTAATCCTAGGTCCTCGGGCAGGTCACTTAATCCAGTGGGTTGAACAAAGGTTTAAGAGTTTGCTCATCAGGAAACTAAGGACACTAGTGCTTGCCTTAGCTACCAGGCAAGGTTGTCTTTGGGGCACTTATGAGAATGTGTATCAGGAGACTTCAGTTCTGACTCTAACAATTTCTTTTGTAAGCTGGTAGTTGGGAACCCAGAGGTATTTTCTCAGGAAAAGAGTACCATACCCAGTGGTGAAGTTCCTAGTCTGATGCTACAAAAATCTGTTTAACAGCCATGTTCCTGGAGTATAACACATGGTCCTACTGATCACCATCACTATGGGATCATTCGATTGTGATGCTGAGGGTGGAACTCTGGATGAGTGGCAATGGGGTCCCCTTGTATGGGGAGAAGAGAAAGAGAAAATTGGTACCAAACAGAAAAGAAGTAGAAGAGGGAGGAGTTCAGGGGCTTTAGTGGGAAAGGAAGACATGCTGAGCCTGTGGAGAGCCTTTACAAATGTAAGGATATATTACTGGCTGTGGCTTTGGAAAGTCGTATCAATACAGTTATTTGGTGCTTACTGTCCCCTCCATCCCACTATCTCCTCCATTCCTCCTGCTATCGACATCATACTGTATTTGAAGTCTTTTTTTTTTTATTTTAAAAAATGTTTTTGGTTTTGTTTGTTTTCTTTTGAGAGAGAGAGAGAGCATGAGTGGGGAAGGGCAGAGAGAGAGAGACACAGAATCCAAAGCAGGCTCCAGACTCTGACCTGACAGCACACAGTGCAACACAGGGTTCAAACTCATGAACTCTGAGATCATGACCTGAGCTGAAGTCAGATGTTTAACCGATTGAGCCACCCAGGTGCCCCTATCTGAAGCCTTTAGGGCACACATGAATATAGCCAGCACTTCCCCAACACTCATGATGGAAAATCCACTTTCTCCATTTAAGTAACTAACAATTCTCTATAAAATAGACAAATATATGATACATAAATGTACAGTATCATAACAGGGGAGCCCTAGGAGAGAGGAAAGGTACATTTATGTCCGTGGGCCACTCAACAGGATGCATGAATCTTAGAGGACCCTTGGAAAACTGAAAGGAAGCTAGCTGCTCCTTGTTTTTCTCTGGGTAGAGCCTTCCAAATCTGACTCTTCAAATCCCTGATTGAATTCCCAGCAATCTACTTTTCCTGAATGTAACCAGAAAAGCATGTTTAAATGAACATGAAATTCCATCAGTATAAAGCCTTGTGAAGCCCAGTCCACCAGCTCCATCGCCAAAGCCGCTAATAATGCCCTATTGTGTTACTGTGGTAGTCTAGGTTATCATTATGAAGTCTTGCTCCTGGTTGGGAAAACACGACGTTCCATTAAATGTATACTCTGGGTTCTCTCCAGGCCAGAGATGCATCCTGCTAAAAGGTGGAATGAGCTGAGTTTTAATGTCATGGAAAAGAAGAGAACCATTCACCACTGAAAAGGAAGTTGAGGGGTGGAGAGAAGAAAGGTGAATTCAGTGCTCTGGGATTCCTTAGTTTCAGCCTGTAGACAGTGTCTAGCCAGCCAAGGTATCTTCGATGCCCAAGGAAAAAATGAGTCAGCATTCTTTTCCCTCCCGCTCTGCTGTGGTTGGGTGCTGGACAGCACTGTCTGAGAAGGTTCTTTCTAGGACAGAAGACCATGTCTTAGGGACCACCAGGGCCCTCTTTGCAATCACTGCTTTCGGGCTCATCCACCACCTGTGTTCAACAACCGCATAAATTGGTCTGGATCAAGAGTGCAAGCTGCAAGTGTGCACACCATCAGCGCTAGCAATGTTTTCATTCATTCTCTTCAAGCCAATGGACAACTAAAAGAAGTCACAGAAGTCCACCTAAATGTAAAGGTAGGTGCCTGCAAAGGGGCCCCCATCATTTCTCTCCTGGAGCATTTTCAGGTCCCCAATGTACAGCAGAGCATCCTATGATGCATTTAGAAATTTTCTCCAGGTTTAAATACAAAAGCAGCAGCAGACTCTATAATCGTTATATGCTTGGAGCTCAGCATGCTGGTTAGAGACCCTCCTCACACTTGAAATAATTTTTTTAAGTCAAAGTCACTTGTTTTTGTTGAATATAAAAGTAACATATGCTTATTGTAGAAAATTTTGGAAGTTAAGAAAAACACAAAAAAAGAATTTAAATATCCTACAGACAGGAATACTATTACATATTAGGTAAATCAAGAAAATACACATGTGTGTTTACCTTTTTTTTTTTTACAAAGATAGAATCCTAATGTACATAATATTATGTACATTATGTAAAATAATGTATTTTCACCTAAGAGTACATCATGAGCATTAGATACTTCTCCTAAAATATCTTACAAGCATGCACAGTATGCATATTCAGTGCTTTGCTATATCATGCCTTACTTAATAAATCCACTGGATTTAGATAATTTTCAGCTTTATTATTATAAACAGCACTACCATGAACATACATGTAGATCACTTGCTTGAGACTATCTTGGATTTTTCCTTTAGGACATAGAATTGTTAGCTGGAACCTCAATATTTTAAAAAGCATTTGATACATGTTTTGCCAAATTACCTTCTTGCCTGTACTATCCAATACAGTAGCCACATGCTATTTAAACTTAAATTTATTAAAATAAATAAGAAGTTCACATCCTTGTTCACACTAGCCACATTTCAAGTGCTCCATAGCTATAATATGGCTAGTAGACACCATACTGGCCAGAGCAGATATAGAACATTTCCATCATCACAGAAAGTTCCATTGGACATCACCAGTCTAGAAAGACCATGCAAATTTGTATTTTCTTTAGTAAGATATGACAGTGCCTACCTCCCACAAGTTGACCAATATTGAATATTGTAATTTAAAAAAAATCTCCACTAACTTAATAAAAATTACATCTTGTTTGATTTTTTTCACTTATTTAATTACTGGTGAAGTTGAAATTTTGTGTTTGTTTACTGATTTTCATTTTTTTGTGTGAATTATTTATGTACTAAGCCTGTTTTCTCCTGCGATCATCTTTTTAAAACTGCTTTTTATATATTAAGGTCAATCTTTAAGCAATAATTTATGCTGTGAAAGTTTTTGTATCTTCTTATTATCTTTTATTTCTGACACATTTCACTTATAGAAATGGAAAATTTGAACATATTTAAATATATTCATAGTTTTCATTGTTGCTTCTATCCTCCTGTTTTAAAAGCTCTAAACCTCTGATTACAGTAATATTCATTTAAATTTTCTTCCGGTTGTTTCATCCTTTCATTGCAAACATTTAAATTTTCAGTCCTTCTGGAATTTACTTTGGTTTGTAGTGTAAAACAAAAATGTCACCTTTTTTTCCTTCCATGTTACCATTTGTCCAAGAATCATTTTCTAAAATAACAAATTAATTCCCCACTGACTTGAACTTCCACTAAATGCTCACATGTTCTTGGATTTCTTCTAGATTTTCTATTCTGTCTACCTATTCTTTGGCCTTTACCATCCTGTTTGTAATAATTTGCCTTATCATGCCTTTAATATTTGGAGGTATAGGTACTTCTTATCTTTTTCTAAAAATGTTTTAGTTCTTTTTTACCAATTTTTTTGTTTTCTAAGATAAACTCAGAGTCATTTTGTTAAATTCCTCTCACTGCCAAAACAAATTCTTTCAGAACTTTGGTTTAAACGTTTAATTCAACTCAAATTAATCTGGGGAGAACTGATTATCTCTCCAGTGTGGAGTCAGTCCATTCAGGAGCATGGTGGTAATAGCCATTTTTTCAAGCCTTCCTGTAAGTTCTTCTGAACTGGTTTTGGGGGGGGGGAAGCCCCATGATGGGTACCTCTGTTTCAGACACAGTCTTGAATTTGTGAGCTGCTGCCCCCAGCCACTAGAAGTAACAAAAGAAATTCCATTTCTTAGTACTGAAGTATATTTTCAGTATCCACCTTCTCATAAATCTCTAAGAAAGAGATCTCACTTTTCATCCAAAGAATCTGGAGTTCAAAACAGCCCTTACGGAAAAATCAAACTCCAGGGGCAACTGCAAAGCACATTTGGTGTCTAGCTGGCCAGCTTATTCTGTGGGACTCTTTTTCCAACTCCCAAATACTTTCCAGTCTGTGAAATTCATCTCCCCACCACTGTTAACAGCAAGCGCCTCTCCTGGCACCAGAGAGCTCACATAGTTTTAATGAGCATGGATCTTCTCTGAGGGGCTTTTTATTGTTGAAGCTGGATTTTAGTAGATAGCATTAAGCTTCCTGGAATGACTGTGGGCTTGGCAAATCTAAGGGGATTTGGGAAGTGTTTAATTGGTCAGCGTTCAGCTCCCCCTGGAGCACAGACCTGAAGCCTAACCAGTTACTATCCTTTTTGTTAAGGAAACCAGGGCTCCTGCACCTCCCAGGTAGCCCACCAGTGAAATTACCAAGAACTTGAACCGGTCTGCATCGGAGGTCCCAAGCCAAGGACAGGCTGGCGGGAATTTACCCACAGGGGACTTTTGGCAATGTCTGGCGACAATTTTGGTTGTCACCAATGCAGGTCTGGGGGGGAAAAAGGGCAGAAGAGAGGGAGCATGGAGCGGGGAAGTACAGGATTACTGGGAGAGGCCAAGGGTGCTGCTAAACATCCTACAACGCACGTGATGGTCGTCCCACAACAAAGAATTCCCCAGCCTAAAACTCAATAGTGTCTAGGTTGAGAAATCCGCCTTGTATTTTCACTAATTGCCCAGTCAGCGTGCACCGTATTATTAGGAACAAAGGCAATGCATTATGCAGGACAGAATGTGGGGTGTTGTTGTTGTTGTTTGTTTTCAAAGACAAGACTTTCAAAAGCCCACTCCTGCCTTGCCTGGAAATTCTGCCTCTCCAAAGCACGCCCTTCTCACCAGGTTTCAAAAGCAAATGGAAAGGATTCACAGAAACGTATTAAGTCAACAGCATCCTCACACTCCCTTGCACGCTCCTCGTTCACAGAAAGATAGGCAGAAAAGTACGTCTTCCCCTCGAACTAGCAGCGACGGCCCTGCGGGCTCCGGCGGCAGCGAAGAAGGATGGGGAGGCGCGCTCCCCGACAGAGGCGCAGCGCGGGGCCTCGGCCACCCCCCACTGTCCCTCTGGGTCCCTGGAGACGCGTGCCTGTCCCAAAGCCTCGCTGCCAACAAGCCCAGCCCGGCAGCGAGCATCACCAGCTGAGCCCAGGGTGCAAAAATTCATGGCACTTACTTGTCCAAAATGAAGTACAGATCAAATCCTCCGTAGCAGGCTGGACCCCCTTCTTCCCTGCGTCCCCCTTGCCCGGCGCAGATGAGCACAAAAGTGGCCAAAGAGAGACACTTGAAGCCAATGCCAAGGGCTTTTTGCTCCACGGTGGCCATGACCTGCAGCCCAGGGAGAGGGTACGGTCCTCTGCTTCCCACGCGCCTCGAACTCGTCGGGACCCTCAGGGACGCGCCATCCGAGGGGACCTGCTCACGGGCCCTTTATTCCCCCTCGCGCTCCTGGAACTCCCCGGAAGCAATTGTCTGGAGGAGTTCAAGGTTTTCCTTCTGGTTTCCGCTTCGATTCTGTTTCTAGGTTTCAGGTTTCAAGAATCCCAATACTGTACTCCGCTTTTTTAAAGGGGCTGCTCCTGACTCGGGCAGAGGACCGCTCGGGAGGCTGCGCTGACGTTTTGCAATGGAAGCAGCTACGTCCGGACGCTTCTTTGTCCCAGCTTTTAAATATTATGGGGTGGGTTTTCAAATTGTTCTCGGTTGGGAGAGTGCCTTGCCTTTTCTCCCTCCTCTTGCCCCCCTCTCCCCTCCCTTTCTCCTTTTTTGGGGGGAGGAAAGAAAGTTCAAAGGGTGCCACCTTGTGGCCGAAGATGGCGAAAGCGCCCTTCGGCGTTTGCGTGAGAGTGGCTGTGCGTGTTTTCTCATTCCTTCCTTTGCTCAAGCACCTTCCCTTTCTTTCTCCGTTATTTCTTCCCCATTCCTACTTCTTGCTCACTCTCTAGCCTTTTTATGCCTGTCCTCTCCTTTCCTATCCTGCGTCTGTTGATAAGGTTACTGTAAACATTTGATGACAAATTACTTCCTCCAAGCACCTTGGCTCCGACCCTGGGGCTGGGACCTTTGCAAACGAGCCATTGTGCAAATGAAGTAGAGAAGAACGGGGCCTTTGTGATCTGATTCATCCCAGTGACCTTACTGCACTATTAGTGCAGATCATAAAAGAGCCTGTTGGGGTCCAGTCATGTGACTGGGAATAGCATAAACAGTCCCAAAGAAACGGCTGCTCCCGGCGTGGAACAGCGGGCCATTCTAGATTGTCTCTATCTCCAGATTTTAGAGACTCTGTAAGAAGTTTTTCTTTTCAGCTTGTGAACTTTGACTTTTTTCACCCTGTCTTTGATTTGGGACCGAGGGAGTAAACAGCTCACAAGGCAATAGACCTTACAAATAGTTCGGGACTGGCAAGGAAGTCCTGTGTTAGCCTTTCTGAAGTGAGGCATCCTCTTTAGAGAGGATCCAGGCAGGAACTCAGTTTTAGCTTCATAGATCTTCCACCTGAGGTGTCCTCAGTGCACACTTATGCTCCATTTTCCAGCATTATTTCTCCAGACACACATCTTCCCCCTCCATTTGTGATCCTTTAAGACACTTACTGGTGGTTTCCCCCAATCAGGTGTACCATGGAATCCTGGTGTCTTGGAATGCTTCGTTAAACAATAATTTTGTTGTCAGATAAGTTTTGGGGATTCATAAACTATTGCCCTACCCTGCTTCCAAAACGATCCTCAGTGTCCTTCCTTTCCTGGTGTCCAAACACATCCTCCCCTCCCCTCACTGGATGAGACTGACTTGTGTGTAGTTGATAAGTTATTGCAGAAATGATGTGTGACTTATGAGGCTATGCCATAAAAGATATTGTGGTTTCCTTCTAGCTCCCTTGAATGAGGAGCCCATTGCCATATCAAAAGGTCACTCAAGCAGCTGTATGGGGGCATCCATGTGGCAAGAAGCTGAGATGCCCTGCTGATAGCGAGCAACAATTTGCCAGCCATGTGAGGGGCTCGTCTTGAAAGTGGACCCTCCAGCCCTTGTCAGACTGACAGATGACTGCAGCCCTGGTCAGCATCTTTACTGCAGTCCTATGACAGACCCCAAGCCACAACCACCCAACTAAGCCAATCCCTGATTCCAGACCCATGGAAATTATGAGATAATTATTGTTTGTTTGTATTTTAAGCCTCTAATTTGGGGCGTAATTTGTTATGCAATAGTAGATAACTAGTAAATACCTGTACACTAAAGCTTTGATAATTTTTTTTTAAGTTTAACTGTATTTCCCAGACTTACTCAGCCCTGAAACTGTCTTTTCAAATCACACCTCTTGACATCTACACTTTGGGAATCACTGCTCTCAGGAAAAAATAATTGGGAGAAGATCAAAATACTCTAAACTGCACAACTCTTGCTTTTCCATATCTTTAAAATTTTTTATGTCTTTATTTTTTGCCGGAGTCCAGCTCCAGCAGGTCCAGGGGTCCCTGAAAGGATGGATGGTGTCGGCGAAAAGGAGTGAGAGAGCCTCGAGTTTCTTTCTTGATCACCAGGCAGGCATCTCTGCTCTGTCTGCTTTGGTGTCTTTTTTATTGGTCAAGCAATAACATGACATCAGAAAATAAAATTTTTTACAGTGGCTAATTCCTTGTGATAAGATGCTTTGATCATCGAAAGTGTACAGAAACAAGTTTTACAGAAGTATTGTTGACATCAGTCCCCAAGATTAAGAAAGTAACAAACCTATCTTATTTTGTACGAGTTGAGTTTTGGTCAATAATTATGAGTTTGTTTTTAATTAACAAGTTATAACTGAGTCATGTAATGCACTTACAGTGAGGTTGAGTAAATTTTATAACCAAGAGAATAATAAGATGTTTTTAGTAAAAAACAGGATAATATACATATTATTTAAGTTAGTAATGCTAAAATTAAAACATAAGTTCAATTGTATATAGATAGGCTAGGAGTTATTTTATATAGCTCATTAACCATAAGAGAAAGAATGCTTGTTAACAAGTTGCTAGAGAAAGCCCTTTCTTTGATGTAAACATAATGGGGGTCCTATGTGTGTTGGCCTTGCACCTGGGTTCCTAGTTTTTTATCCATCCTCATAACTGAAGTCAGTACAAGGGAGGTTATTTGTGGCTCCAATTAGCAAAGGTATATGTAGCAACTTATGTCCGGTCCTTGTCTGTTTCTTATCTCTAAGTTAGGCTCTTTTTCTCTGGGCCAGAGTTAATCGTAACTCTTGTGTTCTTAGCCCCCCCCCCCCACCTTATGTCTTTGGTCTGCAAGGCTCATTAGAAGAGCCTTTTGGCAAACATCTGCAGCGCTTTGATCTAAAATCCTTTATGCACCAGTAGGAATATGCTTTTTCTTATGAGGTAACTGTTTGGGGAATATCAGTCTGTTATTGTGAGGCCTAATCAATAACAGTGGTCCCATTCCCAATATGAGCCAATAATAGAAGGAGATACTAGTTTCGCTTCATGGCAGGAGCTGTGCAAACGTCTGCCATTTCTTAGCTGTTACTGTGTCATCCAGCAAGGCCGATGCGGCTCCCAGCAATTTTTATTTTTTGAGAGACAGAGACAGAGAGCGAGTGGGGGAGGGGCAGAGAGAGAGTGGGAGACACAGAATCTGAAGCAGGCTCCAGGCTCTGAGTTGTCAGCACAGAGCCCGACGCAGGGCTCGAACCCACAGACTGTGAGATCATGACCTGAGCTGAAGTCAGACCCTTAACCGACTAAGCCACCCAGGCACCCCACTTTTCCTTACCTTTAAAGTAGAATAAAGATATCCATATCTTTAAAATAGAATAGAGATATCCAGAGTCAGTAACAGGGGTAAATGAAGCTCTTGGTATACTAGCAATATGATGGCTCAACAAGTCTGCACGGGGAGACATTATCAGTTTCTTTGCACTGGCAACATTTTCCTTTGGTTGTTTGGGTATAGCAGCCTTATAATTAAAGCATGTAGGGAAATGGGGGGTGGGGAGAGGATCTAGGAAGGAGAGTCTTCATTGGCTTCCTGCTAGCATTTCCCAGATTAATGTCACAGCTAAGAGACATCCAAGTATCAAATGCCCTAATGCAAATGTTATTTGCTTGAGCAGTCTCTCAATACGATGATTGTACTGAGGTGGTCTGGGTTCCTAATCCCTTCCAAGGACCCCAGTGTTGTGGAAGAGATTGATTGACTTTCCCAAGGTCCACAGAGATAGATAAATGAAGTTTGGAAGCAACTCCTCTGCCCCTCAAAGTCAAGTCAGTAGAGAACTGTATAAACTATGACGTTGAGGCTATGGAGAAAAGTTTCTGGAGTTGGAGAAGTGCAAGGGCAAACTAATCATGCAGGTGGAGGTGTTTGAATGGTAACCTGGAAACCAAGGCAAAGGAAAGTTTCCTGGAAGAAGAAGCACCCAAGAGAGTCACATGTTGTGGAAGTCAAGGGCATAAGCCCTAAGAAAACCCCAGTGATCTGAAGTGTGTCATTGTGTCACCAAGGAGATTCCAATGAAGTAGTGCATGTGGATGTTAAACTGCACTGGGTTATTAGGAAGGGAAACTTCTCTTTCAAGTATAGAGTGGGATAAGGTGGTAACTTGTGAATGTTTGAATGTTTAAATGCCATAAGGAAGGATCTCAGGATACTTAAGGATACCACGAATTTCAAGTTCCCTGCCTTCTAAAAGATTGGAGAGTTTGCCTTACAAGACTGATCATCTTAAGGGTTTAGTCCTGCACTACTGTTGTCATTGAATTTTCCAGGTTTCCTTCTTTGAGGTAGAAATTAAGAATGACCTTCCTGTTCACAGGCCTCCAGTAACCCGCTGTCCCATACTTGTCCCCCACCTCCAATATGTGACTGAGCCCCTTTTGTCACCTGTCAAAAACAAATTTTGCTGTCCTGATAACATTGCCATTGAACCTTCAAGAGTCTCAGGAGGCACTTAACCATTTGTCTGTGTTCTTGACCAAAGCTCTGGAAAAATGCTCCAGGTAACAGATGCTACCAAAGAAAACTTGGGAAATTTTTTCCTTAGAAATATTTGTCCACAATAAGAACAGATATGGACAGATCTGACACCCTCTACCAAATTTTGGGTCAACTAAGTAGGACCAATGTTTGCCAAGTTCTTTCAGGTCCCACTGGTCTTTGGGTTTTGGTGGCACCCCAAAACTTCCTAAGGCAAAAAACCAGTTAGTTAAAAATAGTCTCTTTTCAGTGTCATGAGATTTCCTTTATGCTTGTCCTGCATAGGACTTCTATTTTCAAATAGCCAAGGCTACCTTTCCAGAAGGAATTTATCATTCAGAACAACAAAGTTTTTAAAGAATCTAAATTAGCTTAATAATGGCTTTTGGTCAAAGGAAAAGCAAAGGTACTAGTAATGACTCTAAGCCCAAGGGCAAAATCATAACCTGGAGCAAATAACTTGATGGCATCCCATAGGCCAGGTTATTCACAACCTCAGCTCAGAAATAGGCAAAACCTCCTTGAATCCAGAATTCCATTAATAACCCTACCCAAAGCCCAGCCCAATCTAATTTGAAAATCAATTTAATCCAGTACCTCCCATGATTCAGCTTAGGGCAGTTCCATACACATCCTGAAATCCTGTTAACAGCCACCCAAATGCATAAATAGAACTTATTAAACACAGCCACAATTCCACTCTGATCAATTCAGAGCTGAAAAAAAGATGAGCTAATTTCATATATTATTCAATGTCAGCCTAGAGACAGATCCTGTTTAATCTGGTTCACAATGCAGCTCATTAAACCTGTAGACCATTACAATCCATCCTAAATCACATCCAAGCGCAGCATGAAGTTTAATCACCAACCTGCTCTTAGCCCAATCTAGCTAGAGTCTAGCCGAAGCTCAAAGCTTAACACATCAAGGACAACACAGAAGATGCATTCCTACAAGGTCTCAACCAAGAGAATAATCCATAACTCATGCCAACATCTCCTAAAAATCCATCCCAGATCCTCATAAGGACTCAAAACCTTCCTGAATAAAATGTTCATTTCATCTAGATCAGAGACCAGGCCAATCCAATCTAGAACCCAGAGGAGGAATAAAATGGACCAGTACAGTCTAGGGTCTTGACAAGCCCAGAACTTACAAATGTCCAATGGAAGACTATATCAGACAACTCAAGGTTAGCCAAAAGCTAAACCCAAGACCAATATAAGCCCTTTTTTGCCTAGTTCTGCTCAACCCTGGTATATTTAAGCATATTCAAGACCAGAGTCTTATTCAGAAACTTCAGACCAGTTTACTGTGGAAGATATCAGAAGAAATCTACTTAGGCCTGTCAAGCCCATAACTCCTTTGACACTTTTGCTAATGTGTCCACAGCCCAAGCCAGAGGATCTAGTGGTTCTCACCATGTGTGAACACATGTATGGGTAAAAATATTTGGAAGGGGTACTGTGAAGATGGAGGCAAGGAAGTTTACTCGCTCTGTAATAACCAATGGAGCTTTTTCAAGATACATATATCTGTACAATATCAGAAATAGATATGGGGTTTCAGAGACACAGTCTTATAGTGACCAATTTCTTTTTCCTCTTGCCTCACACACATAGCTCTGATTAGATTTATTGTAGAATTAATGGTAATTCCCATAAATTGTTTGAGTACTGGTCAGGAAAGCATACTAATTAACATTGTAATTGCACACCAGCCTATTTGGGGCAAATTACAAACCAGGTGACATTACTAACAAGTTACATGACTTGTTCATAACATAGTTTCCCATCTGCAAAATGGGGTTAAAAATGTTACCTACCTCATTGGGTTGTTGTGCGGTTTCAGTGAGATAATGCATGTAATGTGTGGCCCTCAGGAAACACACAATTAATGTTGGCTTTTATTGTTATTGTGGGATTCTGGGAAATAGCATGTGAATTTCTTTTAGAGATGAGAAGAATAATTTAGAAGAACCACTTTCAGGGTGTTTGATTTTTCTACCACCAGTGAAACAAACTGTTTCTGTACCATGGACATTCATATTATCAACTCTGAGAAATGCAAAGGTGAAGATTTGGGCTCATCCAGGAACTACTGGGAATTGAAAATTTCCTAGGATACATGCAGAAAACAAACAGAAAACACACTTTGGAGCTATCAAAAATCTATTGGCAGCAATGCTGTTTCTGCTAGCCAAGAATGCTACATAGCTAAACTCTAAAGAAATGTCTGAGAAAATGTTTATAATCAGTGGTGCTTTTTTTGCTGCTGGTTTTTGAGATCTAATATTATAATTAATTGATACTTTTTCTGATGCTGTTTTTTTTTTAAGATCTAACAATCCATAGAAAAAAATATTATGTCTATTAACTCATCCCTTCATTAAAAAATAGTTTTTGGATACCTACTATAGGGCAAGTCCTATGCCTACACAGAAGATACAAAGATGGGTGAAACATGGACTTTGCATAATTTACTTGGGAGACACAAATGCATAAGAAGGTATTGGTATAACAGTGTGGTTAATCTATCTTCTAGAGGAAACTCAACATGTCCCTTCTGCCCTACCATGCCAATTCTGAGGACAGCTAGGTCTGACATAATGGAATCTTCAGAGATGCACTGTTGAACCTAACTCTTTGGATTGTCCAGGATGTGAATGCATTAAGACATGACAAATGTTTCATCCTACTGTTAATGAGATACTCCTTCCTTAAGTAGATCCAAAAATTATCAGGAAGGAGCCCATGGCAAAGAGACCAAGGCCTGGATCCTTGTCCCTGGTCATAATCCATCACAGCTCTCCAGGGTAAAGAAGGGCTTGAGGGTAGAGCTGTAACTAGTACCAAGTTATGTATTCACCTCATGAGTTTGCCTCTGAGCATGGACTCATTAGGGAACTGCTTGGCAGGTAGTCATACCTGGGTTAGCTTTCTGGCATAGGTTTTCAGGCTCAATTAAATGTGTGTCCAGGTAGATGTCTAAGAAGCAGGCTCATCCTGGAGCCTCAAATATGAAAGCATTTGCCCTTACTGTGGCCAAAGTAACAGTGGGGAAGTCTTATGTCATTCATGGTGAGAGGGCCTCTATGCCCCCTGGGATAGGATTGATTCCTGAAGCTGGAGAAGTCTCCTTTCAAAATAGGTAGAGCTCAAGACATGATGGTGCTACTACCCAGGTTTGTTTTCTTTTCAATCATATTTGTCATCAAGATTTCAGAACTGACCTACTGTGAAATATTAATCATGGTCATAAATTTAGGCACTTTTAAAGTGTGAGTTTAAGCCAAAGAACGTAGTAAAGTCAATCAATAAGCACATAAAATGGCTAAAATCCCCTACAGCATAGAAGAATTGTCATCTTGAGTTGAAATGGAAGAAAAATCCAATGTCATTGTTACAAATCTAAGAGCTAACAAGGAAGAAATAAAACCCATTCCCAGAATACTGTCCTCTACAAATCAGATTTGCTCAGAAGCAGAAGGAAATAAAGTGGAAAGCTTTATAATTTAGTGTCTCAAAAACAGAAACTATAAAATTGAAGTATGGAGGGAGTTCATCACAAATTTAGCAAGTAATGAGATCAGCTTAAAATGCTATTCTTAATCATGTGGTCAATTCAGAGACTGTGGGAAAGATAAAAAAAAGAAGAAAGAAAAACATCCAAATCTGGCAAATTCTACGCGTATATAGTAGCATTTTTGGAATACTTTTTCGACATTTTGATAGTTTCCCATAAATCAGGTTCTCCTAACATGAAATTCAAGCAGCAATAGGTATTTTCATTACTGTAATAATTCAGATATATACTGATGATCCTACTATGTGTCTTTAGTTGGGTTACCTCCTTCCTCTCTGAGAAAGTTTTCTCAAACTCTCAGTTTTCAATATTCCCTCCTTCACTCTTAATTGATAGTCCTACTTCATATTTAATTGGAAAATTAGAATCCAAAAGACTCCTATATATGTGATTCTACACACAGGAATGATGCCTGGACTGAAGCTATGAGTGTATAAGTGGAAACTTGCATAATACCCTGGGCTAGTGAAGAGAATGATGAGAAATGAGAGTCAAGGATGGAGCCCAGGGGAATATATCAGCATTCTTACAGAGCTCCACAGAGATGAACCAAAAAGGGAAATAAGACATTTCTAGAAGGGTATAGTCATGAGTCTCAGTTGGGGTAGAGAGTCTGAGAAGATAAAATCTGAAAATTATTCATTAGATTTAACAGCCAGGAGGGGTGCCTGGGTGGCTCAGTTGGTTAAGTGTCCAACTCTTGATTTCAGCTCAGGTCATGATCTCACAGTCTGTGGGATCAAGCCCCGCATCAGGCTCTGTGCTGACAGCACAGAGTGCTTGGGATTCTCTCTCTCCCTCTGTCTCTGCCTGCCCCCTGCTTGTGTTCTCTCTTTCTCAAAAATAAATAAACTTAAAAAGAAGATTTAACAAGGAGTTCTTTGGTGACCTTCATGAAAAGAGCTAGGTATAAATGATGCCAGGAAAAAAGGAGCATTCAGAGAGAGAAATAAAAGAACTCTTACAAATTAAAGCACAATTGTAAAATTGAAAAAAAATCAACAGAATAACTTGAAGACTTTTTTTTTTCAGGAAATAGAGCAAAACAACAAACATACAAACCAATACAATAAAAAAATTAGAAAAACAAAACCCCAAAAACTCTAAACCAAAAAACAATGAACAAACAAACAAAAAGCAACAAGATGAAGAAGATGACAAGAAAACATAAGCTAAATAACAGACAAGGGCAGGAATTCCAACATCTGAATAACGTAATTATAAAATGTGAGAAAAGAAGAAATCATCACAAAGAAAATTTCCTGGATTGAAGGACATGAGTTTCTAGTTTGGAAAGGGCCCTCTGAGTCTCTAGAGCAGGGGCTAAAAATAGAAATACTTCAAGCTCATTATTAAATTTCAAGACAGTTAGGACAGATATAAGGTTTCATAAGACTCTCAAGGGAAAAATCAGGTCATACACAGAGGAACAAGATTCAGAATGGCCTTGGACTCCTCAACAGTAACATCTGAATCCATTAGTTACTGGAGCCTTTGAACTTCTGAAGACAATGATTTACAGCCCAGAACTCTACACACAGCCAACTATCAATCAAATGTCAGCGTAGAATAAGACATGTTCAAACATGGAAGATCGCAAGAAGTTTTCCTGCCACATATTTACGTATTTTCTCATGATGGTACTGGAGGAGTTCCACCAACATTAAGAAGTAAACCCAAAAGGGAAGACGTGATACCGAGGAAACAGAGAGCCCATCTATGATGGATAATTTTATTTTTCAACTTGGCCAGGCTATGGTGCCCAGTTGTTTGGTCAAACATCAATCTAGAAGGTATTTTTTAGTTGTAATTAACACTTAAACCAGTAGACTTTGAATAAAGCAGATTGCTTTTCATATTGTGGATAGGTCTCATCCAATCATTTAAAGATCTTGAGAGACAAGATTGAAGTTCCCTGGAAAAGAAGAAATTCTGCCTCCATGCTACCCTGGGATTCCAGTCTGCTGGCCTACTCTGCAAATTTCAGATTTTCTAGCCCCCACAATTGCATGAGACAATTCCTTAAAATAAATCTCTCTGCCACGCTCTCTTTCTATATATATCTTGTTGGTTCTATTTCTCTGGAGAACCCTGACTAATGTACCAACTCAAGACAAAGACAAACAGAATTCTTAGGATGACAGTGAAGGGATATCCCAGGATGCTGATAGTACAGTTGATTTAGAGAGAGGGAAGGAGGTAGAAGGAGGGAAGGAAAAGGAAGGAGGGGAGGGAGAGAGAGGGAGGGAGAAGGAGAGGAAAAGGTGGAGGGAAGGAGAGAAGAGGGAAAGAGGGAGGGAAGGAGAGGGGAGGGGGAGAGAGAGGAAAACAGGGAGGGAGGAAAGAAGAGAGGAGGAGGGAGAGAGAGGGAGGGGAAGAGAGAGAGGAAGGGAGAAAGAGGAAGAAGAAAAGAAAAGGGTACCAGGGAGAGAGATGGGGAGAGAGGCAGTGCTGGCATGAGGAGGAAGGTGACTTTCAGAACACAGAAGGAAGGCTTAGCATGGGCCAAGGAAGTGAACTAGTATATGGCAGGAATTCCATTAGGAGGTCACTGATGCGATACTTCATGTCATACTCAAAGCAACTGTGACTTTGACATTATGATCCTCATTTCATGAGTGAAAACCTGAGACTCAGAGAGGTAAAATAACTTTCTTTAAAAATCTGTGCAGCCTGTAGGCAACAGAGCTGGGATGCAGGCCTGTGCTTCTTCACCTATGCTCTTTCCACCATGTGACCCTTTGACACAGTGGGAAGGATGCGGACAAGTCTGTAAGAGGGAAAATGAGGAACTGAAGAAGTTTTGAAAGATTAAGTGTAAACATGACAATTTTTTTTGTGCAATTTTCATCCACTATTCGAGTTTCTGGGAACTTGTTTCCTGGATTTCGTTTATAGAATAGTGCTTTGTCATAACAAAGTGTTTAACATTTCTTTCTTCTGCTGCCAGGACGTTGGTTTTGTCTCATCATTTTACAGTCTACCTAAATGTTTTTGATCATTTAAATGACTGTACTGTGTTTAGGTAAGTAAGTGGATGAAGAAGCTTCTTTCAGCTTATCTAAGGGCCGAAGATCCTTGAATTCAAACATGGGGTTGCTGCTTTCTTTACTGTAAAATTATTTCTGCAGAGCAGATATACAGAGCAAGTAAACAGAGAGGAACCACTTGAAAATAAGTGTTCTAATTGCATCAGGTTCCAAGAATGTCAATGCGTTCCTGTGGTCATCCCCCTCCCCCGCCCCCCCCCAGTTTGACAGGTGAGGCCTCATGGAGTCTGAGAAGCAGCCAGATCCACCAGGGCCTCGCTGGTGCTGTCACACGCTCTGTGGAGCCCAGCATGTCTGCACATCAATCAGTCTGTGTTTCTCTGAGCTTGTATAAAGCAGGAGAGGTCAGCGCAGAATTCTGGAGAATCAGATTCTCAGACCACCTCTTGAATATGGCAGTAAGTATGTTTGGGGTCAAAGGCAAACAATGTCTACTAGTTAAAAGTCTTAAGGGTCAATTCAGTCCATCTGAGGCCGAGTCTTCCTGTAGGAGGAGTGGCGGGGAAATGTACATGCTTACAGAACTCTCAATAGCCGTCCCCTTTCAGCTCCTGGGAGGACTGAACCTGTGGGCATCCACTTGTCCCTGAGTTGCTGCCAAATGAATCCTGTTTACTTCTTGCGTTGTGGACACTGTCCCTATCTTTGAAGTAAAATGGCTGGAGAAGGAGTTGAGCTAGTGCTAACACTTCTGTCAGAGGGCTTTGGCAGTCCTGTAAAGAGGGGGCAGGACCAGAACCTGGAGTGAACTGTGGTGGGTCAGAGATGAAAGGGAAGATTATCAAGTGTCAGGTTCTCTGTCTACCATGGTCTTACCTGACTTCAGTGGCCAGTGGAGATATGAACATTGGCCAGTGTTCTGGTTACCATTGATTATCATTGCTCACAACTCTGTGGGTTGACTTGGGCTCAGCTGGGCACCCCTAATTTGGAGTCACAGCAAGATATCAGCTGGGCTGCAGCCATTGAAAGGATCAACTGGGTTGGATGTCCGGGATGGCCCCTTCACAAGACTGGCAAATGATGCTGGCTGTCGGCTGGGAGCTCAAGTGTACATGTGTCCTCCACAGGTGGCATGGGCTTCTTGGTGACTGGGTTCTCTGAGAAAGTGGTTCGAGAGTGAGCATTCCAAGGGACTCAGGCAAAGGTGGAAAGTCTTCTTATATGTGACCCTCAGAATTCTCAGAGCATTACTTCTGATTCACTCTCTATTGGTTAAGGGAAGTCATTAAGGTCAGCTTAGATCTGAAAGGTGAGAATTAAGCTCTACTTTTTGAGGCAAGGAAAAGCGTGCCTAAATAGTGAGGTCAGGAATTGATGGAGGCCATACTTCAGACATCTACTGCAGCCTGAATAAACTTCAGTCAAAGAGTAACAGCGTCTGTATGGAGTGGAATGAAACAAATGGTCATCAAATGCTCACGATGCAGCAACACCTTCACATACATTATTACATTTTAATATTTTCAACAGCCCTAAAAAGTAGTGTGACAGACTGATTTTTTTTTCAGTGCCAATTCTTCACTGGGCCTTGGGTCTAAGCTCTTTGCAATGGAACTGTTCAGTGCCTCTCACATGAGAAATACACAGGGGATTATTTCCCTGTGCAAAAGTACAGGGAAGGAAGTATAAGTATAAGTAAAAGTAAGTATATGACTTACTTTGGCCCATGGAAAGATAGGAGATGTCATGCAAACAGGGGGTTGAAATGTGCCTGCATTGTTTCTGAGAGTATGGTTGGTTAGGCTCTCTGGTGCTTTTGTCCTCACCATAAGAATTCCTCCCAGGGAGATGGTGCCTCTTCTGCCTGGAACAGACACATGGAACAGACTGTAGAGCCAGCTGGATTCATAACTCGAAGCAGAGATGTTCAGCCAAGCCCAGCCCTGGTCAGCAAATTCCCAGCTAGCTGACCATAGATGGGTGAAAATAAATGCTTATTATTGAATGCTACTGAGATTCTGTGGTTGCCTGTCATTGTTGGGTAATAGAGTAGGCATTATTAGCTCCTTTTTTTTTTCCCCCTGAGCCATTTTTAAATCTAGCTAGGCTTAATCTAGCTGCCCATACTGTTTGCTACACTGATACTAAGGGAAATGGGCTAAGGTAGTGTGACCAAGCACTTACCAAGCCCTGGTGGGCATGGAGCTGGAAGCTGGAGGAGATCTAAGTGGGAAGGCTCCTCTCTGTATTGCTTCCCTAGGAAGTTCTTAGAGATTTGCTGTGCACTTTTATCTCGGGGTGGGTGTGGTTTTGGTGGGGTGCTGCTGGACTGAGTTTTGTTGTTTCCTGAGGAATTTCCACTGAAGAGATGAACAGCTGAGGAGGGAGGACCCGTCTACAGAGCTCAAGCATGAAAGACAACATTGTTGATTTGACTGCCTTGTGTGGTTAACTAAAAGACTCAGAACGCGCTGGGAGGGCATTGGTCTTGTAAAGAATAACTCTGTGTGTGTGTGTGTGATTGGGAATTTATAGCTCTAACATTGATACTCTACACAATGAGAATAAACAGAGGAGCTGGCTTTCCTCTAAGACTTGGCTTTTAATATTTATGCAGATTAAAACTCTCTTTTCCATATCCCATGCTTGGTCTCTCAGTGAATGATGTTATGTGACTAAGTGTGTGAGAGAAATCCCTTTACCTGGTTCTGAATGAATCCTTTAACCTCATGGAGGCTCAGTTTCCACTCGGGCATCATGATGCCTGCCTTAACTACCTAACACCATGAAGGGCAAACAACGACCTTGATGGAGAAATACAACCTTCATCAAACTGCCAGTGGATGAGTGAATCTGTATATTTCTGGGAAAAAAATTATTAATGGATATAAAGAACCCAGAAGGATGATTTTTAATTGTCGTATTTTCGCATTAAAAAATAATTTTAAAAATGCATGTGGGGCTTGCCTCTGTCGTTACCTGGCCTGTCTGTTCAGGCCAATGCTAATATGGTCACTGTCCACCGAAGCCAGGTAAGACCTGTAGACAGAGACATCAGCAGCTCCAACAATTGTCCCTTCCATCTCTCAGCTCCAGAGTCACCACAGGTTGTCCTAGGTGCTGGGCCCATTGGCCATTTGCCATCCTCAAAGCCCCTTGGCAAGGTCTTGTTGGGATCTGACATTGGCTCTGCTTCTTTTTCAGCTCTTGGTCCAAGGTGACATTTAATGCCTATATATTGGCTCTTTTCTCTTCCATGTTTCCTTTGAACTGAACAAATAATCCAAAAACTTGAGTTTCAGAGGCAGAAGAGTTACTTCTAAACCTCATCTATCTATCTCTATGGACCTTGGGAAAGCCAATCAATCTCCTCCAGAACACGGGGATCCTTGGAAGGGATTTGGAACCCAGACCCCCTCAGTCCACTCACAGCATTGAGAGTCCCCTCAAACAAATGATAACATTTGCATTAGGGGATTTGATACTTGAATGTCTCCTTAGCTGTGACATTAATCTGAGAAATGCTAGCAGGAACCCAATGAAGGCTCTTTCCGAAGTCCTCCTCCAAACTCTAGTGTTTGTTTTAGCAGTAGAAAAGATGAAAGGATGTTGTTACCTGTACTGTGATAAAGGGAATTACCCACCAATTCATGATTCCAGCAAAGAAAAGAAAACATTGCCTGAACAGTGCATTTATGGGACATAAGGAAATATCCATATCCAAGAGGCTGAAAGTGAAGGTGTGATGAGGAGCATTTCGATGTAGTCAAATCTCTAATACACAAATGACTCAGGAATGGGTTCACGCCAGCCCAAGAGCAGCTGACTGCAGTAACAAACCCAGTTTCCATTTCACTCAGATGGCTTGCAAGACATTTCAACAACAGAGTTGTAAAGGGAATAGCCGTTCTAGGCAGGGAAGAGTCCAGTGCCCAAGCTAACTTCAGCACTGCCACCAAAGCCTAGTAAAGAAAACATTTGGCAGAGTGTGGACATTCCCAGAATGGAGGCTGCCTCCGGCCAGATATCTGTCCCAATGCAAAAACTGCCATGTTCAAAATGGCGGAGGACAGAGTGGAGAGCAGGTGCTGGGGCAAAGCCTGTCTCCGTCAGCTATTTCAGGGTTCTCAAGAGTAAAAGGTATACAGAGTGTGATGGGCTTTCACACTCATGCCAACCAGGTAAAGCTTGATAAGAAAACGGGTATGTCAATTGCTTCAATGAGCCGATAACTAGAGAATCCTATTAATTAGAAGACCCAGGTAACTGCAGGCAGTAAAACATAAAAAGAAAACCTTGCGCCCAGTTGAGACATCCCAACCATGCTAAGGCTGTGTTTTGGAGTTTCCTCCTTACTACTCACAGGTAGCACATATGAAGAAAGTAAAAACAAACAAACAAACAAGAAAAGAAAATGGTAGGAGAATTTTATTTGTCAAATTAAACTGGGGAAAACATCATACTAAAGTCATTTGCAGGGATGCTCTGTGAACTCTGTTCAGTTCTTTTTTTTCTTTTTTTAAAATTTTTATTAAAATGTTTTTTAATGTTTGTTTTTGATAGATAGAGACAGAGCACGAACACAGAAGGGGCAGAGAGAGGGAACCAGAATCTGAAGCAGGCTCCAGGCTCTTGAGCTGTCAGCACAGAGCCCAATGCAGGGCTGAAACTCACAAACTGTGAGATCATGACCTGAGCCAAAGTCAGATAATTAACCTACTGAGCCACCCAGGCGCCCCCATTCAGTTGTTTTTATACCACATGCTGTGAAGTCCTTTGTGATTGTTTATGCTTTTCTGAGTCTGGATACTTATTTGTTTTAAACATAAAGATACTTTGTAATGACTTAGTTTGCACGGCAACTTACAGGAATGCAGTAAATTGAAGGAAGACAGTACTTTCTTAGTTTTGAACTCCATCAGGAATTGTTTGCCACTTGAGAATAATCATGTCACCAATGCTCATAATATTCCCACTATTTGTTGCAGATACTTATATGAGTCTGCGTTTCATGGTGATTGTATGTCCAGGTGCAAACACATAAATATCAAAGTTTTTCATATTTTCTTTTTGTATATTTGATCTGTCAAAAATGATGGGTGTGATAAGGTCTCCCCTCTTTTGTAGCTTTGTCAGCTTTTATTAGCATTTCTAACAGGGTTTTTTGTTTGTTTGTTTTATATACTTTGAATCTACATAATTTGGTCTATAATAAATGTTATGTCGTCAATGTGAATTGCATATTTTATCATCATAAATGACCTCCTATTATTTTATTTACTGATTTTACCCTAAATTGTACTTTTTTGACAATAATATTAATGCCCCTAACTTTATTATTTTGTAGCAGGATTCTCGCACAGAGAGTAGTGACACTGAGGGTTTTTTTTTTTTTTCCAGGAAGCAACTTTATTCTTGCCGGCACCACTCAGTTGGGTTCGTACCCAAAGAACTGAGCCCCGAACACCACATGGCGTGGTTTTTTAATATGTTTTTTACTTCTTTGTCTCCCAAATATGGTAACACACAAACACGCATCTGATTAAGTGGTCTCATGTTACAAGGTCCTGAGGGATGCTGTTCCATAAGTGAATAGCAAGGTTACCTTGAAATGGTTTTCTTTTTCTTTCCTTAGGGAAGGGACTCTAACACAATTTAAAATGTACTTTATACTGTTGCCATTTTTTTTTCATGTATCAGTATTTCTTTTAGCTTTATCTTGTCTAACACCTGGATTTTTAAACAAATTCTGAGTCTTTATCTTTTAATAAAATAGTCTAATCTGGTCACTTAAAAATGTTTATTTCCAAATAATTTTTGATTTTTAGAGGAGTGTGAAGATAGTACAGAGAGTTTATATATACCCTTCACTTCGCTTCTTCTGATACAAATGAACATCTTACAGAGCCACACACGATGATTAGAAGCATGAAATGTATGTTTAGACAACATTAAAAAGATGACATTAAACAATTTAAGAAACATTGCTACATTATTAATTAACCCACAGAATTTATTTAGCTTTCACCAGTTTTTCCATTAATGTCCCCTTTCTGTCCCAGGATCCAACCCAGGATCCCACATTGCATGAGTCGTCTATCTTCTTAGACTCCTGCGATCTGTGACAGTTTCTCAGTCTCCTTGGAGTAGAGTGAATTGGGTCTTCAAAAAAGATATGGCCATGCTCTAACCCCTGGTGCCTGTGAATATGATCTTATTCTTTACAGATGTAATTAAGTTAAAGATCTTAGGATAAGGTCATTTGGGATTTAGGGTGGACCTGAAGTCCAATGACTGCTGTCCTGATAGGAGGAAGGAGAGGAAGATTTGAGACATAGAAACAGAAGGAAGAAAGCCACATGAAGACAGGTTAGGATTGGAGCAATGCAGACACAAGCCAAGGAACACCAGGATCCACCAGATGCTGGAAGAAGCCAGGAAGGATACTTCGTACAGCCTTTGGAAGGAGGTAACCCTGCTGACACTTTAATTTCAGACTTTTGGCTTCCAAAATTATAAAAGATTGAATATGTGCTATTATAAGCCACAATTGTTGTGGCAGCACTGAAAAACTAATACAAAGACCTTGACAACTTTGAAGAGTGCTACCAGACACTTTGTAAAATGTCCATTAGTTTGGGTTTGTCCGATGTTTTCTTATGAATGGACTGGGGTTATGAATTTGGGGGAGGAATACCAGACTGGTGAAGGACACATCATATCAGAGGGTACATGATATCAACATGACTGGTGATGTTGACTGTGATCGCTTAGTTAATTAAGGTGGTATCTGTCAAGTTCCTCTACTGTAAAGTTACCATTTTTCTTTTTCCATGCTTTATTTATTAGAAGCAAGTCACTGAGCCAAACCATACTCAAGGGGGTCCACCTTCTATAACTCTGCATTCTACTATGAATCTTGGAGCTGACACACATTCTTTTTAAATATTCCTGGAAAAGGGGTGCTGGGTGGCTCAGCTGAGTGTCTGACTCTTGATTTTGACTCAGGTTATGATCTCAGTGTCATGGGTTTGAGCCCCGTGTCAGGCTCCCCGCTGAGTGTGGAGCCTACTTAAGATTCTCTCTCTCCCTCCTCCTCTGCCCCTACATACCCCACTTGCACATGTGCATGCACATGCACTATCTCTCTCTAAAATAAAATTAAAAATAAATAAATAAATATTCCTGGAATGTTTTAAAAAATTGTTCATAGCCTAGGCTTTAAAAAAAACTTTAGTAGAAATTTCACAAGCTACATTCATTTACCACAATGAAATAAAACTATAAATTAATAATTAAAGAACAAATAATATAAAAAAATGAGAATTCAAGATATTGTATAATATTTTTTGTCAATAAGGAAATAAAAATGTAATTATAGGTTATTTAAATAAAAAACTACAATGTCAAGAATATATATCAAACATTAAGGAATGAAGTCAAATTACATATAGGAAGAAATTAATGATGGTAAATGTTTGTATTATTTAATAAAGAAAAGAAAGGCAAAAATACCTTCAGTGGCCACCTCAACAAATAAGAAAAGGAAAAAAATAAGCTTAAGGAGAGTAAGAATTCTCAAATAATATTTTAAAAAGCACAATTTGATAAATTATAAAACAGAAGAGAAGGAGAACTAATAAAGAAACCCTAGAGTTAATTCTTTGGTTTGGAGCAGAGCCCAATGTTTAGGTGACACATACTTGGTTGTAAAAGTCATCTGAATGAACTATATTGCAGCTTCGGCAGGAATCTACACCAGGAGCAAAACCTTGGCAAAGCTGGAGGTTCAGCCTTAGCCTCACATCAGA
>CM053576.1:80929392-81037816 GCA_028646485.1 Cryptoprocta ferox | reverse complement strand
CGAGGGTTTTTATTAAGAAAGGATGCTGTGTTTTGTCAAATGCTTTTTCTGCATCTATCGACAGGATCATATGGTTTTTATCTTTTCTTTTGTTGATGTGATGTATCACATTGATGGATTTGCGAATATTGAACCAACCTCTTTTGAGTATCCAGCTTTTCACATCAGAACCAGACTTCCTGTTTGGGCACAGTGGGGGCTATAATTCATTAAGTTCTAGTAGCCATAGAGGAGTCTTCTAGCCTTAGTGAGACATGCAGAAGTTAGGAGTTCCATGCAGAAGTAAAAGTAACCAATAAAGCTCTTTAAATATGAAGACACACCCAGTATGGCCAAGACATAGCAGGGCAAAGACCCCATGGAGATAAAAAGATTGGGATTTTGCTAATGTTGGAAGAGGGGTTTAAGTATGGTACCTTGAGAAATGACCAGGGAGCCGTTATTTGCACCTTAACAGGACAGTCAAATTATGTAAGAACAATTCATTAGAAGCCGTAACCCATTTCTTTTTGTTGTTGTTGTTGTTGTTGTTGTTGTTGAGACAGAGAGAAACCGACACGGGGCTCGAACCCACGAACCGTGAGATCATGACCTGAGACGAAGCCGGACACTCAACTGACTGAGCCACCCAGGTGCCCCAGCCCCATTTCTGATTAAGTAAAATGTTTTATCTTGCATTGTGAAATAGACTTTTTAATGATGCTGAAATCATAAAAACATTTTCCTATCTCTGTGAACCTCATATCACTTAAGATAGTTCATTCCAAATATAAACTTTTTAAGCTTATCTTAATTTTTTTCTAAGTTAAGGAAATCTAACAATTAGTACATAAATGAGACAAAATAAGCCTTCCAATGTATCTTTGTTAAATGATTTTATCATGCTGTTTAGCATGCTGTTTAATGGTGAAAAAAAAAAGTAGGTGTAAGTTGAATATATCTGCTATCCCCTTTGTATTTTACATTGCTCCTAATGTTCTATCCAATACAACGGGGGTGGGGGGGAGGGGAGATAGAATATAGATAATGTAAAAAAGAAAGAAACATGGTCAAATTTGTACATTTTATTATCTCCACAAGACTGACTTCACTTCAGATGTGAGCTCTGAGTTCCAGAGTCTTTAGGTCATTTTCACTTCTGACCAGTTGGCTACAAATTTAGCAGTTCTCACCACCCCTACAGATTCAATAATTCACTACAACAACTGAACTCAGCAAAGCATTATTCTTATAACAGCTTTATTATAACAACAGGATACAAATCTGAAACAGCGAAAGGAGATGCATTGGGCAAGTTTGGGGAGGATCCGAAACATGAAGCTTTCTTTGTCCTTTCTCCGTAGAGTCAAAGTTGTCACCCTCCTGACATTGACATGGAGTATTGCCAACCAGAGGAGCTTACCTGAGCTTTGGAGCCTCTGGTTTTTATTGGGGTTTCATTATGTAGGGATTATGTATGAAATCATATGAAATCATTATGCAGGGATTTCATTATGTAGGGATGATTAATTAAATCATTAGTCATGTGACTCAGTCTCCAGCTTTCTGGCTGTTATCATGTGACTCACAGGCCCAAGTGTCTAATCACATAATTGATCTTTCTGGCATAACCAGCTCCTATCTTGAGTCACGTCATTAACAAAAATTATCAGGTATGGTCTGAGAGGACTGCTATCAATAACAAAGGTGCTCAATCATTTAAAAAACACCTCCCAGGAAACTGGGACAGGGGCCAGCCAAATTCTTTATTTATCTTTATTTAGACCTGCCTGTCTAGTACAAAATAGCAACCTTCCCCCATCTCAACGTTCTATTGATGGTTCTTCTTCCCTCATATTATTCTGTTCCCTTCTTAAGAGTTTTCATCATTATTCATATTGTGTATTTATGTATTTATTGGTTTTCTTCACCACTGGATGTAAACTGTGTGAAGACAGGCACTTTAAATTGCTTTTCCCCCATAGTTTATCTCTATGCCTAGAAAAGTCTATCATATAGGAGGTGCTCAATAATACTTCTTAGACAGATAGATAGATAGATAAATGGCATAGAGTTGAAATGGGATGTGCTATTAATAATGCTCTTAGATAAGGAAGCCTAGCCGTGATTTTTGTTGTCTGATTTGAATCTTGTTGTCCAAAGCAATACCAGGAAAGAGGACGGTTAAAGCCTAATTTGAACATCTGGGTAGCATTTAACTGTAAGGTTTGGCATACTTTTGCTTTAATTTGGTTGTACTTCCTGGTATTCTTGATTGTTTATTTTGGATATTTGGTAACTGTAAAAATATGTTAGTGGATGCATGTGTCTATTGATATGAAAGTTCCTTGGAAAATTTGACTTTAGGTTAAAATTTATTACTTGATGTTTTAGAAGGATCGATCGCTGGAGGTTTGGTTTAAACTATTCAGTTACATCAGAAGTGCAGTTGGGAGGAGGACGAGAAAGATATTCTAATAATGGGCAAGGGCTTGTAACAGGATATCATCTGCTCCCCTCTGGTGCCTCTTAGGGTTATGAAGTCACTAAAACTTCTGAGGACCCTGCAAGCCAGCCTTGCGTGCTCCCTGCATCTCTTCCTGAGCCCAGAGGGCTGAGGTGCCTAGGGCATGCCAAGGTTTGGTATGAGTCACTCAGGTTATCTACAAGGCAAACAAAACTGCAAATGGGAAACTGCATGGCAGGCCTCCAAGCAGGGATTTCGAGCCTTGCAGAGAGCAGGCTTGGCACTAGCACAGCACAGGGACAGTGGCTTCTCTCTGCAGACCTCTTGGCATCTTGGTGCTGAGTGAACACATTTTCACTTACTTTACTCTTCCAGGAACGTGGCTCAAAAGCTGCATGTTTGGAACCACAAACCTCAGAGCTGAGCAAGAGGTGAGAGTTCTCTGCTTTATGCTGGAAAGAAAGAGCAGTTTTTTTCCCAAAGGTCTACCTCTTCATTGTCTTCATAACATTATCTAAATTTTTGTGCTTTTAACTTTTAAAACTTGTTATTAAGTCTTGAGTTAGTGCATAAGACTATTTAGAAATATAGGCCGAGGGTAAAGAATAATGAACAACAGAGCATATACCCATGAATATGCCTACCCTCGATCTAGGTTGCGAGAGAAGGAAGGCATTACCACTACCTTGGAAGCCTTTCATTTGCCCCTCAGTGAACCCTTCTCTCCCCCTCAGGGGTGCACAATTATAGCAAGCTCTGTGTTATCATTCCCTTGCTTTTAGTCATAGTTTTAGCACATATGAAGATATTTCTAAATAAAATATATGCATTGTTTAGTTTTGCATGGTTTTGAACTTTATATAAATATGATTTACGTGGCAGGCTCAACATTGGTTTCCAGAGAGTCATTCATGTTGTTGTGCATGGCTGTGATTAATTTGGTTTTCTTTTTGTGATGTTTAGTATTCTGCTAAGTAAACATATCACAATTTATTTATCTATGTTTCTATTGCCAAAGATTCAGATTGTTTCTAGTTTTTGTTTTTTGTTGTTTTTGTTTTTGTTTTTTTGCTGTTCCAAACACTGCTGCTATGAGCCTTCTTGTACATGTTTCTGGATGCCCATAGGCAAGAATTTCTCTGGGGTATATACCTAAGAGTGGTAGTGTTGGATTGTAGGAATTCACATCTTCAGGTTATTAGACAATGCTGAATTGTTTTCCAAAGCAGTCATGCCAATTCACGCTTTCCCTGGCCATGTACTCTTACTCCACATCCTCTCCAATGCCTGATATTAGACTTTTTCAATTGCCAGTAGATTGAATATAACATGATCTACCACTATGATTTTAATATGCATTTTTCTTATTACTAATGAAGTTAATATCTCTTCCTATCTAGATCTGCCATTCGGGGTTCCTCCTCTAGAAACATATCCATGTCTATTTTTCTATTTCTTATTCATCTTTTTCTTGTTGATATCTAGGAATTCTTTATGAAAACAAATTTTTAACATTTATTTATTATTGAGAAACAGAGAGACAGAGCATGAACAGGGGAGAGACAGACAGAAGGGGAGACACAGAACCTGAAGCAGGCTCCAGGCTCTGAGCTGTCAGCACGGAGCCCGACAGGGGGCTTGAACCCACAAAAATTTTGTCGTATATTTTGCTGGTATTATAAATCCTATTTCAAAATGAAGTTTCTAGGAGCACCTGGGTGGCTTATTAGGTTGGGCATCCAACTCTTGATTTTGGCTCAGGTCATGATCTCACAGCTCATGGGATCGAGCCCCACATCGGGGTCCCTGCTGATAGCACAGAACCTGCTTGGGATTCTCTCTCTCCCTCTCTCACTTCCCTCCCCTCTCATGTATGTGCGCATGTGTGCTCTCTCTCTCTCTCAAAATAAATTAGTAAGCATTTAAAAGCAAAAACCCCAAACAAACGTTTGTTGTTGATATATAGAAATGCAGCTCATATTTGATAGCCAATTTTGTATGCAGGGACCTTTCTAAATGCTCTGATTCCCATAAATTATCTACAAATTTGCTTGTATTTTTACACAGACAACTATGTCATCTGGGCATAATGATAGTTTTTTCTTCGCTCCTTCCTCTCGAATCTTTATATTTAATTTTTTTTCTTTTGCTTTACTAACTTTCAGTACAATGTTTCTACAAGCTTTGATGACAGGCATTTGTCTTATTTCTTGTCTTAAGAGGAATGTTTTCATTGTTTTACATGATATAGTAGTTTTTGTTTTCAGATAATCTTAGATTAATAGTTTCTTTTAATTCTCAGTCTTCTGAGAATTACTTCTTTATTATGAATGAATATTTAACTTTATTATGTATTTTGCTACTATTGAGCTATATCATATGATTGTTATCTTTTGATCTTTTTTATGTGGTAAATTACATTATTAATTTCCTAGTATCAGACCACTTGCATTACTAGGAAAAATCCAAATCCAACATAGTCATGCTGTATTCAATCTTTTCTACACTTTGCTCAATTGATTTGCTATCAATTTGTTAAGACATTTTGCATCTGTAATCTGTATTCATAATAGAGATTGCCCTGTATTTTTCTTTTCCTATACAATCCTTGCCATGTTTTGGAATCAAGTTACTCATATTCTCCTGAAATGCATTGGAGAGTACTCTGCCCCTCCCTCCCTGCCATCTATATATCTGAATATTTAAGATTAGAATAATGTGTATTTTCAATGTTTATTAAATCTCAGTATAAAAACCACGTCGGCCTGGAATTTTCTTGTGTAAAGTTTTTAAACTTCTGAACCATTTCCGTTCCTGGTTACAGAATTATTCAGGCTCTGTATTTCTTCTCGGGTGAGCTTTAGCAGGTTATTTCTCTAGAAATTCAACTGAAGCTTTCATATTCATTGATACAAAGTTGTTCACGATACCATTTTATGAACATCTTAGTATCTGTGGGATCTGTAGCTCACTATCCTTTTTTCGTTTCTAGCATTGCTTGTGAATTGTCTCCCTTTTTTTTAGTGTTTCTTTTTTTAAAAAAGATAATTAATTAATTTTAAAAATTGGGGTGGAGTTGACACACAATGTGACCTTAGTTTCAGACGCATAACTTAGTGACTTGACAAGTTTGTACTTTATGCTTGGTTCACCGCCAGCACAGCCACCATCTACTCAGTCATACAGCTGTTACAGTATCATTGACTGTTTTCCTTATGCTGGGCCTTTAATTCCTGTGACTTATTCATTCTGGAACTGGAAGCCTGGACCTCCCCCTTCTCTGCCCCTCCCCTTCTCCTGTGTTGCCCAGTCCCCTATGCCCACCCCCTCTGGCAACCGTAGGTTTGTTCTCTGTAGTTCTAGATCTAATTCTGCTTTTTGTTTGTTTATTCGTTTGTTTTTGGTTTTGCTTTTTAATTTATTTTTTATTTTTACTTTTTTAAAATGTTTATTTATTTCCTTTGAAAGAGAGAGAAAGAGAGGGAGGGGCAGAGAGATATAGTGAGAGAATCCTAAGCACTGTCAGCAAAGAGCCTGATGGAGGGCCGATCTCACGAATACTGAGATCGTGATCTGAGCCAAAATGAAGAGTTGGACGCTTAACTGACTAAGTCACCCAGGAGCTTCTGTTTATGTTTTGCTTTGTTTTGTTTCGTTTTGTTTAGATTCCACATATTTCTTTTTATTTCTGGCCAATTCAACCTAAGGTTTGTCAATTTTATGCCTTTCCAAAGAACCAAGTTTTGACTTGTGTGTTGACTCTTACTATTGCACATTTTTTTCTATTTTATTAACTTCTGATATTGTCAATAGTACTTCTTTCTTCCTACTTATTTTGGATATGTTATGCTTTTCCCTCATTAAAAAAATATGTTTAATGTTTATTTAATTTTTGAGAGACAGAGAGAGACAGAGCCTGAACAAGGGAGGGGCGGAGAGAGAGAGGGAGACACAGAATCTGAAGCAGGCTCCAGGCTGAGCTGTCAGCACAGAGCCCTACGCAGTGCTGGAACTCACAGACTGCGAGATCATGACCTGAGCCTAAGTCCGTCGCTTCACTGACTGAGCCACTCAAGCGTCCTTTCCCTCATTTTTAAAGTTGAATTTTTGATTAAATTTTCAGCCTTTCTTCATTTATAAAAATACGTTTCAGACAATAAATTTTCCTTTATCCATTGCTGTAGCTGCTACTCAGAGGTTTTGCTTTGTACTACTTTCCTTATTGCAGTTTCAAATGTATTCCACTTTCATCATGAATTCTTCTTTGGCTCATTTGTTATTTAAAAATATGCTGCCTAATTTCAAAACAAATGTAACGATCTTGTTTTATTTGAAAGGGAGTATTTTTTCTCTTAATTAAATTGAAATTAGAAAAATGTGTTTCATAATGCCAATCATTTGAAATTTTTTGAGATCTGACTTATGCCTTAGCATGTGATCGGTATTTGCAAACTTCCCGTAAGTATTTAGAATAATATGTATTCTGCAGTGTTCTACATATGTTCAGTAAAATAAGCTTGTTAATTTTGTTGAATGTTTTTATATCCTTAGCTGCTTTATCTGTAAGTTATTGAAAGATAAGTGTTAAAATTTTTAACTAGAACAGTGAGGTTATTAAATTCTCCTGTAATTCTTATAATTTTTCTGTAATATATTCTGAGAGGTGTATATAATCTAGAATTTTTGTTATCTTCCTACTGAATTTAATTTCTTACCCTGAAATAGTGACTAAACAATTCTTCTAGGAAACATGGGATTCATCAGCTCCCGAAACTCAGTTACATTACACTGTATCCAGTTTGTGACTCACAAGTTTCTTTGTCTCTCACTCACAGTGATAGGGCAGTATCTACGACCTTGATCTTTGATGGGTTTCCACATTTCATGGCTTCAGGGTACTTTGGAAGTTCTACTGCTCTGGTAGTACATATCATGTGAACAGCAATGAAATTGCCTCAGAATAAAGAAAATTATTACAATTGCTTCCCAATAAGGCCTGGTAAACATTGTATTTTTCCAAATTGTGAGAATCAGTGTCTTCATTTTTTTAATTATGGCTATTTAGGGATATCTGATCTGAACACATTAGAATGGATTAGATATCCTCTCATGGCATCAGGATTTAAAAAGTATGCATAGGAGGTTTTTTGTTTCTTGGTTTTTATTTTTTGTTTTTGTTTTTACTGTCACACACAATATTTGGAGTCTCTATTTTTTTCTGAGATCTTTCTCCTTCAGTGGAGACTGCATTGTTGTACCTGTGCCATGTGACTCCACTCCCCTGGCCAGTGAGTAGAGGTTGTGGGCCCTTGAACTAAACAAGGAAAATTAGAATTGAGATTCAAAAGAATAAGTCATTACCGCTTGAGCTGGAAAGATAGAAACATGGGAGATGAGGCTAACATTTTGGTTTAGCCACCTTCTGCCATGAGTAAGGAAAGAGCCATCTGCAAGATGGAAAGAAGAGAGAAGCACAATTTAAATGTTTATTGATTTATTTTGGGAGAGTGAGAGAGAGAGAGAGCAGGGGAGGGGCCGAGAGAGAGAATCCCAAGCAGGCTCTGTGCTGTCAGAGCAGAGGCTGTCTCAGGGCTCGATCTTCTGAACCGTGAGATCATGACATGAGGTGAAATCAAGAGTCTAATGTTTAACAGACTGAGCCACCCAGATGCCCCCAAAGAACATTTTTAAAAAATGTTTATTGAAAAGAGAAGCAGAATTTAAAGAGAAGCAGAGAAGAACTAATACGTGGCTTCCAGGAGAGAGGAGACTTGGGTCTTGATCTCAATATAGTTCCTGGTTCCAGTGTCTTTGATTTTCTTGCCCTAAGATTATTTTAGAAACTCCAATATCCTTGCAGTAAACCTTCCTTTCTGGCATAAGCTTGTTTGAGTGGATTTCTGCCCTCGTTGATCTGAAATGTTACTGTGCACATCAACTGAAGAGCAGTTTTTAGAGCAGTCAGATTGTTTTGGATTCATTCCCAGAACCGTGGTTAGTAGTACCCAAAGCATCTGAAGGGGTTCTTTATAAGGGACAGGACCTGAATATAGGCTAACAGTTGGGTCTAATGCACTTGGACAGCCTGCTGCTACCACATTGCACTTTTGATCCTATGCATTCCAAATAGAAATCATAAGGAATTTAGTGCTAAGCAGGTTTATTGAAACTTAAAGAAGCCAAACATAACTGGAAGAAACCATTTCAGAATGACATGATAAAAACCTTTAGAACCCATTTTTTTTTGCATAAAATATTCTGATGATTAAGTTCAAAGCGACTTTTTTTTTTTTTTACACGATCATTTCTCCACAGAAGGAAAGTTTCAGAATCCAGAGTATATCAGTACGGAGGCACGTTCTTGAGTAAAAGAACAGGTTTGCCCCTGATAAAAAAAAAAAAAAAGAAAAAAAAAAAGAAAAAACTGATATCAATATTTTTTCAAGGACTGCTTTGTTTTTTTTTGAGTGTCACAGTTTCCAAACTGGTTATGCACAAATTTCAAGATCTGTCTATCTATCCATCTATCTATCATCTATCTACTTAGATTAAATCAATCAATTCAGAGATCTGGAAAGTTGCCATTAGGTTAAGTAGGTGGATACTTTGTTTTTGTGCGAGTTATTCTTTGAAGGCCCAGAAATTAAGTGAATGAGCTATAACAAGTCAATGGATTCTACTAGCATTCTTTTTTCACTGGGAAATTCATGCAACGCTTTAAATATGTTTTGTGGTAACTCCAGATCCACTCTTGAAAGGTCGTATTTCCAAATGGTGAAGAGCACAGAATCCAAAGCCAAAATGCGTGGGACTGTCCCAGACGAGGGATTTGTGATCTTTTCCTGTGCCTCAGTTTCCTCATCCAGAAAGTGGGAATAACAATAACCTATCACATAAGACTGCTGGCAGGAGTGAATAATTTAACACACTTAAAGCACAGAGCAAGTGCTAAGTAATTGGTGTCTTCTGTGGACACGCCCAAGAATAGTCTGACCACACCAGCACATTCACCACATGCATTACTCACAATGCGCCATCGAAAGGCTACTCACCTTCAAGCTCATCAGCTGTGTATGTTGGAATACCTCTGCACATGCCAGCGATGGGTTTTCCTAACTTTTCCAGATCATTGACTCTTTCAGGGTTGATTGAGTATATCAGACTCCTGGGAGGTGGTCCCCCTGGTCCTTTACCCTGAAGCTAAGTGTGGAAAGGAAAAGAGGGAATGAATGCTTGGCCCGGTGGTTTGTTGAATGAGGGATGGGTACAAGGCCAGTATGGGGTATTGCTTGGCTACTGTTTTTTCATAATCAAAATGAAGAAGAGCCAACTCCAACCCTGTATATATCAGAATTTCTGTGTCCCAAAAGATTTAGCTGGTGTGAAACCTCAGTTTCTCATAAAAGCAGAAATCTGAGGCTAAATTATTCTGAAGCTTGGACCTCATTTGGTCATTTTGTGTTTTTTGGATTGAGCTATATAATAATCAGATTCTGAGAATGAAGTTTATTTTCTTTATCTTGTCAGTGAAGGCTACCTATTTTTCAGTTACAGAAATATGAACTCGAGCAAACATTTTAAAGAGCAATGGATCTTCCATCCCCACCCAACCAGGGTTGCCAGATAAAACAAAGGACACTCAGTAATATTTAAATTTTAGATAAGCAAATCATTTTTAGTATAAGTATATCTTAAATATTGCATAAGATATACTTAAGCTAAAAAAAACCCCATACCCATTGTTTATCTGAAACTCAACTTAACTGAGTATCCTCTTTTTTATTTCTAAATCTAATAACCCCAACCCAACTTTGTGGAAAAATGTACTTGGAGAAGTGTGGGCGGCTCCCATTGGCTTGAGCAGAACTTTGCTCCTCGAACAGTAAAGGCAGGTATGAGCCACAACACTAAGTGCGGTGGCAACTGCCTCTCCTCAGGAAATTACTAGTTCCTCTTCTCTTTTTGTGCTGCACATTACACCGTACTGTGGTCAAGAGGAAACGACTGTGACCTCATTATTTACTGGCAACCAAAAGACCTCCCTTGAGCAAAATTTAAAAAACTTCTATTTATACCTTCTTTTCCTTGACCAGTGCATCAAGAGTATGAAGAGAGGGCATGGCGTCCTTATTCATTCTGTGCACAATGCATGCCTTCTGTTTAAAGAGTCTAACTGCAGCAAAGTTCTGTTAAAGAAGATGGTAGATGGTAGGAAGTAGGTTCTCCAAGGAGCTTTTCTTATCAGACATCAGTTTTACCAGCAGAGGGAAATAGAACTCAAGGATTATGATGAACCTAGATAAGAACATCAGATCTGGCCCTGTTTTGCAATCATATCTATAACTAACATTTGTAAGACCCTAGTGTCTAACTTGTTGCTTTATATTCAGGTTCTAGCATAGAGTCACTCCACATATGTCCATTTTGCCGAAATAAAGTTTAAATTGCTATTACATTTTAATCTTGTTTGATCTTCACAACATTTCTAGAAGACAGATAAGACGGGGATTAGTTTTCTAATTAACCACATGGATAAAACTGAAACAATAAAGAATGGGCTTTTTAAAAGTACAAAATTTGTTACGTACAGAGCTGGTAATTGCAGAGTTGGGTCTCCTAACCAGAGCCAAGTGTTGTTTTTGTTTGGTTTTGGTTTTGTGCTTTTCTTACCAGTTAATATTGTCACTTACATTTCCTTTGTCTGTTTTTTCTTTTGAGTTACAGGTGAAATGTCCACCTCCGTCTTTTTAGAAGGAAATTAAAGATAGACCGAGATAGGCAGCAGTAATATTGTGCAGGTTTTTCCTTATTACTGAGGTTATCTCGAGAGAAGGCAGAAGGTTGCTCGTATTTGTTTAACAGCTCCACAATTCCGTGGACATAGTGGATCCTAATTACTGTTCATTGGTTTGAATTTTAACTGATTTTGGGAAACATTAATAGTGTTATAGCTAGTAGTGAAACTGGGTGACCAAAGTAGGCACTTTGACTTACAACTATACTTAGGTGCAGTTAGAAATTATTTTATTTTTAATTCTTTTATGGTTAGCAGACATTTTGTTGTTGTAGTTATAAAAAAAAAGAAACATCATATTTGTAAAGGATGGAAATTGCATGTTGGCTACGTACAGTATTATAATCCCAGATGGCATTCCAGGAGTCCCATCCATTGTTATTGTCTACATTGGCCACGTTATGTTCATTGTTGACACTCACTGACTGCTGCCCACTTATACCACTGTTGCTGTCACCACCAATGTTGATATCCTGAAATTTACAAGAAATTGACAGTGATTTAATACCACATTTCTTTCCAAATGCACTTTAGTAATACACTTTAAAAAGTTTAATACTTACAGTGAAAGCAAGGGCTGGGGTCAGGAAGACTCCAAGAAGTCCAGCAAAGACAATCTAAAAATCATAAATAACATTGGTCTACTATCACATGGCAAAACAAGGTCCTCTTCTCTTTCTATCCAAGCTTATAAAAAATACCAATTTTATCACTCTTTCAAGTGATCTGTCTTTCTTCTTTGACCTTGTGTTTTTTTTCAACCATAGAAAGTTTTAATGATCATATAAAATTATAGGTTAATTATTATAGTAATCATGTTATTGTGGTATATAGTTTTAGAATTGTTAATGTAGGGGCACCTGGGTGGCTCAGTCAGTTAAGCATCTGACTCTTGGATTCGCCTCAGGTCATGATCTAATGATTCATGGGTTCAAGCCCCATGTTGGGCTCTATGCTGACAGTGCGGAGCCTGCTTGGGATTCTCTCCCTCTCTCTCTCTTCCCCTCCCCTGCTTACACACACTGTCTCTCTTTCAAAATAAATAAACATTTAAAAAAATTGTTAATGTGGTCTTATAAAAAACTGATGTAGTACCAGTACATTGAAAAATATATTTGAAAATGAATAACATACACAATATGAAGATGGATATAGGTTCTGAGAATTAGGTCTGAAAACGATTTCATTTTACTCTTTGATCTGGGATGCTTTCCTCCCTTCATCAACCTCCTGATAACAAAGGACTCTTTTTATCTAAAAAAATTTTTTTAAAGCAATGGATTGGTAAGCAGGCTGACTGCTGCTACTGAGAGACCGAGGATGGAGAGGTCTGGCTGTCAAGTGTGGTTAGCCGAAAGGAAGTCAGTAACTGCCCCAAGATACCTGGGTTAGTCATTTGTCTTCAGGTACCTGACATTAGTTATCAGAACAGAGCTTTATGCAGGTGCCTGATTCTGAGTACTATTTTCATTTCCTTTACCTGGGACAAAATGGTTTGAGATCTGCCCTGGTGATTTAAGGTAATTCTTTTATTTGCTTAATTTTTCTCCTGATAGCTTAAGAGGGAGGTAAAAATTAAACAGTGAGAGGTGGGGGAAATTTTAGAGATCTTCCAGTGCAGGGCAATCCATTCACATATGAGGAAATTGAGCTTCAGATGTTAAGTAACGTGGCCAAAGTTGTATTGGCTAAAATTGTACCCCTTGCTCACGGCAGAACTAGAAAAGAAACTAGATCTGACCTGGGGTGGGAACTCCATTTTTTTTTTAAAATTTTTTGACCGTGCTGTTATTAGAACTTATTTCTAGATAATTATTTTACATTTGCAACTCCACTATGAAGCAGAGGATGCTGTAATATAGTGTTTAGTATGTTGAAACATGAAAATATTCATCGGATTTCTAGCCCCTCTGCATCTTGTTATAAGTGACACACAGTACCGCCGGTTACTCTGGTGGGATTTTGTGGTCTACCTACTCCACTCTTTGCTTTTTATTTGGAGCCACAGGTGAGAGGCTGCACTAGCTTTACGCTTCAGGTGTTTTCATGGGTAAATGACTCTGGACAGGGTTCAAGCAAATCTTTCTTACCTGGAGATCCATTTCACAGCAGAGAATGTGACAGTAAGTCTCTCACCCATCTGATTTGATCGTGAGCTTTTATCTTGCCTGAATGTGCTTAGGAGTTTGGTCAAAAGAGGGATTTAACAATGTGGGGAAAAATCAGGTATTTTCTAGGGCTTGGGAACTGCCTGCTTTATGACCAGATCTGAATAAGGAGACCTGGAAGGTAATTTTATTAAGATAGCATGGTATACGATGTTCACATAGCTCTCTGCTCCCAGTATAACTATGCCTGTCTGCAGAGATGCTTTTAATTGCCACAATTCAGTGAAAAGAAAGGAGATTTTTTCCCCAAAACAAATGTTCCATTATGGTGAGATTGTCATAAGAAACAGACCCACTTAGCTCAGAATATTAACAGTCTCTAACCATTACATAATGAATTCAAAAGGAAAAATCTACTCACTGTGAGCTTCATCTTGGCTTCACCAAAGCAAGGGAGTGGATGAGGAAGGCAGGTATGAACTCAGATGAGAGCCTTCTCATATTTGTACTTAACCAGCTTTACTCAAACTAGGTGTGACTAGGTGGGGGTCAAAGATTTATGTTTCTCCATTTTCCATATCTGTGCCATGATCCAGCATACCAGGAAGCCTTTGGGGATATCTCCTCAGTTAGCAAGGCACTTTGACATGGAGCTGAGCTGACTCACCATTTGTTGAAGTTGAAGATATCACAACAAACTCAATATGATTAATGATAACCTCTGGGCCAACTGAAGCTGTGGGTGTGTGTATTTTATGTATTGGTATCACTCAGATTCAGGAGTAGAATAATCCCTAAAATCAAACAAGACTGCAAATGAGAAATTGTGGGCACACTGGGCCTTGCAGATAGCAGCTCCTATAAGGTTGTGGGAATGGTTTTCTCTTTGTACCTTTATGTGAACCCATTTTGGTGGTTTTGCTTAAGCAAACTATGATCTACTAGCTACTCCCAGGAAACCTATATCCTTTTCTGCCATCTTGAGCTCTCTCAGTGGTTCCATGTACCTTACATAGGACATAGAGGGTACCACACTTCCAGCCAGGAAACCTGGGGGCTGTCTTCAGCCATTCCTTCTCACCACCACATCCAGTCAGGCACTAAAACTTGTCATGTGGTCTCAGATTTGTCTCTCAACTTTGGTCTTGCCTACAGCTTCCTTCACCAGAACTTCTCTAATAGTTGTGTGATGGATCACTCTGGTCACCAGTCTCTCATATTTCAACACATTCTTCTCCATTTTCCCTAAAGTTATCTTTCTAAAGTACATATATAAATAAACACGACTCTACTACGCTTAGAAATGTTCACTGGCAGCCTGCGAGATGAACATGGAACTCACTGGAATGGCATAGAGTGTCCCTTATAATAAGGTTTCCAAAGCCTCCCCAACTGTATCACTCCATGCTATCCCCTTACATTCCAGCCACACCAGAGCTCCCACTACTGCTGGAATATTCAGGATGTTTCATGCCTCTATGCCTTCACACATGCTGTTCTCCCACCTTGGAGAGCTACCCACTTGCCTTTCCCTAGTTAGTAAACTGCCCTTCATTTGTCAAGGCCCAGCTTAAATACCACTGCTCCCAACACAACTTCTCCATATCTCAGGGGGACCTTTCTTTTTTGCCTGGAGCTATAAAAGCAATCTCTATCCTTTTATTCACTTCTAGATAACTTACTTTTCAGAAATTATGTTAAAATAATTAAAAAAATGTTTTCATTGAAGCAGAGAGTAGAAACTCACTTGGGCTAACAAGGAAATGCTCAAAACAGTCTTGGAGTTGAATTAAAGTTTTAATTTTTTTCTGCCTTATCCTATACACTGAACCTAGTAAAGCAAATTGCTGAAGAGAAAAACTATATTTCAGTCATCACTGATTTATAAATTTCCTCTTTGAAAACCTACTTGAGTTCATAATTGTGTGTGGATTGTAACCTTAGGATGGGGTTACATAGTTACAAATCTTGATTCACTAGCAACACCTCTTTGAAAAGGTAAGTGGATTAGTATAGCTGTGGTTAGATTTTGTTCATGTTTTTTAATGTGTCTACTAATTCCTTTCAAACTTATTCTTTAGCTGCAAAAGATCAATAAGCATATGTGAAGACATATGTGAAGAGATTTTCATCTGCTTTAGGAACTGTCACATCACTGCATAGTCAAAGAGGGGACAGCATGGTGCCTTTAAGCTTTGGTATATGGGTACACTCTCGTACAATTTTCGCATGCCACACCTTACCAAAGATTCAAGGTTGACATTTTTTCCAGTAAGTCTGTGAAATGCTGATGTGGAGGATACTCCATGAAATAGATACATAGTAACATAGATAGGTAGGCAGGTAGGTACCTACATAGCTAGCTAGCTAGCTAGCTAGAGATAGTGTTCAGAGTCCAATAATGCTCCTCTTAAGAGATTGACAATTTACATTCATATATCAAATGGGCTACGAAATCTATAGGGGAGAAATCTATGTCATGTTGTTTCATCCAGATTCCCCTAAACTTAATTGACCATAGAACCTGGTTGTTTTTCTTTTTTTATTGATTTATTTTTCCTAACACCTATTAACATCCCTGTGGGGTAACTTTGTTAGGGAAACAAGAATTGTGCTGCCTCAGAGGATGCATCCCAGATGTAAGATTCATTTGGGGAGCTACTGGCTGGAACGAAGGGCCAAGAGACCTAGATTCTGTTCTGCTTCCTATGAGTCTCCTTTACACTCGAGGCCTTAGTTAACTATGGGTAAAAGAGAAGAAATTCCTCCTTTACACAATATTATTTCAATGGCTCCGGAAACCAGAACTTCTTGCTCTGTACTTTGTGTGGTATTTATGAATGTGCCAGAGTTGGGAGGCGGGTGGAGGGTAAGGGGATCAATCCTAACGTCAACTCTTGTCTCGTCTAAGACCAAAAGTCCTAAGGTGTGAGCAAATCTCCCCTCCCTCCCTCCCACCTATGTTTGTATGTTTCTTGTCCTTCCATGGGAGAAAGACAGAACATGTGAATTTTTTTGTCACCTCCATAGAACCTAGAATATACTGGCACATACATGATGCTCACAATGACAATTTTAAAAATTAGAATTGCATAAAGGGGGTGCTCAAGCTAGAAGAATGAAAAGCGCATTATGTTTACTTAATCTGATTTTTGGACCCAGCTGAAGAGGTGCTGTCCTACATGGTTCGTGGTCACCTACCAAAGGAGTCCCAGAAGATGGTGTGGCCCAGTGCCCCAGGATTAGTGTGGGGCAAACCAGCTCATGAGTAAATAGGGCCTGCCCTGCCCACAGAGCTTGATGCGGAGCCACACCAAGAAGCAAGCCCCTATCATCATTTTATCTCACAACTCACACACCCAAGGCCTCACTTTACCCCACACCCTGTCGTGTCACGCTGGGTGGGAACTCCCTGTGTGTGGAACAAACAGGGAATGCAGTCTGCATGTGATCTACTCATCCCATAGATCTGGAGAGTCTTTCAGAACTTCCCTTCGGAAATCAACCTTTTATTTTCCTTCTTTTTCTGGGAATAAAAGAGAATGTTTACTGACAGGGCCCTTTTCATAATTAAATCTCCTCATTCAAGATTCCTCTCCTGTGTAGACATGTTAATGGGCTGACCTCTCAGTGATTAGCATCCATGACATCCTTAGTAATCTTGTTTTTCCCTTTAACCCTTCCTCCAATTTCCAAAATTTAGGGTTCAGCTAGCCTTTAGCCTGTTTGACCTCCACTATCATTTATTGGCTCGAGAGTGGAAGCCCCTTTATGCAACGATTCTTTTTCAGTTGCTTTGCCTTTATTGTTGTTTTCTGAGCACGCTTCACACCCATTTTACATTCCTGTGACAGTCCCAAGTCAAGTGGTTGATTGTGAGATCTGAACACATTCTGTCACCCCCCGAGAGTGGGAAACTCCTGCCTGCTCCCAAGGCCTCACTGTCCTGGCCTGCAGCTCAGACCCTAGTTATGGTTCTGTGGGGCTGTGGCCAGTGCTGTATGGTGTCAAATCTTCCATATGCACATGTGGCCAGGAATGCCACATCTGAAAAAATAGCAATAGGGACATGTAAAATAGCATATTACTACTCATTGCTAGAAAGCTTCTAATTCCAGAAAAGCCATGCTTATTACACAGTCGTTTTTGTCTAGGAAAGAAATTCTTTTCAAATTACAGCGAGGTGGAGGAGGCTCTCCCCTGTGACATCTCAGAGCCCTTCCTTTTTGTTGTTTTCAAGAGACCACTGCTTTCCAAAATATATGTAACTCTGCCTTTCTGTTGCTCGCATTTCCGGCCAGTTGCATTTGCCAGACCTTTGGGATCCCCTTCGATGCAACCCATGATATATTATGCCTCAGATGTGTCATTAACCTTGAGCGTAAAGAGTATTTTGAACATGGTTTGGAAAATTCTTCCTAGAATAAGGTCTCCTGAGTGATGACATCACTTATATAAAACATATGAACTAGAGATCATGAAAATATTGATAAATAACTTCATTTTTCATCATCATGAAGGATAATCAAACCTGGGTAAGTACTTCCATCCTAAAAAGGAGTTGGAGAAAATATGACTGTATGAGGAATAGAATCACAAAGTGATAAATGACATGTTTGCTTTCATAATTCTCTCATAGATAATTCAGAAATAAGAACAATTATGCCCTGTTCAGTGTTTGCCTTGAAGCAATTCAGGGAGAGTGTTTTTACACCACAGCCACAGCAGTGAGAAGGGAAGTGTGGGAAGGGCCGAACTCAACACTGGGAAATGCAAATCTGATCCCAAATGGGGAGGACAACTGTGTAGCAGCTGTGAAGGCCATGCCTGAGGCCCAGGTCTTGTGAGGACCCAGCACCCCTGCATTGAACTGGCCTCCACAGCTTTCCTGGCAGAAGAAGGCCAGAGTAAAAGACTTGCTCTAGGGCCACTGAGCAGCAAAGTGTGATTTTGTGAATCACTGGTTTCTGCAGTGACTTACCTGAACTGGTTTCTCTTTCTACATCTCAGGTAGAAAATATACACATATATGTATATTTTCACTTCTGGAGGACCACATGCTCAGATGAAGATATTGGATATTCAGAGGTATCTCAGGGAATTCTGAGCTCCCATGTTTATTCAATGATGTACTCTTCCTATCCACACCCCAGCCTCCAATTCCTGGAAATGCTTAATAAAGCTTATCCACTGGGGTTTATTCTGCTGTGTAGTTTTTCTTCCGATGTCCCACAGGGCTTAAATAAAGAGCCAACTCCCCTCATCCATGCCAGGAAAATTTTTTAATTTGCTGCTCAGCAGTGGGTCACCAGACCTATAACCCTTTTATTCATTTTCTTATACTGAAAAATAATCAATTACCAACAATTCGCCATACTCCAGCTAATGCAATGTCATGGAAGATTCAAAGTTGCCAAACAACCAGTGCTCATGCTCCAAGACCCTATAATCCATATGAGAGACAGGGCTGGCTTCACGGATATGTGAGCAGTGTAGTCACATGGGGCTCACACTCAGAGCCCCATACTTGAGTTTAATGCTTTGCAATTGCCATCTTGAAATTTTTCATAATTTCATTTTTGGATTTGTGTTTTGTAACTAAATCCAATAGACAGTGGAGAATGCACCAGGGGCTTGGAGCCTTAGCTCACGGGTGGTCCTACTTTCTGTCTCTCCCACCACTGATTCCCACCTTTCTCCATCAGGTAAATGTCTTTTTTTCCCCCTCAAATTTCAATATCTGCCTGTTGGTTTGCTACTTCTTCTTGGTTTGCATGGAAAATCTCCCCAATACTAAAAAATGAGCCAAAACCAAACATAAAGATCTCCCCTTAACTCTACCTTCTTCCTCCCCTTCCCTTTACATCTCTTAAAAGAATCATGTAGATTTTCTGATTCCATTTCTTCACCTGCCAGTCACAGCTGGTGATGTTGGGACTCAGAGTGAGCAGGGCAGGGAGCCTGACCCTGAAACCTCGGATGTGCTGCAATTTGTTCAGTACTCATGTGACTCGACCTCTTTCTACTTTTTCACCCTGATTGTCTCTTCTTCTTTGAAATTCTTGTTTCTTTTAAAAAAATAATCAAAACCTCTCCCCTCCCCGATCATAAAAGTAATTCATAGGAAATTGTAGAGAATATGGAAAATTATCAAAGCAAATAATTGACATTATTTTACAATGCAGAAATAATCTTCATTAACTTCTTACTATATTTCCTTTTAATTTCCTTTGAGTCTCCTTTGATCCATGTGTTACATAGAAGCATATCATTTTGGCTTCAAATATTTGGGAATTTTCCAGTTGCCTTTCTGGTATTGATTTCTAATTTAATTCCACTGTGGTCTGAAACTATACCTTGTATGATTCTACTCTTTTAAATTGGTAAGGTGTGTTTTATGGCCTAGAATATAGTCTTTCTTGGTGAATGTTTCCTATGAGCTTCAGAAGAATGTGTATACTGATGTGGAATGCGATAGTCTGCATGTCAATTAGATGCAAATGATTGATGGTGATGTTCAGTTCATCTATTTCCTTATTGATTTTATGCCTGTTTGATCTATCAATATGAAAAAGGAGTAGTAAAGTCTAGAATAGTGGGTTTCTTTGTTTCTCATTGCATTTTTCTTAAGTTTTTATCTCTCTTATTTTGATATTCTATTGTTAGGTACATGCGTATCAAAGATCATTATATCTTTCTGAAGAATTGACCCATTTATCACCGTGTGAAGCTCCTCTTTATCCCTGATAATGTTGGTTTCTTTTTTTTGTTCTGAGGTCCGCTTTGTCTAAAATTAATATAGGTACCTCAGCTTTAAAAAAAATAGCACTAGATGGTGTATCTTTCTTCACTTCTTTACTTTCAACCTATCTGTGTCTTTATTTGAAAATAGCTTTTTTTTTTTATATAGCATATAATTCGGTCTTATTTTTATTTTTTTTTAATCCCAGTGTAGTTAACATACACTGTTACAATAGTTTCAGGTATACAATATAGTTATTCCACAATTCCATACATTACTCAGTGCTCATCCCAACAAGTGCTCTCCTTAGTTCCCATCACCTATTTCACCCATCCCCCCATCCACCTCTCCTCTGGCAACCATCAGTTTGTTCTCTATAGTTAAAAGTCTGTTTTTTGGTTTGTCTCTCTCTTTCTCTTTTTTTCCCTTTGCTCATTTGTTTTGTTTCTTAAATTCCACATGTGAGTGAAATCATACAGTATTTGTCTTTCTCTGACTGACTTATTTTACTTAGTATGATACTCTCTAGGTCCATCCATGCAAACACATCCTTGCAAATGGAAAGGTTTCATTCCTTTTTAAGGCTGAATAATATTCCATCACACACACACACACACACACACACACACACACACACACATATCCATTCATCAATCAATGGACACTTTGGCTACCCTTTTTTGGTTATTGTGAATAATGCTGCTATAAACATAGGGGTGCAGTTGTCCCCTTGAATTAGTGTTTTAGTATTCTTTGGGTAAATATCCAGTAGTGTGACTTTTTGAAGAAACTCCATGCTGTTTTCCACAGTGGCTGCACCAGTTTGCATTCAGTTGGGTCTTATTTTTTGATCCATTCAAACAGTCTTTGTTTTCTACTTGGTATATTTAGATCATTCATATTTAAGGGATTATTGATATAGCTATAGATATTTTTAACTGCTAGACAATCAAGATAGGTAGGTTTGTAATTGTTTTGTACTTATTGCACTTGGTTTTTGTTTCTTTTTTTTTTTGCCTTCTCTTTTAAAAAACCATTTTTAATAGCCTTTTTTTTTTTAAAAAAGACCTTTTAGGTTAACAGCAAAATTGAGCAGAAGATACAGAGATTTCCTATATACCCCCTGCTCCCACGCATCCACAGCCTCTCCCATTATCAACATCAACACAAGTAGTGCATTTGTTACGATTGATTAACCTACACTGACACCTCACTATCACCCAAAGTTCAGACTTTACTTGGTGTTGTGCCTTCTATGAGGTTGGACCTATGGTTTGGTGTCAGTCATTAATTTTGGAAAGTTCTTGGCCATTATTACTTTTAATATTTCTTCTGCTCCTTTCTCTCTTTCTTTCTCTTTTACACTTTTGAAAATGTCCCAGAGGGGCACCTAGGTGGCTCAGTCAGTTGAGCGTCCAACTTTGGCTCATGTCATGATCTTACAGTTAATGAGTTCAAGTCCTACATCAGGTTCGGTGCTGTCAACACAGAGCCTGCTTTGAATCCCCTGTCCCTTTCTTTGTCTGCCCCTCCCCTGCTTGCACACTCTCAAAAATAAATAGGCATAAAAAAAAAAAAGAAAATGCCCCACAGTTCTTGGATATTCTCTTCCTTCTTTTCTTTTAATTCTTTTTTTCTTTTCAGGTTTGTTGTTGAAAGCAGGACATGCGGTATCAGGATTTGAGGTAAATAAGCCTTTTGCATGAGACTTTATGTTAATCTGGCTGGAGTTGGGCTCTCTTAACTGTTTGCTGTTGCTAGGGTTTGCTCTCGTCAGGAGCTTTAAGTTTCTTTAGTCTCATAGTTTTTGTTCCCCCTCACCTTTGCGTTTCTCTAAAATCTTCTTAAATAGAGTCTGTGTCTTGCAGTTTTTTTTAAAACTGTAATTCACTGTTATTAAACTTGAACCCTGTTAATGAGGTAGTAAGAAGTTGCAAAGGAGAAGCATTCTATAATTGAATCTCAGTCTTTTAGTGGGCCTGAGTCTTTGGGCTGTGACCTTCACAAGTGTTTCTTAGCTTTTTTTTCTCTCTTTTGCTTTTTTTTTTTTTTTAAAGTTTATGTATTTATTTTGAGAGAGACAAAGAGTGAGAGAGAGAGAGAAGCAGAGGGAGAGGGAGAGAGAGAATCCTAGGCTGGAAGCACAGAGCCTGATGTGGGGCTCAAACTCAGAAACAGTGAGATCATGACCTGAGCCAAAATCGAGTCAGATGCTTAACCTTAACCAGCTGAGCCACCCAGGTGCCCCAGGTTTTTCTTTTCTTATCTTCTTTAGATGAGATGAGACAAGAAAGTGAGAGGGCACTGGAGTTGGGTATTTGCCCTTTTCCATTTAGATGAGATAAGGCTCTGGAGAAATTTTTTTCACTGGAGATCAGACCTTGCTATAGAGAATGTTCTTGGCATATTTCAAAATGGTTACTTTTCCTCTTTCCCTGACAGAGAACTTGAGGTGGTTTTCTTATCTTTTTACCGTGAGAACCTGGTATGATTCCTGGAGTAAAAACCCACAAATGGTTTTAGCATTCAGGAATTTGTAACTCTCACCCTGGTCCACACTCAAACTCCAAAAGCTTGTGAAAATTACCACTTAGATGTCCCCACCACTTTGGCTCTGGTGGCTTCTGCTCCAGGTACACTCCATTCAGCTGTGATTCTCCGTGTTCACCTGTCTCTTCCCGTTTTGGCATGGCAGCATGCCCAGTAACTTCAATTCTCTGATGGGTTCAAGAAAAGTTGGTTGATTTTCAATTCATTCATCTTATTCTTGCAAGGGGAGGAGTGATCACGTCTAAGCACTTTATATGTTGGAATGAAAACCAGAAGTTGCGTATTTTTTTAAATCCGATTTTTAGTATGTGCATACATATGTTGAATATGTGGTATTTTTTTATAGAATTAAAACCAGTGGGACTTTCAATTTCTTAATAATTAATGGTATTGATTGTGTTTTATTTATAATAAATATTTATTTCTAATAAATATTGATCAATGAAAAGACATTTATTGTGAACCTATCATGTCAGCTGCTATCTCAAGTCTTTATATGTATGACCTCATTTAGTCTTTACAGCAACCTTGTGAGGAGCCATTTTATTGCTTTTTATCTACAGATGAGGATATTGACGTACATAGAGCTCAAATAACTTGCCAAAGATCACACAGCGAGTACCTAAAAAATTGAAATTCAGGCAGGATGTATCAGAAGCCTCAACTCTTAACCATCTCCTCTTATTTTGCTCCCTCAATGTTGGGAGCCATTCTGAACTCACTAGTTGAGAATACTCCTTGTGAGGTTAAGGCAGGTTTGCAAGGCCTCCTGCTGTCAGATGATGACCGATTATCTACCCCCACTCAATTGTTTTTGCTTGAGCATCGACCCCCCAGGCACCTTGTTGATTGGTATCAGGAGTGACTTGTCCCCTTATTCTAGCTCTAATATGCTGATTGCACCTTGTGAAGGAACTTACTGTAGGGACTTCTTCTTTTGTGATTATGGGAGCAAACATTGCGTTTCCTGAGAATCCTGTTTTTCTTATACTTCCCCGTAAGCAAACAGGCTATTGACCCCTGCTCACAAAGAACTAACTTTTGCCTTTGCTATGCTAAGAACATTGTCTTGTATTTGAATGCTAAAGATACCTTCCTTCCCCATATGATAAGCCTCTAAACCACCTACATCAATCACTATTGATAAAGGTTATGCATGAGTCTTCTACAAATCTATGTTCTGGGGAATTTTTATATATCAAAGAAATTTATCATCAGAAATCATTGTCTAAGGCAAAGGCCCCTTCTCTGCTGATCCCCATACACTTAACCATAAATAAAGCTGAGTCTCAGTCAGTGCAGAGATGCCTGCCTGGTGATCAGAAAGAATCTCGTGGCACTCTCATCCCTCTCTTGCTGACACCGTCCATCCTTCAGGGACCCCTGGACCGGCTGGAGTGTGACTCCGGCACCTCAAAGCGGGTCATTGCCCATTAAAAAAAAATTACAAGTGTTTATTTTTTCCCTTGTAGATTTAGAAAAAAATTTGTAAGTTGAGGATATTACCATTTGTTTCTTATATATGCTGAACATCTCAGTTTTCAATTTGTTTTTAAATGTTGCTTATATTTTTATACTTAATAAATAGTATTTTCCTAATCATGTTTATTGAAATAGAATTTATAAACAGTAAAGTGTATCCTTACGACTCTAGTTCTGAGTTCTAACAAATGCAGGCAGCCATAAACCACCAGCAAAATCAGTACAGAACATGACCATACCCCCACCCCACAAAGCTTCCTTATGCTCTTTGTAGGCAGTCTTTACCCCTCACCCTCAGCTCCTGTCAACCACTCATCTATTTCCTGCCCTTTTACTCTTATCTTTCCAAATTGTCATATAAATGGAATTATACAGTAGGGAGTCTTTTTTGTTCTTGCTATTTTCACTCAGTATAATGCATTTAAGATTCAACTATGTCGTGGATCATTGGGTTAGTCCTTTCTTATTGTTTCATTATATAAACATATCACAATTAAATCTCTCCAATCACCTGTGGAAAGGCATTTGGGTTGTTTCCTAAACTCAGTGATTGCAAATCAAGCTACTACAAATATTCACCCAGAGGTTCTAATGTGCACATATGGTTTTGCTTCCCTTGAGTAAACAGCTGGAAGTGGGATTTCTGGGTCTTATGATAATTACATCAACTTTCTGAGCAATTGCCAAATGGTTTTCCAAACTGCTTGTAGTATCTTGCATTCTTAGTTGCTCCAAATCTTTGACAAAACTTGTTTGCTTGTTTGTGATTTTTAGCCATTCTAATAGGTGTGTAATGGTTTTAATTTGCATATCCCTAATTACCAATGAGGCTAAGCATCTTTTTTATATACCTATGTGCCATTTGTATACCTTCTTGGATTTATGTGATACCTTCATATAAATCTTTTGCCTATTTTATTTTTAAGTTTATTTATTTATTTTGAAAGAGAGAGAGATCCAGTGAGGGAGGGGCAGAGAGAGAAGGGGACAGGGGATCCGAAGCAGGCTCTGTGCTGACAGCAGCGAGCCTGATGCAGGGATCGAACTCACTAACTGTGAGATCATGATCTGAGCCAAAGTTGGATGCTCAACTGACTGAGCCACTCAAGCATGCTTGCACATGTGAGCAGGGGAGGGGCAGAGAGAGAGAGAGAGAGGGACAGAATCCCAAGAAGGCTCCCTGCTTAGCGTGAACCCCACCTGGGGTTCGATCTCACAACTGTGAAATCATAATGACTTGAGCCGAAATCAAGAGTCAGACACTTAACCAACTGAGCCACCCAGGTGTCCCTTGTGGGAAAATTATTTTTTTAAGTTTACTTATTTATTTATTGAAAATAAACTGCATAAGTGGGGGAGGGGAGTGAGAGAGGAGATTCAGAATCCCAAGCAGACTCCATGACATCAGCACAGAGCCCAGTACAAGGCTCCATCTTAGGAGCTGTGAGATCATGGCCTGAGCCAAGATCAAGAGTTGGACACTTAACCAACTGAGCCGCTTAGGCACCCCAGAAAGTTTTTAACTACAAATTCAATTTCTTTGATTGATATAGGCTCACTCAAGGTATTTATTTCTTCTTGAGTAAATTTTGATAGTTTGTGTTTTTCAAGAATTTTGTCTATTTCTTAGATTGTTGACTTCATTTGATTGTTGATTTTGGACATAAAGTTGTTTGGAAAATTTCCTTATTACTCTTTTAATGGGTATAAAATCAACACTGATGTATTGATGCTTCCTTTTTATTGGTGGCATTAATAATTCTTGTCTTTTTTTTCCTTGAGCAGTCTGCCTAGAGATTTATCGATTGATCACTTAAACCACTGGCGTTTTTATTGTTTTTTTTTCTCGTTTTTCTATATTCAGTTTCATCTATTTTTGCTCTTATCTTTATTATTTCTTGTTTTATGCATGCTTTAGGTTTAATTTGATATTTTTTTCAGGTTTCTTAAGGTGAATACTTTGATCATTTATTTTAGGCCTTTCTTTTTTTCTGATATGAGTATGCAGTGCTGCAATTTTCTCTTTTAAGCTGCATCCACAAATTCTGATGTGTTGCATATTCACTTCCTTAACTTCAAAATATTTTTTAATTTCCTTGTGACTACCTCTTTAACCCATGATTTATTTAGAAGTGGTTTTTAAAAAAGTGTTCAGATAATTAGAGATTTTCCAGATATCTTAGTTCCATTTCTATTTAATTTAATAAAGCTGCTTGAATTTACAATTCTTTAATAATTTACAAGTTTGAACATGTTTTACTTATAAAAATAGTGTTAATAATATTGGGTAAATTTTATTGCAAGCTTACTCTCTGCCAGTGACTATTGTGATTATGTTGTGTATGTGAGCTCATCCACATTTCCAAGGATGCTCTGAGGAGGCACTTTGTTCTCCTTCTGTCCTCACGAGGATTTTGAGGCACAAGGTGAGAAATTAGAGAACTTGGAATTCAAATCCAGGCAGGTTGTTTTCCGATCTTCAACTCTGTATCATCTGCTATTAATGCCCCTTCCTGTAATCAGGTTCTTTGCCCATTAAAAAGCATTGCATGCATTCACTATTTTCTTTTGAATTTGTAAAAGCTTTTTGTACATTGAAACTATTACTTTTTGGAGATTTTTAATAAACATTTTGTTGTTTGTTAATAATAAAAATAAAAAAGGTTATTCAATCCTAAAAAAACAAAGAAAATATTACTCTTTGTCTCTCATATATGTTAAAAAATATTTTTCCTGAGTTTTAAATGTGTCTTTAATTTTTTTTAATGTTTATTTACTTTTGAGAGAGAAACAGAGAGAGAGAGACAGAGCACATGGCAGGGAGAGGCAGAGAGAGAGAAGGAGACACAGAATTCAAAGTAGGCTCCAGGCTCTGAGCTGTCAGCACAGAGCCTGACTCGGGGCTCGAATTCATGACATGAGATCATGACCTGCTCTGAAGTCAGATGCTTAACTAACTGGGCCATGAAGGTGCCCCGAATGTGCCTTTAATTTTTTAATAACTAATGATCACTTATATATTATTAGTGAGGCTTATTCATTTTTTTCTGTGATTTATTCCAATACTTTTAGGCTTAGAAAATCTTTTACATTGCAAAAATCAGATCAAAGTTTATCTGCATGTTCCTTTTCCCTTTTTTTTTGGCTTCTTATACTATATGTACAATGTTTATATGTATTTAAAAATTAATTTAGAATTAATCTTTTTCTTATGGTAGGAACTATATTAGCTTGCACAAATAACTACACCCTCATCCAAGGGCCATTTAGAATCAAAACTTTTTTCTTCCCTAACAGCAGGTTTTCAGCCCTTTCTTCGGTATGGCAAAAATGACCTGGTAATGAATTCATTGACTGCACCATGATAAAAAATGGCAAGAGTCATAATAAAGTCATAATAAAAAAAAGATCATTAAAAAAAGGTAAGAGTTGAAATGGGTTTCAACTTACGTAAAGGTAACTAACCAAATAAATAGTTGGGAATTGATTTACTGTTTGGTTTGAACAATAAAATAGCAAGAAGACATTAACTAAGGATGTGTTTGAGATACTTGCAGATATAAGTGAAGGTATTACATTTGTAAACAAAAGAACAAGAAATTATAAGAACAAAATCGGCAGAAATAGAACAGCATATTACTGTGGAAAAGAACAAATTAGGAACATTGCAACCATGCTGATATCAGGTTTTACATCAGCCACAGTGGTGCCAGAAGGCAATGGAGTAGCATCTGTAAAATGCTAGAAGGAAAATATCTGTCAACCTATAACTACAATTCTAAAGTGAGAAAAAAATAAAGACATTTTCTGCTGATTCAAAGGGGCACATGAACTCCAATGTTTATAGCAGCACTATCAACAATAGCCAAATTATGGAAAGAGCCCAAATGTGTCTGTTGACTGATGAATGGATAAAGAAGATGTGGTGTGTGTGTGTGTGTGTGTGTGTGTGTATGTGTATAATGGAATATTACTCAGCCATCAAAAAGAATGATATCTTGACATCTGCAATGACATGGATGAAGCTAGAATGTATTATGCTAAGTAAAATAAGCCAGTCAGAGAAAGACAAATACCGTATGATTTTACTCATATGTAGAATTTAAGAAACAAAACAGATGAACATAGGGGAAGGTAAGGAAAAATTAAATAAGATAAAAAAGAGAGAGGGGTAAACCATAGGAGACTCTGAACCATAGAGAACAAATTGAGGGTTGCTGGAGGAGAAGGGGGTGTGGGGATGGGCTAAATGGGTGATGGACATCAAGGAGGGCACTTGTGATGAGCATTGGCTGTTACATGTAAGTGATGAATCACTAAATTCTACTCCTGAAACCAATAATACACTATATTCTAACTAACTTGAATTTGAATAAAATCTTGGGGGGCACCTGGGTGGCTTAGTCGGTTAAGTGTCCAACTTCAGCTCAGGTCATGATCTTGTGGTTCACGAGTTCAAGCGCTACATTGGGCTCTGCACAGATAGTGCAGAGCCTACTTGGAATTTCTCTCTCTCTCTCTCTCTCTCTCTCTTTGTCTCTCTGCCCCTCCCTTGCCTGTGCACTCTCAAAATAAATAAATAAACTTTGAAAAAAAATTTTTAAAAATAAATACAATCTTGGAAGATTAAAAAAAGGTATTTTTAAACATAAAAAGAGAAAAAAATTAGTATCTATTGGATTTCAATAAAAGAACTATAAAAGATCTACTTAAGCCAAGAGAAAACAAAGTTTTGGGGATATAAAAAGTAAGAATTAGCACAAAAATTTGATTAATTTAATTATCTATTGATGGGATACAAGTATTTTTGTGTTATTCTTTAATGGTGAAAGTAAGAGGCATCTGGGTGGCTCAGTGGGTTAAGCATCCAACTTTGGCTCAGGTCATGAGTTCAAGCCCCGCGTCAGGCTCTGTGCTGATAGCTGGGAGCCTGGAGCCTGCTTTGAATTCTGTGTTTCCCTCTCTCTGCCCCCCCACTGCTCACACTCTGTCTCTCTCTCTCAAAAATAAACAGTAAAAAATTAAAAAAAAAATAAATAAAGGTGAAAGTAAAATGCTGCACAAATATAACAATATGGGGATGGAAAAATACTCAGTAATGAAAGGTTACTGAGTCTGTCTTTGTTGAGAAGATCAAAATACAGGATACCTTTTGGATTTGTAGGGAATGTGAAAAATTAAGTATGCATGCTAAAATCTCAAAGTTAGAACTAAATAATAAAAAGTTGAAAACTTCCAGAAGAGAAAAAAGGAGAATGTAAAATCTTTATCAATACAAAGAAGGCAGACAAAAATAGGAAGAAATGTGAAGTGTGTAACACCTTTGTCTGCCTCAGGTGTGGGAGCTGGCTTGATTTTTGGGGTCTTGGGAACCAGATATGGGAGACAATTTGCAGTTGTACTACAAAAGTGTAAGCCTTCTTGCTGCCAGTATCTCAAAAAGGTTTCATAAAGCAGCACATTTTCCATGCACGCCAACTCACCAGCCAGGGTAGGGGAATTCCAGTAATGTAGGTAACCCCCAAAATGCCCATGTCTGCTTTTGAAAACCCTCTTTTTTTAAGCAGTTAGTTAGGAAGTCATTCTAAGTTATAGAACAAGGACATCACTTATGTTATTTCCCTGACGACCATAGTGATTCTCAATATTTAAAAGTTTTGCCATTTACAGGTACAGTTTGTTTTTGTATTTCCCTGCCTTCTGAATTAATGATCCCACTGTAACGCTAGCCAAACATTTTTTATTGTGGCATTATGAAAATTACACAGATTCAACTTTATTCTATTTTTGTAATTTGAGAAATTTTCAGTGCACTTCAGGATAACTAGAGATATATAACTCATAGTTTTTATGGAGTTTTGGGGAATGCTTCATGTAAAAATTTGGCTAACCCTGGTAATTGGGCAGAGTGCTATCTGAACCTTGTTCCTCATGAATCTCTGGAAATTGGGACTGACTTCAACAGGGAGAAGAAATAAGGTCATAGCCCCCCACCCCCAACTCCAGTGTTCACTTCTTGTCTTATGTCCAGTCTTTGGGCGGAAGAATTCAAAATGCAGGGCAGACCTGAAAGACACTGAAGATCCATTTCAGGTCTTAAGGGAGGATTTTGACATCAGGAGCAGATAGTAAGACTGTGTCCTTGTATGTCTACAAGATGTTGGTGTAGAATAAGCATCTTGTAATATTTTTAAAGGGTGGAACTTGAAATCTTAACTGCAACATAATGCAGATAAGCAAGGAATATTTACTGAGTGACCAAGTGGTAAATTTTTACTACTGACTAATGAACTTTATTGTTATCTGGTTATGTGATTGGGTCTCAATCCTGATAAAGGAGTTTGCTGGGGTGTGTCAGAGATATGGACATGACCTTTTCCAAATTAATTGTTCTGGAAAGAGATTTCCACACCTTAAAGCTAATATAAAGGGTAGAAGTTGCATCAGTAGCCTCACTTGCTTGGGCACCTTCTTCCCATCAGGCAAAATGAAAATCCTCGTGAGTATTTGTTTATGCTTCTTTATACTCTTGTGGCTCTTGCAGAGAATGTTCAAATCCAATGTGCCTTCAATTTCAGAAGTCTTAGATGAACACTGTACATGTTTCTAAGCTTCTGTGATTGAATTAAATAATATCTTTGGCAGCGATAGGGTTGAATATTAAGTCAGATATTTATTTGTCCATTGTCTATTTTCTGAGATGTTTATTTAAAAATGCAAAGAAAGTATTTTGAAAATATCTAGAGAATTTTGATTTGGAGAATTTTAAATAATTATGGGCTTGAGAATATTGTAGGCATTTTAAGACAGCACCATTTACTATTTAAAAAAGAAGTGGTAATTAAAAAAAAAAGATCATAGCAGCTGTCATTTTTCTAAGTGCATACTAGGTCCTATGCTACACACGTCATGTAAATACTTTGATCTGTTCAGTCAACTACTCTGTGAGCTGAGCAGTATTACCCCATTCCACAGATGAGGAGATGGAATCACAGAGGAATGTGATTTTTCCATGCCAGTAAATGTGAAGTTTAGACTTGAAATGTATCCCTCTCAGACCCTACTGGGAGGAGCATTCCTGCTATGACCACCTCTCCTCCTGCCAATCCCAGCCCTGGTCCCCGTCTCCCATGGCTCCACATTGCAGTGCTCCATGAACAGGGGACTGTGTTTTGATCCAGAATGGAGCTCCTTCCACCAGTCATAATCCCCTATTCTCATTTAGTTGTTGAGGGAGAAAGTAATATGATAAGTTCCCCTCCATCAGATGTTCAAGATGGTTGACTTAAAGAGTTCCCTCTCCCAGGGCTCTCTTGATTTTTCAAGAGGAGATCTATCACTGAAACAAAGATGTAACCATGGTGTATTAATAATGGTGTTGGGTGGGTGGTTATTTGGGGGCAGGGGACACTTCTTGAGCTCTGTCTAATTATATCACTATGGTGGTCAGTCCTCCACCCGTCTGTTCAAACCTCTGTAGATCCATTAAATAGAATACAGAGAAGTGTCAAAGGTTACTAGAGCTGGTCTGGAGTCACAGAAGGTGTGTTGTTATGCAGGTAGGCAGGTTGGAAATCTCCATACAGGTTTTCATCAGACACTTCACCCCCAGTCATCAGAATAGAAATGTTATTGGTGGTTGTTCTACTGATGGTTCTTAAAAATATCTGCCTCCCTGAAGACTCCCTCCATAAACGGTTTGCAATTACAGTTCCATACGCTGTGATGTTCAGAAAAGACAGCACAAAACTGGGATCAACATGTTGGATAACTCTTAACATCACTACAGCAAAGTGTCAGAACTGCCTCAGTTCTCATCCAGTTAGCCTAACATTTGTCTGATGGCATCACTAAGGAGAATATAGAACTTTGCTTGATGTCAGCCTCAAAAGCTAACCATGCCTCCAAGCATCCAGTGTCATAGTTTTCCTTGGGAATCCATTGTATCTCTGTCACCCATGAATCCATTTTAAATCTATTTTACCATCTCAGCCCCAAGGAATTAAATATATTTTTTTAACCAGAAAACACAACTTGACTCCTGTAATCCAAATCCAGCATGGATCACACCAGGGTATTCCTATAGGAAAATAAATCCTTCCTCACTGTTCACCTGCTCCAAGTTGTTCTTGGCATAAGAACATATGCTACCTAGAAGATTATAACGTTGGGAAGGGCTGGGAATTGGGTGTTAAAGGTAGAACCTTGTGTCTACCAAGCATGAACTCTATAAATGTCTGTCAAATGAGTGAATGCGTTTTCACATTTTGAAAATGAGCTGTTGACCATTCATGACCACCCACCTGTGTCTCTAGGTGTGAGATACTTATATTTGTCCTGTCCAGTGTCTCCTTATGTCTCTGCCCTCAATGGAATGGATGCAACTGGTCTATTTTTCAGGTGGTGTGTCTGGTGCTGGCCATCTTTGGGACACAATCTCATGGATACGAGGTAAGTTGGTTCATTATGGAATTTGTATTTTGGAGATATTGGGAGAGGGAAAGGAAGATACAAGATAGTCTGAAGGACAGGAGAGAGTCCTGTTTGGGATGGAATCCCAGAAATAACCAATAGTGCAATCAATAAGATTGGTTATTTCTTTCCAATTGTAATACCTTAAAAAGTGCAACACATTGCTGTAAAATGTGGTCAATTTCATTTCTCCTGCGATGTCATTACTTCTCCCATATATAATATAGTAACCTAGGAAGAAGAGCTTCACATTCTTATTTAAGCATGGGGTTTGGTCTAGGATGCCAGTGAGGAGATTTCAGCCTTCAATCTCCTATTCACAGCAAGTGGATGACTACCTGGAGGGTTGCCTTTCCAATGCATATGATTTAGGGAGAAACCCTTATGTCTTTGTTGTTAATCTAGGTTTATAACATCATCAGCCAAAACAACAATGGTGGCAATCTTCAGGAGACAGTGACAGTCGACAATGAAAAAAATATCGCCATCATTAACATCCATGCAGGATCATGCTCCTCTACCACGATTTTTGACTATAAACATGTAAGCAACAAGGGAATTTTTACATTCCTCGAGACTGGGTTTCTCAAAATGAAGGGGTAGCCATTCACTGTGCATTTGAATTCCAAAAACTATCCTTGCAATGCTTTCAGAATTTCCTGACTTCTGCTTTTCCCTTTAGATAAACAAGCAATTGATGGAAAAACAAACAAACAGAACCATTTCTAAGAAAAAAGTGTGACAGGAAACACACACACTTGCTTGACCTTTTCAGGTGGAAAATTGGAAGCATAATGATATTGTCTCACTACAAGCTCATAAAGTGCCTAAGGGTGACCCAAACCCAAAGCAAGACCTGGCACACAGACCCTCAAAAATATTCGTTGAATGAATAAATGAATGACTTAGGGCTTCTAATACAAACACTTATGCAGAAAAAGAATGATTATGGAATAAACCACCACAGAATAGCAGAAATCCAGAACAACTGTACACATTTAACTATATAAGTAGAATATGCAATAAATCATACTTCTTTGGGAAGAAGGAAAGCATGGTAAGCAAAAACTCCAAACTATTTCCAAGTTTCAGTTACTAGTGTTAATAACAAGTCTCAGAAATGTGCTCAGAAAAGTTATTCAGTCCTTTATCCATTTATTTATTTGTTTGTTTTCCATTTGTACCACTTGACTAGGGGCTTGCAAGAGAGAGCTATGCACTGTGGTTGTAGCCCATCCGACTGGACATTTGAACACGCTTTTCATCTTCTTTTCTTGTGTAGAAACCTCCTTACATTCCTCCCCCTCATCAGCATTGGGAGTTCTAGGACAAATTTGAAAGTATAGAATCTTTGAAACATACAGTTTTAAAGGAAGCTGTTCTGAAGTTGTTTTTTAAAGCAAATTTCAAGGAAATCCCCAAAGGGTCTTTAAAAAAAAGAGTGGTAAGGACTTGGTTTAAGCCTCTTCCACCGTCATCAGGCTTTGCCTCAGTCTATTTTTGAATTTCAGGAACTGCAATTTGTGAGAATTGAAAAATAGGAACTAGAAGAGGTTTTTTTTTTTTAAATTACTTACAGTCTCACAGACTGTATAATTATTTAGAACTCCATAGAGAAAATTCCATTCAGGATGAAGGTTAGAAGGCCTCTGGTTCCTTCTGGCTCCACGGGCCTCACCCACCATTGCTGTTTTCATCCTACCTTCCTCCAACTCATACCTGTCCAGCCAGCTTGGGTCTGAGGTGGAGAAAGGATGGAGAGAAGACAGTGAAGGAGGGGAGAATAGACAAAGCATGTGTGTGTTAGCAGTGAGTGAGTTATGTTAAGGACAGCAGCACTGTCCAATAGAAATTTCTACAATGGTGGAAATGTCCCGTATCTGCTTTTTCCAGTAGAGAGGTTACTGGCTCCTTGTGGCTACTGAACACTTGAGATGTGTGACAGAGGGAGTACGTTTTAAATTTTATTTAATTTGAATTTAAATTTGAATGGCACATGTGGCTAGTAATTAACATATTGGAAAGCACAGTTCTAAAGAATTCTGAATTTACTCCAAATTGAAGAAAAGGCAGAACAAAATCAACAGAAAGAGACAGAGAGCTGCTTCTTCTTTTTTTAAAAAATATTTATTTATTTTTGAGAGAGAGAAAGAGAACACAAGCAGGGGCGGGGCGGGAGCAGGGACAGAGGATCCGAAGGGGGCTCTGCGCTGACAACAGGGAGCCCATTTTGGAGCTCGAATGCACAAACTTTGGGATCATGACCTGAGCTGAAATCAGACTCACAACTGACTGAGCCACCCAGGCTTCCCGAGAGCTGATCCTTTTAAATTGTTAAACCCAAACTACAGGCTCTGGTTGCAAAGCATGACAAGTGGGGCACAAATCATGGGTTTGCACAATTTCAGAGATAGAAAGGGCAAGGGAAAAAAACAAAACTACCATGTAAAAGAAGTCGTGGCTGGAATGGATTGCAGATTGAAAAACAGTCACTTGCACTCACTGTGAATGCTCAAGGCTCAAACGCCATCCCCACCAGTTTGGAACCTGGGGAACCAGAAAGGCCAATAACTGTGCTCTTGCTGTCTCAGGGCTACATTGCATCCAGGGTGCTCTCCCGAAGAGCCTGCTACATCCTGAAGATGAACCATAAAGCCATCCCAGCTCTGGACCAACTAAAGCGATACATCTACGAGAGGAAGGTACTCTTGCGTATTTCCTGTTCTCGAGCAGCGGGAAAAATGGTACCTGTAATGGAAACGAAGAGAGTAAGGGGGAAGATAAGGATATTATATCTTACTGTGGATATGTACTTTCCACCTGTTAAAGTGTTTTCACATTTATTGTTTTTGGGAGCAGAGGTGCATCTCTTCACTTGATTTCTGGTTTTAAAAGGTTATTTATTTATTCTGAGAGAGAGAGAGAGAGAGCACGCAAGGGAAGGGCAGAGAACAAGGGGGAGACTCGCAAGCACGCCCCACGCTGTCAGCACTGAGCCCGATGCTGGGCTGGAGCTCACAAACCATGAGATCATGACCTGAGCTGAAATCAAGAGTTGGAAGCTTAACCAACTGAGCCACCCAGGGTCCCCTCTTAGCTTGACTTCTATCATACAGCCCCCAATACAACAGCTTATAATAAATTCCAGTGTTTTTGTAGAAAGGACTGAACAGCAGGGCTCTCAGAAATAGTGACTGGCAGAAAAATGAGTGAAGTCATAATATCCAACAACACGAAGGGGCAAAGAAACAATACAGGGTAGTGAGAATAAACAAACAAACCCCGCATGGGCTAGGAACGTGATGTTTAATTCTCCCTCTCTAATTTCCCATCTGTGCCACCTTTGTTGTGAGATTCACCCTCTATGGGTTTTATCATCATCCCCAGTAAAATAACATTGGTAATAATGAGGCCCCTCTGCAGAACTAAGTGCTCAGAAAGAGATGGTGTCTTGAGGTTCCTGACTGCCTTCTGCTTAAACAGAAAAGAAAAAGTCAGTTTTGAATAAGGCACACAAGACTACATCAACTTACTTTATCCTTTCGCCTTCTATTCTACTGCTGTAGGCTATGAAAAACATGTACTCCGACAAATACGTCTGGGTCAAGTACAGCCCGCTGCAGTCTCTGATCACTCACATAGACTGGTTCCTGTTCGGTTCCCCCATCAAGCAGCTCTGCAGTCATGTCCCCCTGTATAAGGGAGAAGTGGTGGAAAAGACACGTGAGTACCAATAAATTATTCCTTCAATCAAGTATTTTCTGGAAGCTCTAATGTGCGGGGCACTCTGCTAGGTATAGTGAGAAATGCAAATCGATGTGGAACGTGACCCATTTCAGTTTACTTTGGGAATTTCATACCTGCCACGTGTGGAAATTGTGCTAAATGTTAGGGAGACACAGAAATGAATAAAGCTCTGCCCCTAAGGAACACATAGGCTGGCGCAGAAGTTGATGGGTTAATACAGAGGATGAATTTTTAAAATGTCTTGGGTGCCAAGGAAAAACTATTGTATTCTCTAATGTGAGGCATGGTGACCAGAGTCAATAAAATGTTATTGTATACTTGAAAGTTGCTGAGAGTGGATCTTAAGCATTCTTACCACACACACACATACAAACAAGTACTTATGTTAACTATGTGAGGTGATGGATGTGTTATCGTGATCTTGGTAATCATTCTACAATATGTATGCATATCAAATCGTCACCTTGGACACTTTAAATGTATACAAATACATTGGTCAATTATTCTTCAAAAAAGTTTGAAAAAATATTTAGGACTCTAGGATAGTCTTAGAAACTAGTCTTACAAAGGGCAAGCAAAGTGCACTGACCGACAGGTGTAAAGCCTTGATTCATCCAGATTACATTTATCACTGCAGTCGTTACTAGTATTTTATACAAAGTGTCCAAACATGGGAGAGTGGCCAAAGGGAAAGAGAGGCCAGGCCACAGATGGAGAATGAAACAAGGAACATTTCCCAGAACAGTAGAAGGTAGATAAAAAGGAAAATAATTAGCATTTATTACATTTTTACTCTCCAGAAAAAAAAATTTAGACATTTTTCTTTCAGTAGGGTCGTTAGTACTTGTAAGTAAAAGCACAGAGGCAGGTCACCAATGCAGAATGTTACAGCACCAATTAAATAGAGCCAGACAGCACTTCTAGGAATTGTCAGTCTCAAGCTAAGATATTACTATCCTTGGCAATGCAACGATAGCTAAAAACTTGGGGAACATGAAAATATATGTACAGCCCCCCTGGTCAAAACATTAACAGAAAGGCATTGGTTTGCTGCACCCTTATAATATATTTCTTAATGCTCTTTCTTTAAACATATTTCCCCTTTTCAGATAATATCCGAGTTGAAGGCTGTGCAAAGACTGGACTCCTGGGTATCTTTGGAATCTCCATCTGCACAGGCATTGATGCTTAGGCATCGAGCCCACTGGCATCATCTTTTCAAAGACACACCCCCTTGGTTTCCACTCAGCAGCCAAATTAAGCTCTTTCCCAACACCCCAACTAATGTTGAGACTCAGTAGTAAAACATAAATCCTATATTTCCAGATATCTGGGTGTTTGCTATTTTTGTAAACGCAAAGGGAAGTCAAACAATGTTGATGTCAACATACAGAAGGAAAGAATTTGCCAGGACTTCAAGTGAAGCACACAAGGTGTGAAAGTTTCTAGATAATAAAGCTGAGTCACTGCAGTCCAGTCATCTGGGTACAAGCGTCTGTCTTGTCTCTGCCCACCAGACCAGCTGCCCATCTGTCCACCAAAATGAAGGGAGTTAAGAGTACACTTACCCTGATGAGTACTTAGGAATGTATAGAATTATTGAATCAATATGTTGTACACCTGAAGCTGATAGAACACTGTATGTTAATTATACTTGAATAAAAGAAATAATATAACAAAATGTTCATTGAAAACAAAAACCAACCACTTGCACAGCCTGCAGGAGGCATGGGCCTCCACCCTGGGGTGTGGGGGACGGTTGGGTTTGCTGTACTCTTATCAAACAACTTGACCGCTCAGGTGAAGGAAGCTATCCCCTATGACAAGGCACCCAGCTTGGAGGGCCATTCACATGCCTTTCCGAAAATGCCTTTTAGCTCATCAAAGCACTAGACTCAACCTTAATAAATACTATTATAATATACTTGGTGTTAGAGTGAGAGGAGAGGTCGAGAGGAGAGGTCGTGGGGGACACTCATCACCCAGCGAAAGATGAACCTTACTGAAAATCTTGACAGGAGTGAGAAACTAACTGGGAATGCCAAGTCGCTATATGGAAGGAAAGCAATTCCCAATCTTCCAAATAAATTATGTCTTGTGGGCACCTTCCCAGATCATATGGCTGGTTCTCCTGTGGACTAGCCACCTGGGTGCAGGTTCAGAACACAGAGGAATTACTTCAACAAGAATTTCTGTTGTCAAGTGCTCCTATTCCTAACGCTGTGCATCTACCTCATAATAACCTTTAATAAATATATTTAAGGCATTTAACCATGTGCTCAGCACTGGGATAGGTATGCTGGCCAAACTACCATTGTCAAGGAAATTATTTTCTTGTTGGGAAGTGAGACATTTACTTGAAAGCATTTGCTAACGATAGTAAAGAGTGTAAAAACAGGCCAAATGAGTGGCAGAGTGTACTAGCTGGGAGCTTTGTATTAGCAAGTGATGGAACCCAAGTCAAATTAACTAAGGCAAGGAGGGTGGAATTTATTGTCTTATCTTGCCGTAGAAAGAGGGATTTTCTGGTCTTGGGTGGCTAGACCTAGATGCTGGAAGATGGCCAGACTCTTCGCCATCTCTGGACCCTCCTTCTCTCTACATATCAGCCTCAGTATCTTACAGTAACTTTCTACAGGATGATAGAAACACCACCACTGGGAGCCCCAACGTCCCTACTTTCCCAGCGTCATCATCAGAAAGGAAGGGACTCCTCTTCATTCCATGTTCAATTAGTTTTAATTTAAAAATCTTTGGAAAGGAGCCTGATTGAATCACCTGGGGGCACATTCTTACTCTTGTGGCCAGGACTAGTGGGGGTGTGGTAGGCAGAGGGAGTGTTATCATTGGCACCCCACTCTGGAATTTACTGCTTAGAGCTGTTATCCTCATTCATTTTTACAACGGTAGTCCCATTTCTAAAGCAGAACTTTTGAGTTCTGCTTTTACCTGACTCTGCTTTCATTAGGTCAGTTAACCCTGCTCAGTGCTGGTGTCATACTGCATATTGTTAGGGGCACCAGGTGGATGCGCCAGCACATTCCTAAAAGGAATGTGTCCAAATGGAAATTACAAGGAAGGCGGGGCTCCATTAAACTTTCTTCAAAAGGAGCTCCTTCTTGGGGCGTCTAGGTGGCTCAGTCAGTTAAGCATAACTCTTGACTTTAGCTCAGGTCATGATCTCATGGTTCGTGAGTTCGAGCCCTGCATCAGGCTCTGTGCTGACAGTGTGGAGCCCGCTTGAGATTCTCTCTCTTCCTCTCTATCTGCCCTTCCCCTCCTCCGTGCACTCTTTCTCTCTCTCTCATTCAAAAAATAAATAAACCTCAAAAAAATTTTTTTATAAAGGAGCTCCTTCTTCAGGGCTGGAGAGGGAAGATATTATCTATTTTCATTTCTGTGTGTCTTGAGATATTTTCTAATTTCCCTTTGACTTCTCTCTGATGGGTTGTTATTCAAGAGTGTGCTGCTTAATTTCTGTGTACTTTCCTATTTTCCTTTTGTTAGTGATTTCTAGTTTCACTCTATTGTGGTTGGAAAAGATAGTTGAAATGATTTTTAACTGGTTAAGACTTGTTTGGTAGCCTAATATATGATCTCCCCTGAAGAATATTCTATGTGAGCTTGAGAAGAATCTTATTCTGTTGTTGTTGATGGAATATTCTATATATGTCTGTTAGGTCCATTTGGTCTATTCAAGTCTGCTGTCGTCTTATTGATTTTCTGTCTGGATGATCTACCCACTATTGAAAGTGAGGTATCAAAGCTTCCTGCTATCATTGTATTGCTGTCCATTTCTCTCTTCAGATCTACCCAGGTTTATAAAAATGTTTTATATTTAGGTGCTCCGATGTTGAGTGCACTTATATTTATAATTGTTATATCTATTTGGTGAATTGACCTTTTTATCATTATGTAATGGCCTTCTTTTCTCTTGTGACAGTTTTTTTTGACTAAAAGTCTATTTTGTCTGATATAAGTATAGCCACCTCTACTCTATTTTAGGTACCATTTGCATGGAATATCTTTTTCCGACCCTTCACCTTTAGCTTATGTGTGTGCTTAAATCTAAAGTGAGTGTCATATAGACAGCATATAGTTGGATTTTTGTGTGTCTACCCTGTATTTTTTTTTTATTGGGCTATCAACTCTGTTAAATCACTGTACGCCCAAGTATGGACCTTCTCCAGGCCATTGGGGAGGAGAAGCCAGTCTGGACCCAACACAACAAAGCATCAATGCTGCTGGAAGAGCTGATCTGGCTACCAGAGCTGGCCTGAGAGAGCAGGCATGGTCTCGGCTTGATTGTGCCAGCGGAGGATTGGTAGGAATCCTGGTAAGGTTTGTGGGTGGTGGCCTCATTTCCTACGACATCTTGCTCCTCACCGTAAATGATACATCCTGTAGACTCATTGGTCTTCTTGAGGTAGAACTAAATGTAATTTGTTCAGAGGTCCCAAGAGTAGAGTATGTGAACTGAAACAAATACTTTATTATGCAAAGTTTTTGTTTAGACAACTGATTGAATGAGTTTAAGCATTAGTTAACCCAAACGTAATAAATATAAATTGATGGACTCACAAAAATATTGAGGCTTCTAGCTTCTGATAATGACGAATTAACTCCTCATATCAGGCTAACCCTACTGAAGTAACAATTACAAACCTGGACAAGACATTAAAAAATAGGTGTTTGGAGGCACTGGAGAGTGACCCAAAGCAGCAGAAACTAAAGAGGATAAGACCTTTGGAAGAAATGTTCATCATCTGTTGGTTTTTAAGTTTATTTATTTATTGGGGTATGTGGGTGGCTCAGTTGGTTAAGCATTTGACTTTGGCTCAGGTCATGATCTCACGGTTCATGAGTTCGAGCCCCGTATTGGGCTCTGTGCTGACAGCTCAGAGCCTGGAGCCTGCTTTGGATTCTGTGTCTCCCTCTCTCTCTCTGCCCCTCCCATGTTCATGCTCTGTCTCTCTCTCTCTCAAAAATAAATAAACATTAAAAAATGAAGTTTATTTATTTATGTTGAGAGAGAGAGAGTGCATGAGCAGGGGAAGGACAGAAAGACAGGGAGAGAGAGAGAATCCCAAGCAGACTCCACACTGTCAGCACAGAGCCTGATGCAGGGCTTGATCTCATGAACCATGAGATCATGACCTGAGCCCAAACTAAAAGTCAGATGCTCTACCAACTGAGCCACCCAGGCATCCCATCATCTATTGTTGATCAGAGTTTTCCAGTATTGCACAGCACAAAAATCCAATGAGTACTTATTCCCCATTTAGTCCCTATTCCCCAGTCCCCCCTTCCTGCTAGCAGAACCTCCATTTGTTCAAATAGCAACTATATAGCAGTCAGGGGTGCCGAGGGTGAGCAGGCCTGGGCTCCATCTGTCTTGTTTCCCTTAAGAAGATAAGGTAGGATAGGTGTCCTCAGTCTGTGGCTGGTTTATGGGTGACCTTGTTCTGGTCAAGGAGCTCTAGCTGGAAGTTTGAAAAATGAGACTTCCAGGAAGGGTCTTTCTTTCCTGGGAAAGACAGGTGGACTCAGCTGACATGCAGATCTGCCCTTTCTTCTCTCCTATCACCCTTCCTTTAACATGGACAGGATGCTGATTCCAAGAGATGCATCTGCTATTTGAGAACCACCAGGCAACAATCTTGGAGAGGAAAGTTTCAGGAAAGAGAGAGGCAGAGTGCTTATTACATCATTCTAGAACAGCTCCAGCTGGGAGCATCTTTTCCTGGATTCATATGACATAGATCAATGTCTTGCTGCTTGAGTCACTGTGACTGCAGCTAAAAGCCTTCCTTACAGATACACATGAAAGAGGTGGAGTTAATACACTTGACACACATATCTCAGGACCTGGGCCCAACACAACACCAGTGTTCCACTCTGCTCACCCCATGACTCCTTTGGAAATTCCACGTTCACCACATGCCTGCAAGTCACACTGCAGAAACCCAATGCTATGCCCTTCTCGTGGAACGACTGACAAACAAATTATACTCAGAGCCTGCTGTCTAGCTCTGCCTGCCTGCTGTTCCCTCTGATGGTCCAGACACTGTCCTCAGCTGCTCCCTCAGCTCCAAGATAAATGTGTGAGGCTGCAGCAAGTCTTTTGCAAAGGACTCAGGACACATAACAGAAACTGAATCAAGTTCTTCTTGGGGTTCTGGGGTCTAGGTCTACCCCCACTGTAAGGTGGTAGCCCACTTCCTCAGCGTGCTTTTAACTGCAAGGAAGGACTCTCTGGCTGGAGCAGGGGTCCCTCCAGGGCATGCTGTAGCATGTGACCTAGTGAAGCGATCCCCTAAGAAGTCACCCCTCATGCTTTTAATGATGCAGACCACCTCTCAACCTTTCTCTGAAAAGTTACCTTTGCCACATGGCAAAGGACACATGGTCTTAGGTACATAGTACAATGGCCAACCATCCTGTTCTTTTATTAATGAACTTCAGCAGCCTCACTTTTCTCCCGTTTGACCCGATTCAGTTGTTGTAAGAGGGAAAATCCTGGGGTAGGTGCCCACTTGGAACAGTCTGAAGTTGGACCCCATGCCAAGGATCCTGCCAGGGTGTGTTTGATTTTTGCCAGGAGATCCTCAGAATATTCTATTACTGGCCTTCTCCACTCCTTTGGGACCAGGGTGTGGGTGGCCAGTGCCTGGGAGCAGCAGGAAGGAACTCTCTGGGGTGGTGGGAAATTCTACATCTTCATCTAGGTGACAGCTACAAGGGTCTCATATTCATTGAACTGTGTGGTTAAAATCTATGCACTTTACGGTATGCTTCATCTCACCTAATATATATATATATATATATATATATATTTTTTTTTTTTTTTTGAGAAATGCAGAGAGAGCGTGAGCAGGAGAGGGACATAGAGAGAGGGAGACTCTCAAGCAAGTTTGGTGCTGTCAGCACAGAGCCAAACATGGGGCTCAAACCCATGAACCATGAGATTATGGCCTGAACTGAAACCAAGAGTTGGATGTTCAACTGACTGAGCCACCCAGGCATGTGTGTGTTGTGTGTGTGTGTGTGTGTATTTTTTAAATTAAAGTGCAGTTGAATACAGAGAAGGCCCACCCAGTGTGCAGCAGTCTCAGGAGACACCATGAGGTGGCCACTGCTGTAGGTAGGCCACAGCAGCACTGCAAGGCTCATGCTCATGCCTGTAGTCAGGCCAGAGGGCTGAGTGCAGTGGGGGGTTGTAGGCCCATGGGCAGCAACAGCTCTGCCCAAGGATGGCTGGGGGGACAGCCTGCGTGGAAAGCACCACCAAAAGTGACGCCGGCCAATGAAGAGGTTCCATAGGAATAGCTGCCAAGACAGCTGGGTGAAGCAGGGGGGCCAGTCTCTCTGTCCTGAGCAGGCCGGGGGATGAGGAGATGAGGCATGTTCCAGGCAGGATAAGGGGCTCCAATCCCAGTCCCTTGGGAACCCGAGGCATGGAGCAGGCAGGAAAGCAGGGAATAAACACGGAGCAGCTACTACCCCTGGCTGGCGAGCCAGCCCGCATACCCTCAGACCCGAGGCTCAAGGCCAGGTGGTTCTTCCCTCGGCTGCAGAGAAGGATGATGGCAAGAGTTAGGAGCACCGCTGCCCAGGGTGCAAGGGCAGCAGAGGGATAAGGCTGTTCCCCTAAAGGAAAGTCTGCAAGTGGAGTGTCACTCTCCAAACAAGGAAGCCAGGGCACTTGACCTCTGTCTTGCATCTCCTCTCTTCAAGAAGTGCCTCATGGGCAAGGGTGGAAGTTTTGCAAGAATCTCAGCGATTGCTTGGAGGGAGCATTTTGTGTGGTCCCAGCTGGGATTTAGTCCTGACAGAGGACTTCTGGTGATCCCTTCCCCTGGCTGTTTGCAGGAGGATGAAGACAAAGCCCAGGGAGAGCTTATGTTCAGGAAAGAGGGGGCTGAGCCACAGTCCCAACCCAACCACAAATCCTGGTTGGGGGGAGCAATGCCGGCCACATTGCAAGGTCTCACACTCAAATTCATCCCCCATGGTCCCCAGGAGGCTCGTGTTGGGAGCCTCAGGATGGTGAATGGGGCTGGGAGTAGAAACCACAGAAGTGACAGAATGGAAAGTCTTTTTCACTACAGTTTCTCTAAGAAACCAGGCACATGGTGTGGCAATGTGAACAATTGACATCAAAGCGTGGGGGAAATGCCCTCTCCTGACTTCTGCCTCTCTGACCCCCAGATGCTCCCCAATCAGGGGCAGGCATGGCAGTGTTATCTGCCCTGGACACCACACAGCAGGTGGGGAGACAGCTCAGCTGAGGGCACTGGGGACTCTGGGTTCCCAGTTCCCTTCTCCCCATTCTCAGAGGTCAGTGGCAACAAGTGCCCCAAGAGAGGGGGAAAAAAAGGGAAAGAAAATAGATTTGCCCACTTGGAAGGTCAATGGGCCAATTCTTAGCCACTTCTTAGGCACTTCCGGGGAGGCTCAGAGAATAGTACAATGGACTTGGCAGAAGATAGAGTTCTTCCATCGCAAGTGGAGGACATCATCTGTTATTAATGATAGTGTGATTGTAATTAAGACAGAAGGCTGGAGGCTTTGATAAACATGGAGTGTGTTTGGGTCAGGGGCACTGGCTTGAGATTCAAATATGGTAAATTTCATTGAGTACTGGATTGGATGGCCTCAAGGACCAACACTGACAGTGGTCATCAGCATGGTGGGGGCTGTAGACTGAATGTTTGTCTGTAGAAAGACAGCTCTCACCTGACACCCAATCTGCTGGTGCCTTGATGTTGGACTTCCCCACCTTCAGAATTGTGGAGAATAAATGTTTGTCATTTGTAAACCTCCAGTGCATGGAATTTTTGCATTTTGCACCCCTCCAGCCCCAATGCCAAATCCTAAAGGACTAAATCTTGGTGCATTCATGGACAGTTCTTCATAAGATAAAAATTCAGTTTGTGACCTGAAGGACCAAATTCTACCTTGACAAGCCTTGTAAGGTCTGGAGGACTGTGCTTGCTTTGAGAGCCCAGACCCTGCTTTGAGATCCAGTCAGGGCCTCTCGTTGACCAAGCCTTGGCCTGTCACATGTGATGGTTCTGCCCTGTGTTTATGCACATATCCCCACCTTGCTTACCCTTGACAAGCCACATGTGACCAAATCTACAGGTTCAGAGCCCCTGGCCTGCTCCTCCCGACCCTATGTAAGCCCAATTAGAGGTTTATCTCAGGCCTTTCCTGTTCATGACTGTAGGTAGCCACACCACATCACGACTCTGAGAGCTGGTGCTCAGCTCTGTCGCCTGCAAATTGATGCTGGGACCACCCAGACTCCTTTCTCCATGCACACATACCCCTACCCCACCTCAATCCTACCCTATGTAAAGCCCTCCAAACTCCAACACGATCTTCCGTGGACATCTGTCTGTATCTCCAGTACTCCCTCCTCATTTATTCTTGCTTCTGAGGTGAAAGGAGCCAGGGATGTTCTGTGTGGTATGTGGGTTGTCTCTGTCCCTCCAGCTGTAGGAATGGGCAGTTAAAGAACCAGTGCTAAGAGATCAGATCCCTTTTTCATTGGTAACAAAAAGAAATACCTGGGGGGCTACCACTAAGGGGTTTAGACCAGTTCCCAAGAGAGGTCTGGGAGGACTCATTTCACTTGGATCTCTCTCCGGGCTTTCATGGTGCAGGCTGGGCCATCACAGTGAATAGGCTTCTGCAGAATGTTAGCACCAGAGACAGAGATGTGGTCCCAGACCTAACGGCTTAAGTCTGTGCTCTGCTCCATCTTTCTGAATTCTCAAGGGACTCCTCAAGGGACATCCCAGAGAGAGGCACTTAAAAAGGAGCCGTTCTCGGAGCAGCACCTCCTTCCTCACATCGTGTTGGCACGCACTGCCGTGGACTGCACGTGTTTGGGGAGGCTGGTAACTCTAGAGGGAGCAGTGCAGGTAGGGGTCACTTATCTGCTGGATGGATCAGAGAGGCAAGAAACTTTATTGTTCCAACCTGAAGGGAGAAAATGTACTCAATTTTCCAGATTACAAAGCTGGATCTGGGGTCACAAGGAAAAAGGTGGAGGACTGAAGCAAGCAGCTTCCCATCGGCAGAGTCGGTGCTGAGGCCCTGAGTGCTGGTTCCAGGCCAGTGGCCCCGTCCAGGTGGGTCATCCTCTCTGTGGCCTTCCTGGAAGTTCAGAGCCCAGATATCTCACCACAGATGGAGAGTCCCACAAAGGACAGAAATTGGATTATGAAACAGGAACCAGGGTCAATTGCCAGTGCAACTGGCAATCTTTCTCCTTTAAGGAGAAAGAGAAGCATTTTACAAAAAAGATCATTTAATCGCTTTAAGACCCCAAAGTAGAAAGGATATGTTTTGAGTTGCACCTAAATCTGATGAGGTGATCAAAACAGCTCTACTATCAAGAAACTGTGGGCCTAAAATGGAAGAAACCACCCCCCACCTCCAAGTTGCAGGAAATGGCTTCACACCATTCTTTCTATTTCTATTATTTCTATTTCTTTTACTGACATGTAATCATCCTCCTTGACTCCTTGACTCCCCCTCCAGTTCTCCCTCCTCCTCCCCCTCCCTCAGCCCCTACAGTTCTCCCTGTTCTCCTGCTGGACCCTCCTGTTATGAAGAAGCTTTGTTCATTAGGCTAATTTATACTGAGATGAAAGTGATTGGCAACAGCTTAATGGAATACTGACTATATCTGGAATAGCAGTCTGATTTTGAAGTCCTATCTGATAGCTTTCCAAGCCAGTTACCACTGATCTCCCACCATCTTCCCAGCAGGGATGCCGGCCACTGAGATGTTCCTTTCCAAGTGGGATCTACTATTAGGGTCCTGCCTTCCAACCTATGGGCAGCATGAGAAAGAGGAGGACCAAAACCTCCAAAGCAATGGGCCTCTAATGGTGGGATGGTGATGAAGCTTTGGGTCAGGAAAGGGTATCCACCGACTGTCAAATCCCATAAATGAGAGGGCTGTCCTTGACCTTCTGGCAAATCTAAGTTAACTCTGCCTCTTGTTCCCAATGAGTCCTGGTGTCAGGAAGTCATCTCTGCCATCAGAGACAGATATATCCCAAGCTATATTGTTTTTATATCCAGTAGCAAAGAAATGGAATCGACCAGAAAATGCTCATTAGAATTTGCCAGTGACCTAAAAATCATACTGTATTTTTTTGTCTCTCCCATAGTCTTGGATTTCTAGTCAAGTAATTAACACATCTTCTTTCTGCTGCTGGGTAAAATAGGCCCTCTTGGCCCATGTCCTTGATGGACATTCCATACTGGGCTAAGACTTGGCTGAACAGTGAATATACAGTGTAGGTCAGGCCACAGGTGCATGGCTAATGCTTTAAAGCCTGGAAGAGGTGACATTTCCAAACAGTGAGAGTGGTACAGCAAGGAGAAAGAGAGAGGAACATATTCCAGAGCACCCAGAGGATTCAGTCTATAAAAATTGGTAGGAAAGCAAACTAGCCCTTGTTCTGTCTTTAGCAACCATATCCTATCCGTTCACAAGGTGGCGACCTTACTCTAGAACAAAAAAATGCGCATGAGCCCGCGTGTTCTTGTGACTCCTTCTATATATTCCTTTTACCCTTAATTTCTCAAGCTTTCCAGCCTCCAATGCTTTTCTCATGTCTAATGACAACATAGAATAGTTTTAAATTGTTTTTGCATCTATATTATGTTTTTACTTGCTATAAATCAGATGAGTGGAATATTTTCTTTAAAAAAATCGATAATTATAATTTTTAGGTAAAATTAAATACTACAAAACCACCATTTTAGAAATGACAAAATAATTCTACAATAAATATATTTTTTAATGTGACCTGGAGTGCATTTTTTTTCCCTCAAGAATCAGTGACCCTCCTGCCATGGACATTAGTGCTCTCCATTTGGTTACTTAAGCAAATGATGGCAGATTTCAATGACTTGCCAAGGACTTATTTTTGATGTTTAATTTATTTGACTACCCTTGTCACGTAAGAGACTGAGAGGAAGAGAGCTTCAGCAGTCCTGGGCTTAGTTTCAACCAAAGATAATATGTGTGCGTGTGTTTGGAGAATGTGCAGGGGAGGAGGGATGGAGTGGAGGTACAAAAATTCTATTAGTTCACTCTAATATTTATGTTTAACAACTTATGCTCACTAACATGTAGCTCACACCCTTTTGGAGTACATCAAAATTATATCATTGCATGGCATTCTTATAACCAATTATGAGAAACCAATTATGGTTTAACTTCAATGAATCGTGGACTAGACTCAAAGTCCTTTGCAAGACAGTGGGGTTTCATGGGCATTAAGAACAAGCATAAACTGAGATCTCCCTAAGTGTCCAGCATCATCCTAGCAGGTCTGAATGCAGAGTTGGAAAATACCAAACAAGGAGGGGGGTCCCAGTAAGCTGGTCTCCCTTACCTGGTGGTCCAGAGCCTTGTCAGCCAAAGTTGGGAAGGAAGCTTGGTCCATTTTGGCCAGGACACAGGCCGTCTTGCTAAACAGCTCAGCCCCGGAGAGGTCCTTAAAGCAACACAGCAGATCCATGTCATTCACTCAGTCACAATATCAGTGGACTCCTAGTCACCATCAGTGCTGACACATAACTGTTCTTTAGACTGTGATATGGAGCACCGGGCAGAGCACGGCCCTGTGCTCCCCAGCGAAGGGCAAACAGCAGGACTGGTAATGCACACAGAGCCCTGCTGCTCCTGGGGCCCGTGGTCTTGTTCAGTGCTGCAGGACTGGTGAGACTGGAGGATGATGGGGGGGGGGTCAGCACCTGTCTGCCATGGAGCAGACTTCAATGTCCTCATCTGCCTCCAAGAGCCTCAGTTTCCCCATCTGTAAAGCAAAAATTTGGGCTCTTCTCCCGCGGGCCTGTTATCAGGATGAGGGCATCCCTTCATTCATCCTGGAATCCAGGATCTGCTTTTCTAGGACACTGACTGCCAAGGCCCCACTCTGCTCCTGTTATCTCGTCCCTGTCTGCCTCAGTTTCCCTGGATGTTGCCTCTGTCTTTTCTTTTGTTCTCCTTGGACCCCAGACTCAAATATTTCTCCAAAGCAGGCACCTTTGAGACTATATTTCCTGAGAAGATACAACCTTCTAGCAAACATTATCTTGCTACATCTTACATCCACCCTGAACTACTTACCTCTCCCCACATCCACCCAACTTGCAATTGCTTGCTTGCTCCCACTTCTTCCTGAAATTCACTCCAGGTAAATTGGCAGCCAGGATCACCAGTGCACCCTATCTTGATAGGCAGCTGATAGCATCTTCTACAAAGTTAATTTTTATTTTTATTTTATTTTTTTATTAAAAATTATTTTTAATGTTTATTTTGAGAGAGAAAGAGAAAGAGAGAGAAAGAGAGAGAATGTGAGTGGGGGCAGGGCAGAGAGAGAGAGAGAGAGAGAGAGTCACAGAATCTGAAGCAGGCTCCAGGATCCAACCTGTCAGTACAAAGCCCACAGCAGGCTTCGAACTCATGAACTATGAGATCATGACCTGAGCCGAAGTCTGACGCTCAACTGACTGAGCCGCCCAGGTGCCCCTACAAAGTTAATTTTTAAAACTAATCTTTTCTTTTCTTTTTAATTTATTTTTTAAATTTACATCCAAGTTAGTTAGCATATAGTGCAACAACGATTTCAGGAGTAGATTCCTTAATGGCCTTACTCATTTAGCCCATCCCCCCTCCCACAACCCCTCCAGTAACCCTCTGTTTGTTCTCTATGTCTAAGAGTCTCTTATGTTTTGTCCCCCTTCCTGTAAAACTGATCTTTTCTTAAAGCAAGAGTTCTTAACTAGGCTCACGATTTGTGAATTGTTCTAAAATGATGTCCTGAAATTTCATGTAAGACTTCATTTGTGGGTGAGATTTGAAGATCCATACCTGTCATCAAACTTTTTAAAGGGTTTTATCTTAAAAAGCTTAGGAACCACTGCCTCAAAGATCCTCTTTTCCCCACAGAAAATAAATTTATTTTCTGGTCTCCTAGTTTACTTCACTTGAAGTGAAGTTTACTTCACTTAGAAAGGAAAAATAGTAAGAAAGAATGATTTTAGGTGGCAAAACCATTTTTGCGAAGTAGAGATAATATGGTTTCACCCATTTCACAGATTTGGAGATGAGACTCAGAGATGTAAAGGAAATGCCCGATCTAAGGTCATACAGTGTTGGGACCTGCAGGCATTTGCTGCTGGCCCCAGGCCCTTTCTAGAAGCCTCACATCCTCCTTCCAGGCTCTGTATTTCCCGAGGTGGGCATTTCCCTTCTCTTTAACCCAGGACTTGTACTCCACTAATAATGACTCATCTTCCTGTAGATTCCTGGGCCAAAATCACTCATTCCTGAAGGAGGTTCTTTCAAGAATCTCAAATCTGGGGCCTTGAGCTTTAGAAAAACAAACCAAAGAATGCAGACCAGCTCTCCCCAAAGCCAGTAACCTATGACTTCTCCTCTAGGCCTCATTGTGGTCCCTCACTAGGTCTGAGTCTGGAAAACCAGACCCCGCCAGCTCCACACTGCCCAGCGAATGTCCCAAGAGGCTGCTCCAGGAGAAGGGGGGTGGGGGTGGGGGAATGGTCTTCTACAAACTTTTTACTCCTCTTTTCATTACCCGACCTCTACTCTTCCACTGATAGTCTCTGGGGCAGGAGAGAAAGACAACTCTGAAGATGTAGCATTTCTCTTCTTTGGGTTCCAAATACCTTTATCTGTGGATGAGAGAGTGAAAGTGTGTGTGTATGTGTGTGAGAAAGAGAGAGAGAGACAGACAGAGACAGAGAGAGACACAGAGAGAAGAAAGAGGAGGAGGAGGAGGAAGAGGAGGAGGAGATGGGAGGAGGAGAGAGGAGAGTAGGGGAAAGCATGAAATCAGGACCTGCACATCTTAATGATACACATATAATAACTGTGACCTTGTACTGTTGTCATGTGCATTTACTTGAAAAGGAACTGTTAGAGGAATATAAGATTAAATCTATTCAAAACAACCCCAATCCCCTTATTCTCTAGAATATTCTCTTGTATTGTTATTGTTATTGTACACCCAATTTTGCACTATTATCTTAAACTTTTCAGAACACAATATGGAGTCTTGGAAAAAGCACCAGACCAAAAGTCTAGAAACCAGGGTTTTAGTGTCAGCTCTGTCTTCCACATTCCACACTTGTGGGCTGTCCTTTGTCCTCCCAAAGACGAGGGTCTTGGACATTTGGTTGGCATCTTGAATGGCTACAGAGAATCCAGCTTACATGTCCACAAGCAATAGGAACCAGTTTTATCAGTATCTACCTACTTTTCATCAACCAACCAATGGTGGGAGAGACCTTTTGGAAATATATTTATTTTATCTTTGGGTGGGGCTAGTAAGAGGAGTGAATTTACTGACACTCTGTAGAAGTGCATGCATTTATATATGTCATGCTTGCTTTTGTGATCTATCACAAACAGTAGCTTGAGCAAGGGAATAGCAGAGGTTAAAATGCAGTGCAAGACTGAATTAGCTGATAGCTGTTATTACCAAATTCTTTATTCAAGTAAAAGCCTCAAACAACCTGACCATTTCTTTGCTCCAAATAACAAGTCACCAGCATTGAATCACTTGCCTCCATGAATGTGTCCAGAGAATATGACACCTAAGACAAGATTTTGGTAAAATTTTACTGATCTGGCTAACTTTCAGGAACTCACCAATCAGCATTATGATAGGAGCAGGATCTTGGAAAATCTGACTTATGAGATGACACAACCAAACCTGTTGACCTGTTGGAGTGTCTTCTAGGCTCTAAGAGCTGCAATTTTGGCAAAGTCGCCATTTTTGAGAACAGAAGGGAAGTGGCCCTGGTCTTGGGCAGTGAGGCAGGCCTAGAAGGTACTGGGGAGGCTGTGTGCTGATATGTAATGAAAGGAAACTGGGAGACAAGGGGAGGGGGCAAGACCATCATCTCTAGTTCCCTTGCAGTATTCTCACTATGCTATAATGAGGGAATCCAGGAGGGCTTAGCTGTGTGGTTCTAGCTCAGGATCTCTTATCAGGTTTCAGTCAAGATGTTGGTAGAGGCTGAGCTTCTTGACTGGGGCTGCTTCCAACATGGCTTCCTCACTAGACAGCTGTTGACAAGAAGCCTCAGTTTCTCGTCATATAGACCTCTCCATAACACTGCTTGAGGGTCCTCACAGCATAGCAGCTGGCTTCCCCCAGAGATCCATGAAAGAATAAGGCAGAGGTTTAAATGTCTTTCATGAACTAGCCTACAAAGTCCCACACAATTATTTCCACAATATCCCATTGTTTGCACAGGTCGGCCCTTTTCAGTGTGGGAGAGACCTACACAAAGGCATGAATACCAAGACATAAAGATTGTTGGGGGCCATCTGGAAGGCCAGTTACCATACCCCTTCCCTCATAGATAAAGGGTAGTAATGAACTAATGCACCACCCAAGCCTGAACTTGACCACCAAAAGTGGACAACAGAAGGCAGCCTTGGGAAAACATGGGAAACAATGCATGTAAATAACATATATGTGGCAAACTGTATAGATCATGCCTGAGTATGTGCACAAATTGCATCATGCATATGTGTTATGATGAAAAATTGTACCTTGCAACAATTTTCTGGGAACCCAAATTGGACTACTGATTCCTGCCTCTTCTGATGCTGCCATATTCCTGTTTATTCCTTTAGCTTAAACAGATTGGGAATTGTAAGGTGTGCTTACACTGAACTTGAATTTGGCATTTGACTGGCTTTTGTTGATTACTACCAGGCCTCCATTTGTCCCCTCCTCCATGGCTGGAATCTATAGGTCCTAAACAGCTTGCCCATATATTTTATGACATAATCTGCTTCTGCTTGCCGAGTTTCATTTTCTTCCCTTTCAAAATGATTCATTTCATTTTGACAAATACATTTAAATACCTACAATGTGCTAGGTGTTATGACCATACTGAGGAGACAGAAATGAACAAGTCAGACATGGTCTGTGACTTCACAGAGTTGACACTCTAGAAGGGGCTATAGCATTGAACACATTTATCCATTCACTCCATTGGTTATTTGTCCAAAGAATATTTATTCTTACTGGGTGGCAGGCAACATTCTAGGTGTTAGGAATACAGTGGTGAGCTAAATAGAATGGTCTTTGATGACAAAAAACTTGGTTACGGAGGAGATAGGAACTTACTACATAAACATGTCAACTGTCTGACCTTCTCTGTGTCTTCATGTCCTCCCTTACTCAGCTTAAATTCTCTAGCCAGGTATTCTAATCACTACCTTAAATACACCCTCAATTCCCTTGCCCTACTCTTGTTTCAATGAACCTCTTGATTAAACCGCATCTTTACCTACCCCACTGAGTAGGACACAAAGCTGGAGAACACACTGAGTGTTCTAATTTTAAAAGCTTGCTCACTGACCTCTAGTGTTCCCTTAAAACTGACAAGCAATTGTATTGTATTCCTTAGGTCCACCCATGCCCTCTCTCTGCTAGACAACTACTGCATGCCCTTGTCTCTCTCCTTAAATGTCCAATGTCTCTCCCTCATCCTCACTCTGAGATGATGATCTTGTGTGGTTGGTAGTACTTAGCTCCATTCCTGGTCTTCCAAGATCTTTCCTGGATCGCAGGGGGCAGGAAGTCTCAAAACTACCTTTCCCAGACCCTCTTGCTAGCTGCTTTATTGTTAGGCTCTGCCAAGAGTAGGTGTTGACCCTAAATTGCAAGGCAGGAGGAGGGGAGAGGTCATTCCAGTTTTGGCTCCTGCAATAGCAGCTGCTCACAGGTGCAGGCTCCAGGCAATCAGCATTTCTGGAGCTGATGCAGAAAGTGGTCCTGCTCATCATTAGCAGTGACTTTTCCAGCAAATCAACAGTCTCCTTACAGGGGTCCCCTTACAGGTACCACTTCTTTAGCTCTTCCAGTTCTTTGCATTTAACTTCTCTCTGCTTGAGAATGTTTCCTGTTTTCCAGATTGGACACTGGCTAACAAACCTTGCTCCTTCTTCATTAAGAATACAGAAGTGATCTGGAAAGAACTTCCATATGCTCCCACCACTGTGTCTGCTCATCCACCACTTTGTGTGTGTGTGTGTGTGTGTGTGTGTGTGTGTGTGTGTGGTGGAGACATTTTGGCTTCTTTCCTATTCCCAAGAACCCACTCTACATGTTCCCATGTAAGGTCCACCTCCACTTCTGATCTAGGTCCCATTTCTTCCCTCCCACTTATGCATGTCTCTATCTCATCAATTTCTCTTCCATGCATCATTCATATTTGGTTCTCTTCTGTATTATTCCCATAAGCAGAAACACATGCTGCTGCATCTCCCATATTCAAACAAAATAAATGACAGAAACAAAACAAAAAAGAAATTCCTGTCTGACAGCATGTCTCCCTCCAAATGATGCTCCTTTTCTCTCAATTTAAAGCAAAATTCTGTGACAAAGAGATCCATACTGCCTCTTCCCTACTTCCCTTGAGCCCACTCCCATCAGGCTTACCCCCAAATACTCCACTGAAACTGCCTTGAACAAACCTAATGATTGTGGGTTAATTCTTAGCTCTTCTCTTATTGGACTAAGCAGCAGCATTTGATGCCATGGAGCCCCCTCCCTTCCCTTGGGGGGTCTCCAGTACAACATTGTTCCCACCACAGTGACCATTCCTTCTCCCTCTCATTTCTCCAACCTCAAAATGTGGATGTGTCTTGGACTTTAGTCTTTGGACTTTTCCTTTTTCTGTCTACATTTAGCTCTTTTAATGATTTCATCCACTGTGTTATGGTTTTAAACATAGTCTATATTTTAATTTTTTAAACATTTATTTATTTTTAAGAGAGACAGAGACAGATCATGAACAGTGAAGGGTCAGAGAGAGAGGGACACACAGAATCGGAAACAGGCTCCAGGCTCTGAGCTATCAGCACAGAGCCCAACGCGGCGCTCAAACCACGAACTGTGAGATCATGACCTGAGCCGAAGTCGGATGCTCAACTGACTGAGCCACTTATGTGCCCCAATATAGTCTATATTTTGACAGCTCCCAAGTGTCTACGTCCAGGTTGTGTTTCTCTTGATCTGTAGCCTCATTCGTCTAATTCTCTCCCTGATATCAAATTATGTAAAGATCAACATGCTCCACTTGTTCCCAACCAGTCTACGACCCACAACCCTTCCCGCTCATGTCAGTAAATGGAAGCATCATCTGCTCACCAAAGTCAATGCCACTGGAGTCTTCCGGACTCTTCTTTCTTTCTCACCCATATCCAATCTATTAGGAAATCTTTTTACTTCTACCTTCACAATACAGGGTTAAATTCAACTCTCTTATTACTACTCTTGTTTAATCCACCCCCATCTGTCACCAGAATATTTTGAAAGCCTCCTATCAGGTGTCTGCTGGAGCGCCCCTATTAAATCCTAAGGCAGATCATGTTCTTCCCCTCATTGAAACCTAGCCATAGCTTCCTGTCTTCCTCAGTGTGAAAACCACATGAGTTATAGGGACCTACCAGAACCTACAGGGTCAGGCTTCCAATATCTCTCTGACTCTACCTTCTGCTTCTCCTCTCACCACTCTGCTCCAGCCACTCTGGCTTCTTTGTTGTTCTTTTCTCAGGGCTTTGCATGTTCTGTTCCATCTGCCTGTAATATTTCCCCCAGGGATCCTTGCTTTGCCCTTCATCTTTTAGGATCAAGATGTAACCTCAGTTAGCCTTCCCTGGGCACCCTGTTTAAAACTACCAACTCCACTCCTCACACCCTCTGTCTCCTTCTCTGCTTTATTTTTCTCTGTCATATTGATCACACCCTAACACACAATGTCATCTTACCTATGTAATCAGACCCAGTTCTTCTACTTGGGTGTAAGTAAGGTCCATGAAGTTAGGGACTTTTCTGCCTATTTACTGCTTTATCCCCAGCCCTAACACAGTGCATAGCACCTAGGAGACCATCAATAAATGACTGTGAATGACTAGCATAAGTGCCCTCAGGCAAAAGAAAAGAGTGTCTGGGGAAAGAATCACAATGAGGACTCAATTTAGATGCAGGGAGTGTGATAGGGAGGGATCTGGCCTGTCTGAGAAGGGACATTACGTCTAACACCTGCTGAAGCATGAGCATGACTGTTTAGGAGTGTGGTTTAGTACGGGGAGTATGGGGAGGAGGGGGGAAGTAGCCTGATCAAACATTTTGGTTTGCCAGAGACTGACAGGTTTCCTCAGTGGTAAAAGGAAAGTGCCCTGGTCACTCTAGAGGAGAGGGAAGATTGTCCAGAGCAGAGGCAGGGACAAGTGGAAATGCCTGCCAGAGAGGCCCCAGGGGCCAGGCTGGTCAGCCATTGGAGGCTGGGTCAGGGGTGGTTTCTCTTATCTGTGCAATGGGAAGCCGCCAGAGGGTCTTTCAAACATCCCTTCTAGCTCTCCTGGGAGAATGAGCTGGAAGGCCAGTAAGAGTGCAATGTGGAGGCTTGTTATCTCCCGGTAGTAAGGGTTATGAAAGGATCTGGGTTTTATGAACTTCATGTCAGAGTCATTTCAAGGCCCTGGTGGAGGGGAGGTGGGGGGGAGGTGGCAGGTGTACGTTATTACTACCTTGTCTCTTGGGGTTGGACAGAATGGGCAGATTGGGACCTACCTAATTTCAGTTAATATAGGCACTTACTGTGAATTGCTAAGTGGGTGAGATCGGAGTGGTTTTTTGATAAAGAGAGAGCCTGTCAAGGGGGATTTCTGAGCCATTTTCTACATCAAATCAACAGAGGTGTTAATCCTCAATCTAGATAACAGAATAATTCAATTGCAGACTTGGGCTTTAAACCCCACTGCAGATTAACCAACTGTCAGGGACCTCAGCTGCCAGCAGACAGGCCTGGATGATGAAAAATGCCAGACTTGTGCAGCGAGACTCTGAATGTTCCAGGCCTGACCCCCCACCGTGGGCACAGGGGCAGTGCCCTGAACTCCTGGATGGGCCTGGGTGCCTCATGGCCTGCTGTCATCATCGTGCCCTAGGGGGCAGGGAGAAACCCATTCTGCCTTGGACTGTAGGGTGCAATCTCCTGGTCTGGACTCTTTCAGGCATAAGCTGTGATCTAGGAAGAGAGACTGGCAGACAGATAAGCATCATCCACACGGGTTTGTCCTTTTAAAAATAAATTTTTAAGCAGGATGAGAACATTACTAAGCTTCCTAAAAATAAAATGGACCTGGGGCGCCTGGGTGGCTCAGTCTGTTAAGCTGTTCAACTTTGGCCTAGGTCATGATCTCACTGTTCCTAGTTTGAGCCCTGCCTCAGGCACTCTGCTGACAGCTCAGAGCCTGGAGCATGTTTCAGATTCTGTGTCTTGCTCTCTCGGTGCCCCTTCCCTGCTCGCGCTCTCTCTCAAAAATAAATAAACATTGACACAATTTTTAAAATTTTTTATTAATAATTTTTAAAATGTTTTATTTATTTTTGAAGGAGAGACAAGAGTGTGAGCAGGGGAGGGATAGAGAGAGAGGAAAACACAGGATCTGAAGCAGAATCCAGGCTCTGAGCTGTCAGCACAGAGCCCAACTAGGGGCTCAAACTCACCAGCTGTGAGATCATGACCTTAGCCAAAGTCGGATGCTCAACCGACTGAGCCACTCAGGGCGCCCCAACAATTTTTTTTTAAATAAAAGAAAATAAAACCGGCCTAACACTCCCATAAAGTTTGATTATTCTTGTGTAATCCCTTCTGGTATTTTCTTATGGGCATTCATCTATTAACATCATTTCTATTAAAAAATTTTTCTGTAAAAATATGTGTATCCTGAGTTTTTATAATTATATATTTCAATTAATCATTCAAAGAGGTTAATGAAAAAGGGGAAAATACACAAATCTAGGACAAAGAGGACTTTCCCCCCCTAATTACATGCATGATAATACAAAGGACATCTTTCTGTGAAAAATTTTTATTCCTTTGTATAATTTCCATAAGATAAACTCCCAGAAATAGATCAAAATCTACTATTTGAAACACATGTTTTTTGTTTGTTTGTTTGTTTGTTTGTTTTAGCAAGAGTGGGAGCAGGGAAGGGGAAGAGGGAGAGGGAGAGAGAGAATTTTAAGCAAGCTCCATGCTGAGCATGGAGCCCCACGCAGGTCTTGATCTCACAACCATGAGATCATGATCTGAATGGAAATCAAGGGTTGGATGCCCAAGTAACTGAGCCACTCAGGCACCCCAAAACACATTATGATTCTTGATACACATTGCCAATTGTTTCCCAAAGTATTGTGTTAATTTATACTTCCACCTGTGTTTGTGTATACAAATCTCATAGTAATAAATATTATCCTTTTTTTTAGTTTTATGGGTAAGTGTGGCAACAAAGCTTTTTTTGTTTTTATCTCCTTGATTATTGATGAGATGATTGAATATTTTTCCATATGATTTTTTCCTGTTTCTTTTTTTCCTAGTTGCTTGCTCTCCATGATTCCTGAAATAAGCTTCAGCTTGTTCTTCTGTAAAATGGGGATACCAGCAGTATTACCTTGGAGGATTTTGTGAGGGTTAATTAATTGAGCAGGGTGAGGGAGTGGTTACAAGCCTAGCTCGGATGTCATCAGCCTGGCTTTGGATGCTGGCTCTGACATTTGGAAGCTGATGGGGGGTGGCAAGATCACATTGCCAAGAGCAAGGGGAATTGGAGTTGTGGTAGTAGCCATCTTTGGAAAAATACCATCTATCACATTAATAATTTTTATCTTTAACTAAGTCTCTAATTACACAAACAATGCAGCCTATTAAAACATGCAAGTTAAGCCTAAAGTCTCTTTTGACCAACACCTCAGTCCCAATCTCCTTTCCAAAGGTGACCACCGCAGTTTGCTTGGTGGACATCGTTTGTATGTGAATACATAATGGAAAATCTGTAGTGTGTTTTTACGTTTCACATAAATAGTATCATGCTGTATGTATTTCGTTTCAATGTGTTTTTCACTCAATATGTCTAGAGATTGCATTATGTCACACACTGAGATCTATTTTATCCTTTGCATCTGTGCATCATATAGATAGAACATAATTTACTGAATAATTTCCTTAGTCACCAGCAGAGAATGAGAATGCCCTTTTCCAGGTTCCCTCTGATAGTTGCAGACAATATTTTCAGTTTTTGGCAGTTATGTTGGTAAAAATGACCTGATAATTGTTTTACTTTGCATTTCTCTGATTATCAGTGAATATTTACATTTTTTCAAAAGGATGGGCCATTTACTTTTCTTCTATAAATTGCTTACACTTTAAAAAAATAGGCTTACCTCTCTTCAATTGGGTCTTTTAAAAATTAATTTATATGAGTTTCTTGATATCCTATTCCTTTGCTGCAAAATTCTTCTATTGCACAGAATTCTTATTTTGATGTAATAAGCTTTATCAATTTAGTATAAGGCTAGTTTTGCATTAAAAAAATTCTTGTTTAAAAACCTTTCTTTCCCTTAAAATATTTCCCTCTAATACTAACACTTTTGTAAGTTTTGATCTATAATTCATTTAGGATTTAGTTTTATGAATGTGTGACTTAGGTTTTAATGGATAGTCAGTTGTTCCATTTACCAAATTCTCTCCCCACTGATTTTGAAATTGTATCCCTCCTGCATGCTGAATTCCTATATATGCAGATATGCTTCCAGACTTTTCATTGTGTTACATTGATCGATTTGCTTGCTCTTGTGATGATACCGCAGGTTTTAGAACTACAGTTTTCTATTTTTCTTCTCTTTATTACTATTTTTCAAATTTGTGTTGGCTGTTCTTTTCTATTCAGTCTTCCATATGAATGTGGAATCAAGTTATCAAGACCTTTGGATTAGCTATGCATTGATTTATTAACTAATTTGGAGAGAATGATATACTTTCCTGCTATAAATTTTGTCATTTTCTTCTTTCTTCCTTTTCTCATCCCTCAAATGGAGCATGCCGTTTACAAAGCAGCCACAAGGTGGGTGTAGGAACAAATAAGGTGTAGCTCAGTCCCATCTTCGGATGCCTGGTAAGAGACTCAGAGAGGAAGATGAGTGCCCTGGATGGAATGAGGTTAGAATTATCTGCACAGAATACCTTATACTCTGTTTACCTTACAAACATTTCATTTCTGTTATTTCCCTTGGAATAGGTGACAACTGTGACATTTCCCCATTTTAGAGATGGAAATGAAGTCAATAGAAGTGAACCAAATGGCTTCTCTAGGCTATGCAGCCAGTACAGTATCATGCAGAACCCACATCCTCCCACATCAAGCCAATCACTCTTTTCACTGCATCCAACTGCAAATTTCAGATTTCCCTTCTCCACAGTGTCTGAAAGGAATACAAAATAAATGGAAACCCAAATCCAAAGCAACAGCAGGAGAATGTGTGCAGGACCATCAACCCTGTGTTCAAAATCTTCGAGTCACTTAGCAGATACCCTAAGCAAGTGGAATAAAACAAAGAGATTGAAAAGACCTTTTCCCCCTCTCTCTTTTGGGATCCAATTTTCTCTGTGGCCTGGCAGTGGTAGGTGCTAGATGATTTGTTGAGTTAATGAGGGAATAGTCTGGCTCCTGGAGAAGGACAAAGAGATTTGGAAGTATTAGGGCTGGAAATCCAAACCCAAGTGTTTCTCCTGCATCAGGTCACTTCCCTGCATAGACACTGGTGTCCATTCAAACCACTAGGTGTGGTCTATTGAGATTTTTGGCAGCTATGGCCAGTGCAGCTTCACCTGTGTCCCTACTCGAAAGTCAAGGACCACCTCAGGCACCCTGGACAACAGCTGCAGGCTTTGCCCATATCCATGGTCTTGAGATATCTGCACTTCATATCTTAGATCCAATGTATCCACTCAACATTCAATACTCTCCCATAACTGTTCCTATAAAGAAGGTCCATCTTATCTCCTTGCCCAACCCCCCCCCCCTTGCAACTCCTTGTTAGTGTGATATTCCTCCACCCTTTTCTTTTACCCCCAGGATTTCCACATTACTCGATATCCAACCTTTGTCCCTAGTTTGTGTTCTGGTTTTAGAAAGTGCTGCTCAAGGCCCTTCACAATTACCAATCTATTGCCTGTGACCTTCAGACTAATTGCCAAGTAGAGCAATCCACAGGGTAACAGATACACTTCCATGGTAGATCACCTGCTATTTATCTGTCCCCATAGAATTGTTCCAGTCTCTTCATCACAGAAGAATTTTTTGATGCCATCTTGTGCTCCCCCAGCCAGATCTCCCCTTATCTCAGTGTAAGGATAATATAGGAGTATTATTATTGTTCCAAATTTTGGCTGCCCTTCCTGGGAATGGAGGGAAGCATTTTCTCTCCCGGCCCCATTGATACCAGACTTGCCCATATGACCTGTTTTGGCCCCTGAATGCAAATGGGAATCCCATGTGGAAGTTTCAGGAACCAGGTTCATTCCACCACATTCTCTTTCCTTCTGCCACAAGCAATAGTGACATTTCAAACAAAGGCTTCTCTGTTTCTCTGAGTCCCAGAGTGAAGATGACAAGTAGATATGTAGCCGACATATGATGGACATGTATTATGAAGAAGAAACACACATTTGTTGTCAGCTTTTTGAGTTGTTTATTCCTGTACCATGGTGGCAGGTGAAAGCACTGATTTCACTCCTCAGGTTTGCACAGAGAAGCGGCCATTTCTTCTTCTTCAGGAGGGAAGCAATATAGTAGAGATACTTCCAGCTTTCCCCCATCCTCCAGCCTCTTCCCTAGAGGAGATGTATCTTATCTGATTGTTACGAGGGAGACAGACTGGCATAGGAAGCTCATTCTTTCCAGGCTCGTGTCAGGATCTGTTTGTCCACAGGCAACTGGCATCTCCTATATGCAGCTGTGTGGGTAAGTCCCAGGGACAGTGTGGAGCTGGCCTGTGGTGTCCGGTGGTGCCAGCGAGTTCCCTGGTAAAATATTAGGAAGTCTTGTGGGAAAACACCTAAGCTAACCCAGCTTTTAATATGAAAAGATGATATTTTAATCCCGATATATCCGGTCCTGCACCTAACTCTCATATCTGAACTAGAAAACAGTGGTGTTATATATTTGTGCCCTAAGACTCCAATATACTGCATTTATGTGACCCAACTCTATTCCCCCATCTTATCATATAGCTTCAGTGACATCCCTAAATCTGTTCCTAGGGGATCTGTGGGCCATCTAGAAACACTAAAGGGCACACCCTGGCAAGACAAAGATGGTATGAGGAAGCTGTTATTATCCTGACCACAGGAGAAAAGAACCTGCCCATGTAGGGGATCATAGGGCCGTTGTTTGTTATGCAAAAAAATTCAGAAGGCATCATTTGTCTGACTTGCCATGACATCCCTCAGCAATCTGCTTCAATGACCCAAAAGAAGGACTCAAATATGTGGTTGAAGAGGTCCTGGACTGCACCTCTGGTTCACACCTCTTGGCCCAGGTCCATTCAATTAGAAGTTCCATTTGTGTCATCTGCCTCACTTAGCAATCATGCTTCCCTCCCTCTGAGAAACTAACCCAGGAAGACTGAGTGGTGGTGGAAATAGACCACTCCGTGGCACTCTCTACCCCAAACTACTAAAGCTATTGGTTTAGGCTGTTCCATTGGGACAGGACAATAGCTTTCAATAACATTAAATATATGTTTCATGTTGAAAAATGAGAACTAGAGATGTCATGTGACTTATTGGAGGCCACACAGCTATTATTTCTGTGCCTCCTTTCAGACCAGATAATAACTGTGACGATTCATTGAATGTTTCCTTATGGATCCAACCCCATGCTAACCTCTTGCCGTATATTATCTCATTTAGTTCTTACACCAGCTATGAGAAGTGAGTCTCATTATTACCAATTTGAGGATGGGGAAACTGAGAATGAAAATTTTTATAGCTTGTTTGAAATCTGATTCCATCACTGATTCTATCACCCATTCTATTCAGTTGTATTATAAAATTTAGTTTCATAACATTATAATACTGGGGTGCCTGGATAGCTCAGTCGGTTAGGCGTCCAACTCAGGCTCAGGTCATGATCTTGCAGTTTGTGAGTTCAAACCCCACAATATCTGTGCTGACAGCTCAGAGCCTGAAGCCTGCTTTGGATTCTGTGTCTCCCTCTCTCTCTCTGCCCCTCCCTGCTCACTCTCTGTCTCTCTTTCAAAAATAAATAAACATTAAAAATTTTTTTAAATTATAATACTGTGTTATAAAACTTAGAAATCGAGTCTGAGAGCTACGCTGTACCCATATACATGCGAATTCAGACTCTACGCAACCAAAAAGAGATTTGAGAATGTTAGAATGTCAGAGCTGGAAGACACTAAGTGCCTGTCATTGCAGGGACTCCCCAACACCCCTATTCTCCTCCACAACAACCCTAAGTGCACACACACACAGAGCACAGATTTTCAATGTCATCTGCCATAGAGAAAAACATTCTCAGGGAGCTAACAGAGCTCCACCCTGTTCCCTGCTGATCATTATATCCTGACCAAGAGGTCTACTCAGATTTATTCACCTATGTTGAGACAAAACCTGAGAACCAGGGCAAATTAGCTTTGGTTGAGATGTCTAATTTTGAAAAGTAAATAGTGGCTGGTCAAATGTTCTTCCCTCTCATACCTTTGTTAAAAAGGTAAATGCCATAACACTCACTACTTAGGGGCTTTTATTGTTAAAAGTAATGCCTCATGATTGATCAAATAAATTAACATCCCATTTTCATGGTCTCATTTGTTGGGAACAATGGTGTTGAAATGCCAGTGTAAATACAGGAGAATAGGCAGAGCAGAATGCTTCCTACATTTTGCCCACAGGTGAGTACCAGTTCCACATTATTTATAACTTATTTTTATTTTAACATAATAGAAAAGCTATACTCAAGTTGCAAGTAGAGAAAAAAAGCACTTTATTGTCCTGACCAATTTGAGTGTAGATTCCCACTCTGATGCCCATTACCAGCAAAACCTTATTTGTATTTCCTATACATAAACCCAATACAACCATCAAATCAGGAAATGAACATTGGTACATCGTGACCCTAACCCTAAGTCCTCAATCACTTTTTGCCAATTGTCAAAACAGTTCAGAATCACAAATTACATTTAGTTGTCATATCTCTTTAAGTTTTTTGTAGTTTGGCACAATTCTTCAGTATTTCCTTCACTTTAATGACCTTTACATGTTTGAAGGTTATAGGCCAATTATTTTGTAGAGTATTCCTCAACTTACATTTATTTGATGTTTCCTTCCTTCCTTCCTTTCTTCTTTCTTTCTTTCTTTCCTTCTGTCTTTCCTTCTTTATCTTTCTACTGTATGGACTCTGGTTTCCTATTTTATTCAATAGGTTGAAATCCATCATAATCATTACTTATTTGATGCTCAAACTCTCCCCAATTTGGGCAGAGGGAGTGCCTCACACTGGCTTCTATTTCCTCTTAAGTGTCCCATCATTCCTTGAGCACTGATTTATTGTCTTTTGAGCAGGCTCATCTTGTCATTTCCCTGGTCTAGTCTTGAGCTATTTCTTCAAGGGATACTGGTTCCTTTTACTGGAAGAGGTATTCAGAAGTCCTGATCTGAGGTCTAGATATGCTCATTGCCTCTGCTCTCAGGCCTTCTCAGTGGTCAGAGGTGGGGAGTATATGTATGTATACACATAGTTAGAAATACTCATACATATTTAGAAATAGATGGAGACACAGGTGGAGATGTAAATGTGTCACATTTTATTTTTATAGATACTGATGATTTATTTATCATCCATATCAATCATATATCATTCATATCTGTATCAACATCTATGGAAAACAGTAGTTCATAACAATATCTCCAATTTAAATTTAACACCACAGAGTTCATTTTAGTTTCTTACTTTCCATATTTGTAAGTCCCTTCAATGACAGTGAGGGATCTGGCTCTGGTTATTTTTAATACATTTACTTATTTGCTCAATCATCCTGCAGGAACCAGTTTCCCTGTAGTCACCACCCCTTCACCAGTGGGATGCCCCCCTCACCCCACTCAGACCCAGATTCCCTGCTCTGGGCTACCAAGCTTCCCTCCTTTCTCCATGCTCCCTGGCATGGAGGTCTACTTTGCTGGGCCCCGCCTAATGGATTTAGGAAGAAACTGTTCAGGAAGGGAAGGAAAGACACTAGAAAGAACACATTTATTAATTTATTTGCAAAATACAGGAGAGGGGAGTTCTTCTTTAGCACTGTATTATTTGAATGTTTGTAATGGTGAGTGCTTGAATTGGCTTGGAGTTGAAGGGAATAAATCTGGGGACGACACCCTGACAATTTTATACCAAAAAGTGTTCCCAAGGAGATAATCTTTGTTCAAAAGATGGCCTCCACAAGCTGTGATGACCTGAACCAGAAATGATAAAAGCAATTTGTGAATAAAGACCTGTGAGAATCTCTGTGATTTGTCGTTCAGACTGTTTGTGGAGAAGGTAGGAAGTGTGCTTAGATGGATTGGGCTCTGGGTTCTAATCTTGACTGCACAACCCATTCAAGTGGGCCAGGAAGCACTCTTAACTGCCAAGTGCCAGTCTTCTTGTGAGAAAATCTGATAATCCTCAGATCCCCTTATGGTCAGGCGGTCTAGGATCCCCAGGACACTTTATTTATCACACTGTTCACACGCCTTTCTGCAGGGCAAGAACCAAGCCTCAATGTCATCTCCACCGTGCCCATCGGGGTCTGGCAAACGAAGGCATCCAGTTGGCCTTTGTGGGTGAGTGAGTGCAGACCCGATGGCCCCAGGCTGGCCAGGTCTCCCTCTTTGGAAGCATCCACTGTTAGCACAGCTGAGGCCTCCCTCCCAGATCGCATTGCCGAGAAGTCACGCTTATTAGGACTGCTGGTGCACTGCAAGGGCTTCCATCCAGCCCATCTCTCATAAAAAGCCCCGATTCCCCGATAAGGAGAGGAAGTGACTGCCGCAGGAATTTGATCTGTGATAACCCGTTCCGCCACTCGTGGAGGACTGTGCTGTGCCTCTAAAATGCGCGGCCGTTTGTCGCACGGGGCAGCAGCCGGCAGCCTCTCAAGGAATGTGTGTCCAATATTTGGTGCTGAAAGGCTGGAAGTAGAAGCAGAGCCCAGGACGTGTCAGGGCGGATGATTCCCGTGATGGAAAGGGCGTGATCCTCATGCGGGCAGTAAGTGGCGGCCGGGGTCGTGGGGAAGAATGCAGAGAGGCTTAGGAACTCTTGCTTCTCTGGGCATAATTTTTTTCAAAAAAAAAAATATATAAAATCTATCTCTTTTAAACATTTCATATCCGTTTCCCTTGAATCTTTCAACCTGGCCTCCACTAAAACTGAGTTTAAATAAGCATAACGTTAGCAATGCCTACTGCACTCACTGGTGAACTTTAGAAAGAGGACTAGCCCCGAGGAGACAAAGAAATGGTCTATCATCTTAAGACGGCAGTGCGAGGGTCCCAGATTTTTCAGGTTAGCAGCAGGGTTGGGGAAGCACTTTTCAGAAGTAAAGAGTCAGATGGTTGATTCTTATTCTTGTTGGAGAAAGGGGAAGTGTAGACCGCCTCCAAATGCCCTGGTACCCATCCCACCCATCCATTAGGATATTTTGTTAGTCGAAAGAGCTTTGGGTTAAGTGAGGAAAGATCTGGTGTCTGCTCCAGTTTTGCCACCTATTTCTGTCTAGAAAAAGGAAGACTTGCCCCTGAGCCTCAGATTAGTCCATCTGTACAATAAATATCCTACTATGAGTCAACGTAATAGGAAAGTGCTTTGTGAATGGCCCATGGCTACAAATATGCAAGAAGTATTATCGTTGTTGACTTCTCTTAAAATACGCGCCTTTCGAAGGCTTAAACCTATTATCATTCACATCTTAGTGTTAATTGCATTAGCAGATAGCATTCTCCCTTTTCCTAACTATAATTAGCACTGGAAAAAAGAGAATTTTGTTGCAGATTCAGCTTCTACTCTCACACCACCAGCTGACAGTGAGAGGGATTCCAAAGGTGGGCAGTGGCAGAGCAGGTATCCCAGAGCAGGAATTAGCTGTGGGATCCCAAAGTGATGTGGTGGAAACACTCTGGACTCACAGAGTTGGGCTCAAATCTCAGCATCTGGGAAAAGTCATTAAGCAGCTTTCCACTTGAGGGCTCACATCTACAATATAATGATGGAGGGATCCAAAAGGTGATCTGTGGTCACTAACATTCTTGGATTCTGTGGTGTAGACTGTGATAGCAAAATATGCCTTAGAAAATGAGCTACTGTCTGGTTAATGATATACTATTATCCCAAATTATTACCTAAAATAAATTAGAAATATTGCCTATGGGGGTACCAGGGTAGGTCAGTTGGTAAACATTCGACTTCGGCTCAGGGTATGATCTCACAGTTCGTGAGTTTGAGCCCCGCATCTAGCTCTGTGCTGACATCTTGGAGCCTGTAACCTGCTTCAGATTCTATGTCTCCCTCTCTCTTTGTCCCTCCCCTGCTTGAGCTCTCCCTCTCTCTCTGTCAAAACAAATAAACATTAAAAATTAAAAAAAAAAAAGAAATATTGCCTATGAAGTGGTAATTTAGGCTTGAACTAAGGACAATTACTGTGATTTGTAGAATCCTCAGCACTGTGTCTGGCATGCAGTTAAATGTTCAGTATTATAGAGACATGTTCATATGTGCGAGCTGCATTGAAAGCAAGAGAAAGTCAACTTTTCTGCCTGTGCCGCTGACAGTGTTACGGGTTCATCAGTCTGTTTATCAGAGATTCTCCTTGTTAATTTTTTTTAGTAATAAAATTTTTTCTTTAATAGTAAAGAAGAGGAAACAATCTAAATATTTAATCATAAGATATTGGCTAGGCAAATATAGTATACGTAAATAAATGGAATCGTATGCAGCCATTTAATGAATATGATGTAAATGTACATTGGCATAAAAATATTCAAATTACACTGTTAAGTTTAAAAAAGACAGATTACTAAATAGCTCTCATAGCATGAGAAAAAATTTCAGAAGGCTTATGTACCAAAATGCTTACCAAGTTTGTATATCTTCAAGGTAGGGGGTAAAGGTTTGTAAAATAAATTTCATTTTCACTTTTTCCTTTGCCTGTTAAAAAAGTTTCATTGAGATATAATTCACAAACCATATAACTCACCCATTTAAAGTATATAATCCAGGGGCGTCTGGGTGGCTCAGTCGGTTGAGCGTCCGACTTTGGCTCAGGTCATGATCTTGTGGTTCATGAGTTTGAGCCCCTCATTGGGCTCCGTGCTGACAGCTCAGAGAATAAAATACAGTGCATAATCCAGGGCTTTTTAGGAGAGTCACAGAGCTATGCAACTTCAGAGCTTTCCAACACCACAAAAAGAAACCTCACACCCTTTGGCTGTCCTTACCTCCAGCCATCCCCTTGCAACCATTAATCTACTTTTTGTCTGAGAATACATCTAATGATCACGTATCAAAGCAACCATCACTTAAGTATTTCTTCTGGACAAAAACCAGGGCCCAAAGTTGCATTTCTTATTATGAGTGGTTTTAGACCTGTCAGTAATGCTGCTTGGCATGTAGGGTGATGCGTGAAGAAACTAAGTTTACTTTGATTTCCCATGGTGCTCTCATCCCTGCCTGGAGACACAGCTTTACAACTTCTAGTTTCTTCTATTCCTGATCTGGGATCTCTTTTCTCTTTTCTTTTCTTTCTTTCTTTTTTTCTTTCTTTCTTTTTTTTTTTTTTTTGAGAGAGCAGAGATATGACTGCAACCTTCACTCTTAACCTGACACTCATTTCCATGCTGTGGTTTGCACAGCCTTATCTTTCATCAGGAATCACTGGATTGAACTGAAGTGGTTTGTATATGATAGAGCTAGTGCCCAAACTCACCAGGTCAACTCAAATCAGAAATATTCCCTATATTCATGTTTTTGAAATGATTGTGTCAACTTGATCTTAGGTATCAGAAATGGAATTTTATAACCAAGGAAATAGGGTCTTTTTTTTTTTTAAAAAAAAAAGTAGTTCCTGTTTCCTAAAGTACAGATATTTCAAATATATGAATTCATTACTCCAATATTTATCAATCATCCCCTCTGTAAAGAGCACTGAGTAAGTGCTGAGTTGTGCAAAGAAGTATAATCCTGAATGAAACAAATTTACAATTTGAAACAAACTTACGAAAGACCTCTAGTTGACTGGAATGACAATCCACATAAGTCTTTCTAGGAAACAACATACATGAGGTTGAACTATATGGAGTCACCAATCTTTTCATTTTTGACATACAAAAATGGCAATTTCAAATGGCTCAATCTACTAGAAAAACAAAAATTTTGCACTAAATAGTGAAAAACACTGCTTACCATTTACCCACACTGGGCTTAAACTATTTATAGGCATTATCTCATTTAGTCTCACAACAACCCCATGAGGTAGGGAGTATTTTGATCTCCATTTTATTTATTTATTATCATTTTTTTTAATTTTATTTTTTTAAGTAAACTCTACATCCAACATGGGGCTCAAACTCACAACCCTGAGATCAAGAGTCACACGTTCTACCAGCTGAGCCAGCCAGGTGCTTCTTGATCTCCATTTTATAGATGACAAAACAGAGTCTCAGAAAGACTCAGTAGTCAGTTCAAGTTCATAGGGTCAATAAGTGGTCTTATTGCATGATACACAAAAAACTCTGTGTGACACAAAAAGACTATACTCTTAAATATTGTACTAAAGAAAACATTCAAGAGTTGGAGAGAAAGCAAAGGCTATGTAATAGAGTAGTTCTTATCCACGTGTCTGGTGTGTAGTGCGTGTTTAATAAAATTAGAGGGCAGAGTAAGGAATGACTAATGCTAATAAAAAATACCCAAATATGAAAACCCTTCCTTATTTTTCTTTCTTTTATATTCCAAAAGGTACTGAATATTGTCGCCTCACACTGTAACATTTCCCATTTGGTACTACCTCCATTTGATTTTGTTTCCAAAGGTTGTGAAAAATGGAGGCTTCACTCAATTCCCCTTTAGTGAGTATTCTCTGATCACTACCACGAATCTTCAATCTGTCGGACAAGAATCTTGTTTCCACAGGAAGCTCTTCTCTTTCCAATGGGCCTGAGACAGTTCTGGGATCCAACCATAAACTAGTTAAGAGATGAGATATATGCTCATGAAAATTGAGGAGCAGTGTGAAATATCAGAAGAACTATGTGAACTATGAAGGGGTCCCTTCTTGACTAATACATTCTGGCCAGAATTCTACTCTATCCATGATTCAGGCTGTCTTTGGGCAGAGGCGATCTGCTTGGTAGGATACCTCTGTGTTTACTAACAACAGTCAACAACTGATAAAACACCAATGTGTGAACCACTTGACTCCATCTTGTGATGAATACACTTTCCCAACGTTTCTGGCATTGTAATCCACCACTCTATAAGCTTTGCTTGCAAGATGCATGCTGGCAACTGCTTCAGCAGCTATTTCAGAATCCTGACATCTATCAATGATCTTTGGACAATGGTATGATACAAGTCGTTCTCATAAGTCATTAGTACCAAAGGGCAATGGTAAGTTCTTTCAAAGCATTCTGGGACGAGCATCGCGAAGATGTCCATAAATGCTATGAGGCACTGCCTGCTACATGAGAGAACCATTCAGGGAGAGGAGAGATACAGAGGAGTGTGACAGAGGGTTGAGCATGTGCAGGATAACTAAAATTAGTTTCCAGTCTGAGATCCTCATTTCTGCCTTCTCTGGAATGACTGTCATTATCCACATTTTCCCCCATACATGGTCCATTCTGAAATAATCCCTATTTAGAGACCTAGATGTCAACTGCTCTGAAGAAGCAACTGAAATCCTGAGGTCTTACAAAGTCCCGTGCTACAATTACTGCCTTTTTTGTGACCAATAAAATACTGCTTAGACAGTGTAACAACCTCAGGTGGATATGTATTTAGGTCTGTTTATATTAATTTAAAAAAAAGAGGCAAAGAAATTTAACCCAAATTGTGTAATTATTCCTGTAAGTATGCTTCCCAAGTACAACCATTGAATGTTATAAGGGGGAAAAAAGGCCTTTTAAAGATCAGCTTAAAAAAAAATAAAATAAGTGGTTACCTTAGGTAGGTCATAAACATATACCCAAAGGACAGCTGAAAAAACTAACAGCTAGTGTTATCCAAATTCATGTTTGGGATCAGTTTTCTATTGGAAAGCTGATGTTGCAGGCGTCTCAAATGACACAGGGAAGTCTAGAGGCTGTGCTAAATGACCCCGAATATGGCTCAAGTCATAATACTAATGTTGAAGATTCATGTGGAGAGTTTGAATGCAAGTTTTAAAATGGAAACAATTCTAAGCTCACATTTTATTTTATATAAAAATTTTTAATAAAAATTTTTAATGTTTATTTTTGAGGGAGACAGAGTGTGAGTGGGGGAGGGGCAGAAAGCGAGGGAGCTGCAGAATCTGAAGCAGGCTCCAGGTTCGGAGCTGTCAGCACAGAGCCGAACGTGGGGCTCGAACCCACAAACTGCGAGATCATGACTTCAGCCTAAGTGGACACTTAACTGACTGAGCCAACAAGGTGCCCCTATAACATTTTAAATGTATGTGCATTAAAATTATTAAATGAAATAACAAGTAAGCATTTGACTGTTTCATATATATTCTTTTTTTTTAAATGTTCATTTATTTTTGAGAGACAGAGACAGAGACAAAGCATGAGTAGGGGAGGGGCAGAGAGAGAAACACACAGAATCTGAAGCAGGCTCCATGCTCAGAGCTGTCAGCACAGAGCCCAATGTGGGGCTCGAACTCATGAACCGTGAGATCATGACCTGAGCCAAAGTCAGATGCTCAACCTACTGAGCCACCCAGACACATCAATGTTTCATACATATGCTATTTTTTTGTTTTTTAATTTTTAAAATATAATTTATTGTCAAATTGGCTAACATACAGTGTGTAAAGTGTGCTCTTGGTTTTGGGAATAGATTTCTGTGGTTCATTGTTTACATATAACACCCAGTGCTCATCTCAACAAGTGCCCTCCTCAATGCCCATCACCCATTTTCCCCTCCCTCCCAGTTTGTTCTCTGTATTTAAGAGTCTCTTATAGTTTGCCTCCCTCCTTCTCTGTTTGTAACTATTTTTTTTACCCTTCCCTTCCCCCATGGTCTTCTGTTCAGTTTCTCAAGATCCACATATGAGTGAAAACATGTGATATCTGTCCTTCTCTGACTGACTTTTTTCACTCAGCATAATAACTTCCAGTTCCATCCACGTTACTGCAAATGGTATGATTTAATTATTTCTCATTGCCCAGTAGTATTCCATTATATATATAAACCACATCTTCTTTATCCATTCGTCAGTTGAGGGGCATTTAGGCTCTTTCCATAATTTGGCTATTGCTGAAAGTGCTGCTATAAACATTGGGGTACATGTGCACCTATGAATCAGCACTCCTGTATCCCTTGGGCAAATTCCTAGTAGTGCTATTGCTGGGTCATAGGGTAGTTCTATTTTTAATTTTTTGAGGAACCTCCACACTGTTTTCCAGAGCAGCTGCACCAGTTTGCATTCCCACCAACAGTGCAAGAGGGTTCCCGTTTCTCCACATCCTTGCCAGCATCTGTAGTTTCCTGAGTTGTTCATTTTAGCCACTCTGACTGGTGTGAGGTGGTATGTCAATGTGGCTTTGATTTATATTTCCCTGATGCTGAGTGATGTTGAGCATTTTTTCATGTGTCTGTCGGAAAAGTGTCTATTCATGTCTTCTGCCCATTTTTTAACTGGATTTTTTGTTTTTCAGGTGTTCAGTTTGGTAAGTTCTTTACAGATTTTGGATGCTAACGCTTTATCTGATACGTCATTTGCAAATACCTTTTCCCATTCAGTCGGTTGCTTTTTAGTTCTGTTGATTGTTTCCTTTACAGTGCAGAAGCTTTTTATCTTGATGAAGTCTCAATAGTTCATTTTTGCTTCTAATTCCCTTGCCTTTTGAGATGCGTTGAGCAAGAAATTGCTGCGGCTGAGATCAAAGAGGTTGTTTCCTGCTTTCTCCTCTAGGATTTTGATGGTTTCCTGTCTTACATTCAGGTCTTTCATCCATTTGAGTCTATTTTTGTGTATGGTGTAAGAAAGTGGTCTAGTTTCATTTTTCTGCATGCTGCTGTCCAGGTCTCCCAGCACCATTTGCTAAAGAGACTCTTTTTTTTTTTTTCCATTGGACACTCTTTCCTGCTTTGTCAAAGATTAGTTGGCCAAACATTTGTGGGCCCAATTCTGGGTTCTCTATTCTATTCCATTGGTCTATGTGTCTGTTTTTGTGCCAATACCATACTGTCTTGATGATTACAGTTTGTAGTAGAGGCTAAAGTCTGGAATTGTGATGCCTCCTGCTTTGGTTTTCTTCTTCAATATCACTTTGGCTATTCGGGGTCTTTTGTGGTTCCATACAAATTTTAGGATTGTTTGTTCTAACTTTGAGAAGAATGTCAGTGCAATTTTGATTGGGATTGCATAAATGTGTAGATTGATTTGGGTAGTATCAACATTTTAATAATATTTATTCTTCCAACCCATGAGCATGGAATGTTTTCCCATTTCTTTGTGTCTTCTTCAGTTTCCTTCATAAATTTTCTACAGGTTTCAGCATACAGATCTTTTACATCTTTGGTTAGGTTTTTTCCTAGGTATTTTATGGTTCTTGGTGCAATCATCTATATTCTTAAAAGATATGTCTTCAAGATGCCTCCCCCCAGTGTATTTCTGTTTTTACCTTTCATTGGAAAAACAGGGGAATTAACTTATATTTGGGCTGATATGAAACATATTATGTGAGACATATCCATTTATTAATACAGAGAAAAGTCAGGTGTCATATATATGAGAGAGATGGGATATCATTGTGCCTAGTTTTGCCCAAATTATTAATTCCAAGTGTTAAAATACTGTCAGCATTCTTTTTTTTTATGTTTTTTATTTATTTTTGAGAGACAGAGAGAGAGTACGAGCAGGGGAGGGTCAGAGAGAGAGGGACACACAGAATCTGAAGCAGGCTCCAGGCTCTGAGCTAGCTGTCAGAACCATGAGATCATGACCTGAGCCGAAGCCGGACGCTTAACCGACTGAGCCACCCAGGTGCCCCTGTCAGCAAACATACTATAGAATACTGAAACATGTATCAAGTATTTGAAATTATTAAAACCATTAAACAACCTACTAAATTTATTGTTCTGATGCTGTCCAGCACATTTTATTTTAACTTAAAAAAAATCCCTGCCTAGCTCCTTGTTCACTTTAGCTTAGACCTAGTTTAACTGTTAACCCTCAGTCCTGACTTATGATCACTGTAAGAGGTCTTTGACAAGAGGTTTATCTGGGAAGAGTTGTTTCATCTTTTGGCATCTTGATTTCACCATTTACATAAAGAGGATGATTTTGTCTGCTCTGTTTATTCCACAAGATGACTGTAAGGGTCCAATGACATGGAAGTGAACGGAGAGTGCTGTACTAGGCAAGCTTTCCTTCCTTAATGTATACATGAAAAAAATTTAACAACCTGAAACACTCAAAGCATATATTTAGGAATAGAGGGAGGGGAGATAGAAGGAAGGAGATAAGAGAAGGAAAAAGGAAGGAGAAAAAGAAGGAAAGAGGGAAGGAGAGGAGGGAGAGAGGATAGAGCAAATAAATTACTCCTAAGCCCATACGGTAAAGGTTGTGGATTTCTTATACCCATACTCCTTCACTTTACCTCTGTTGGCTCTGATCATATCATTCACACCCACATAGCCAGGGAAGACAGGCTAGAAGATACTTTATATTATGCCTGAGTTTGCAGATTGTGCTTTCCATTAACTTTTTTCCTTTTGCAGACACAAAATGGAGACTTGGTTGGAGTTCAGGGTTTGACCTTCTCTTATGTGGAATATCCTAATGGCTACATTAGCCAGCATAAATGAAATAGGCTGTTCCAACGAATGAAACCATCTCATTAAATGAGAGTCAACTGTGTGTTCATTTAATCATTTAAACATTTTTTTCTAAGGAGTTTTCAAAAGGGTTTGATTCATAGCTTAGGACATGATAGAAGATAGAGAAGATATTAAATCTTATAATAAGATTTAACTAAAAGGGAGAATAAATAGTGTCAAAGTGTGGAGCTGAATTGAGCTCTACTTTTGTAATAACAATGACTAATTAGAACCAAGCCTTATCATGTCCAGCACCATTTCCCCTTATTTGCTGATGACGAAAGTAAGGCTTTGGGAGGTTAAGAAAACTGTTCAATCAGAACAAGGATCAAGGTTTTCTGGCCACAGCGTTACTCTCTAAAGGGCAGGAAGTCCTAGGCTAAATTGTGTCAGACTCTGGGAAATACATTTTAAATTGGGTTTTCAAGCCACGAAGGTGAAAATAAAATCTTTACAGTTTCAGAAGAATCTCCTAGGAATAAAAAAAGTAGAAATTTATCTACAGATTCAGTTAACAGCTGACGTAGGAGTACCACTACCTGCCGGCCTCAAGAAGCATAAGATGTGCTAGAAAACACCAGAAAGCTGCATGCTTGTTGAGAACTCCATGGAAGGAGTGAGGCCCTGCAGAAATTTCCTTCTGCGGAGCTGGGAAAGCAGTGTGCCGAGCGTGTGCAGAACCAAGGGGGCTGTGGCCTTGTCCAGGAGCGATGGAAGATGGGTTGAGGATGGTGCGGAGGAGCACGTGGAAGCAGTCTGAGAAGTGGCAACGATACTGGTAAAAAGAAAAAAAAGTGCAGATCGCGTTAAAACATTTTACCAGTTCTTACCTGAGATGATCATTAATTTCAGAAAACACTTGAGTGAATGATACTGGAAACTGGCATTTTCATCTGCAGTAATCCAGCACAGGAAGAAGAATTTTTTATTGGGAAATTAACCTCTCATTGGCTCCATACCAAGTCAAGAATAGCAAGGAGTAAAGGAAACAAAGCGGGAGCCCATCTTTATCTGCTCCTTGGAGAAGGCCTTCTCTCCAGGCCTCTGGCCCTTGCTGTTCTCCTTCCCAGCTGCCCCCCAACATCCTCTTCTCACTGTTGATCTCTGGCTATTTCCCCTGAGGGCCACCTCCTGCGGTGAACTGACTGCTTCTGGTGCTGCAGCCCATTTATCTTACTTTTTTCACCCATGTGCTTGACCCAGGTACTCTCTCAGAGCAGCCCACAATATTTGCTATCATTCCTGTGGTTCCGCAGGCCCAGTTTACTCCTGAGGTTTACAGTATTACTGAAATTCAAAGCAGGGCTGGCTTTAGTAAATACAGAAATGGCTCTGGTCTTACTTGTAGGGACTGGTTAAGATTCTACAGGGGTTGCTTAAAATTTATGTTACATTTTACTGTATGTTATGGATGGAAATATGTTTTAGTGACATTCATAAAGGTTGGTATTTATGTATATGTTGAATTGTATTGCTTACTAAGTTGAAATTTTGGAACCTACAATATATCATATGCATATGACATGGCATACGTCTCATTTCTGTCTTGAACTTCAGTTTCAGCTACCTCCTTGACATGCTGTCCTTGCTGTCCTGTTTTCAGTTCAAATGGGCTAAGCTAAAAATTGCCCTCCACACACAACCTCTCAGACCACCATTTTTCATCTTTTTCTTTTTTTAGAGAGAGAGACAGAGAGCAGGCAAGTTGGGGAGAAGGGCAGAGAGAGACAGAGAATCTTAAGCAAGCTCCACACTCAGTGTGGAGCCCAACATGGGGCTGTGAGATCATGACCTGAGCTGAAATCAAGAGTTGGATGCTCATGGGGTGCCTGCCTGGGTGACTGAGTTGGTTAAGCGTCCGACTGACTTAATGCTCAGGTCATTATCTCCTGGTTCGTGAGTTTGAGCACGGTGTCGGGCTCTCTGTGTGCTGCTTCAGATTCTGTGTGTGTCTCTCTCTGTTCCTCCCCCATTTGCACTCTGCCTCTCTCTCTCTCTCTCTCTCAAAAATAAATAAAGATTTTTTAAAAATTAAAAAAAAAAGAGTTGGATGCTCAACAGACTGATCCACCCATGTACCCCCCAATTTTTATCTTTTAAGTGAAAAGTAAGTTAGGAGTCATCTTTCCATGGGTCCCCAAAAGGCTTCTCACTTGCCCTTTAGTGCTTGGGCTCTGGAGGCAAACTGTCTGGGTTAAAGTCCCAGTTCCACCACTTGGTACATGTTCCACAGTAGGTGTATTATTTCACCTCTTTGAGCTTCAGTTTCCCCCAGTGTCAAAATGGTGTCTATCTTTTGGAATTGTGAGAATGAAAAAGAATCACTTGTGTAGAGAAATTAGAGCATTATCAGACACATGGGGGACTCAACATTTGTTACTATTATTGTTATTATTACTATTACCATCATCATCATCACCCCTGCCCTGTCCTCACACTTATTTTACTCACCTGATGATGTTGCCTCTTACTTCCCAGAGGAAATGGAGGGTATTAGGTATGAAATTCTCTAACTTCTACCACCTCAAATGTGGCTCTGGCGCTACCCATCTTTTCCTCTTTTCCTCCATCACAGACAATGTTCCCCTTTCCATGATGTCTCCTCCTACTCCTGGCTGTGCTGTCTTTGCCACCTGCCTCCTTCCATCAGATCACCTCCTCTTGGGGAATGCAGTGTTGAAGGGAATGACTGGGCATTGTAATTGAAGAGAGCTGGTATCAATCTTAGACCTTCCTCTTCCTGGCCCTCTGACCAGACTCTTCATCTTCAAAATGGAGGTGGTGGATGGAGAACACCTTGGTCATAAAAGCATGGGACCCAATGCAGGGCACAGAGAAGGACCTATATAAATAGCAGCTGTTTTTGTTACTGTTATGTCTGTGTCGGGGTTGCCAGTGCAGTGCCATTCCTTGCCAGCCTCGTGCCGCTGTGCATTACACAGTGTAGGTGCTTAACAAACATTTGTTCTAGTGGTGGTGGTGAATGATGGACTATTAGCCATGATAAGTTGCCTCTGGCTGGGGCTCAAGATTCCTGACTCCTCAGAGAGCTGCCTGATGTCACCACCGCAAGCCCCAGAGAGTAGCATTTATGCAGCAGGGGGATGCTCCAACCCAAATCATTTTATTTCTCTGAGGATTTTACCCCAAACCTAATGGAGTCTCCTGATGAGCTGGACTGGACCAAGCAGAAGAACACCTTTTCTCTGGCCATATGCAGGTTCAAAGCTCAGGGGGCAGCAACAGTCTCCTTGTCTCCCTGTGGGTCACAGTTCAATCCATTTGAGAAGAAAACAACCATGTAGAAAGCACATTAAGAACAAGAAGGGGTCCAAGGGTGCCTGGGTGGCTCAGTCAGTTAAGTGTCTGACTTTTGTTTTTGGCTCAGATGGTGATCTCAAGTTTCATAGGTTAGAGCCCCACGTTGGGTTCTATGCTGACAGTGTGGAGCCTGCTTGGGATTCTCTCACCCCCTCTCTCTCTACCCTTACCCCGCTCATGCTCTCTCTTTTTCTCTATCAAATAAATAAATAAATTAATTTTAGAAAAGAACAAGAAGGGGTCTAGAGACCTTCATCTTAAAGACCTAGGGAAGGGAGTGGTAGGTTGGGAAGGATGTGCCCTCTTAACTGGAAGATGCCCAGACCCGTCTTGTCTCATCAGCCATGTGAGGACCAGAATTCTCATGAGTCAAACCCTGCCAGTTTAACTACCATACTCAATCAATTTAAAAAATGGTCAAAAAGAGAACGTCAATATTTTCAAAGGAGACCCCACTAAGGAAGGAGTGTAGGTAGGTATGGCCTGGGACAGAAGATGGATGGATGGATGGCAGGAGGCAAGAGATGTAAGTGCTTTTAAGGGTTAGAATGCATCCATAGAGTTGAGGAAGACTGAGACATTTAGGGATGCTAGTATCCTTAATTTATATATAGATTCTATTCTTCAGAACATCTTTCAGCTTAATCTCTGTACAGTACTATATGAAACCCAAGCAGATAAATATGTGATGGTGTCACATCAAAAATGTGCTCCTTGGTTTATGACTTCATTGAGCAGGTACTATGTGCCAAGCTTCATTCTAGTTTCCAAGGATAAATGAATGGAATACAGCTTCTGCCCTTAAGTTGTCTGTGGTATTCAAGAAGACAGGCATTCTAACCTTATCTCAGGGAAGCTGATACAACTCACAAGTATGTTAACCATGCAACAGAGAATGACCATTCTTGTGCCTAGAATAACAGCTTGGGTCTGCATATTTTGGAATCTGCTTTATCACAAATTTGGTCACTTGGCTTTATTACTCTGGTGTTTCATGTTAGCTAAGCCAACGATTACTATATGGTGAGAGTGTTAGAATCAGGTGACCACAGAAATCTCCTTTAAAAATATCCTACAATTGTCTATTATTCACCTATCCAGACTCCATTTAGCTGTCTGGTTGACTATTTAAAGAATTCTGTTGTTATTCTTCATTAAAATTCCTTTTAGATGCTGTTATCAATCCCAACTGCACAAAATCCCCAGAGGTAATTAACCAACAAGTCTTAAACATAAAGCATTGATAAGTGTTCACTAATAGTAATTTTGGAGGGCATGTGAAAGACCATATTAATGGCTTTGGTCTCCTTGACGTCCACACAAAGTAAATTGCATCAGAACAGGCTTCATTGAAAGGACTTATCTAAAATTCACTTTGTCATTTTTCCAGTCATATATTCACATCGCTTTGTAAAGATTGCTTAAACAGAATTGCCGTCTTATGACATTACATAATTAGATTGGAACTTGACTCTGTAACCTGACCTTTTTCCATTGAAGGGAAGTAACAAAAAGATATATACTTGGGAGTGACTGAGCCTTTTAAGGCAGAAGTGACCATCTCCTTTGGTTTGGAAAACAGAAGTTGGATTCTGTAAATAGATTTGCTGTTCTAACGTTATCTATAAATCCAAAGGTTATTCATTGCTTCAAGTTTCTTTTTTTCTTTGTTGTATGCATGACATTTAATGAAAATGGGTCACAAGTAGACTGTGACTCCACAAGGAAATATATGATGCCCAGCAATGGTTCTGTCACAACACACTTAGGCTATCACTCTGATACGGAAGACCTTCTCCAAGAAGCCCTTCTGGCATGCAACCTTCTGAACTTGTCAAGTGAAAGTATTCAGAAGAATGGCTGCCCACTGATAAGGGGGTCTCAGTTATTTCTCTTTCCTTCCTTCTTTCTTCTTGCAGAGTGTCTGAGTCCAGCTGGGCTGACCTCTTGATGTTCCTTCTCACTTTGAGAGGTAACGATTCTGTTATGGGATTTGCGTCAGTGGCTCATGAGACTGGGAAACAAAGGGTTACCTTTGTAACATTCTATATGGTTATACATTCTCAGACTATGACACTGATATTCACAGACTGATTTGGCTGAAACGAATCTTTTTAAATAAAACCATGTTTTATTTTGTTTTTTTTTTTCCCCCTTCCAGGTATTCATCATCTTACACTAGTCCCTTTCCAAGTTGAATATCCTGAGTGTGTTTGCCCTGACCTTGCAGCTCCCTAGGGTACTTGAGGGGCTCTCAAAGAGGGAATGTGTGTCACTTGTTCCGAATGTATGCACACCGAATTCTACAGACAAGGTGACCGTATTTTCTTAATGAAAAAAAAAAAAAAAAGGGGGGGAGCTCATGTTTTGCCTGTCCCTCTGGGGAAACAGGACAGAACATTTGAAATTGAAACCTTCTTAGGAAATCTAAAAACACTAAAGTGTACATTCAGCCTTCATGGAAACCACAATAAGAGCTAGTACAGAGAAGCCCACCACTCTACGTCTGATTTATGCCTATAACCATGCAGTCAATGTTTTATGTCATGCCCTATCCACCTTCTCAGAGCCCAACTATATGGACGATCAGCCTGTTTGGACAAATTAGAGGGAGCAGTTAGTTTCAATCCAAGTTTCTCCAAACTCTATGACATCAGGAGGATTCATTTAATTGTTTTGAACCTGAGTTTCATCTGTAAAATGGGGAAACAAAATGTCACTTTCACAAAACGAGGCTCAGGTAATGTGGGCAGATGGTTGACACACAGCAGGACTTAGTGTAGGACTCGGGTTATTCCTCTCCCTTGTTCCACATTAACATGTTTGGAAAGCCCAGGAGACATGCTTTTCATGGTTCCTCACGGAACTGGAGTCCAAACAACTGGAAATCCACTAATTTCCTTACCTCGTGGCTCTTAGTTTTTCTTCTAAGCTTATTTCCAGATCTGAGTGTCTTGTGAGGCGTGAATGGCAGCTTATCTTGCTGAGAGTGTGGAATAAACCCTTAGCAGCCTCTGGTGTTAAAGGGCTTGACTTATCTCAGTGTGATGGCAGAGAGCCCTGGCTGTGTTTGTGTCTTTGTCTTTGCACCCTGTATGGTTGCTTTGCACAGCTGTCAAACACCTCGAGTGATCCCAAGAGCATGCTGATGGACAGCCTATTCCACTCGTACGTTCTCCTAGGGCAGTAGGCATTTTCATTTTTAGTATTTACTACTTAAGAAGCACATGCCAAACAAGATTTTGTTAGCTTCAAAGAACTGTGAAAATGTTAGTTAAGACACAGATAATATAATCCTCTGTAACATTTAAGAGCCTGCTTCATTTCATGGATAAATGTGAAAGGAGAGAAACTCGATTTAAAATGTAACTGGGAAACTCACTCTTCCATTTTTTTTTAAATTTTTAAATGTTTATTTATTTATTTCTGGGAAGGAGAGAGAGAACAAGTGGGGAGGGTCAGAGAGAGACGGAGACACAGAATCGAAACAGACTCCAGGCTCCCAGCTGTCAGCACAGAGTCCCATATGGGGCCTGAACCCACAAACTTCGAGATTATGACCTGAGCTGAAGTCGGATACTCAACCGACTGAGCCACCCAAGGGCCCCCTCACTATTCTGAGAAATTCTCGGTGAAGCGGTTTTTGAGCTAATCATCATCATAATTCTTTGTCTTTCTGGAATTTGATGGATAGTATCAACTTATATACTTTTTCTGAATGTAGGCTGCCTTTTCTTCTTTTTTGAGCAAAGGAGGATAAGATAATCATTTATCTTCTTGTTAGTTTCAAGAGTTGGAGATAGCAGATGAGGTACTAGTTCTTAGAAAAAGAGGCACCCTTCTCTCAGAACTTTTCCTAAGGGCCTCTAGGGCACCAAAAGAAAAGTTCAAAATTGCTCTTTCATAGTAAGGACTTAATCCGTTTGGATTTGACTTTTGCATAAGGAGTAAAGTAGGCAATCAGTATTTCCAATAAACGATCCCAGCACCATTTTTAAAATCATTGACTTTTTTTCCACTTACCTGCAAAACGCCATCCATCATGTATCATTTTTTTCATGTCTGGGAGTCTTTTTCTAGACTCTTTTCTGCTTTGATCTCTTCTTACCACAACACAGCATCGTCTTGATTATTAATGGGTTTTAATAGTTGGTAAGAAAAGCCTGTCATCGAATTCTCCAAGATTGTCTTAGCTATTCTTAACCCTTTGTTCCTACACTTAAATTTTAGGGTCATCTTTCCAAGTTTTATTAAAAGTCCTGTTAGGATTGTGATTGAAATTTTATTGAATCTATGTAGGGATTTAGGGAATATTGACATATTTATTATATTGTCTTATTCATAAACTTGGAATGTTGCTACATTTATGTAAGTCTCCTTTCCTGTCTTTCAATAACATTTTTTGCTCCTGGGTACCATGATTTACACGGGTTGAAGCATTCATTATAGCGTTGTGGAAGCCAACACAATATTTCAAAACAGTGCTTGCTTCCCAACTCAAATTATGCCTTTTGTCCAGAAAGTGATCTCATGCTCTGTTGCAGACACCAGGAGAGCAACAGAAGAGAGAGTCCCCAAGCCTCAACCAGAGTCCTTGAAGTCAACCAACACAAGTGTTGGCAAGGACGTGGAACAATAAGAACCCCTCCCATGAGAAACAGACAGAATTGAGAAAATCATTTGGAAAAACACTTTGGCAATAAGATTATTCATAGCAGTATTGTATAGAATAGGGAGAAAAGAAACAATCCAAGTGTCTTATCAACAGAGTAATGAACAAATAAATCTTATATATTTATATAACCAATAACCATCTTGTTGAGCACAAAAAATCAAGTCATATAAGAGAACTTACAGAATGATTATTTATATGTAAATTAAAATAGGCAAAACTAAACTTTGTATTTTTAGGGATTTGTTCATGTGTAGTAAAACCGTAAAAATGTAATAGATTGATTAGCAGAAAATTCAGTCTAGTAGTTAGTTACATCTACTGAAGAGAAGGGGACAAATTGGGAAGGGTTTCACTGTAGGTTTTAAAGGTAACTGGCCTTTTGCACTTTTTTTAATGTTTCATTTATTTTTGAGAGAGAGACAGAGCACAAGCAGGGGAGAGGCAGAGAGAGAGGGAGACACAGAATCCAAAGCAGGCTCCAGGCTCTGAGCTGTCAGCACAGAGCCTGACATGGGGCTCGAACCCACAAACTGTGAGATCATGGCCTGAGCCGAAGTCAGACGCTTAACTGACTGAGCCACCCAAGCGCCCCAGGCCTTTTCCACTTTTAAACTGGGTGTTGGATACCCGGTTATTTCAGTTTTATTATTTTCATCAAACTTTTTGTATACTTCATATAAACACTTTGTGTTTATGGTAATAAGATTTTAGAATGACAAATTAATTATTTGCAGAATTTTAGATGAGTGGTATAGATGGCATAAAGATTGATTCAGATATGCAGAGGGGTGTCAGGAAAATGCATGCCTACTTTAATAATGGGTGTTTATTTTAAATGGAATTTGTACGTTTATGAAATTATTGTAAGTAATTTAAGGAAGAAAATATTTGAATGTTTGCTATGATTTATTCCTTCAATGACTATTTGTTAACTACTCTGTGCTAGGCACGTAAAGCTCTAGGCACTTACTGACTGAATATGTGGAACACATATGGGTGGCAGAGACAGACAGGGAATAAAAAATGTGTGGCAGAGACAGACAGAAAACCATGTGCAAGCTATATTAATAAATTGTATCTTATGTTGGGAGGTAATTAGAAGTGCTAGAGCTGGTAAGTAGGTTTAAGATTGCTTGGTGGGCTGCCATTTTGAATGTGGGGTTCAGAGCAGGCTTCATGGAGGAGGTTACTTCTGAGCAAAGACTAGAAGGGGGAGAGAGTAACTATGTGGATTTGGCGTGGGGAGGGGGTGGCAAGGGGGTGGGAGGTTGTTTCAGGCAGAGGAGCAATTGAAGCAAAGATTACAAATTGGGAACGTGCGTGGGGTGTTTAAAGAATACCAGGGTGGCCACTGGGGCTGGCATGGAGTTAGCAAGAGACAATGACATCAGAGACATAATGGAGGGCCATGTGGGCTTTTGTAAGACTTTGTCTTTTTCTCTGAGTGAAGAAAGGAGTGATGATATGATGTCATATCAGGATCTAGGTGCCATGTTGAGAATAAACTGCTAGGAGGTGAGGACAGAAGCAGTTAGTAGCCTATTACCACAATCCAGGCAAGAGGTGATGCGGCACAGACTATTAGTTTCCATGTATTTCTGAGACTGGTTGTGTTCTATGGAGAATAAATGTTATCTGACCGCTCCATAATTTCTCTTTTTCAGACCCACATTTCAAGTAAACAAACATGAATATATAACTGGTTGTGAAGACTATGTGGCAACGTGAAAAACCCTTAAGATGAAATGGTCAGTGACAAAAAGGAAAAGGCAAAGTAATGTATCTGTATAGTATGTTAAAAAAAAAAAATCCAGGACCTCCTAAGTGGTCCAGCCCCTGCTCTCTCTTAGACTTCATCTTCTGTAACTCTTCCCCTCAGCTGATTTTAATTACCATACTGACCTTCTCACTGATGCTTGAGCCTCCCAAACATACTGTCCTTCAGAGTCTTTGCATGGGCTATTCCCTCTGCCTGCAACACTCTTTCTTCATGGCACTGCATGGCTGGCTCCCTCGCCTCCACTTGGGAGGCCTTCCCTAGACTTGACAGTGAAATAGCTATCCCTTCCCCTTGGCATTTCTTGTCCTCTTACTTTTTTTCCCCCACTATATTTATCACCACCAATAGACACTTCGTTTTAGTTGTATACTTGTTTATTGTTTCTCTTCTCCTAGCTCAAAAGTAAACTCCACAAGGTCAGGGGTTTGGTCTGTTTTCTTTAGGTTTTGTTTTTTAACGGTCCCTGCACATGGTAGGTATGTACAAGAAATCTTGAGGGGAAAACTATGACAAAGGACTGAACTTTTTTTTTATTACTAGCCTAATTATTATTTTTAAAAAACTTTTTAATGATTATTTATTTTTGAGAGAGAGAGACAGCATGATCAGGGGAGGGGCAGAGAGAGAGGGAGACACAGAATCCGAAGCAGGGTCTAGGCTCTGAGCTGTCAGTGCAGAGTCCAGTGCGGGGCTCAAACTCATGAACTGTGAGATCATGACCTGAGCCAAAGTCGGATGCTTAACTGACTGAGCCATCCAGGCGCACCTGTTACTAGCCTAATTATTGATGAAAATTCACATGAGATGCCTGATTGGTGAATGAAGGGCTCATGTAGAAGGTTATAGAAGGAAGGGACTATTTAAACCACAAACTTTGGAGGAGCTGAATTGAGGAGATGGCCCCTGTGTGTTGCCGTGTGAGAACCACTGATAACCCTCAGGTGAGTAGCAACCTAAATGCTGAGGGCTAAGAAGAAGCAAGGAAACACTTTCCTGACTGAAAATGTGGACTCTGAAACATGAATTGATGGGAAATGCCACTGTTGAGGCAGCTTCCAATCTTAGAGGAGATATTGGGGCAGATGATACCAGAGAAGAGCAGGAGCTCTCTGACCCAGTCGAGGGACAAAAGCGGCCCAAACGGTTTCCTAAGTCTCGGTACAATGGGCAAGATCTGGGCTGGAGAACGAGAGGGCAGCCAGAAAGCAGATTCTAGTGGCAGGCAAGGGAATAATCAGTGCAGACTATCTATCCTCATGTTGAGTTATCAAATTCTAACGGCATGTAGCTTGCAGAGCTCTGGCTTAGCAGTTTTAGGCAATACTTACACGCACCTGTTATAGTACATAGTACAACTGTAATATTCCATACAGGTTGGTAAATATCTGTTTCCCAAGCCCCTCCACCAGTATCCCACCCCAAACTCCCCAAGATCTAGAGCTCGTTAAGTGAAGTTTGAGGCCTCTGGGGTCCTGCTCTGGCACTCTACCTTGTATCTGTTTCAATTGGCTTGGACCTATTATATGGCTTGCTAAATACTTTTATTACCATAACTGGTTTGAGAAGGTATACCTCAAAGTCCTGAAAATTCCTAAGCAGCAAGAGTAGTGTCAGGCTTCTGAAGTGAGGTCCAGAATGGAAGTGGTTCCAAAAAGCTGGAGTCGTGTCCAGAGGTCTCCTAACTTCAGTGACCATTTGTCAGTCAAGACAATTTTGCTGATTACATTTATTCAGGACCTGTTCAGTCCTAACAGGGTATTCACATGGGTGTTGTCCAATGGATCTAACCTTCCTTGGATCACAGATCCCTTTGAAAAATCCACTGGAGTTCAGTCAGATCCTTCGAGTATCTAGAACTAGTCAAAGTTAGCCCACAACTTTGTAAAGCAGAGACTCTGGAGCAGTTCTCAGTGAGATTGATAAGCATGATGTTAGTTAATATTTCACTTTCCACCCATGGAGATTCTCTAGACATGCCTATCATCTTTGACTCAGCAAAATAGTCATCTTCCATCTACTCTAAACGGATTATAACACATTCCAAATGAAAGGGATCCAAAATAATGAGACAGTGCCAAGTAATAGAATAGATTGTGTCCTAAAAATCAAGATAGGGGAAGGAATGTGGAGATATTTGGACCTTTTAAAGTCAGATGAGAGCCATCAGGAGAAGCTTCTAGGTAAAATCGTGCAGATAAAGACACTGCAGCTAAAATGCAAGGTATCCCAGGCCTAGAAGAGGGTGGAGGCTTATGCCTCTCTCCTCCATGCATGGAGCCCAATCTCCTTCCTCGTCCACCCCCAGCACAGAGGTGGGGCTTAGGGACCTTGCATTTCAAGAAGTCATAGGCACTGAGATGTGATTATAGACATTTTCCTATTTTATATTTAAGTCAGCCAAAAATACAAACATTTTTGATGCAGAGATCGGTCCAGATGTTCAACTGCAACAGTTACCCCAACACCGAATATGGGGAATCCAGGGAAATCTCAGCTGCATGTCTTCCCCCTAAGAATGCAAAAAGCTGGAGCTCTGTGACGTGGGATCCCCGTTCCTCCTCCTGACTTTTGAAGCCAGTGCGCCCGGGCTGTAAGTACCGCCACTTACTCTGCTGTCCTGAGGCAGTTACACGCACATGCCTGCCATTCAGAGTTTTGGAGTGTGCGTTGACATCTGTGTGTGTGTGAAGAGAAACGGGTGCTTGTTTTGATGCAGGACATGATAGGAGGGCCCTGCTGGTATGCTGCAGAAACCTCATGTTAAAACCCATTCCCAGGGTGGATTGGACTCTCTCACTTGTGGACCTGTTAGGGTATAATCTATTTCTAGTCTACAATTGTCTTTTTAATGTAGGAGCAGGAGCCTTAACCAAGATAGAGAATTGAATCAAAATCAACTACTACTAAACAAATGGGCAATTTTGAGAAGACACTTTTCCTCAAAATATAAGTCTTTCTATGGTAGTTCAAAAAAATTGCTGACACTTGCATTTTAGGGAAGGAAAGAATCAGAAGATAGGAGCTTACAGGAGAAAGGATAGTGGAGATGTTGTAGCTAACCTATTCAAGTAAACGTAGGAATGTTTAATTCAGAAACTAAAAGAGTATTCCAGTGTACCAAATACCTGGAACCAGCCTTCTGGACATAATGCCAGGCGTCTGTCATTGCACAGGGAGTGCACTGAACAAAGTAGGAGACACCAGTCCTACCGCCTCAGGGGAGAGAGTACTCCCTGGAGTTTTCTACCCATCCTGACCACACCACACCAATACTGCCACTAACTGTGCTACAATGTGAGATGAACTTGATTTGTCCTTCCTAAACCAGGCACAATATCAATTTCCCCACTGTTTCTCAGACAAAGGCATTTGGCATTTTTCATCTGCCTAATAATGTTGTTTGCCAAAATTTTATTTGAAACCACCTGATCAATTTGGTTTAGCCGTAAAGATAGATTTGGCAGAGATTTTGGTCATCCTAATAATTCATTGCCAGGCTGAAGGACCTGAGCTCCATGTCCAGCTGCAAGTCGTTGGCTGCCTCCTGATCGTGGACTCTCTAGGGAAGGCTAGGCTGGGGTTTACTTTGCCCTTGCCCCAATCTCAGACAACACTGGTTGAAAAGTCTGTTTTCTTCTTTTTATAAGAGTCAGAATGCCTAGGTTCAAACCCTGGCCCTATCACCTTGTAGTTCTGTGGCCTCTAGCAAGTCATTGAGGTTTAGTGACCCGTATGTACAATGGGTATAATAATAGGGTTATTGTAGGGAGCACATTTGGTGATATATGTAAAGCGCTTAGCACAAGGCCTGTTTATAGGAAAGCACCTAAGAAATTTTAGTTGCTATTATAATTAAACACTCACCCTATGTTTCAAAAGCCATTTAGCCAGATTAAATCTGTATGAAAAGGCCCTTGACCACAAAGTTTATACTTCCCTGTTTCTAAAACTGTAAGCTTCTAAAAATTTGTTTAAATTCATCGATATCTATTAACTTAACTTCGAGATGTTAGATATTTGATCTTTCTTCAGAAATGTTGAAGTGAGGATGGAAGCCCTATCGCTTGAATTAATACGTGTCGCCATTGATGTGTATTGCATTGATTCTTAATATCTATTCTAGGCATGTGTGAAAGTGAACTGCATAAAAGCAGAACTTAGACATTCCTGCCAAAAGGAAGTGGATTGAAAGGAAGAGAAGCAGAGCTTCTGTGAAGAGAAAATTGTCCTATCTCTTCGCCAGTGTCAGAATGTGGAAATGTTTACAAAATGCTCATTAAAAGAAAAAAGTATCGCAAGATAGAAACAAAATCTGGTGCACAAGTTTACACTAGGGAGATAAGAAAGGCTAGGCCCCTATAGGGGATTTTGTTATCCAATTACTGCAACCTGACTTTTGAGGGGAGAGGAAGAGTGGTAGGGGGAGGGAGAGAGAGGGGAAGAGTTTCCAAACTTGTCTCCAGTGACACGAGACATTAACGCGCTACAAGATAAAACTGCCACTTAGAGCCCAGGAGAGCTAAACCTTCGCCGGTTGGCCTGGGGGCTTGAGCAGAGTCATGGGTTCTCTGGCCCTGCAGCTGTGCGCTCTCCTCTGCCTGGTGGTTCAGTCGGTTTCTGGCAGCCCCATCATGAGTCTGGAGCGGTCGCCTCTGGAAGAAGATATGCCCCTCTTCGATGATGTCTTCTCAGAGCAAGATGGTGTCGACTTTAACACATTGCTGCAGAGCATGAAGAATGAATTCCTCAAGACACTGAACCTATCCGACATCCCTTCGCAGGATTCGGCCAAGGTCGACCCACCAGAGTACATGCTGGAGCTCTACAACAAATTTGCAACAGATCGGACCTCCATGCCATCTGCCAACATCATTAGGAGTTTCAAGAATGAAGGTAAGTTTACATATTGTTGACAAATTTGGCTTGGATTTTTTTTTCAAAAAGCAATCAGTAAATTTGCAGTGTGTGGGAATAATGTAGATAAAGGTGAATGCATCTATGTAAGGGTGTATGTACACAGATACTCAAAAACAATGCACATTTTGGGTCTATACCATTTTCATGGTCATTTTCCAAATGTTATTAAAAGGTACCAAAGAATATCTTTATATCCAAAGCCATTTTGACATCATAATTGAATCTTTAAAATTTTTAAATTTGAACAGCAAGTAATAAAAAAAAATTATGTTGGTCTACTGCTATACTTGTGTGTGTCATTTTCCAGATACGTTTCACTTTCCGTTTGTCTTTTAATTGACTAAAAAATGTGTGAACTTCTGCTCGGAATGTAAATAGTGAAAATAGACAAAACCCAAAAGTTGTGATTTGTGCTTCATTTGAACTTTGAATGAGTTTCCATTTTCTGACCTTTCTGACCTTATTTAAGAAATATTCAGACAGGATGAAAATTTATATTTTAGAGGTTCTTCCTAAAGTTTTGTTGTGTTTGTGGGATGTGTTTATCCTTGAATCACTGTTTAAAATGTCCAGGAAGTATGCCTGGCCCAGTTAATGATCCAGCTTATTTCAACGTCTTTACGAATAGCAATGCGCAAGCTTTAAATATCAGCAGGGAAACTATGTTATCTCCCCCAGCTTTACTCAGTGACTAAATCTAATGACCTAGCAAGTTAATCTTTTATTCAATATGGTACTAGTAGGCATATGTATGGTAAAAGCCGTGGATTCAAAGAAATGAATTCTTTAATATTTACCATAGTCATTAACCAGGTACAGAAGAGGGTTTTGATTGATGTTGACCAGACATTCTTAACAGCAGAAAGGTAATAGCAAAGAAATAGCTTAGGATTTGGAATTTTGAGACATGGTTGACTTAGTAGTTGTGGATAATTAGTTTATTGTCTCTGAACCTCAATTTGCTCATCTGTAAATTGGGGATAATATACCTATGTAATGTAACAGAGCTATTTCAAAGAGGTTATGAGTGAGAAAGCACTGCATTTACTATGAATTGCCGAACAAATGTCAGTTAATACAAATGAAGTCTTTAAATTCTAGGCATTGGAGGAAATGTAGAGTGAGTGTTGCTCAGTCCTGAAGATATCATATGCCTTTTAAATTTAGATAACTGCCAAAATTTCAGATATTTAGTAACACATTGGAAATGTTACTTAGTAACATAACGGAAATGGCAAATTGAAATTACAGATTCCTTTTGGGGGTGAGTGTGGATTGAAAATAAATAGCTTCCTTCCGTGGGAACCCTTCCTAGCCCTGGGTGCCTGGCTGAGAGTGCAGGTGGGAAAATGTTCACATCCCCTGGGAAAACAGTTTTTCAGTTCTCACTTCGTCTGTGGAGGATTTGCATGATGCAGGTCAGGAAGTGGAGTTTGAAGAGCATCTTAATCCTGGACCCCAACGAAAGCCCGAGTGGATCCGTCTGCCGACACCCTAGCTGCGGGCACTTCTGGCAGTCTTTGGGTGGAATGCACCCTGGGCTGGCTCTAATGGCTGTTACTGTCCCTCTTTTGGCTCTTTGGGTCTGCACAGTGCAGCTGCCTAGGAGACAAAGACCAATCCCTCCACCCCCACAAAACAAAAAACAAAAAAACCTCCTCCAAATATAACTAATCAGGGGGAAACAAATGCACCTCTAAGGTAGAAAAAACATGACTTTAATTCCCACCACTGCTGACCTCATTTCGTCATTTCGGGGAAGTCATTCCTCTGCATGGAGGCTTCATTTGTTCTGGTGTAAAATGAGCACAAATAGCAATAAAGGGTCATTGTAAGTACTAAATAAAATAATGCTTTCAAAACACCTGGAACATTAAAATATGCTCAACTAACATCAGTTCTCTTGCCTTGAATGCAACACCTCCATCCACTATTTAGTATATTTGGACATGCACAGTGGACTTATTTTTTAATGGCTTTATTGAAGTATAATTGACATACAATAAACTGCACATATTTGAGGTATGTAATTTGACAGGTTTTGACATATATAAACATCCACTGAAACCATTACCACAATCAAGAATGTGAACATATTCATCACCACCCAAAGTTTCTTTGTGCTCCCTTGGAATCTCTTTCACCTGCTACCATAAGCTTTTTTAAAAAAAAAATTTTAATGTTTACTTATTATTGAGACAGAGGGAAACAGAGCATGAGTGAGGGAGGGGCAGAGAGAGGGGGAGACACAGAATCTGAAGCAGGCTCCAGGCTCTGAGATGTCAGCACAGAGCCTGACTCGGGGATTGAATCCACAAACCATTGAGAACATGACCTGAGCCGAAGTCAGACGCTTAACTGACTGAGCCACCCAGGCGCCCCTACCATAAGCTTTTATTCTGCATTTTTGTCGTGGATAGAGCAACTAGTCTACTCTCTTATTTTTGGTCTTCTCATGTTCCCTGTCCAAGGAGAGCCAAGTATCTCTATTCTTGTAAGAGGGACAACTCTCAAGTTACTTGACGTATTAAGGACATATGCCATGCCCATAAATCAGTTTGATCTGATGTTCACAACCATCAATGAATCAATATTTTGAAAGTGTTGCCTCTGTTTAAGGCATTGAGGTGGCATGGAGGCATAGACGGAGTTTAAGCTGCACTACCTGCCAGCATGGTGACGATCTATTTGGGAAGACCCACCCATTCATAAAAAGAAATCTGAAATGTAAGGATATAAATGGCAAAGCTCAAAGGAGAGATATAGAGTAAATAAATATTCAAGGGACCCAGAAAGGAGTTAACTTCTAGATAGGGAGGTGAAGAGGGGGGAAATCCCACAAGGAGGGGTCACAGCTAGATAGGTGGAGGTGAGAGGAGAAGACTTTCCAAGAGTCAGTAGAACACCTCCAAAGGTGTAATACATAACAAGGCAAAGGGATGTTTTGGCAAATGGTGAAGATATCAGTGTACTTTATTTTTTTAAGTTTTTATTTATTCATTTAATTTGAGAGAGAGAGAGAGAGAGAGAGAGAGAGAGAGAGAGAGAACAGTGGGAGAGGAACAGAGAGAGAGGGAGAAAATCCTAAGTAGGATCCTCACTGTCAGTGCAGAGCCTGATACGGGGCTTGAACCCACGAACCATGAGATCATGACCTGAGCTGAAATCAAGAGTTGGATGCTTAACTAACTGAGCCACCCAGGTGCCCCTCAGTCTACTTTCAATAGGAAGTTTTACAATTTAAACTTTCAACAAATATCAGTTGGCCAATTACAATGTTCCATGCACTGTAGGGATGAATGGGAGTTATACATCGATCAAGAGGTTAAGGCCTGGTTATAGCTAGTTTTAAGAGTCAGGCTAAAGAATTCAAATTCATTTCATTGACCAGTACTTCCCACTGTTGGTATTTGAGATGACTTTAAGTGGTACCCAGAGAAAGCTGTAAATCACGAGACCTTATTAGATATTTTCATTAATGTGAATCAGAAAAAAGCCCACATGACTATTAACTCAATCCCCTCATTTCATGAACTTTGTTGCTTAGGACAGACCTAAAAGAGATAGTAAGTATTTAAAAAATCTTTTTTTTATGTCTTTATTTTACTTTGAGAGAGAGAGAAATCAGGGGAGGGGCAGAGAGAGAGAGGGAGACACAGAATCCGAAGCAGGCTCCAGGCTCTGAGCTGTCAGCACAGAGTCTGACACAGGCCTCAAACCCACAGACTGTGAGATCATGACTTGAGTTGAAGTTGGATGCTTAACTGACTGAGCCACCCAGGCACCCCAAGTATTAAAAAAAATCTTATAAAGTGAAAGAAAAATATTAAAGAATACAATCTGGAACAAGGACCCCACTAAAATCATGAATTGGTTATAGAGTTGGGAAAACACTGCCAGAGATGATAAAGAACCCCTCAATTGGTAGTCCTTAGTGTCCTGGTTTCATGGAACACTTTGATGAATGAAAATTGCCTTCAGGGATATTTTGTAGTCATGTATTACCTGAAGGAAAGTGTACAGGAGCTTTGGGCTCCTGTAAAATTCTCAGATAGGAAGTCAACAAGATAACATTTGCAGGCATGCTTCTGAGACTAAAGGGCTTTTAAAAATTTATTTCATAAACATTTTGAGTGATTCTTTTGTGCCAAACTCCATGCCAGTTGCTAAAGGTAGAAGACTAAAGCAACCCTTCTATCCCAAGTTTCATTTCCTCCCGTTTCTCCTTGTTGAGGACCTCACACTCAAAAGTCATCTGCTGTGACCCCCTTGGTCTATGGCTATTTTTGTTGACCTTGTCAGATTTTGGTGTCTAGAGCAGAAGTCAGCAAAATCTTTCGGTAAAGGACCAGATAGTAAATACTTTAGGTTTTGTGGGCCATGTGTTGCCACAATTCTGCCATTGTAGTACAATAGTAGCCACTGACAACAAAGAAATAAATGGGTCAGGCTTTATTTACAGAAATAGAGCCCAATATGGCCCATGGGTGATAGTTTACCAATCCCCAATGTAGATGGAGGTCTTTTAGGAACACCTGTGCTCAGCCAACCATGTGGGGAATCTCCACCCATTACAAATGCAAATATGAAAAGCCATGGAGTCCTCATCTCTGAAAGGCTTCCAAAAAAGAACAACCACCCCGTGTCCAATTTGACGCCTCCTCACTGGCTAGAAGAATTGGGGACTTGCCTACACAGTCTCCAGGCTTCCTCCCAGCTCTGTCATTCTGTGGCTGATAAGCTACAAAAGCAAGGCTGGAAGAGTGTTATCCCATTCATCAAGCATCCATTTTCCATCTTAGCCTTGGCAGCAAAAGTCAGTTTAGTATTCTACCACTGACCTTTCAGTGTTTTCTGTCAGAGAATGCTAACATTGTGTTTGTTCTCATTGATTTCTCAGTATCAAGCTTCTAGTGCAGACAGGTCCTCTTATTGCATAAATAAGCATCTGTTTCTCTCGGAGACACACTGCAATTTTGATTTTTGTCTTTTTTCTTTCAGATCTGTTTTCCCAGCCAGCCAGTTTTAATGGACTCCGAAAATACCCTCTCCTCTTCAATGTGTCCATCCCTCACCATGAAGAGGTTATCATGGCTGAACTGAGGTTGTACACGCTGGTGCAAAGAGATCGCATGATATATGATGGAGTAGACCGGAAAATTACCATTTTTGAGGTACTAGAGAGTAGAGGGGACAGTGAGGGTGAAAGAAGCATGCTGGTCTTGGTGTCGGGGGAGATCTATGGAACCAACAGTGAGTGGGAGACTTTTGATGTCACTGATGCCATTAGACGTTGGCAAAAGTCAGGTTCATCCACCCACCAGCTGGAGGTCCACATCGAGAGCAGACACGATGGAGCCGAGGATGCTGGCAGGGGACACCTGGAAATAGATACCAGTGCCCGGAATAAGCATGTCCCTTTGCTTGTCGTGTTTTCTGATGACCAAAGCAGCGAGAAGGAGCGGACAGAGGAACTGAATGAAATGATTGCCCATGAGCAACTTCTGGAGTTGGACAACTTGGGCCTGGACAGTTATTCCAGCGAACCCGGAGAAGAAGCTTTGCTGCAGATGAGGTCAAACATCATCTACGACTCCACTGCCCGCATCAGAAGGAATGCTAAAGGAAACTACTGCAAGAGGACCCCGCTCTACATCGACTTCAAGGAGATTGGCTGGGACTCTTGGATCATCGCCCCACCTGGATATGAAGCCTACGAATGTCGTGGGGTTTGCAACTACCCCCTGGCAGAGCATCTCACACCCACAAAGCATGCGATTATCCAGGCCCTGGTCCACCTCAAGAATTCCCAAAAGGCTTCCAAAGCCTGCTGTGTGCCCACCAAGCTAGAGCCCATCTCCATCCTCTACTTAGACAAAGGCGTGGTCACCTACAAGTTCAAATATGAAGGCATGGCAGTCTCTGAATGTGGCTGTAGATAGAAGAGGAGTCCTATGCTAATTTAATAACTGTAAATGTGTATATTTTGTGTTCCTATTTAATGAGATTATTTAATAAGAGTGTACAGATGATAAAGGCCTGCTGTCTTAGGGAAATGGGCAGGTCAGTTTGTTGTAGGAAATGCATATTTTGCTAATACAGTCTCATCCTTTCCCATCTGTTTTTCTTTGGACTTGCCATTTCCTGGCAACACCATTTCCAATAGCAAGTGGCAAGCCACACTAATTGTCCTCTATGTCAGTTTGAAAACAACAGGCCCTAAGCAGAAATAGAGTGTCAGATGATAGATACTTGTGTATGTATATGTGTACAGAGATAAACTTATAAAACTCTCTTGGTTCTATAGAGGTAGATCATACTCACACATATGCATGACTCAATCAAATGTATATATATTAAAAACTGATAGTATATTCTCAGTCAACTCTTCTCTGAGCAGGATTTATGTCAAGATAATTTGCACCAAGAATTTGACCATCCTATGAAGTACTACATTTCCTAAATACTATTGGAAACATAGATGTAGCTTTTTAAAAAATTTTTAAAAGTTTATTTATTTATTTTGAGAGAGACAGAAACAGTGTGAGTAGGGGAGGGGCAGAGAGAGAGAGTGAGAGAGAGAGAGAGAGAGAGAGAGAGAGAATCCTAAGCAGACTCCACACCATCAAAACATAGCCGGATGTGGGGCTCAAACTAACAAAAGTGTGAGATCATGACCTGAGCTGAAGCCAAGAGTCAGAAGCTTAAGTGACTGAACCACTCAGGCGCCCGGAAATGTAGATTAGCTTTTATCAGTTGAGTTTGTGCCATTGCTCAGGGCAACAGGACCAGGTAAAGGATGCTGTTTGTTTAAGGGTAGGGGTTATCTGATACAGAAACCAAATGACTTCAAGAGGCAGTGGCCTTAAGCTACAATAGCAAAGAATGAGCCCCTGGAATGCCACTGTGCTCTAGAGGGCAGTGCCTGGTCAAGAAAACAACAACAACAACAACAACAAGAGAGGGAACTTCAGGATGTTCCTGAGATAACAGAACAGCAAGGCCATGTGTGTTGGCCTTTACTGCTGCAGAGGGTAGAGGAGGTGAGAGGGTGTTCGCAGGAGAAGAGAGAAAAGGATATAGATGCTAACCTAGGATGTGTTTGTAAAATTATAAGCAGTTTTAACTGGAGATTTAAATCTTTGGACAAAATAAAATCACCCAAGACCAAGAGGAGGAAAATCAGAAGGGATCTGTTTGTTGGACTCTTCTTATTATTTTTCTTGAATTCTTACTATTTCTCCCTTGCCTCTGCACCCCTGCTTTTGCTTCTTTCCACTTTTCTTTCCCTCTTTCTTTTTTTGCCCAAGCATCTCATAGCCTTCTGTCATTCTTGTGTCCCCTGTCTTCATTGGCTTTCATTGCCCTTGCTGTGGGGTTGGGAGGGGACACCTGAAAGCATTTGCTGTCAGGGTGAGTGGGGTTAGTGCTCTAATTTCTAGATTTCCTCCCAATATTTAATTTGATTTTATTCTAATAATATTCTTCATGAAATGTTTTGTTCATGAAGAAAAGTATAAGAAAAAGAAAACCAGGATCCAAACAGACACATCTAAATAAATGAATTAATAAATAGACACATAAGCTAATGGCTCAAAAGCTAAGCCTGAATTTCGAAATCAGGTTTGCCCCATGGTTGGCTTCCCAACTCTCCCATGCTAAAGTTTCCCCAGTTTAGAAGTGGCCAGGACTAAGGTAATGGGAAGCGTTCCTGATACAGATGGTCCAATGGGTTTGCCAGCAGTTGGCTGGATGGAAGGACACTGAGGCTCGGATCTTAGCTCCTCCCAGCACCACCATCCATGTGACATCATGGGCTTTATGCAGGAAGAAGCAGAGCAGTGTAGTTCTCAAACTGTCTTGACTCCTCCAGGAAGCCGAAACGGAAGGTTCACACTTCTAGGAATGAGGTTTCCAGTACATTGTCCCCCACTCACCTCACTGAATACTTCCTTAAAGTCTTGCATTTTTTTTTACCCTGAGAAACCATCAGCCACCCTTTCACAAACCTCTTGGGGTTATAAGCTCATATTGCCCTAGAAAATAAAGGTAAGGGAAGCTAAAAGGACATTTTGCCCAATTTGGACCTCTGCTCTGTACATCCATTGTCCACTGATGTCCAGAGGGCAGATCCTGGGAAATCACTGCCCCAGAAAAGTGGAATTTTGACCTTCAGTGGTATACAGTGATTGACAATTTGAGTTGGCCACGCAACTCAGATCATTTGTTTATGAAAGAGCCTCCATATAAAATGGTGTGAATTCATTCATGTGTGTGTGTGGGCGTGTGTGTGTGTGTGTGTGTGTGCGTGTGTGTATGCACATGTGTAACTGGCTTTGGATAGTGACACTTAAAGCCCTCAGTGGGACGTGGTGCATCCTTTATATCCATGGTACGCACTATATCTCATTTACTCTATGGGACTGCTTCTCCTTTCTAAAGGACACTATCTATAATAGACATACAGTAAAATCTCAGCTGAACAAGATAGTTCTGGTTAGATAAAAATCCAGCAAAATTTTCTTTATGTATAAAATATCTAAGACAGTGATGTGCTGGTAAATGCTTTACAACCAGCAATCCTGATTTGTAGGTTTCAATGGTGTACATCACCATAGCCTATTTCAAGCCACCAATATGATGTTGACTGGCTTGCAAAATTCCTGAAAACTTGGCAGGCTGCTCTCAGGAGCCATGTGTACGGGCTCTGGCATCCCCACTGCTATTAGCATGCTGATGTTAGAACACTAAGATGTGCCAGGCCCTGCTTTCTTCGTGCCCTTTGCCAACTCAGCCAGGTTCGGGGTAAAAACCTTGTGGCAGGCACACTCTTCTGTTAAAGAGACGTGAAAATCTAGGCTGTCAGTGATTAGGCTGTGTATCCGAGATGTGTGTCCTTTCACTACAGGCCAGACATAATCATGCATTTCTATGATTTGCTTCTTCACTATGGAAAAAGAATAGAGAAAGTCACATATTGGTTATGCAACTAAATGTTGCTAATTGCATTTTTTTGGTTTTTTTCCTCATCAAGAAATGCAAAAGCATAAACCATAAATAGGAAACCCCCATCAGGCCTCTTGCAGCCTGTCTCACCTCTCCTACATCCCTACGCTAATACGAAGCCATGAAATTGTCAGATCCTTAGGAGAAAGAGGTCACTAATGTCCTCCCTGGTCATAGACTGAAGTTGATTTTTGAGGAGGATTGTAGCAGAGGGATTTTGACAGCCCAGAACCAAAATATTCATGTAAAAATTTCTAGGCTTCTTAATATTTATTGATGGATATATTTATTTTTGTAATATAGTGTAGAATACCAAATATTTTATTTTTAATGTTTGTGATTCCCTCTTGGATAAAATAGTCTTCTGTGGTTTTCAAATAATACCTTCCTCAGAGTATGGCTCCTTTACAATTTACAGCCTATATTTTCATCTGTCTTTTTGCATCAAAATTTCCTGTCACTTTAAGAAGACTTACAATAATCTTGCCATAACTGTGTAAATTTGTGTCTTGTAGGCATACTGTGAGCCTCTTGGCATATTTACTCATTTGAAAATAGTAAAGTTCTAACTGCATAGTGTAGATGTTCCAGAAAATATTTGACCAATACATTGTCATGTCATTTCCTGAGGTGACACTGTCATTTTTCCATGAGAGGCAAATATTGTCAGGCTGTGAGGGACTGTGATTGCCGGCCAGTGAGTGGAGGCAGTGTTTAACAGGGGGTTTTCATTCCCCAAACTAGATGCTTCCTCCTGACCGTATCCATTGCTTTCACTGACCACCAAAGTAGAGACCCAATTAGACAAATCCATTTGTAATTAGACCAATTACTCTATAAACAGAAAAAATGTTGAGTTAGTGATTCCCCTGAGAATCAGACTCAAAATGCTTAATTCTTTCCCTGTGTGCAGTTTTTGGTCCGATAAATTAATGGTAAATACTTTTCCCAGAACTGTGAGTAAATGTTTTGCTAATCTTTGGAATCTGTATTCTTCAAGTAAAACAGATTTTCACAGAATGGAATTTTACATATTACTTCTTACTAGACCCTCCAACAGCCTATAAATCCCAGAAGCTTTGTGGCAAAACCATGTACAGTTTGTCTGTAATGCAGTAGGGACGTTGCCCTTTCTAAGGATTGTAGATCTTTTTATAGAGTCACCATGGGTCATACTTTGCTCTTTGCAGTTCTGGTGAAAAAAGAACGCTGTTGTGACTCTGCACATTTTGTCATTCCCAAAAAACTCACATTTGACTTCACATATTAGGTGGAAGGCTGTAACACTGTACACCAGCAGCAGAAAAGAGTGTTTCTGGGTGTGGAAATGTACCCATAAGTTAATAACCTCATCTAGGAATGACCATTTGCTGTGATTGGCATGCTTCTCTCACACACGAGCACTTGTTTTGTGTGTGTCTGGCTTGACTGCACTGGGGAAGTGGACGTGATCATGCCCCCCTGACGAACTTCCATAGATATGGGAAAACAGCTAACACCACAGTCACACAGAATCAGCTGAAGCACACACATTGCTTTTCTTGTGTAAAACATGTTCATCATTTATGTCCAAATTTATGTAGTAATTACTAGACTGAAAGGAAGATGGAGATATTTTACACTGTGTTCATAAATCAAATGTGTACATTTGGAGTCATCTTGTTAAATAAAATGGAAACATTATTTTGACAATAATTATTTGCAACTTATTTTTCCTTCAGATAAAATATCTTTTGCACTGCCCCGCCTCCCGCCACCCCTGGATTTTTAAAATTTTTTTACATTTCTGTTTCACAGTAAATCCAGGTGGACTAAAACTTCATGCTCTATTAGTAGAACATGGCCCGAAGAAACAACGTGCTGGCTTTAGATTCTAAGTGGTCTCACCAGAAAGTGAGGTTCTGTTATGTGATTCTCCCATTTCACACAACTTTCTATATCCCATGAATGCGAGAGACATGCCTAGAAAATGAAATGAGCTCCTCTTTGTCAATAACTGAGAAATATTTCTTCTTCGAATTTAGAATGACACAGATTAAGGAGCGGTTACTTTGGGAAGAACATTCAGGCTACGTTTCACTGAAATGTAATTATTGAACTTCATTGAATCTCACGCTAAAAGGGACTTGTAAACGTTATTTGGTGTGCCCCGCTGCCCCCAGCAGCACACCAAAGAACTTTTAATCTTTTTTGCAAATATTAGTAAAGAGAAGAGAGTGCCTTACCTCCTTAAAGTCACCTATTACATTTTTAGAGGGCTCTGCATCGATTGCACTCTATTTAACCAATGGTGGAGGTCAGTATGAGCACAATTTACTGAAGGAGAAACAAAGGTAAGCAGAAAGTTGTGGGGAGCTCTTTTCCATAAGGAATTGAAGTGTTTCCTGTTGCCCCTCATAGCTTCCCAGTTCACAACTCTTGCAGTGGCACATACACATCGAATCCATTTTTATGACAGCCCCTCTATGTGCAAATAGCTCTCCTGTTCTTCTGAATCCCCTGTTGCCCACTTCCTGCAATGGCGTGCGTCTGAGCACACATAGTGAGCTCCCTCAGCCAGATGGAAATAGATGGAACGTCTGCACCTGGACTAGAACCTGCTCCCTGAGTGGGTAGCAGGCAGGTGACTAGAAAGACCTTGTTGCCTGTTTTGGGAGGAAGTTCATTTCTGTGGCAGAATATGGGATTTGAAGGACATAATGACAGAGCCAGGTGGACTAAAATTACTTCCATCAGACAATCATCCTGTACCGCTTTTGGGGAGAATCTTCTATATTCCCGCTGGCAGGTTTATCTGGCAAGTGCCTCAGCACAGAGCACAGCCCTTGTCCCTCAGCATCAGGGGAACTGATAAGGGCAAGATAAGAGATCTAGTCATGGAGGAAAGGGAGCTAAGAACCAAAGATGGGTCATGGGCCAGGGCTTGACTAAAAAGGCCTGGAAAGCCATTCTTATGACTTGATTTTGAATTCTTTAGCAACCTATTCATTCTGTTCCGTAAATAATTCCATTTACGGTGGTCTCTCACAGCGTGGTGCCTGGACCCATTCTCCATATGTGGTCTGATCTGACCATGGAAGCACAGGCCCAGCCACCACTGCTCTAGGAGTTTCTTATCTACAGAGACAGCCTGGAATTGAACTGGGAAGACATGGCTGCAAGTTATTTTGGGGGGTGGTGTGTTTACAAAGTAAGAGAAAAAATTATTTTCAAAGCTCAGATTGTTAGTGTCCAATAGAGTTCCTAATGTGAATTGGTCTTGGTGGTGTTGCAGGAAAATAATGCCATGAGATGGGCTGCATGTGACTCCAGTCACACGGATGAGAGCCCACTTTTGTGCAGAAGTGACTATTTGTAAATAAGGGGCCTATTTGGAGAAGGTGAGAGCTTGTTAACTTGGGTGGTTATAAATGGATTATGCGATTATCTCCAACTCACTCTCCCAAACTGTCAGTTTACAAGAACCAGTTCCTGCCCTCTCTTAACCTTCCTCATGCCATTAACACAGATCCAAAATGCTCATCTCTTTCCAAGAAGGAAGCCCCAAAACACACGGACATCTCAATCCATTTTCACTCTTAAATGTAATTCTTAAAATCGTACACAAGATTTAGGCTATTCAGTTCAAATTGAGATTCTGTGGTGGGAGGCATGAAGTACCATGGTCAAATCAGGATTTGGCAGAAAATTTTCACTCACAGGACACAGGGCCAACTTTCTGGTGCAGCATGGGAATAGTGTTAGAAAATCCAGTTCTAACACCTTGTGAGTATTCCTGCCTAAAATGCATCACCTAACCTTATCAAGAATGCAGAAGCATCACATGAACCCATTTGAAGAACATTCTACTGTACTCTTTAAAAAACGTCCATGAAAGGCAAAGACAAATTGAGAAACTGTTATAGATTAAAAGAGATGAAACGGATGTGACAACTAACTGGAACGTGTGATCCTGAATTGGATCCTAGAATGCTAAAAAAATGGGCAAAAAGGAAATTATCTCTTTGTTAGGCTTACTGCAGCTCAGTTGGGAGAGTGCCCCACTCTATCAGTTGTAGACTTTCAACTGACATTCACCTTCAAAAATCTCCTGCGTGGTTATTGCTCTTTTTCGGAAGTTGTAAGAGGTTGGTTGGTACAGGAGGAGTCAGCAGGCTTTTGACCAATTTGATGTTGAAGAAGCAAGCAGGTTGCACTAAAATTGAGACCATTGCCCAGGAGGCAAACTCAATGGGAGGAACATAGCCGGGGGGGGGGGGGGGGCGGCTGGTGGCGGGGACACTTCAGCATGGCAAACCTGATGTCAGTATGTGGACTACGACAAAACATTTTCCTGAAATAACCAAGCTCAACCCTCCATTCCCGAAAAGAAGAATGCTTTTCAGGCAATCAACCATCTGTTTCAAGTGTTTAGAAAACAGATCTCCAATCACTGGTAATTTAAACTTCCTTATACCCTAGTTCAATGCTTGATAAGGAAAGAGTGAGAACAAGAGGGGAACTGAGTTACTATATTAAGAAACCCAGACAGAACAAAAACCAGCCCCCTAATGTTGTTTTGTTTATGCAGCAGACCCATCTGTTTTAATTAACATAATATTTACATGAGACCAGCTCCTGGTACATCTTTTGCTGCAACTGTCACATGTTTCATTCTTTGTTTTTTATGAAGTTCCTGCAAAAGCTAACTGAGACCTTGTCTGAATAAGGGATATATAGTGGAATTGTATCATAGCACTAGCTTCCACGGGCCAGGCCCACCTGCTTCATGCAGTTTGGAGTCAAGTATCTGTTGCCAGATGAAATATGGATGTCCAGTAAAATTTGAGTCTAAGATAAGCAATGAGTAATTTGTTTGGTATAAGAATGTTTCAAATGTTGCATGGGACATATTTATACTAAAACAGGATCATTGTTTATCTGAAGTTCAAATGTAGTTGGATGGCCTGTGTTTTTATTTGCTAAATATGGAGGCCTTAGTCAGATATTGTTCAGCAGGTTACAGGAGTGGAGAGTCAGAAGAAAATAAAGTAGCTGTCCTTCTGTTCCCGCATGGGCTACTCAGAGGACCACAGATCATGTCTGGCAGAGTTCATTGTTAAAGAACAGCTTTGAGGTTGGAAGTTGAAATCTACTTGACCATGATGCATGCAATACCAAAAACAGTAGCATTACCTAACATGCCATCCTCCCATTTCCCATAAAATCTTACCTTTAAAGGTTCCCTTTTTCATGTTGACTTTGCCTGCTTCAGATTTTGTTATAGTCATAAAAGTGAAATTGCTGGAGAAAAGACATGCATATTTAGAATATATCACTCTGAGAGATACTAACAAGTTCATCTACAAAATGTTACACAAATTACACCCCACCAGCTATATACAAGAGTACTATTTCCATACAGTTTCCAACATTCAACACTACCCCTTTTTTTTTTAATTAAAAAAAATTTATTTATTTATTTATTTTTGAGAGAGAAACAGAAAGGGAGAGCAGGGGAGGGGCAGAGAGAGAGGGACAGAGATAGAATCCCAAGCAGGCTCCACACTGTTAGCGCAGAGCCCAATGCGGTGCTCAAACTCATGAACCATGAGATCATGACCTGAGCTGAAACCAAGAGCTGGACGCTTAACCAACCGAGCCATCCAAGTGTCCCAACACTACCTCTTTTCTTAATGGATGCTGCTATGGTTGAATTGTGCCCCCCAAGTTCATACATTGAAGCCCTCACCCCTAGGACCTCAGAATGTGGACTTATTTGGAAATAGGGTCTTCAAAGAAGTAGTTGGTTAAAATGTGGTCATTAGGGCAGGCCCTGACCCAATATGATTGGGGTCCTTAACGAAAAAAGGCAGATTTGGACACAGAGACAGACATGAACACAGGGTGAAAGCCATGTGAAGATAAAGGCAGAGGTCAGCATGGTGTGTCTCCAAGCCAAGGAGCTCCAGTGATTGTCAGCAGGCTGCCAGAAATTAGGAGAGAGGCATGGACAAGATCTTATATCACAGCTCTCAGAAGGAACGAACCTTGCCAACACCTTGATCTCAGACTTCTAGCCTCCACAACTGTGATACAATAAATTTCTGTTTTTCAAGCCACCCAGTTTGTGGTACTGTGTTACAGCAGCCCTAGAAGACTGATACAGATGCTAAGTACAATAAATATAAATACACTTAAATTTATTTCGGTAATGGTTGGTGAGTCTAAATATATTTGCATATATTTTTTGACTAATTCTCTTTATTCCATCAATAGACTTCTTGACTTTCACCCATTGTTCATATTCTTCTAACTGATTCATTGCCATATATTATACCATACATATTATGTGCAATTAAACCCTCATTATACACTGTCAATAGTTTTCCCATTTGTTGCTCATCTTTTTCCTTTTCAAATATATTGTGTTTTGCTATTCAAAAGTTTTAAAGTTTTAGGTAGTCTTTTCCTTTGTGGTTTCTTGGTTTTATGCATCATGCTCAGAAATGGTTTTTGCATATCAAAATTATGGACATGTTTTTTCAGCAAGGGAATGTTTGGCCTAGTTTAGTGAAACAGCCAAAGGAAGAAGAAGAGGTGGAGGGAACAGAAAAGTTTTTTCCTGACTCAGACCATCATACACCAATTTCATGCTGGGCCTGGAAGAAGTTTAAAGTCTCACTTTCTCTTGTAAGTTCTTTGAAAACCTCCAATTTTACAATTGCCTCTCAATCTGTAGTCCCTACAACCTGGGAGCTGGTTGCTTACTCCTCCTGCAATGCCCGGGGAACCAGGAGTCAAGCCTGGGTTCTTCTGTGCTAATGTTCCATCATGTCTTTAGGTGGTCTTACTGAAGGATGTTCCCATTATCTTTCCTTGTGTGACAAACCATACCCAACAGTGCTCAGAGCTGTAACAGTAAATGGAAGCCTTCCTTACTCACAAGGGTGGCACTTGGCCACTGGCTCCTTGAGTCTCTCTCTCTTCTCTGTCTCTTTACATGGCCACCTCTGGGTAACTGGACTTCTTGTATGGTGACAGAAGGTTTCCAGAGTGCCTGTCCCAAGAGTGAGAGTGAGGCAGAAGTTGTTTTGTCTTTTATTATCTAACTTTGAAAGACATGTAGCCATCACTTCTGCCACATTCTATTTGGTAAGAGTGAGTCACTAAGACCAGCTCATGATCAATGGGATGGGAATTAGCCTATCTTCTGAAGGAAGGTATGTTGATGATTTTTCAGACATCCTTGAAAACTCCCAACAATCGTATCTAAGAAATCTCTAAACTGATCCTCTCTCTTCTGTGCACTGCTCTTCCTGGGTCCATGAAGATACTCCTGCATTCCTTGCCCTGCTAACCGTGAGAGATCCAGCCCATCCCTGCTCAACAGTAACTTCTATTCTTCACTCCTCCATCAGAGCGAGTCACCATCATGGCTCCTGAACTTGGATTTCCTGGGTGGGGCTCAGACTTGAGTCCTTGATCTCCCTCCCCACAACCTAGAAATCGCACATCAAGCTCTCTGCGAGGCACAGTTTGAAGCACTCTTACTCAACTTCAAGTCTAGGGCAGGCATGCTTCCCTTCCTTTAATTTCAAAATGCAGAGAGAGTCCAAATGAACTCACAGTCACAAAATCACATTTAGCATACATGTAGGCATGGAAAATATTTCCTTCATGGGAAAATATTTTCCTAAATTAAGTCAAATCGTGATAGGTTTTAAAATCTTGGTGTCTCAACATGGTAAGCACTATGTTTAAGCTACACCTGTAGGCCTCTTTTGGATTCTTTTTGTTTATTAGATTTTTTAAAAATTCTAACTTGAAATTCTTGCTGTTTGGACAAAGGAATAACAGAAAAATCAAGTTAACTAAAGTCAACTAATTACTCAATGGAAAAATTAATCATTAAGACCTAGACACTGCAACTTCTTACATCAGAATTCAACCTCATGTGAACAAGATGTTTCTCGTGAACTTTTAATTCTGAGATTTGCCTCGATACTTGGTTGTTGTTGTTTTTAACGAGCAGAAAACAAACAAAAAATTCCAGATCCTAATAGTCTATTTTCTGTATTTTCAAACTTTTATGAATCTATTTGAACAAAAGCCAGATTTCAACAAATAAATACTGCCAAGCATTATTATTTAGAGTACGGATTTACATAACGTGGTCAAATGCCATTGGCTTGAGGGTTTGCAAAGTGAGAAGCAAAGTGCTTCTGAAACAACCCAGGAATGTGGTGTTGAAAAGCTACATGTGGAGTTAAGTAAAGGTTGGAGACAGTGTGGATTCACAGGGCAAGTACAGGAACCAAGTCCTGTGATGCATCACCTTTAGGTTTGTTGTGTTTTGCCATGACAACCTCTTATCTTTGGTAGATGTGTTTGGATCCACAGCTGACACTTTAGGAGGTGGCTTTTCTGAACTGGATTGAAAAACAAAGATCAAAGATGAAAATGAAGCAACAGAGCAAGAAATTTCTAGATGGAGGACATTAAGGGGTATTATAACTGCTCTTTTCATGTCAAAAAGACACTGCATAGAGAATACTGTTTCTCTGAGCTCTTATATTCACAAATGAGATGCAGTTAATCCATACAACTAATTTGAGCCCTTTAGAGCTATTACTATGCTATAACTAGCACAGTTAAAATAAATTATTATTAATTATTATTATTTATTAAGGGGCACCTGGGTGGCTCAGTTGGTTAAGCATCCAACTCTTGATTTCTGCTCAGGTCATGATTTCACAGTTGTGAGATCAAGCCCTGCATTAGGCTCCCTGTTGGGCATAGAGCCTGCTTAAGATTCTCTCTCTCCCTCTCTGTCCTTCCCCACCTCATGCTCTCTTTCTTTGAAAAAAAAAATCAATAATATAAAGATCAAACTGTTGGCCTCTAACCCTTACATCCAGGCATATTAGACCAACCTCAAGTTCCAGTGTAAGATTTCAGACTGTGCTGTGCCACCCTGAGTTTGTGTGGCCATCTGTCATTCTGGACAAGTATGGCATAGGGACTGGGACAGTCCTAGTCCTTGTCATCATCTTCCTCTTCTTCTTCTTCTTCTTCTTCTTCTTCTTTATAGTTTATTTTCAAATTGGTTTCCATATACCACCCAGGGCTCTTCCCCACAAGTGCCCTTCTCCATGTCCATCAACCCCTTCCCCTTTCCCCCTCCCCCTTCAGCCCTCAGTTTGTTTTCAGTATTCAAGAGTCTCTCATGATTTGCCTCCCTCCCTCTCCCTAACTCTCTCTCCCCCCTTCCCCTCCCCATGGTCCTCTGTTAAGTTTCTCCTCTTAGACTTATGAGTGAAAACATATGGTATCTGTCCTTCTCTGCCTGACTTATTTCACTTAGCATGACACCCTCGAGTTCCATC